>CM053784.1:16401111-17141111 GCA_028749045.1 Cupressus sempervirens
ACACATGCAAGTATAGGGTAAGTATCCATACAAAACACATATAAATAATTCATCTAACTAACATCATGAAATAACTTAAATAATTGTAACAATCTTTATAATCAAGGAATAATCATGCATACATGAAATAACTAGTAACAAGTAATCTCATCATATAATCAACTAATCAATAAATAATATCCAACAATCTAGAAAAAAAATACCACTAATCATCAAACATAATCATAAAGTTGGCCTAAAAGAGTTTGATAATAATAACTAAAAAATTAAACTAGGGGTAGGCACTACATTACTGTTACTTGATTAACACTTCATATTACTATTACTTGGTTAACATTGAACATAATGATCTTAAAATGTTTAATGTGTTTAACCCTTAATTAACTTAGCTATATAAACATAAGAGAAATGACATGAACACAAGAGATACAAAGATTTAACATGGAAACCAATTTGGGAAAACCATCAATTGTAACTAGTTACTTTGTTTCACTCTTCTGAAGTGATCCCTATTAGAAGCCAACCTTGTTAAAGGTTACAAAACATACTATTAGGTGTGACCCTATTAAAGGATTTAGTTCACCCTTTTAGGAGTTCCCTTGTTATAAGTATTTAGACACTTCAATCTAGAATTACCACCTTGTTAGAGGATTTACAAAATAGTTGTTAGGCTAATTCAGTTAAGAGATTTGATTCACTGCTAGAATTATTAGAGAGTAATAATGACTTGAATTGATTACTAATGTAACTATATTTGTTGATTAAAATCTTGAATCTATTTTGATTACTTGATCCTCTTGGATCAAATTATACTTTATAGCTCGATCAACTCAGATACTCTACCTTCTTATAGATATCCTTCTAATTCCCTTCCTTTCTTCATCTTCTTCAATTCCACTTTCTCATTTTCAATACTCAACTTGACCTTATATTTATATGAATCATCTTGTAAAATCAACTTGAATACTCTTTTATTCAAACAATTTTCATCCTTAAGTTGGCTAGTATTAACCAATAAATCTATCAGACTCAATATGTTGATAGTTAGCTAAGACAGAATTGAGTACTTAGTCAACACAGAGAAGCTCTATGTCAACCGACCCAACTTGGTCAATACTACCATTATGTTGACTTTCCTTTGGTAGTTGAGTGAACTCGGTTAACACTAGATCCATGCTAACTTTCCTTTGGTAACCAAGTGAAGTTGGTTAACATAGGATCCATGCTAACCTTCCTTTGGTAATCAAATGAACTTGGTTAACATAGGATCTTCCTTTGACACCTGAGTGAGCTCAATAGATACTAACTCTAAACTTGGTTATAACTAGAATTCTCAGCATACATAGGAGACTTCCTTCGATGCTCAAGTGATCTCAACTAGCACTAATTTCTTGGTAAAGGCTTGACATTTTGTGTAACATCACATATATCTCCCTCATTATATAAATGTCTTCATGTTCAAATCTTTGAATATCTCTACCTTTGTCATCTTTTTGCATGACTATATCACCATGTGTTTTCTTATAGCTTTATCAACTCATACTTCTATGCTTCTTATTACATCTTTAGGAAGCTCCTAAAGTGTGACCTCCTACATCAATCTATAAAATATTTTGATCATACCAATCGATGCAATGCTATATCTTTTCTCATTTTGTTTCATATAGGGGAATAATCCCTAACTTACCTCTTAGATACTCATGTGAATCCTTGGGCAATGCCTTAGTGAATATAGCAACTATATGTTAGTGGAAACTACAATTAGAACAATCTTTATGTTGTCATTGATGTCAAACATAATTGGTAAGATGTTTACTAATAGAGTAGAGTGTCATAACAATTGATTGATGAAGAAGATCTGAAAATAAAAGATAACAAGATGACTCGGTGAAATGATTGAAGTTATGAGGAGCAAGTATGTTTTAGCTATAATGGGCACTTGATTAGTTGGTATTTGGCAAGATAATGTATTTTTAATTATAGTATGAAGTGATGAAAAAAAGAGATAATTTTAAGTATGGAAAATATGGTCAATGGAAGTCAAGAAGCTAAATAATCAAAAGATTGACCAAGTTATAGAGCATTACGAATCAAAATATTAAGGAACTTAAATAATAAGTCAAGTTGAATAGTATGTGTTGAGTGATGGTAATAAGCAAGCATGGAGTAGTGATTGAGTGTTAGTAAAGACTGAGAAAGATAATGTAAGATGAGTGAGACATAATAGTAATGACTGAGCTACCTAGTGATGATCGAGATCAAGGAACACAATGATGATTAAGTGTCAACTTTTTAATAGTTTGAGAAGGAATTAAGGTTCATGGCTAACATAGTTGAATTTTTGGATTAGTCAAAGCTTGTTGAAGATAATGATTGATGAGCTAGCACATCTAATGCATTAATTGAGAGTGTTGAGTGATCCAAGGAAAAGATTCAAGGAGAATTTTCTAAGGAAGGAGGAAGATAAAATATGGACATATTCAACAAATTTGATCAAACCCTAAGATAAAAAATGGTGCATAAGTGACAAAAGATATAAGATACCTATTTAAGGAGGCAATAGAACTATTTTTCAATGGGATTATTGAGTTGAATCATAAATTTGAGAACAGCAAGAGAAGAACAGATCTGCAATGATAAAAGTAAGTGTTTCTAAAAGAGTGCTTGGTCGAAGTGTTGCCAAGCCGATCAGATTTGAAGAATATGATGTAGTCTAATCAATGAACTAGGAAAGAGCTAAATTGTGACCTATATTTTTTAAGTGAGATGTATTTTATCAAATCAACCTAGCTATTACTTTCTAAGCATTATGTTAGTCAAAATCCTTTAATCAAGGTTGACCTTATAGTCATTTGTAAATCTTTTAATTAAGGTGACATTCTAATGGAATGTTCTAAAGTCCTCTAATAAGGCCCCTCCTAATAGGGTGGTTAAATCCTTTAACTGGATCACACCTAACAATTTATTTTGTAACTTTTAATAGGGTAGCTATTAACCGAGCTCTCTTTAGAAGACTAAAAATATAGTAGACTATTATTGGTGGTTTTTCCCAAATTATTTTTCCACATTGAATCTGGTGTTATACTTACATGAATGTTTTTTTGACATGATTTATTTACTATTTTTTACAGTCTACACATCGTCTATCACTAAAATAGAGAATTGAATATTGGTATGAGTTGGTTGGTTTATTGATGAGTTTCTATATTGATTGAGTGGGTTAATGAGTTTGTTCAAAGTGTTTAAAAGAGGAATTTATGTATTCAGACCCAAGGATAATTGATTCACCCACCACCCCCCCCCCCCACCACCACCCTTGCCCCTCCAATTATTCTAAATCATTCTAACATATGTTCCTTTGTATTCACATACTCCAATATCACTTCTCTTTCTTGCACTAATTCCCTTAAGTAATGGTACTTAATTGCAATGTGCTTTATCATTTTTTACATCATATGATTCTTAGATATGTTTATAGGACTTATGTTATCACAATATTTCACCATAGGCTCAATAATATCTTCCTTCGTACATTTCAGCAATTTCTTAATCCAAACTATATTGGAGAATAAACTGTTGTTGCAACATATTGAACTTCTACTATCAATTGTGAAATATAATTTTTCTTCTTGCTTGTCCATGAAATAAATCTCTTTCCTAGGAAGAAGGTTTCTCTACTTATACTCTTTTTATCATCACTATTTCCATCGCAACCAAAATATGTGTAAAATTTCAGCTCAAACTTGTCATTTTTCTTATGCCATAATCCATAGTCTTCAGTGCCTTTCAAATATCTCAGTATCCTTTATATCTCAATATCCTTTTCACAATCATCAAGTTATTCCCCTTAGGATTATTAGAAAATATAACAACAATTTCAAAACCTAATGCAATGTCAATTCTATACAACATATTATGATTGGACAATTATTGATCTATACAATGTCTAATTTACTTCAATAGAATCATAATCCTTTGAAAGTTTATGTCTAGTAGCCATAAGTATTCCAACTAGTATTAAATTTTCCATTCCAAAGGTCTTCAATATCTTCTTGATATACTTTAATTGTGTAATGTATATACCTCCCTTTTTTTGATAGACTTGTAAACTAAGAAAGATTTTTATCTATCCAAACATTGACATCTCAAATTATTTCTTCATCTCATTAGCAAATGACGTTCAAATTAGATCATGTCCTCCAAATATGATATCATCAAAAAATATTTCAGCTAACAATATCCTATCCCCATATTCACTTTTCCAATACATATTGATGTTATCATTAGCTCTTGAGAAACCATTTTTTTATCAAATATGTATATAATCTCTAATACCATGTTCTAGGGGCTTGTTTCAAATGATATAGTGCTCTATGTAATTTATATACTATTTTCTTCTTGCTAGGTTCAAAAAAACTTTCATGTTGTTCAATTTAGACTTCCTCTTCCATAATTTCAATGAAAAATGGAGATTTGACATCCATTTGGTATACCTTGAATCCTTTGTAAGCACCAAATACAAGTAAAGTTCTTACACCTTCCAAACTTGCAACTGGGGAAAATGCCTCTCCATATTTAATTTCTTCCTCTTGTGCATATCCCTTGTAGACTAATATTTCTTTATTCCTTGTGATTTCACCATTCTCATTTAGCTTGGTTCTAAATACCCACTTGATTCCAATTATATTCTTGTCCTTTTGCCTTGGTACTAGTTTCCATATTTTGTTCTTCTCTATTTGATCAATCTCCTCATTCATTTCTTTAATCTAATATTCATTCTCTAATGCATCCTTAACTATTTTAGGTTCAAAATCACTTAGTAGACATGCACATCTTTCCATAACTCTCTTCGTGTCATGACTCTAGAATCTCTATCTCTAATGATTTTATTGGGTTTATGGTTTCTTCTTACACACTTTTCTAAGATAGGTTCATGTCTTCTTTCTTCTTGTTTTTGTTCAATTGGTTCAACTTCTTCATCTTCTCTAGGTATCTCCTATTGTAACTTGACTTCCTCTATCTAACATCTGACCTGCCCTATTTATGACTCGATCTCTATATCCTATGCTCGATAGTCTACTATTGCTCAATAAAGATTATGTATTGTAACTCGATAGTATTTTATGGTTGATGCTTAGTAGCTTCCTTCCTTGGTTTAGGGAAAGTACTTGGTTCTCCTTCATAAGTGTATATGGAGTTTTTGTAGTCTTTAGGTTTCTTCTTGCATTCTTCTTTATTCTTTTATGCAAATTAATCAACTCTAACATTTACACTTTTCACAACTTTTTTAGTGTTACTATTCAAATTCTTGTATACCTTTCTCTTAGTGGAATATCCTAAGAATATACCTTCATCACTCTTTGCATCAAGTTTTACATTTCTTGCATCCTTTATTATGTAACACTTACTTCAAAATACTTTGAAATAGATGAAATTAAGTGCATAGACATACCATAATTCAAAATGGGTTATGTTTGTACCTTTCTTGACTCAAACTCAGTTTTGTGTATAAATAATAATACTTATAGTTTCTCTCCAATACTTTTGTGAAATATTATTTTCCATCATCAGTGTTCTTGTGTAGTTTGTGATTGATCTATTCCTTCTTTCAACTATCTTGTTATGTAGTGGAGTCATTGATGTAGAGATTTGTGTTTTGAATCCTTTGTCATTGCAGAATGTATTGAATTCCTTGGATATGAATTCACCTCCTCTATTTGATCTCAAGAATTTTAGAATTTTAATTATTTCATTTTTAACTCTATCCAAATACCACTTAAACATTTGAAAAGAATCATATTTTTGTTTAAGAAACATCATAGTCATCACTTGAATAAATCATCAACACAGAGAATAAAGTACTTATCACCACAATAAATTTTTAATCCAATAGTGTTGGAAATTTGTATAGATTAGATAGTATGGAGTTGTCATTTGTGGTAATATATATTTAGTATGAAGTGAGCAAAGCATGAAGATATAGTTTTGGTAGTTAGACTTAGAAAATTGTCTAACTATCAAGTAGTTTATCTACCAACATAGTTAGAGTTTTTATTGGCATATTTCATAGAGAGATAATTAGCATGTGTGCACTCAAGGGGTGATAGATCAGAGTGTGATGATCATGCATGTTAGTGTGAAAACTAGTACAAACATAGTCATTACAATTTTTCTAGTTGTAGTAGTAGGCCAAGTAAACATGATAAAGATAAGGAATCAAGTATTTTATGTTAAGGAATTTTTTTTTGCCAAAGCAATTAATCAAATAATTAGGGATGACATCCTAGATGTTACCCCTATGTGGGTAAAGTATAGTTTTGCATTTTGGCAAACATGTAAAGGCATAAAGGTCATCAGGACAAACTAACAGGCTATAAAGGAATTTTATTGAATGTGAGGTTTTGTGTAGAAGTGTGAGTACTTTTTGGCTAGTGGCCGACATGGTAGCCAACATATTATGGCCAACATATGGCCGACATGTTATAACCCTAAAGAAATTTAATACTTGTATAAAAGGGCTCAGGGTTGGGTATTTTTCATAATGTTGTGATGCGAAATTGGTTCTTGTGGTGGTATTGAGCTGTAAGGGATTACGGATTGTAATCAGGTTGTAATCACTGGATTGTAATAAGATCGAACTTGTTGTTTGGTGGACGTAGCCCAGGGATTGGGTGAACCACATTAAATCTTGGTGCCTTGTGTTCATTTCTGTGTGTTCTATTATTTTCTATTATTGGTTATATTTTCATGTAGTTTTTATTTTTGTCCGTGGTTTATCCTAACAACTGGTATCAAAGCAAGGTTGTCTTTCAGTTATACTCTGCAGGAAAGTCTCACGATTAAGTTGGAGTCTCACAGTTGAGTGGGAGCGATGGAAAATGAGGGTAAGTTGAGGGTTGACATGTTTAATGGGTAGAACTTCCAATGGAAGATGCAAATGGAAGACTATCTATATCAGAAGGATTTATGGAAGCTGTTGGAAGGAAAAGCCAAGAATTAGAGAACTATGTCAGATGCTGAATGGGATCTTTTGGATAGAAAGGCACTTAGAAGCATTTGGTTATGCTTGGCACCATCGGTGGCATTTAATATTACAAAAGCAAAGATGATAGAAGATTTGATGAAAACCCTAGCAACACTATATGAAAAGCCCTCTGCTTTAAACAAGGTATTTCTCATGAAGCATTTATTTAATATGAAAATGGAAGAAGGTGGATATGTTGCAGATCATTTAAATGAGTTTAATACTATTACTAGTCAATTATCTTCTGTGGGTATCAATTTTGATGAAGAAATTAGGGCTCTCTTGATTTTGTGTTCTTTGCCTCAAAGCTGGAATGGCTTGGTAATGGCGGTGAGTAATTCTGTTCCTGGATCTAGTACCCTAAAATATGATGATGTGATCGGTGTTATTTTAAGTGAGGAAACTTGTAGAAAATCCTCAGGTGGATCTACATCAAGAAGTGCTTTAAATGCACAAAGCAAGGGCAGAACGACTGAAAGAGGAAGTAACTCTGGAAATCATGGGAAATCAAGAGGAAAGTCAAAGGGGAGGAGGTCTCAATCGAGAGGACCAAATGATTGTTGATGCTATGGGAAACCAGGGCACAAAAAGAAAGATTCCTAGAATTGAAAGAAAATGAAGGAGATAAATTAGATGGAGACAAGGAGAAAAATGTGGTAAGTAACAAATCCAAAGAGGATGCTTTGCTTCTATCTTTAGAGAGTGTTGATGATTCATGGGTTTTAGATTCTGGTGCTTCATTTCATGCTACACCTCATAGAGGTTATTTCATTGATTATGTCCAAGGGGATTTTGGGCTTGTTTATTTGGGGGATAATGAACCCTGTTAGATTGTTGGAAAGGGAAAAATTAAGATTAAGTTGCAGAATGGGAATCATTGGCTACTACATGAGGTAAGCCATGTTCCAAAGCTGAGTAGAAATTTAATTTCAGCAGGGCAACTCGGTGATGAGGGTTGTGTAGTTACTTTTAATGATAAAAATTGGAAGGTTTCAAAAGGTTCCCTTGTAGTAGCAAAAGGTGTGAAAGTAGGCACCTTATATCTTTGTGCAGGTCATATTGTTCCTTCTACTTTGATTGTTTCAGAGAAAAATGAATATTCAGGAACAATTACTGTAGTTGAGCAAGGAGAACAAATAGCTGTTGCAGATTCTGATACAGTGTTGTGGCACAATAGACTTGGGCACATGAGTGAGAAAGGTATGAAATTACTTAATTCAAGGAAAGTTTTACCAGGTTTGAAATGTGTGAATATGGATTTTTGTGAAAGTTGTGTGTATGGAAAACAAAGGAGAGTGAGTTTTGTAAAGACAGGGAAGGAAAACAAAAAGGAGAAATTAGAGCTTGTGCATACAGATGTATGGGGACTAGCCCAGGTATCTTCCCTTGGTGTCTCTCATTATTATGTTACATTTATTGATGATGCAACTAGAAAAGTATGGGTTTATTTCCTTAGATAGAAATCTGATGTATTTCAAACTTTTAAGAAATGGAAATGCTTGGTTGAAAATGAGACTGGTAAGAAATTAAAATGTCTCAGATTTGGTAATGGTGGTGAGTATTGCAGTCATGAATTTGAAGATTATTGTTCGACTAATGGTATTCATAGATAAAAAATTGTTCCAAGGACTCCACAGGAAAATGGAGTGGCTGAACGCATGAATCGGACTATAATGGAGTGCGCAAGGAGCATGAGGTTGCATGCTAGGTTGCCCTTACACATGTGGGCAGAGGCTGTCAATATTGCAGTATATTTGATTAATAGAGGTCCCTCTACTCCTTTGGGTTGTGGTATTCCAAAGGAAGCATGGACTGGTAAGAAGGTGAGTTATTCTTTTCTCAAGACCTTTGGTTGTGAAGCTTTTGCTCATATAGACTCTGAAAATAGAACCAAGCTAGAAGCTAAATTAAAGAAATGTGTCTTTGTTGGAAATGGCATTAATGAATTTGGTTATAGGATTTGAGATTTTTAAAATCTTAAAATTGTTAGAAGTTAGGATGTCATATTCCATGAGAAAGTGTTGTACAAAGATCTGTTGTAGCAACATGAGAAGAAGGAAGATGATTATGTAGTGCTGGATGATACTCCAAAAGTTGATGTTCCAACCATTCCTCATGATGTGCAACAACTGCAACAACAAATACCACACACCAGTAAGTGTTAGATGGTCAACAAGGAAAATTAGACCTCCACAAAGGTTTTCTCCCTCTTTGTATTCTATTTTACTTACCGATGCTGGTGAACCTAAAAGTTATGATGAAGCTGTGCAGGTGGATACTAAGATTCAGTGGGAGTCTGCAATGAAAGATGAAATGGACTCTTTGCTAAAAAATAAGACATGGGATTTGTGCAAGTTGCCTGTAGGTAAAAAGGCTTTACAAAATAAATGGGTTTACAAGTTGAAAGAAGAGGAAGGAGGTAAGAAAAGATTTAAGGCCAGGTTAGTTGTAAAAGGATTTGCACAGAAAAAGGGAATTGATTTTGATGAGATCTCCTGTTGCTAAAATGACTTCTATTCGTACTATTTTAAGTCTTGTGGCTACTGAAGATTTGCATTTAGAGCAGATGGATGTTAAAATAGCCTTTCTTCATGGTGATTTGGATGAAGAAATATATATGGCTCAGCCACAGGGTTTTGAGGTCAAAGGTAAGGAGAACTTAGTGTGCAAATTGAAGAAAAGTTTATATGGTTTGAAGCAAGCACCTCGGCAATGGTATCTAAAATTTTATAGTTTTATGCATGAGCATGGATATAATAGGTGTCATTTAGATTATTGTGTTTATTTTAAGAGGTTGGATGATGATAGCTACATTATTTTATGTATATATGTTGATGATATGCTTATAGTTGGGTCTAACATGCATCATATTAAGGGGCTAAAATGCCAGTTAGCACATGCATTTGTTATGAAGGATTTGGGGGTAGCAAAACAAATCTTTGGTATGAAGATTTGCAGAGATAGGAAGAACAAAACCTTGACACTATCTCAGGCTGATTATGTTGAGAAGGTGTTGCAACGTTTTTGTATGGAGAATGCTAAATCTGTCAGCACACCTTTACCTGGTCATTTGAAATTGACTAAGGAGATGTGTCCCAAGACACAGGAAGAGGAGGATAAGATGTCCAAGGTACCCTATGCTTTAGTTGTAGGAAGTTTGATGTATGCTATGGTATGCACTAGGCCAGATATTGCACATGCAATGGGAGTCGTTAGCAGGTATATGAGTCATCCAGGATTTGAGCATTGGAATGTTGTCAAGTGGATTCTCAGATATTTGAGAGGAATATCTAATAAGTGTTTACACTTTGGGGGCTCTACTACTGATTTATAGGGCTATGTTGACTCAGATTTGGTTGGGGATATTGATAACAGGCGGAGTACTATAGGTTATGTCTTTACTGTTGGTGGGGCAACCGTGAGCTGGGTTTCTAGGTTACAGAAGATTAATGCTTTATGCACTGCAGAGGAAGAGTATGTTGCTGCTACAGAGGTAGCCAAGGAGATGATATGGCTTCAGTTCTTCTTGGAAGAATTGGGACATCCTCAGAAGGATAATTATTTTTTTACAAATAGTCAAAGTGCCATTCATCTTGCTAAGAATTCAGATATGCATTCTAAGACCAAACACATACAGTTGTGGTACCATTTCATTCGGTCAATTTTGGAGGATGGACAGTTAAAGCTGGAGAAGATACATACCAATGACAATCTTGCAGATATGTTGATAAAGGTTGTAACAGGGAGAAGCTAAACTCCTCTTTAGCTTTTATTGGTCTTTTAGACTGAACATGAATAAAAGAACAGTAGAGTCCAAGGTGGTTTGATCCAGTGGGAGCCCCATGTGGTAGTGGTATTGGTATAGGATCAATCTCCAAGTGAGAGATTGTTGTTTAGTGTGGAGCCTAATCAGTCCCCAAGTGGGAGATTGTTAGATTATGGTGACTGATCAGAAAAGTACTGTACATACTTCATAAATAGTGGGGTTCAGGGCATTGTCCCAAAAAAAAATTTTGGGCAGTGGCTGACATGGTAGCCGACATATTATGGCTAACATGTTATAACCCTAAAGTGGTTTAATACTTGTATAAAAGGGCTCAAGGTTGGTTATTTTTCATAATGTTGTGATGCGAAATTGGTTCTTGCGGCGGTATTGAGCTATAAGGGATTACAGATTGTAATCAGGTTGTAATCACTGGATTGTAATAAGATCAGACTTGTTGTTTGGTGGACATAGCCTAGGGATTGGGTGAACCACGTTAAATCTATGTGCCTTGTGTTCATTTCTATGTGTTCTATTATTTTCTGTTATTGGTTATATTTGCATGTAGTTTTTATTTCTGTCTATGGTTTATTCTAACAGGATCAACTTTCATACATCTCTTTACATGTATTATCAAATCCTAACAGGCTTGAAATAACTCCTAACAAAGTTGATGCTTCTAACAAGGCTTGGTACTCTAACAAGGCTTGGTCCTCTAACAAGGACCAAGACACTATATAGATGTAATACACTTCTAATAGGGTCAATATCATTCACAAGATACTTTTGATTACTGGATCATTTTGTGGATACCATCACCACCATGGTTTTCCCTTGGCCAAGGTTTGTTTAGTTAACTAAATATCATGTTATGTATTGCATTTATTTTTAGTTATGTTTTCTATTGAACTTATTCAGCTTATTTTTTATGTAAGTTATAAGATTTTTATGATATTTACAGTTGGCAAAGAGTTTGTGTGATATTGGTTCACACCCCACCCCCCTTAGTATTTCCTATTTCTAAAAATTAATATTAGAGCATAGTTACTTAGAGAAGGCCTAAAAACTTGAGTAAGATCTATATGGATATGGATCAATTGTAGAAGAACTTGGAAGAGGCTCTAGACCAAATTGATGTTCTTATAGATGAGAGAGATACTCTGAAGGAAAAGTATGAAGATCCAAAAGATTACATTGAGAAGCTAAAAGAAAATATAGAACATATGATATCCAAGAGAGAAACTAAAGATAAGATCAAGGATAATGATGAAGTTACAAGGCTTAAGAAAGAGAATGATATCTTGAAGCATAATCTAGAAATAATAAATTTGAAATTGATCTTAAACGGTGATGGAAAAAATATTGAATCAAAATTGAGATATGAGAATGTAGATCTGAGAGCTAAGCTTAGAAAGGTGACATTTGAACTTGAGTATTCTAAATTGGAATGCACAGAACTTGAGAAATATAATTTTATTGTGAAAGGAGAACTTACATATTCTATGAAATATTTTGAGAAGTTATATTCAAGTAGTGCTCAAAGATTGATGAGGATATCTATGCACAGAGACCTTCTTATGATAAGACTAGTATTGGATATCTTAGAGGAGAATTATCTAAGAAACATAAGTTTACTAAAAAGCCTAAGGTTGTACTTATCCAACATCCTAAACCACGGTAAGAAGATCTACACAAGATTGATTCAAGCCAATCTAAAGATTTACCTAAATAATTTGAACCTTTTGTCGAAGTAAAGAGGCAATTTATTGGAAGATATTATGTATTCAATGAATTTTTCCATTGAAATAAGAATTGTATAGGTAAGTATACTAATCATATTTCTAGTTATTTTTATAATTGTTATAATTTTGGACACAAATGTAGTGAGCATAGAAAGCCTAGATTTAATAATGGAAATGATAGAATGTTTAGAGGTATTAGATAATAGACATAATGGAAGAACTAAAAACATTAAGAATGGAGAAATGTGTTATATAAGTGCAACAACTTTGGACATATTATTAAATATTGCAAAGCATAGTTTAATCAATCAAGTCCTAGTTATGGAAACAATGCAAAATCATGTCATATCTATAACAATTTGGGCCATACAACAAGATTTTTTAGGATGAGAAATGTAAGAATTCTAAATAATAGAAGAAACCCAAACTTTAGAAGGAATATGAACAATAATGTCAAAATGAATGAGAACAACAAAAACAATTAGAGAGATAATGTGAAAGAGGATGTAGGAAACCTTGATGAATCATTTTTTAAAGCTAAGGATGCATCAAGTTCACACATTGTATTAAAAAACTTAGTCAAGTGAATCACCTGAAAATATATTGAAGTCAGTCATAGTCACTAATCCATCCCAATCAGATTGAGCAACTTATTTCATAAAGAAAATAGAATCAAAAAATTATTAGTACCTTAAGGAAAATAATTAATAGTTGTGCAGTTAATAGGAGGTATATATGGATGTAAGGAAGGTACATTTAAGTACAAATAAGTATATAATGTCATATGTGAGCATTTGAAATAAAATAAGTTCATTGGAAACTAAGAAATAAATTTTCTTTTTTAACTATGTACTTGTACAATTAATACAGAGCTCAATTGGAAGTGATTTAAGGATTGAAATCATATTTATATGTACCATTTGATCATGTGAAGAGTTAAGTACAAATTAAGAGTAAACTAAAGGTTGTCAAGGTAAATTTCAAGTGTGTGAAACAACAACCCCCTTTTTACGATATTTGAGGTATTTTATGATATTATGAAGGTTAAATTATGAAGTTGTGTTTAGTATTTTATTAAGTTAAGATGGATACATTTATGATTCAAAATGTGGAAGATATAATTAGGCCTAAGAAAAAGTTGAACCCTATTTCACCATTGGAAGATGACCCTACAACTATGTTTTCATAAATAAATTCTAGACAATGTGCTTATGAGGATGTTAGTAATTATATAAGGAGTAAATTTGAAACTATAGGAGATGGTAGCAGGTCAAAATTATTTGACCATGTTTACAAAAAGACATATAATTTAAGGTAGGATATGAACACTCAGGGAAGAATGACTTAGTTAGACATGTATTTCATCATGAGTTTGACAAGGAAGAGTGGAACAAGATCATTTTAAGTAGAATTTATTATGGAAATTTTTGGATGGGTAATGATGTAGTGGAAATTTTAGGAAACCTAAGTCTTGAGGTCATTGGATTGAATAATGAAGCACTATCCCACTTACTAAGAAAAATGTAAATAAAATATTACTTGGGAACTATAAGAAATTGAGCAAAACAAAAACTAATAAAACAATCCAAGAGAGCTTGATGTAAAGAATTTACCATAAACCAAATGATCTTCCCAATGGATCAACATGAATGGAGACACAAGATTTTGAAATGGGAAAGAAAAGAAAACCCCATGTATAATATTAATAATGTTGGCAAAAGCATAAAGAAAGAGAAAGAAATAGGGAGAAAGAGGATGGAACAACTCAACTTATTATAATAACATCAAGAAGATGTGTAGAGTAGTAGAAGAATGAGAGAGAGGTATCTTTTTTATAGAGATGAGAAAGGAGTTGCATGTGTAACTTCCATTTCTATTAATACCATTCATAATAAGTGTGCACAAAATGTCAAGATCCTCTTAAGGAGGATGAACTAATTTCTTTATAAAAGGAATTACAAAAAAATGAGTTGTTCTCACACATGGACAAGAGGACAAGTAAATGACATGTCCTCACATGTATACTAGAGGAAAAACAACATAAGGGATACCTTGGTTTATTCCATTTAATAAATAAATACAACCAAGGAAATATCACTAATTCTAACATCCCCCTTTAATCTTTACTTGGGGGGATTACATCAAATGGTATCAAACCCAATTTGAAATAATACAACTTGATATTTTGAAATATCTTCAATAGTCCAAGAGGTCTCTTATCAACCCAAGTACATCATTGGAGAGCCAAGAGAAGTTAATACTCATCCAAGTGTGTCACATCTTCAAGTGGATTCATGTGGCATAGGATTTGTACAAAAAATAATGATGTCTTGTATGTGCCTTGATGGATTGCCTGAAACATAGTAACAAGGAGGGGAACTATCCATGGGGAGAATTTCATCTTATATTCAAGTTAGAAAATTTATAGATATAAATAAACTCTCATAGAGTAAATTAGAATAGAGTGATAAATGTAAATGTAACCTGGTACAACAAAGAAATCAAGATAAATCATATTCTTCAAAGAACAAGTTTGATAGGAAAAGATATTATCAAATCTATCAAGAAGGGAATACACAAGGCACAAGTTACCATAGAAAAGACCAAATAATGAAACCAACATCAACAATTCATCAATCATGTGGATACAGATAGTCCACTAAGAAGTCATCTCACTGCAAGTTAATGGGTGATTAATCCATAACTTGCATGGCTCATGATTCAATCAATGAAGTATGTAGAATATTATATGTCATGATTTCAAAGATACCAAATGAAAGGATTATGAGTACTAACAACATATTGCCTTCAAATGGGAGTAAAGTGCCTTCAAGATGGGTCAAATTAACTGAAATTGGAGGGAATTTCCAAGAATAACATCCTCTTCATGAGGGAAAAAATGGAACAACATGGCAGGAAACT
Source organism: Cupressus sempervirens (assembly GCA_028749045.1). Taxonomy (NCBI): domain Eukaryota; kingdom Viridiplantae; phylum Streptophyta; class Pinopsida; order Cupressales; family Cupressaceae; genus Cupressus; species Cupressus sempervirens. The sequence continues at coordinate 16,416,563 of CM053784.1, forward strand.
CCATATATATCAACCTTCAAAGTAGAAACAATAGAACTAAATGGAATGAAACTCCATATAAATATTTACCTTTCAAAAGCGGATCAAATGGAGGGAAATGTTGTGTGAATAAATGATATAAACCATAAAGTGCCAACAGGGGAATAAAATGATGCTAGAAAAGCATAAACTACACCTATGTGCCAATCAAATAAAAATAATGTTGAAGGAAATTGTGTATAATAACACATAAGCCCAAGGAATAAGCAAGAGAAGAAGAAAAAACATGTACATACGTGAAATATATAAGAATGCACTCATAATTAACAACTCACAATAGACACAATAGTTTGTATACTTATTGGGATATATATATATGGGCCACCATATATACATTAACAAATATACCTAAGTTATCATGGTATGAAATCATGAAAATACAATTCAAGATCATATCAAATTCACAAAAGGTCAATGGTTAATAAAAAATAATTATTTGAAGTAAAGTACTATCCAATGATAAAATTAACATAATTTCTAGGCTTTACAACAAACTAAAGAGACATACCAAATATGGTGAATGAGGATCATTAGAATTTGTAAGATAAGACATCAAATCATATTTGCAGTGATTAATTCTCCTAGGTTTAAGTCTATCTATTCTATTAATTTATCTCTTTTACTAAGTACTTTTTGAAACCATTTATTTTTTATCTTAATAAATTTATCACTAGAAGAAGATTCATGATCTATAAATGCATCATTAGTATCAATATTAGCATCATTATCATTACCATTGTAAGAAAGAATAGGAGGAATAAAGGTAGATACATGAGGAGTAGGGTTTAGAGAATGAGGTTGGTCCTCCACTAACACAATTTTGCTTTCACTAAATTATTCATTTTGAGCATTGGATGAATCATGCACATCATTTTTTGCAATACAAACATTACTTGCAATTTGCACTTTGTTAGTAATAGGATTATAAGGTTGATAACTGTATTGCATAAAAATGTAACTAAAGAATAAAAGCTAAGCAACTAACATCTATTTCTACATGATTATGCAAACCTCAAAATATGAAAGATAAACATGTAAAAAGCATAACATGAACATCAAAGTAGCACTATGCAAACCTCGTGAAGTCATCAAGTGTAGATGATTTCATTATTGTGGGATGTGGTTGCTCACAAATCCTGCAGCATAACAATAGGCTAGATAGTGCTTCATGGAAATGAGAAGAGGGCTCTCATTTTATAAGAAAAGAGATGCAATGGATGGCTAAGAACAAATGCAATATGGAGAGCTAGGATCTCTCAGGTTGATGAGGTGTCAATGAGGTGGAGGCCAAGTAGACTCCATGTGGATTAGGGTTTTAACCATTCAAAGGGGGGAAGATGCTCACACATGTGTGAGCAACCTTTAATGTGACATGTCTATGACATGTGTAAGAGGGTTGGAGGCTCAAAGTTTGTTACACATGTGTGAGACACCTTTGAAAGTGATGGGTCAATGACATGTGTAAGAGGTTTGGAGGCTCAAAGTTTCTCACACATGTGTGAGACAATTTTGGTTCACATGTGAAGGGGGGCAAGGTTGTAAGAGATGTAAGAGTCACATGTCACATGTGACTAGGGTTTGCTAATCCTTTGATTAGAATTGTGCAAATGATTAGTGATGTTATTAGATGGGAAGCTAAGATTAATTAGTGGACAAGTGGTTGACCTAGGTTAGAAGGATGGGTTAGGTTAGGGAAGTGAGGTTAGGTGAGGGTTAAAGTTAGGAGCCATGTGCTCAAATAGAATTAAACTTAATATTTAATTCCAAGTGGGATTAGGAAGGGGATTAATTAAGTAAAAAAGGTACTTAATTAAAGTGAATGGGTTAGAATGCAAATGGGATAGGCTAGGATTTAAATAAGCCTTAGTTTATTTAAATCAAGAAAAGGTGAACATAATTAAATAAATGTAAATTTATTTAATTAAATGTAAGGGAATTAAATAAATAATAAATATTTATTTAATTGGTCAAGACACATGATTTGGACAATTTTAGGTGTCTACAATAACCTTTTAAATTTTGCATTTTTCCACTCATGTACCTAGTACATGAAATCTTAGATGGAACAATAGGAGGTAAATTTTCAACCATATTAGATGAAATAAAATGAAAATTCAAATGACCCAGTCTTTCATGCTCCATATTAAAAGCAATATTTTTGTGCAAAGAGTGTCTTAAAGAGGTAAACAAAGAAATTTTAAATAAGTTATCATGCTCTAACTTAGCATTAGAAATACCTTAATTAGTGTTAGGATCAATAATAAAGCACATGTCCTTTTGAAATTCAACTTTATAATCTTGACATAATTTAGCAACATAAAGAAGATTGTATTTCAAATCCGGAATATAATTAGAACATCATGTAACTTTCTATTTGGAATACTAACATTACCAAATCTTTCAACTTTGTAACTATGATCATCAGCTAATTGAATTGGAATGTTAGAAGGATTGGGTTGTGTTGGTACCCATTGTAGACAACTAAAATTGTCCAAAACCCATTTCGTGACCAATTAAATAAATATTTATTATTTATTTAATTACCTCGCCATTAATTAAATAAATTCACATTTATTTAATTATATTTGCCTTACCTTGATTTAAATAAACTAACGCTTATTTAAATCCTAGCCATTCATTGATTTAAATAAACTAAGGTTTATTTAATCCTAACCCATGCACTTTAATTAAGTACTTCATTTACTTAATTAATCCTTGCCTAATCCCACTAGGAATTAAATATTACATTTAATCCTATTTGAGCACATGGCTTCTACATTTAACCCTCACCTAACCTCACTAGCCTACCTAACCCATCATGTTAAACCTAGTCACTTCCTTAATCATGCTTGCTTTACATAATCACCTTGCTAATCACCTCTTAATCCTAAGTGTGCGCTCACACATGTGTGAGGAATCATCACACATGTGTGAGAGATGTTCACACTTTTCTCACCCCTCATGTCTTGCATGCCTCTTGCACACTTGTCCTCTTGCATGAGAGTCAAGGTGTCTCACACATGTGTGAGAAGCCATGCCTTCTCACACCTCTTGCACACTTGTCCTCTTGCATGAGAATCAAGTTGTCTCTTACATGTGTGAGAAGCCATGCCTTCTCACACATCTTGCACACTTTTCCTCTTGCATGAGAATCAAGTTGTCTCACACATGTATGAGAAGCCATGCTTCTCACACCTCATTAATCATGTCACCATCAAAGGTTGCTCACACATGTGTGAGCATATCGCCCCCTTTGAATGGTCAAAACCCTAATCCATGTGGAGTCTACTTGTCCTCCACCTCATTGACACCTCATCGATCCTGAGAGATCCTAGCCCTCCATCTTGCATTGAATCTCAGCTATCTATTGCATCTCTTTTTCTATAAAAGGAGAACCCTCTCCTCATTTTCATAAGCACTATCTACCTCATTGTTATGTTGTTGGATTTGTGAGCAACCACATCCCATGAGTGATGAAATCATCTTCACTTGATGGTTTCATGAGGTTTGCATAGGGGTATTTTGATAGTTTATACTCTTTTTTGTTTCATGTTATGTTTATGTCCATATTTTCTTTCATATTTTGAGGTTTTGCATGATAATGTATGAATAGATGTTAGTTTCTTAGCTTTTATTCCTTGGTTACATTTTTATGCAACACATTTTGGCACGCCCGGTCGGACCCACTTCACGGGTTTGAACTAATCATCTAATATGTTTTTGAGTGTTTTGTGAGTGTTCAAACTTGTAGGTTGAAGACTTGCATTTGGAGGTCAAGTTTCATGAGGAGCGTCTAATCAAGCCATAAAGCCCATCATTGCATTTGGAGGACCTAAGGGAAGTTTTTTGACATAAAACACTTTATATTTTGCTTATGGTTTTATTTTCAAGTTCTAGGGTACATATGCATTAAATATTTGTTATTAGGAAAAAATTTAAAAGAAAAAAAAAATTACTTCTTCTTTGTTCATAGATAAACAGGTTAAAAGCAAAAAAAAAAAGAAAAGGGGGTTGTTTTTATTTTATTAATGCTTTGCTTTTTACATATATAGATTATTAAAAAAAAAATTAATGGGGTTAGTTCAAATTTAAAATCAAAAATCAAAAACAAAAAAACAAAAAAAAATTTAAAAAAACTAAAAAAAAACTTTTTAAAAAAACATTCTTTAACTCTTCTTTTTTTTTGGCCGCAGGTCGACCGCGGCGCCACCCGCAAGCGGTGCCCACGAGCGGTGCAACTGCCGCAGTGGCCCCCGCTTCCCTTCCCTTCTCCCCCTTCTCCCGGCCACTCCACCTCCTCCTACTCTATCGTCGCCTGCCACCTGCTAGTGTCGCCTCCATTCATCCTCCGCTGCCGAGCGACTCCCCCTCCCCACCACTCGCCGCTGGTCACCTGCAACACTTCCCCACGGTTGCCCTCTCGTCTGCAACCTACTCTCTATTGCTGCCAAAATCCTATCACTGCCGAGCAACTCCCGTCGCTGCTACCCAGCTCCACTCCTCCCATGAAAATGCCGCCACCAATCCCTTCCTATTGCAATCTCTGTCATTCCTCCGCGACTACTCCTCTGCATCGTCGCTTGCCACTCATCCTCACCTCCGCTACGGCTGAGACACTACCCAACACCCCCACCACCTGCTTTCTTCCCATGACCGTGCCACTTTGTCCACCCGCAGCTCAACCCTTGGCCACTCTATGCCAAAACCACCACCCACTCTGCATCGTCGCTCCCTACTCAAACCCTCCCTTGTAGCCTCCTCCGCCCGTCCACAAACACTCTCGCAACCTGCTAACCCCCTGTCTATGTCCACCTCTCACTCCCCCTACTCCGAAAAACACCCACCTCTGCTCCGAATAATATTCATCTTTTTTCTTTTTTTTTACATAAATGAGATTTCTTTTTTTCTCAAACATCAAAAAATAAAAAATAAATTGTTTGACATTCTCTTAACCGTCAAATTTTTCCTCGCAGGTTGCTGATGTCAGCACTGCATCAACATTCCATGCCCTTCTAAGCTATAAGAAGCAACCTTTGATTTTTTGCTCATAACTTGAGCATACGAGCTCCGTTTTTGCAAAATAAAATATTGCCAAAAAGTTGATTTCAAGCTTGTCATCATGGTTCTAGTTTTATGAGGTTTTGATGTTGTTTATATCTCTATTTTTTCTATCAAAGACAAAATTTTGTGCTAATTATTTCATTGCAGGGTTGTTTCATGTTTTTCATACATTTTCACTGCTTTAACTTGTGTTTTTTGCAGGGATATTTTGTCACTAACCATATTTCTTGCAAATTTTTGCTTTAAATTTGTTTAGGAATGAACTTGTATGCATAAACACTCGTCTTTGAATGCATGGTTAAAGCTAAAACAATCAAACACAATCTTGAATGCCATAAGGAAATTGAAATGCATGTTTAAGGCTAGCAAACATTTCAAATTGGTATTTAAAATGAACTCACACAATCTTGAATGCCTTAAGGGAAATTGATTTCATTTTTAGCATTTTTCTTTATGCACGCTCGATCTACTTTCTTGTTGACAAATCTACATTTTTCATTTATGTTGATGATGATTTCAAGTTGGAAAGAACATTGTATGGTTTAATCATGTGTTTCTTCAACATAGATAGAAAACCTAAAGTTTCATTAGGAAAGAACACATGTTTTTTAAACCCTGAGGCCACTTACGTATTCTCTCCCCTCGCACCTTTGGGTTATCTTGGGTGCACAAGAAATAAGTGGTCTTGTTTTTCTTTTTTAGGAGGTCTGCTTGGGGATTTCATCACCCCTTGGGATGACCTCAACTCCAGCATTCTAGTGGAGTATAAAAATCAGGAGGTGAATCGAAAGACACCTCTCTTGGAAGTAAAATATTGTCACTCTTGGCTAAGCCCCAAATAACTTTATACCTTTGGGAAGTGAAGGAGGAGATTTGGGTTACCGTCTCCCCCCGGCTGTGTGGCAATATTTTCTTTCATCTACAAATTTGGGCCTCACGTACCTTACATATATCGAGGACACCCTCTAGTTGATCCTTATACATCCTAGTCAAAACCTTATAGGTTTGTTGGTGTGTTTGACGTTCTTGAGTGTTTGAAACACACTTTCCTTGTACATATTTCATTGTATATATTTTGCATCTTAAACCTAAAAACCCAAAAACATCATAAAACATAAAAATCATAAAAATCATAAAACTTCAAAAATCCAAAAAATTCAAAAAAAAATTCAAAAACAACAAAAACAAGTCTTGGTTTAGGGTTCCCTAGTCAATTTGTCCACATCATTCCACATCACATCTTCTCTCCATCAAATTCATCACCCTCATACATCTCTTGCCTTCATCATTCAAATCATTACTTGATGCCTTCATCATCTCTATTCATCCAAATCACTTCCTCGTCATTCAATCTACTTCCTAATCTTCATCCTAGTCATGATTCATCATCATCCAGATCCAATTTCCTTTGCCAATCTCATAATGTATTCTTAATTCAATCCTTCATGTCATCATCATTCTAATCCAATCCCTTTTCAAATTCAATCATTTCTAATCAATTCTTAATTCGATCCATTTACATTTTACTCCATAATCAATCTTTCTAATCTCATTCATTCAAGTCTTCTTCTAATTCAACTTTGCATCATATCTTCTACTTTGCACATAGGATCATTGTCATCACCCTTGGACTTTCATTCAAATCTTGCATTCACCTATTTGCAATATCATAGGGTTTTTATCAATTCAAATAAAACCCTAATCCAATCAATATCAAATTCAATCAAGTCCAATTCATTTCAAATCAAATCAACGCAAAGTCCAAAATTGCTCCTAGTTCTAAGTTCATATTCCATCCCTCATCAAATCTTTCATCAATCTTCATCTAACATCTATGGATCCAAGTTTTCTTAATCAAATGGTTAAAAATCTTCAAAGGCAATATGGAGTTATATCTCCCGTTCAACCTACATATCAAATTCATCCTCAACATTTCATATCCAACTCTAATCCACCTCATGTTCATTATTCTTCTACCTTTGACAAGGGAAATCCACCTCATTACCCTTCCACTACATACGATTCCATTCATAGCCCACACAATTCCTCCAACACAAATGCCCTTGCCAAAGAAATAGAGCAATTAAAGAATTATCTTTTAGGAAATCAACAGAAAGAGTCCACCTTCCATGACATGTTTCCTCTTCCTCCATGTTTCAAAGATGCTAGTCCCTGTGTCCCATCCAACCCAACCCTCCATGCAATTCCCTTCACAATCCTGAGCCTCCAAAAACCTCATCCCCACCTCGTAAGGGGTTTTTCACATCACTCTTGGCTAAGTGTAAAATTTAAAATGAAGAGAGCCAATCACCCAAAGTTCTTCCTCCAAAGCATGTCATTTAGATGCCTCTTCTCCTCTAGATCCGAGCATTTCTCCATCCCATCATTCCATTATCCTTCAAGATCCATTTATCCCTCCTAGTCCATCTCATGATCCCCTTCCTAATCAAGATCAAGGCATTCCATGTACTACTGATTCCACTCCATCTCATGAGTTAGCCTCTGTAGATCCTTCACTTCATGAAGAGATTCCTTCCACTCCATCCACTAATACTCCATGTCAAGATCAAATCACTCCATCTCATAATCCTATTCCATCTCATGATCTGCTTGTTCCACTACATGATCCTCTTCTAAATCAAGATCAAAGCACCCATTCCTTTGCCTTTCATGATCCCACTCCATCTCCAAATCCTATTATCCCCCATAATCCCCTTCATTATCCTAATCCTCCACATGATCCTATCACACCTATCCCATCCACTCATGAACCCCATATACCTAGACTTGCACCTTGTGTTGAAAATAATAAGTATCCCATTATAGAAAACATGGCTCAAGATTTTGGTACACCTTCCACTTCTTCCAACCCCACAATTCCTCCTTCCAAACCTAAAACTTCCCACCCTTCCTCTTCCAAATCCATTTTGGGACCTTATATCCATATTCTCGTTCCTTCCTCACTTCCATCCATTCTAGGTCCTTATGTTCCACATCCAAACCCTTCATCCCTTCCATCCATTTTGGGTCCTTACGTACATCCATCCACCATATCCATGTTTTCCCCTTCATCCCCTCATATTCCTAGTAAAGATCAAAAAAGGCACACATCTTTGAATTCCTTCCAACATTCACCATCCATACGCTCTCCACCCCATTTACCTTCATGCACCCATACCATAGCCAATGGAAGCAAATTGGATGGCAAAGAAAAAGCAAATAATGCCAACTATCCACAAAATCCAAAGGAACAAAATGTCCCCTCTAAAAGACATGTCCAAGAAAAGAAAAATATGATCCAAAGAAAAATCAAAAGGCCACAAAGGCTGAAAATCAAAAATGAAAAAATTTTGTGGATACCAAAGCTACTTAATGTAGCAATGAATCTCAAAGAAAGATTCAAAATGACATCTAATTTGGCTAATCCAAAGGCTTCCACATCCATTTTGGGTCCTCATATACCCAAATCCACCTTCCCAAATCCATCATCTCCTTCTTCCATTTTGGGTCCCTATATCCCAAAATCCAAACTTACATATCCTCCGCAATTCCCTCCTTTCCATCACCCTTCAAGGTGTGTGCCGATGAAGATCTTTTCGCTTCCTTCACAAGTCTTCCGACCTAGAATCCATCAACCATGTCTTCCTCCCACCCACTCCACCCCCTTAATCTAAACCTTTTCATAAGTCCTTTTCCTCCATTCCCCAATCCATTTCATCCTTCTTTTCACTATCCTACCAACATCTATGAGAAAATAGTAAAAATTCCTTGAAAATAACACAAAAATAATAATAATCTAAAAGGGATACTATCCATTTATCTAGATGCTTGAGTCCTCCCTCCATTTTCCTATCATGTATCCATTGTCTCCATTCCTTTTTACTCTTCCACTTGCACTCTATACTGGGGGCAAGCTCTAGCCATACCGCTCTTCCTTACATATCTTACATACTTCCATTTACCATTCCTTATCATTTTCCATCATTGATCTTGACTTTCACTTTCCTTTCATCCATACATATGCACTTTCCATATCCTTTGCACATTATCCACACACCATCCTACACACTTCCATAATCCTTCCATACACTTGATCTTGACATACTATCCATCTCTTGCATTCCATAGTCCTTGTAATGTTCATTTAATCCATTTTCCATCCATACTCCTACATACTTCCATCCCCCTTTCATATTTCCTTGCTCTTGGTTATCCCATACCTTTCCTCCACTTCATATCACACTTTTTATCCATATCATTATCCCTTTTCATACTCTCCCTCCCATATCCCTTATCCATTTCACTTTCAGCCCCATGCTCGTGATCACCATTACAGGCACAACCACAAAAACATTCATACATGCTTTCAAGAACACATGCCTTCTCTTCCTCCATACACTAGCCTTCATTCTGTATACACTAATCTAATGTGCTATAAATACCAATTCAATGAAAGTATTTACACATTAAATTAACATAACATATAAGAGAGACAAAGAGAAGACAAACTCAAATGAGAATGTGAGCCATAGATAGGCTCTCTCAATGAGGTTGTTCTCTTTTTTTTGAGATGTGTCTATATATATATTGGGGATGTATGCCCAAATTCTCACAATGGCTTCAATGGAGATGGGTAATGGAAAATTGGTAGCTTTGTGAGCTCTCAATTTGGCATTATAAGGTTAAGATTGATGATTTGAGTTCTCAAAATAGCATGGTAACTTTAGCTCAAAGATTGTTGTTGAAATGGTTTGGGATGGGATTCAATTTATAGGCCAAGGGGTAGAGGGATGGAGGGCTTAGATGCAAGGATGGGGAGATGGTTAAGGAGGGCTAAGATGCACTCAAGGGGAGCACATGGATTGTTCTTGTTTAGCACCAATGGGAAGGTGACACTTGTCACAAGGAGGATGAGTGTGAGAGGGTAGGGTAAAGGGTTGGTTAAAGGCATGATGAGTGGGGTTGAGTATGTAAGAGGAATGTAAGAGGAATGAGTGTGGAAGAGGGAAGAGTGTGGAAGATGGATGTAAGAGTCATGAGTGGGCTTGTAAGAGTCTTTTATGGTTTGTAAGAGCACCCATGACTTGGTGGTTGAGATTTTTTGAGGGAGACTTTGGTTTGGTTTAGGAAAGTCTTAAACTTGCTTAGGGAATGTGACAACATTAGGGGGTGGATTAGGCTTGGGTTTAAGATTAGATTAAGGATGTTAGAGATGTGCAAGTGGATAGCATTAATGAGGTTGGGTGAGTTAGTGGCTAAGCTAGGTTAGTATGGGTGGATGGGGTGGATTAGGCTAAATGGAGGATTAGGGATAAGTTAGGGGTTTTTGGATTTGAGAATTTTATTTATCAAATAGATTTATTTGATAAATGGGGACTTTTGGAATTATATAGGAGAAAAGGATTTAATTGATAAATAATAGGTTATTTGATTTATCAATTAGGACTATAGATGATTAATTAAATTAATCAACTAGGGATGGCAAAGGATTAATTAAATAAAAATTTAATTAATGATGCTTTTAGAGATGGCTAAATTAGATTACCAAAGCGGTATAATCAAATTTAGGTGTCTACATTTTGCCCCTCTTTGACATAGTGTTGAGACAACACTATTTCAAAAAATTTCAAATGAAGACGACACGAGGAAGATGTTTTGGCAAAAAGGTTGCCCCAGTCTCGGATAAGAAGAGGAGAGACTAGACTTAGATGATGCCCCCTCAAGAAGACAGCGGAGAGAGAAATGAGGCTCGACGGCTTCTTGAAAAGTACAAGAAATCGAGATGAGTAGAGACACAGGTTGGCAAAGAGAAGGGGCTGAATTAGCTCAAACTCTCACTATGGGAGAATGATAAAGGGAAATCAAAGGCACAAGAGTAAAGCAAGATTAAGACTTTCCAAGATTGGGGGGAGAATGGAGGAGCGGAGCGCTATAAAAGGAATCCATGGTAGGGAGATGGATGATGGAATGATAAAACTGATGCAACAGGATTTCAAAGAGTCAGATTAGCGAAAGATGGGTTTTGGAGATCCCTAGGACTAGGATTGTGGATCTCGAAAGATGAGGCTTGGTGGATTGATTTGATTGGTGGATCCCTAAGACTAGGATTGTGGATCCCTAAAGCTAAGCGTGAGGAGTGATTCAAAGAGATACTGATGCATAAGCTGGGGGAGGAGTGACAAATGTTGGAGATGGATGGGGGATAATGGAGATGAATCCATTGAAGCTTTTTGAGCAGGGGGATACTTCAAAGAGAAGTACTACCATGTAGTTGAGAACTAGATTTGCTATAGGACTGTTGGTTAACTGCCAAGCTTACCAAGAACATCAAGGCCTTTTCACCAACCGTCCAAAGGAATGACGAACTGACTCAAAAAAAACACGCGAGGATTGCCCCAGTATCACACATGAATCCCAAAGGAAGCAGCGTGGAAACGACACTGGGTAACTCACAAGCAGAAAAAGAAAACAAGTGAAAGACATGATCAAGACCTTACGCTCTGATTGCCCCACTCGTAGCATACCATGATATGGAAGATCGTAGCAACCTTGAGGAGGGAACAAGGAGATTGCTTGGAAAAGATACTTCAAGACCCAAAAGGGAAGATCCCAAATCAAAAGAAAGTGAAAATCCAAAAGAGAACCATTTGCCAATGAGATGGGTAGGAAAAGGTACTAACGAACCAAGGTCAGACATGAAGAAAGCTATATCCTGCAATGACCTATCGGAGAGTACCTAAGCTAGTGGATTTGGATGAGTGATGCGTCTGGCAAGTTGAACTAACAAGGATAACACTTTGGTGACAAGAAATCTAGCTAAAGGATGCATTGGAATAGTTAACCAAGGTGTGCAATATGTGCAAGACGTTGATCAAGGGGGAACTGACACCAAATTTGGATAGATACAATGGTACTAAGCTAAAGAGGATGTACAAGTTGACGGACCAAGATATTTACAAGCTGAAGCCAACCAAGATAGTTATAAGCAAGCAAAAGCTCAAGATGATAGGATAGCAGGATGGTTTGATGCTGTTCAAGATGCAAAAGCTAAGGATGGGGTGATAGCGAAAGATATGGATTTGGCAGGATGCATCTAATGATGATGAGAGATTGTGTGACCAAGGATAGCTAGAGCAGGATGAGATGGTTGGATAGGATGGTAGATAGCTAGGATTATGATGGATATAAAGAGATGACATTGGGTTTGCATGAGGATAGCCTAGAGCTCGATACCAATGACAAGGGAGGATGGACAAGACAAGATCTCCAAGGAATATAGTGTCCCCAATCAGAAGGTAACATGCAAAAGGAGGTCTTATGATGGATGTGATAGGATTGAAGCTAGGATGGAAAAAGTTGAAAGGGCTAGGGAGATGGATGATAGCTAGAATGGTTGACTGAAGCTGCAGGAGATAAGTGGATGGTGTGAGATGGAATCTGGAGGGTGGAGGATAGGTGGATAGATTGGAAGATGGAGTTGGATGTCAAGAGATGACCAAAATCATGAGGGTGATAGGCTAAGCTGGGGATGGTTGGATTATGCATGACACTTGTTTGCCAAGTTTTCATCATGGTACTTGTCCCAAGGGCTTGAATTGCCAAGTTTTCACCAGTGGACGCTTTATTTTTCTTTATTTTTTTGACTTTTTGACTTTGGACTTAGCTGGAATGATTTTGGCTTTCTTCAGTTATTTTTGGCTTTTTTTGGGATTTTCCACTGGCTGTTGGAATGTTCAATTTTGTTTCTAGTTGTTGGTACATTGAATGTGTGATTTATGCAATAGATTGGATTAGATGGGATTGATGGTAGGAGATGGAGGGATGAAAAGGCTAGAAAGGAACATGAGATGGGGATGCTTGCAGGATCAACATTGGCACATGTTGGGGTAGGTGTGAAAAGAGCATATGGGGGCTATATGGTAGATGTGGGCTTGATGGTGGATTTTTGGAAGTGCGCTTGGGGATATAGGCACCCAAGATGGAGTTAGGAGATGGGGGACATGAGTCACTGGATGGAGGATTAGCAATGGTGGATGCCATTATGCATTGGGTTTCAACTTTTTTCTTTGGGATCCACATGGTTTTGGATTTTATTTTCATAGGTTGTTGCATTGTTTTGCATTCTTTGATTGGATTTTTCCTTTTTGGAGTATGTCTTTTAAAATAGACATATGATTGCCTAGGATGTGGATTTTTAGTTTTATGCATTTTCAAGTTGGCATTCGCATTGTTGTGGTAAGGTTTGGGAAGATGGTTAGGAGAAGCTTTGTGAGATGGAGAGGATATGGAAGAGCGTGTAGGGGGATGATGATGGATGATGTGTCCGGATATGTGCCTTTGTTGATCTTGCGTAGGAATGGATGGAATAGAATTTTTATGATGGCTGATAGGAGGATGGAGGATGGTAGATTTTGGGACATAGGGACCCAAAATGGATTTAGCAGATGAAGGGGGGATATGGTAAGTTGTTTTGGGTTGCAAAGATGGTGGAGGGGGGATGGCATAAGATTTCTTGAAGGAGTGATGGGAGGCTGGCATGGTGGTCCTGGAGATAGGCTTGGTTTGGGGATGGCGTCTACCAACACTTTTAGATGGTGAGCCTTTGGATACATATCCAAGACCATGAAATTCTGGATTCTTTTGTGCAATAATAGGCTTTATGATTCCTTTCTCTTGTGGTCCTAAACCTTGACCTTGATAATGCCATCGATTGAGCATTTGAACTAGCTAAGGATACTTTTTGCTTGCAGAAAATGGTGGAAGTGCTTTCTCAGATGTACTACAATGGGGAGATACTATTCTTAATTCTTCTGCTGAGAGGAGGTCACCATGGATGAATGTAAGTGAACTAAGAGGGTAGATTATATATGGTGGAATAGCTTGGATAGGTGGTAAGATGGAAGCATGGAGTGGAGGAGATGGTAGGATAGGATCTTGATTTAGCTGATGGGATGAAAAGATATCGTGCAGTAGAGGAGGTATGGTTTGAGGTTTTGGAGATGGAGGGGATGGTGACTGCACTATGGATGGAAGACATGATACGATGATATCTTCATTTATGCTTTGGGGGATGTCAACATGCTTTTGGGCAGGATCTTGATAGGATTGGATTGGGATGGATGGTGCGATAGGAGGTGAAGGGATGGATTCTTCAAAGGCAGTGGATGGATAGATGGGAGATTCAGTAGTGGAGATGGGTGAGTAGAAGATGGATGCATAAGGTTCATTACGAGAGATTTTGGAAATTCTTGGAGGTGATGTGGATAGGATTTGAAGGGATTTGACAGGTGTTGGGATTTTGATGCTTGTGGGAAGTGGAAGGATCTTAAGCAATTTGATGGATTGTATGGGGTTGATAGCAATGGGAGATGGAGACGACATTACGGATGGGGAAGCTTCATTACTGACTACTTCACATGGTTGGATTAGATGACATGGCTTATCGACTACTGGAGGCAGATTTTCTTGTATTTTCTCTGAGAGATTCCTTGGAGACTTGTGTGTCGGAGGTGGAGGTGAATTGACAGGAATAGCTAGTGTGATGGGGGTGGAAGATTGGAAGCTTGGTTGATTGGGTGATGGAGGAGAAGTTGAGATATCAGATGGCATGACTAGATAGTTTGGAATAACTCTTGAATTTTGGGGGATGGTTGGTGGAATGTTTCTAAGGCTCTCAAGATACCCTTCATAGTCAACAAGATTTTCATCATCATTGGAATAGGAGATGGCAGGAGCAAGGACAATATGACCAAACACATCATGATAGGATTGGTACTTCATGCTTTGACGATGAGTTTGATGGGGATGGGATCTTGCATATGGATGAACACGGAAGCTCATGGTCAGATTTGGATTAAGATCAGATTTTGGATTGGCTGATGAAAGATTTCCTAGGGAGAGTCAAAGCTGTATGACAGACCTAAGGAGGATTGGCTGGAGATCTTTGGCTTTCCTGTGGATGGAAGACTTCAAGGGCATGTTGTCAAAAGGTGAGAGTTTTGCTTTCCTATGTGAAGGATTGGTGGAGATTGTGTCAGCTTAAGGATAGACTAATGATCCTATGGGCATGACATGAGATTGACCACTTGTGGATCCCAACCTTTAGCTCAAGGTGATGAGGGATACAAGTGACAAAGTTGGGTTACCCTAGACAATGCTCTGTCAGAGGGATAACCTTGGTGAGATTGGTTGATTGGTAGGATTGATTGGATAGCAAATTCTAGCAGAGTGACAACAACTCTTTAAAAGCTTGGGTGTGATTTTGGATTGGGTTTCTAGTTGGCTGGGGGGGATGATTTGGATGGAATTTGAATTTGGGATTGTTCTAAAGCAAAGAACTAGGTAGATTCGATTGTGACAAGGAAGCTTGGATGATTTTCTCATAAGGCAGTGACTACGCTAAGTATGCCTTGAGCTAGGAGATTTTTGCTTTTCTGGGATTTTGACCAAAGTTGGCAAACATTCATTCAAAAGCTATGAACAAACAAGCAGACAAAATTTTGGAGCAAGCACGTCAAACACACCAACATCCTAGGAAGCTTTCTACAAGGATGAAATTTGGTTTAGCTAGGGATTCCTCGATATACGCAAGGTATGTGATGCCCATATCCGTAGATGAAACCAAAAAGATGTCACACAGCCTAGAGGAGCAGTAACCCACTTCTCCTCTTTCACTTCTCAAGGGTATAAAATTCCTTGAGGCTTAGCCCGAGTGACAAAATCTTGATCCCAAGAGAGGTGTCTTTCGATTCACCTCCCGATTCTTATACTCTGATGGAACGCTGGAGTTGAGGTCGTCCCAAGGGGTGATGAAATCCCCAAGCATGCCTCCTAAAAAGTGTAAAACAAGACTACATACATGATCTTGGATTTAAAAAGACGCGTTCATTCCAATTAATGATTTAGATTTTGTAAGCTATGATTGAAGACACTTGTGATTATGGCATATAATGTTCATTCCAACTTGACAGCGTCATCAACATAATGAAAATCGAGAATTCGTCAACATAAGAAAAGCGAGTGTCATTGAGATGCGTCAAAACTATGCAATGTTCATTGATTATTAGGCATTCAAGATTGTGTTAGAGTGTTTTAAGCCCAAATTGGAAGTGTGAGATATTACATTGATTCATTGATTCTTTGCATTCAAGATTGAGTTTGTTTGTTTTAAGCATGCATTCCAAAGAAAATTTATTTTAATCCATGGCATTCAAGAGTGTGTTTTGAGCAACATTCATTCAATGGAAAATGTGTTTAACCATTCAAGTTCATTTTAGCAACATGCATTCAAAGACAAATGATTAAACATTTAAGTTCATTTTAGCAACATGCATTCAAAGATAAATGATTAAACATTCAAGTTCATTTTTTAGCAACATGAGAACCTACAAGAAACATGGTTAGTGGTTTCATATGTGCTCCAACCTGCAATGAGAAAAAAAAAGCAATTTAGTTAGTTACCCAAAATCTTCAGAAGTGAAAGCTTAACTATGGGAAAAAAAAATTTAACTTTTTTTGTTGTTTTTCCTACGCGTAAAAATGCTTAAAATTTTAACTTTTTTTTCTGTTTTTCCTAGGAAGACATTTCTTTAAAATAATAGTAATTAATCTAATATTAATGAGAGTAACACGTAAACCAAATAGTTGACTTCTAATATAATCAAATTTAAGTAAAAATTCATCCATAGATTTAAAATCAATATACCTTAACTCTTCCAAATTGTCTTCCAATTGAATCTTGCATGATTCATATGGTTTGTCATATGTTTTCTTCAAAATTTCCCAAGCTTCATGGACAATAGTGCAATCAGCAATTAGAACATATAAATCCAAATTAATAGATATACCAATGAGACCAAGGGCTTCCTCATTTTTAGTGTTCTAAGAGTCTTTCTCATCTTGTGTAGCCAAGGAACTAGGAATTGAAGAAGGGTTAGTACCAACATCTAGAATATGCTTAAATTGAAAGATAAAAGAAAGATGAGTTTTCCAAGCATGATAATTTGAGTAACACAAAGAATCAAATAATGAAATCAAATAACATGACAGAATCAAATAACACAGAGAATAACACCAAGGAGAGAGAGAGAGAGAGAGAGAGAGAGAGAGAGAGAGAGAGAGAGAGAGAGAGAGAGAGAACAATAACACTTTATTGATTCGTCCAATTATTAGAATACATGCCCAATTGTAAGGCCTTCTAGGTTACGACCAAATTACAAATATAATAGAAAAAGTCATCATCCATCTCTAAAATCTTTTCTTCAAGATCACTTGCCTTGACCCTTTAAGCTCCCCTATTATACACCTAAACACCTCTACTTATGCTTTCTAAAACAACTTATAAAATATTCTAGACCATTACCTAATCTAAAGGCCAACCTTAAAATGGTCTTCACACATCCCAAGACAAGATCCTAACATTAAATTCATGATTCAAATTAAATACATAATTTGTCTCAAAATAGAAACTAAACACAGATAAACTCAATAAAAGAAGGAACCAAGCATTAACAAACATTAGGCTCACTCAACACATGAAAGAACACTCAGTCAACACTAGACAGCTCAGTGCATATATAACCTTGTCAAAGTTTGCAACTCGGCAACAACTAGCACTTGACAGTAACTAGGACTCAGCAATAACTAGAAAAATGAACAAAATAAGCAAGATTACAAGGCAACCTAGGATGCTCTTGCATCAAACAACTAGGGTTGAAAGAAATGATTCTCCTAAATCATTGTGATATCACAACCCGAGATGAATCCAACAAGGTTGAGAACTCCATGTAGAATCTTCTACTGGTTTGTTCTTCTACTTCACCAAATATTCATAATATTATTTTTCGCTTATGCTTTTACCAACTCTCTAAACAAATATTTGTTCAAGCTCTTCTATTTTGCTTCTTAGGATGATCATTAGGTACTACAACTTCATTATCTGACTCATGATACTTATGCAAACCCCTAAAAAATAACCATACAACAGAAACACAACAATAAGAAAGAAGAATGCAAGATTTGATAACAAATCACAATTCTTTATTCATTAAATATAATAGATTACATGCAACATGCCCGACTATAAGACCTTCTAGGTTATGCCACATACAAACAACAATTATAGTATTAGTTCTATCAGATCCCACAAGATCCAACTTACAATCTCAATCCCAACCAGTACAGATCCACAATTGGATAAGAACACCAAGAAGAATCCACACTTGTACCCTCAAGTCCAGCAAATAATCTTTTGTTCTCAAGCCACAACCCTAGCTCTTCAAAGTTTGCATCTACCCTTCATCCTCTTCTCCAACCTGGATGATCACAATGCTCCTACCCTCTAACAACTCCAAAAAAAATCCTAATTATATCCAACTAAGCCACAAGTCAACCCAGTTCATTACAAACTAAATTAAATCCCTAATGTTAAATATATGTTGAGCCACAAATTGGCTACAACACAAATTAAATACCCATACATAAATTAAATACCAATGTCATCTCATAGACAACTCAGCACCAATAGGAACCAAGACTAAGCCAAGTGTCAGTAAAACCAAGTCGAGCACCAGTAAAACCACAAGCACCACCAAGCTCCACAAACACTGTCAAGCTCCAAGACCTTGTCGAGCACCATAATGCATGACAAGCTCCTAGAGAATTCTAAGCTCCCATAGATAATGTCGAGCTCCATAGTGTATGCAGAGCTCCTAGAGTATGCCAAGCTCCTAAGAATAAACAATGTTGAACAACGATCAAGCACCACTTCTTTGGTGACCAAATCCACAACCATAAACCCAAACTCCTCTAAAATGTAGGATTGCAAGAAAGCCTAGGATGCTCTTGCATCAAACACCCTAGGTTTGAAAAGATGTTCTAGTAACTACAAGAACATCTTCTAGGATTCAACACATAAATCCCAAATTGGTTCTTCACATACATATCCTCCAAATCTTCAACTTGTACATTCTTTCCCTTGTTCTTTTTCTGCTTGTTCACATCCATTCTCGGTGTGCTACAGGTCTACTTTCCACATTGACTTAGAACCTTCTCAAAATCTGCCAACTTAACTCCACTACCAATACTTAGGTTCTTCCTACCGAGCTCTTCATTCTGCAAAGGAATCAGGGAAAGCTTCCTACCACCTTTCTCAATAGTAAACACATTCTTGACACAATCATGCACAACCCTACAATCATACTACCAAGGTCTACCAAGAAACACATGATAATTGTTCATGTCCACAATATCATACAATACTTTACCTTATACTACCCAATTTGAAAATCAACAAGGCATTGCTCCCTCACTTCCAAAGTATGCTCACCTTGCAACCAGCCAATCCTATAATGATAAAGATGTATTAATCTCTTCAAATCAAGTTTCTAAACCATTTGCTTAGCAACCAAGTTATCAATGCTACCACCATCCACAATCAGCTTGCAAACTTTACCACTAGACTTATAACAAGTACTAAACAAACTAGTTCCTCTGACAAGAATTTAGTGTCCTCTAACCAACCACTACTTGTCGGGCTAGAAAACTCTCTCCTTTCTCAAGCTGACTATTCTGGAGTACAACCTCATTTACAATAGTAGTTATCCTACCATGTAGACATTCAAGATATCTATGTCATTCTTTCCCACATCTAAAATAACTATCTCTGAACTCACCTCTATATGTCCTCCTTTTTTTATTAGTAGGTTTTGGTTCACCTTCTGCACTCAATTTGGATTGTGTCAAGCTATCTTGCTTCTCCTTCCCTCTAACATTACCTTGACTTTTCCTCTTCAACTTATCTTCTACCTTCAGAGCATACTGATAAGCATCCTCAACTGAGGAAATATTCAACATACCAACCTCTTCTTAAATATTGAATCTCAAACCATTAATGTATTGAGCTACCTTTTCCTTTGATAATTCTCTATGACCTGACTGAATAGTCAACTTGTAGAACTCCTCGGTATAATCTCTCATAGTCATGTCTTTCTGCTTTAGATTTTGTAACCTCTTAAACAACTAAAGTTCATAATCAGTAGGAATAAACTTAACCTTCAGTTTAGTTACCATCAACCTCCATCTAGAAATCCTCATTTCACCTTCTTCTTCTCTACCTCTCTATAATTCTTTCCACCAAAGAGCAGCATGTCCTTTCAACTTAGTTTGTGTCAACCTCACTATGAGTGGATCCTCAATATTCTCAAGCTCAAAGTAGTCTTCCAATTCACTAATCCAATCAATCAGGTCTTCAGGAGTCAATCTAAAGACATGATTAGAGAAGAATTCAAATCTAAGATTACATTGATGAAGAATGACATGATTGTTGAAATTGTAAGTTCTTTAGTGGCCTACCTAGGCATGTGGGTATTGAAGGTAGTTATGAGGATGTTTCTAAAGACTTTGAAGTTGTTGGATCAAGGGGTGAGGATAGAACTAATTGTGTGGAGAGACCTATTGGAACTAAGGCTAGTTAGTTTGCTAGACCTAGATCTTAGTTGAAGCTAAAGCATAAGATGGAGGTTTCTAATTTCTCAAGTACTTTGACTCCTAAAGGCCTGATTGATTAGATTGGTGAATTGTAAGACTACTTTAAGCTTGAAGATATTGAAGATCCATTCAGAGTGATGTTGGCACAAACTAAGTTGAAAGGACATGCTACTCTTTGGTGGAAAGAATTTCTTGGTTATAGCTCAAAATGGAAAATAAAAGGAAAAGGAACTCTTAGTCTAGATCATGGAAGAACCAAAACTAAGGATGTAATATATGTGAAAGGACTAAATGAAAACTTACAAGTGTAAATAAGTTTTGTGATCAAGGGCATAATGTAATATTTCATCCTAAAGGTTGTGATATTAAGCACAGAGAGTTGATAGCAACTGCTAATAGAACAACAAATACCCTATAGATCTTACAAGACATGAGAAATGAGAAATGTTTTCTGGCTCAACAAGATGCAATTTAGTTGTGGCACAAAAGATTGGAGCATTTAAACTTTTATCTTGGTCAAAAATAGTCGTAAAGGAGATGTAAGAGACATACAAAGCTATCAAAACCTACAAACACAATTTGCAAACAATATCAACATGTCATGCAAACAATAAGCATGTTCAAAGCCAAGGAGTATTCTACATCAAAACCACTTGAACTTGTACATTTAGATTCATGTGGACCAACTAGGACAAAAAGGCTTCTAGGAGAGAGATATTTCATGTTATTTATTGATGAATACTCTAGGATGACTTGGGTGGCCTTTCTAAAAGAAAAATCAAAAGCACTTGACAAGTTCAAAGCGTTTAAAGAACTAGTTGAAAATGAAATGAACATAAAAATAAAATATCTTAGAATCAATAGAGGAGATATCACATCTCATGAATTTGATGTGTATTGTGAAAAGAATGGAATAAAATGGAGTGGTTGAAAGAGGGAACAGGATAGTTCAAGAAATGTCAAAAGCAATTCTTAATGAATCTAATGTAGATTTATGTTTCGGAAAAAATTCGTACATATAGCAATCTACATTTTGAATCGTGCAAAAATAAGAGTAAATCATGACAACACACCTTGCAAATTATGGAAAGGATGACCAACATCAGCCAAATATTTTAGAATCTTTGGAAGTACATATTATATAATAAGGGATCAAGATGACTTGGGTAAATTTGAAGCTAGAGTAGATGAAGGAATCTTTCTTGGATATTCATCTAAAAGTAAAGCATATAGATGTTACAATAAAAGACTTCAAAAGATTGTGGAAAGCACAAATGTAGAGATTGATGAAGGATTTGAAAAGATAAAAGAAAATGTAGAAATACCAAGTACATGAGAAGAAGAAGAAGATCCAAAAGATGAAGAAGATGAAGAAGAAATTGAACAAACACCTTTGAAAGAAAGAACTCCTTTAAAGACACCTGCAAAAACTCCCTTAAAGACACCATCAAAATATGTTCAAAGAAATCATTCAGAAGACTTGGTAATAGGAGATCTACAAAAGAAAGTCCAAACAAGAAGAAGATCTACTAATTGTCTTTTGTCAAAAATAGAACCAAAAAACTTCAATGAAGCAAATGAAGACCAACATTGGGTAAAAGCAATGGAGGATGAATTGAACCAAATCGAAAAGAAAAATACTTGGACAATTGCTCTAAGGCCAAAAGACAAAAATGTCATAGGAACCAAGTAGATGTTTTGAAATAAAATGAATGAAATAAGAGAAGTCACAAGGAACAAAGCAAGGCTCATTTGTAAAGGTTATGCTCAAGTAGGGGTGGATTTTAAAGAGACTTTTGCTCTGATTGCAAGATTGAAAGCAATTTAGATATTCCTAGCATTTAGAAGCTGATGGAGCCAAAAAATTTGAGTCTCCATTCTAATTTGAAGATTACAACATAGGGGCAATATTAAGTTCTTTGTGACTCCAACCTCTATCACCGCCAATTTTGTCTACCTAACAAATGCATCTTTTCGACCATGTTTCCTCTTTTAATTACCAAACCACACTGCTAATATTATGAGTTTATATAGTTCCTCCCTGTTATAAACCATGTATGGAATTTCTCCATTCAGCTAAGTAGGCATTTTACAACACAAATCATTTATTCACTAGTTATAGAAAATACACTAGCTATCTTGAGGACTGAATGTAATTATCTCTCTTCTGTATAATAAAGGATATAATCACTAAAAAGCATTAATTAATGTTACAAGATTATATAACCACATGAGAAACAAAAATTCTATTACTTATGAGGCCTTATTGATTTCAAACATCATTACAAGGATCAGATCAAAGCATTGTTCATAGAAGTAGAACTGATGGTCTTGAAAACCAAAGGGTACCTCGAAAAAGTCATTTTGATGGATGTCTCACTGTATATACCTGAATGAAAATATACTACCGTTTGCTTCAGTATTTTGGAAATCATCAATAGTATTGAGGAATCTATTTTGTTACATACATTTTTCTTATCTTGAAGGGGCTTGAGGAGAATGAAGAATATGTTGAAAGGGATGATGAGTTTGACATCAAGCCTAATGTAGAGAGGGTATCAAAACAAGTAAGTTTCCTTTGGCCATTGATGTAAATCCCCATACAAATTATGGCATCAGACTCTCAAGTAATTATAGTAGTAGAAAATTGTTATCAAATGTGAACAATGAGAGAGATCATCGATTGAGAAAAATAAGCAACACTGGAAGGCAGTGACAAAAGGATATAGAATGATATCAACCAAAATTCCACCATCGATGATTGTTCCTTATTTGCATTCAAATAAAGTTATTCAAATGGTGTCAATACCCATCAAAGCATGCTTGAATGCATATTTTCATCATATATCTCTAGTAGAATCACTATACCCAACATCCATTCACCACGATAAACAAGGGAATTGAAGATTTGAAATGGTGAAGTGGAGATAAATAAATCTTTAATCCAATAAACAACAATAACAAATATTGAAGGCCTTGAAGGTATAAAGGCACATGAATTATGATGAAGGAACATAAACACTAACAGAAACAACAACTAGAGGTATCGAGGATTAAGTCATAAGCCTTGCGATTTAAAGATACTAATGAAGCATATCCAAAAAAGGGATCCTATGCACAAGAAAATTATTTGCTAGCATAAGAGACGAGATTTAAGTAAAATTTGGGGGCCGATGAAGCTCATATAAAGTTGATAATATTATAGCCTGATAATGTAAAATTAGTTGGTGCAATTAAAAATAAAGAAATTGTAAGAATTTTCCTAAGGGAAAAATTCACCCAAGAACTAAGAACTCAAACACAAGCACAACTATAGACGAGAAATGGAGAGTATGATAAGAATGATGGCATTCATTCAATATGCGTTGTGAAAGTACACTAGGAGTGCATGTATATAAAGGCCTCTGATATACATCTAGAATGCCTCATAATTAGTCACATGATATGTCATACAACTAGGCACATGTCCACCAGATATGGGTTATCCTCCATTAAGCACAGAAGTAAGTGTGGTGATGAGAGGATAAGCCTACAAAAGTGTGACACACAAAACAGTGTTGTAGACACCATGTGCTAAAATAGAGTTGCGTATACCTGTGTTGTCTACATGACAACTCAAAAAGGTGTGCAAACTCTTAAGTGTCTCACAAATAAAAATAATAAAATAATGCATTAACCTAAGTAAACTTAAGTAAGTGTAAATAGTGAATACATATTTACACCAACACCCCCCATTAAGTGCAACTTAGGGGAACGCCCTTAAGCTTACAAAACTAGGATGAAGATGCATAACGGGTCCTGGCTACTAGGCCATGTTAGGTACCCATGTACATAATGAAAATGAAATCTCTCATAAAGTGGAGAAAGAGGGAAAACCTCATGGGAAAAACCCTCCCCCAAAAAGAGAGATAAATAGGAATGCATGGATGGATGGAGTAATCAAGACCCCCATTATGATATACATCCAGTATATACATAAGAGAATGATGAGAGGAGGAAGAGAGACAAAATAGGCTCCCTCCCCCCCCCTCGCAAAGAAGAATGCCAATAAGTGAAAGCTGCTCCGATGAAGAAGCTAGTCCAAAAATGCAAAATGGTGTTCCTCCCCTTAGGAAGAAACAATGCCAAAGGTACAATCTTGAGGATGTATGATGGCTCTAAAACCTGCTCAAGTATCCCTGTGCTGATGTTGATGTTCACCCCTTCCAACAGTGCTAAAGAGAATGAATGTAGATCTAGCAAGGATGTCTGTTGAACCTATTCCATTGAACCATCTGTCTCCTCATCTAACAAAGAGACCTCTGCCAATTGTTGTTCATAAGGATCCACAATCATGCCAACCTATGAAGATTGATCATGTAGAGAATGGACATGAGGGTTAGAGTGAACCCTCACAACAACTATTGAAGGATCATTGTCATCAATAAGAAAATGTAAGTCCTCAAGTCTGTCTCCCAAATCAACTAAAGCTAGAGCTAGAAGATGAGATGTACCATGCTGTGATGGACCTTTCAGTATGACAATGTAAGCATGTGGACTGTAGTGATGATGTGACCTCTCACTGCAACTGTCGATAGAACCCCATGTGTCTGAATCTATTAAAGCACTATCACCGGTGTCACTATCAGTCTCCACTGTGTATGAAGTGTAGAGAGGAGTAGAGGATAAGTTGGGTGAACTTTCCTCAAAGTGAACATCCTTCTCCACAAAAATCTCATGTGTCTCAAGATCCATTAGTCTATAAGCCTTAGCATTGTCTTCATATCCTATGAAAGTACAAGGCCTGGGTGTTGGTGCCTTGCAACCCCTAGAAGATAGGTTTGCCCATGCTGGACAACCGAAGACTCTAAAATGACTCACAATCAATTTTTTGCCACACCATGCCTCAAAAGGAGTCTTCTCATCTAAGGCATTATGAGAAGACCTATTAAGGATGTGAGTAGCACTGCTGATGGCTTCAACTTCAAGTGTAGGATCGAGAGACTTGGCTTTTATCATGCAACTTGCCATGGTTTTGAGAGTCCTAATCCTCATAGCTACAACATCTATCTTATGCGGACTAAATGCTAGTGAATTTTGAAGATCAATCCCCTCAAGTTTGCAAAATTCTTTAAGTCTTCTGTCTACATATCTATTCTCATTGTCCACCCTTAGAACCTTGTTGACTTTCCTTGACTTGTATTCAACATGAGTCTTGAAGTCTTGAAGCTTATGAACCACTTCATTCTTATGATGAAGGAAGTAGACCCAAGTGAACCTTGAAAAGTCATCAACAAATGTAGGATGAAGCAGCCTTGGCTGACTGAAGTCACTGCAAAGGGTCCTACTAAAACCATGTGAACTAGTTGAAGAACAACTGGAGCTCTAAAAGACTTCCCTTTATCATACTTCTCCTTGAGATTCATATCCACACAACAAGATGAACATTCTCCCTTAGAAAAGTTGATATTTGGTAGACCTTTGACCATGTGTTTTGAGAAAAGCTGCTGAAGAGAGCAGAAGTCAAGGTGACCAAACTGCTCATAACATAAAGTAGATTGTGAAGTAGAGTGAGTCAACAAGGCTTGAGAAGGGGACTTAGGCACAATGTGGGAGAAGGAATAAAGCCTCTTGTCATCATTGACTTTCCCCACTACAACCAATGAATCATCTCGAAGACTTTGCACCATCACTGAATCTAGAAGGAACTCAACTTTATGACCATCTCCAAGGTGAGTGATTGGGTAAACTGATAGGAGATTAGAGCTAAGGTTTGGAACATAGAGAACATCTTTGAATTCCCCATTTTCCATTTCCACATGTCCTTTCCATTCAACTTCCATTTTAGTATCATTTCCCACGAAGATGTGTGGTAACTTTAACTGCTTCAATGAAGAAAAGTCTTTCTTTGAAGAACCCATATGGTAAGAGGCACCTGAGTCAAGTATCCATTCTGAAGAAGAACTTGTGTTTTCCATAAGTGCTTTCCCTTTACCCTTTGAATAGGTTGGAGTTGAATCTTTGGAAGTACCTGGCACTTGAGTCTTATTCTTACTGAGTAGGTTCTCTAACTCATTGATTCTTTTTGTCTCGCAATGATGCTCATCATGATTTGGCTTTTCGCAGTATACACAAAAAAGTTTGTCCTTCTTTTTATTACTTCCCTTCTTATTGGAAGAAGAATTGCCTTGTTGAGAGGAGGATTTTTGTGTCTCAGATTGTGTTTTTTGGTTCCACTACTTCTTCTTGTTGCTTTTCCCTCCTTGACTTGATTTGTGCTCATCACTAGCCACCAAGGCTTTGGTCTTTGATGACTTGAGAAGTCCTAAATCCATCAAGTGAGATTGATCAACAATCAACATTTTTGGGAATGCATCAAATGAAGGCTTCTGGTAAGCAGATCCCATGGTCAACCTGTGAGTATTAAAACTCAAAACAAAGGAAGCATACTTAGAAGGTAGCCTCTTTAGGATGTGATGAATCAACTTGTCATCCTTCATGGGATTTCCACAATCTTTTATAAGTGCCCTATATTCATTGGCTTTGATGATGTAATCTTGAATTGTGTCAAAAATTTTTGGATCCAAGAGAAGTAGATCATCTTCAATCTGAAATCCCTTTTCTTCATCCACCTTACCATACAATGATTCAAGTTTATCCCAAGCTTCTTTAGAGTCTAAACAATTTTTAATGTGAAAGAGAAGATCCTCATGTACACAACTCCCAATAACTTTTAAAGCCTGTTGGTCTTGAATTTTCCAATCAATGAGTTCTTTAGCATCATTAGGTTTAGGAATTGTACCATCAACATAAAGACTATATCCTTTTTTCATTAATCTACTCCATGCAATATCTTTCCATGTAGAATAGTTGCCTAAAGTTAGAGGAGGACATTTAAAATTCATGATGCAAAAATAAAAAGAGCATAATAGAGAGACACAATAAACATAGTACACCCCCCCCCCCCCCCCCACTTTTCACTCAATCAAAAAACCCCCCAAAAAAGATGCTTTTGGCACTTTATAAGTAGTGCTTGTACAATGGGCCACTTGTCAAAATGAACAAAGTGGACTTTTTTATTTTTCTTTTACAACTACCTTATGAGGCTCAAATCTGTCACTAAGCACTGTAGCTCTAATTTACAACAATTTTGAAAAAGAATCAAAGCTTTACAATGCTAAAAAAGGCCTAATTTTGAGAGTGAGATTTTGGTCCTTACAACCCTAGAATCTTACTTTAGATCTTGAAAGTAGACAAAAAAATATGCACTTTCAAAAAAATGGAACCTGAAAAGGTAACCAAATGTGCCCGTACGGAGCATTTGAAGTTGCAAATTGCAGGATTATGTAGGTACAGTCACCAAAAAATGCAATTTCTACAAAATCTATGCACCAAAACCAAAAAAAACACCACTAAAGAATTCAAGAAATTCAACCCAATTTCAAAAAAAATTGCACCTGAATCAGAGTCTGGATGTCCCAGTTATGGGCTCGCAAAGTTAGGCTATCAAATTGAAAAGCAATCTAAAGAGGGGTCTGGCAGGAAAATCAGGTTGGACGATCAACTGGCCGTCAAAAATTTAACCTAGTGACTGGCTGACATCAGCGAAAAATCTCCCTTGCTGACATGGATTATGTACTATACGAAACATACGGAGAGGACACATGGCAATTTTTGAGGCTATACACATGTCAAAAATGTTTGGTTGTCTACATGGCTAATGTGGCAATTTCAGCTTATGATATGTCAATGCAAACGTGGAGATCATTGAGGTGGCACCTGTCTAGCATGGCAGGCTAAGTCACTGGTGAGTCAGCAGTGTTGACATGGAGGGAGCAAACAATGAACGCCACATGGTGGACTATATTTTTCTACGTGGCAATACCATACTCCATGTGGAGGGTTTCAAAGCCATGTGCAGGCGAGAGCAGAGAATCTTAAATCGAGGCAAAACAACGGCTGCTAGAAAATAGTTCAGATGCCAGAAAACAATTTATCAGCTCTGGTGAACGATTTTGGAGATAGTGGGCCGATAAGTGGTTTATTATCACCAGAGTTTGGAGAAAGACTGTCGCGATTGCCAAAAAGTCGAGCTGTCCGTTGGAATATACCCTGGAATATCAACAATGTGCAGGGGCAATCAAAATTAAACATAGCTGCCAAAATATTGAATGCACAGCCAAAAATAGAAATGCGTCGAACACTGGAAACAATGCAGGGTCACTGGAGAAACTGTCTAATTGCAGGTTCCAAAAAATGATGTCGAAGAAGCTTCAAACAATCGTTGTCACATTAATATTCGCCGAAAATCTCCGCAAACTACTGGAGATGAAAAAACGTGATATGGCTCGACGGGTTTTCACAGTCAGCGGCCAGAATATGTAAAATGGTGACGTTGGAAGGTGTAGCTAGTCCCGGGGACTTGGACGTCGAATTTATTTGCTGGTATTGTGTATTAAACTGTGTTAGGATAAATGTGAAATTGACTAATATGGCCTACGATTAATAAAACCTCCAAATTGGCAGAGCCGAGGTGTCACTACTTAGTTCAGCTAAAAAAAAATTCTCTACCAAAAAATAAATTCAAATTTTTTTTGAAAAAAAGTAGAGAAAAAATAAATATTGTAGATTTGAATAATTAAATTATAGATCTAAAAAATACCATACTCGATCTGCAAATTGAGGCCTCCAGGTTCTGATTTGGAAAAAAAAAAAATGTCTCACGGTCAACTTTGGGCCAAGGTAGTCAAGCTTACAATTGATCTTCACCAAATCAGCGTTTTGGACGCAATAGCGAAGTCAAATCTAGCTCCAAACGCTCTCAATTTTTGCAATACTCTGAATTTGAGTTGAGGTGTTGAAGCAACAAGTGGTCTCAAACGGCTACGTGATGAGAAAATCTCCAAGCTCTAATATCATGTAAGAATTTGCCTAAGGGAAAAATTCACCCAAGAACTAAGAACTCAAACACAAGCACAGTTGTAAACGAGAAATGGAGAGTATGATCAGAATGATGATATTCATTCAATATGCGTTATGAAAGTACACTAGGAGTCCCTTTATATAAAGGCCTCTAAGATACATCTAGAATGTCTCATAATTAGCTACATGATATGTCATACAACTAGGCACATGTCCACCAGATATGAGTTATCCTCCATTAAGCACGGAAGTAAGTGCAGTGATGAGAGGATAAGCCTACAAAGGTGTGACACGCAAAATAGTGTTGTAGACACCATGTGCTAAAATAGAGTTGCGTACACCTATGTTGCCTACATGTCAACTCAAAAAGGTGCACAAACTCCTAAGTGTCTCACAAATAAAAATAATAAAATAATGCATTAACCTAAGTAAACTTAAGTGTAAATAGTGAATACGTATTTACACCAACAAAAATATAAAGTAATGGTTCATAGTTTAGAAGAGACGTAATTTATTTATGAAGAGACGTGACTCTTGAATATTTACAGTATAAATATGGGGCGGCGGTGAGTGAACAAAAATAAGAATTCAATATTCGAGAACATTTGGATTCATATTCTATAAGAAATATTTATATTATTTTGTATGGAGGGATAAGGAGCTATATTATAACTTTATAATATAAATTTAATTATTTTAATTTTATAATAAAATAAAATGTCTTTTGTTTATTTTATAAATTGCATGAAGATTTAAACTGCAGATGGTTCGTCCTTTATAATTATTCTTTTAAAATTTTGTATACAATTTAAATGTCGGATAAGTGGACATGGTCATTTAGTATCTTAAGTTTGATCATCACAAATATTATGAAATATTAAATTGTTTTTGTATCAGTGTCCAATTTGTCTCCCTAGTAGAGAAGTTATAAGATTGCAAAATATTTGATCTGTCGCATCTTGATTATTTAATTGTTGACAATATAAGTGCATAGAACATTATAAAGTTGTACATGAAAATTCATTGAAGTTGACACTATTACCCAGATGAGAAGAGGCACTAGTCTTTTTATTATTGAAGTCAGAAAACCTATATATTCCTTCTACAAGCATCAGATCTATTATTAAAACCTTATACAATTCATTCAATTCACACTCAGCATCCAATTTCAGTTTCATCGAGTTCAAGGACTTTTCCAATCAGAGAACTCCAAAGCTTAAATTTTCTTTAGAAAAGCTCTGAACCAAGTGATTAGGTTTGAGGAGGTGGTCTACTTGCCTAGGTATAGCGGAGCCTGACGTGCAAGGGAATGGAGAGGTATTCATGTTTGTTAGCTAGAACTGAATGAGAAGTCCTATCGAAGAAGTGGTAGGCTCTTGGATTTCCAATTTGTGGTTTTGGGAACCAACAGAAGCCATAAAGCATTCAAAGTTTACTAAATGGATATAAAATCAACTTTACTAAATGGAGACTTAGAAGAAGAAGTATATGTAGAATTACCTAAAGGATTTACATTTTCAAAAAAAAAAAATCATGTGTGTTGATAAGAAAAAGCACTTTACGGGCTAAAACAAGCTCCAAGAGCTTGGTATTCTAGATTGGATAGATATCTTCAACATCAAGGTTTCAAAAGAGGAATGGCAGATAGTAATTCATAAATTAAATTTGAAAATGACAAACTTTTAACAATGGTTGTTTATGTGGATGACATAATTTTTGGAGGATGTGGTAAAATGTCTAAAGAATTCTCAATGAACATGCAACAAGAATTTGAGATGTCCATGCTTGGAGAATTATCTTTCTTTCTTGGATTGCAAATAGAGCAAACAAATAAAGGAATATTCATTTCTCAAGGGAAATGTATCAAAGAAATGTTGAAGAAATTTGGAATGGAAGGCACTCCCATGATGAACAGGATGCAAGCTTAGCAAAAATGATGATTCCCAAATGTAAATCCATCCCAATGTAAATCTACGATTGGAAGTTTGTTGTATCTAAGAGCCATGAGACCCAAAATTTTGCAAGCAGTTGTTGTAGCCCAATTTCAAGCAATGCCAAGAGAAACTCATGTTCTAACAATTAAAAAAATATTTAAGTATCTAAAAGGCACTATGGATCTCAGTTTATGGTATCCAAGAAGAAAAAGACTTCTCACTTACAGCCTATATAGATGTAGATTTTGGAGGCAATATTGATGATAGGAGAAGTACTAGTGGCATTCAACCTTGGTAGCAATCTAGTATCATGGTTAAGCAAGTAGGGATCGGTAACCTTATCGACTGCAGAAGTTGAGTGCATAGCAGTAGTAGCAAGTTGTACTCAAGTGCTATGGATGAAACAAACTTTAGGAGATTTCAAGATTGAATTTAAGCATCCCATTCCTATGTTTTTTGATAATACAAGTGCAATCAGCATCTTGAAGAATCCAGTCACGCAGTCTAAAATGAAACACATACCAATCATATGTCATTTCGTAAGAGAACAACTACTTGAGAAGCAAGTCATATTGGAGTACATTAGTACAAAGAAGCAAATAGCGGGTATCTTCACAAAACCTCTTCCAAAGAAAACTTTTGAGTACCTAAGGGAGAAATTGGGAGTAGTATCACTCTCATCCATTAACTAAAAGTTCAAGGGGAGATACATTAGTACAAAGAAACAAATAGCAGATATCTTCACAAAACCTCTTCCAAAGAAAATGACTACCTAGTAGATATCACTCTCATTCATTAACTAAAAGTTCAAGGGGAGCTAAATTGATGAAAAGATTGCCATTGATGTTAGTAGTCTTGAAGAAGTTATCATTAATATCAAATATCAATATAAAAGAATATATGAGCATCATTATTATTATCAGAACTAATGGCATGACTTAATCATATTCAAGATAAGACTTCATTATCAACCTAAAAATGACAACAGTTTGTACAAACAACTAAGGACACATATACTCAGACTATTGTTACATAGTGATCAAGTGCATCAAGATACTTCACCAATAAATCAGTCTCAACAACGATATACATCTGCAATTATTAACTCATGGGCAAGGACGAAACCTGATAAGAAAATGAAGACAATAATAACAATCACAGTATGAATATATGAAAAGAAATAGAAGTCAAACCTGTGAAGTAGAGGGCAACATCAAAAATATGCTTGGTAGACTGTGTACAGAATAGAATAGTGCTACATACTGATATGTTGTGATATCAGAATAACACAATCAACTCTTAATAATTGTTTCCATTACAGCAAGAAGGAAACACATAGTTTGTTCAGATTGAAAAGAGGAGAGGTTTGGACTGTGATGATTGGTAAATAACAAAGACTTCAAGCATGCGATGACTATCTCCGCAATACAAACTAAAGATCAGAACATATCAACCATAAACATCCGAACAAGCCATGGAAATTTCATTCTAAAAGCCACAAGGTGACGTCTGGCATGTTGAAGACTAACCACGAAGACCAAGCAGCCATAAAAGATCAGAATATGTTGTGGAATGAAGGTTTGAACAAAATCACGGTAATTCCATAGTGTTTGGAGTTTGATCAAATAATTATATGCAGATTGTAAAGATAAGTTTGCAAAGACAAAAAATTAATAATATGCAGACTGGAGAAAGTTCGATAAGCATTGATGGCTGTAGAAAAATCATAAGAAACTGTTGGCAGAGCATATACACTTTGCTGGAGTCAATGCACAAGTGGAAGTTTATACTATCAGGAGTAACCTGTCACTGAAATCGCACAGTGAAATGATCATCAAAACTGTTGATATTGTGAAGGCCAACAGTCATCTTTGTTCCCTCCAATAATCGAGTCTCTTGGTTTCCAAAGACTCTTCATTTGTAATATTATTGGAGCCCATTTATATGTTGCTCCTGCTCATTTTGTAAACAACTTTTTCTTATTAATTCAATACTCTACAGTCTAGACATAGCCACTATTGTGGTGAACCAGGATAAATCTGGTGTTGTGTATTTCTTCTTATTGCGATATTTAATTTCTTTGTTTAAATCCTTTCAATTGGTATCAGAGCACGAGGTGTGCAGATTGGAAAATCAGTGTTGAATTTTCCAGAAAGATGGAGGATTTGAAAATAGAGAAATTTACAGGCAAGAATTACAGCCTGTGGAAAGTGCAGATGCGTTCCTTGCTGGTTAAGCAAGACTTGGCTCTCGCAATCGAAGGAAAGTCTAAGAAACCGTCTACAATGACTAATGAAGATTGGCGAAAGATGGATGACAAGGCGATGGCATCCATTTTCCTCTCACTAGTGAAAAATGTCTTGTTCAATATCTCAAATGAGACGTCAACGAAAGATGTTTGGGACAAACTTCAGAATATGTATCAAACAGCGTCGGCTGCAAACAAAATCTTCATTATGAAGAAACTCTACAAATTGAAAATGAAGGAAGGGATTGCAATGTCAAATCATATAAATGATTTGAACACCCTATTATGTCAAGCAAGCTCGGTTGGTATGACTCAAGATGACGAATCCAAAGCAATCATCTTGTTATGTTCTTTACCTAACAGTTGGGATCCCGTAGTTACAGTTGTAAGTACTTCAAGCTCTACGAAGTCAAAGTTGGCCTATGATGAAGTTGTTGCCACTTTATTAAGTGAAGACATGAGAAGGAGTAACAAAGACTCCTCATTCGGCGATGCTCTCACTATGGTCAGCACTGAGAGAAGAGGAAGAAGCCATCATAGAGGAAATAATAATTACAATCAGCGAAGATCAAAGTCACCCAATCATTCAAGGTCAAGAGGTAGGAATGGTGAATGCTGGTTTTGTGGTAAGCCTGGCCACACAAAGAGAAATTGTCGGGCTTACAAGAAAGCACAAGAAAATGTGAGAAACATGGAAGCAAATACAGCCTATGAGAAAGATGAAAGTGCTTTAGTTCTTTCTACAAGTGACACAAAATCAGATTCTTGGGTGATAGATTCCAGAGCTTCTTTCCATGCTACTTCATATACGAATTATTTCACAAACTACCATGGTGGTCAATTTGGAGAGGTATTTCTTGGAGACAACAAATCCTGCGAAATAGTTGGCAAAGGTGACATTTTTTTACCGCTAGAAGATGGAGGGAAATGGTTGTTAAAAGATGTTCGCCATGTTCCCAAATTAAAGCGAAATCTAATTTCGGTTAGTCAGCTCTTTGCCCAAGGATATTATCCATTCTTATATCCGGATACTTGGAAAGTTACCAAGGGTTCAAGAATAATTGCCAAGGGAAACAAAGTTGGCAATCTTTATCTCCTTGAGAAGCCTACTGAAATAGGGGCTGCTATGACAGTCATGGGCAACGATGTAGCACTTTGGCATCAAAGATTAGGCCACATGAGCAAAAAGGGCCTTGAGATAATGCTCAAAAGGGATCAACTACCGGGTCTCCAATCAACAAACTTGCAATTTTGTGAACATTGTCTTTACGGAAAACAAAAGCGGGTCAGCTTCTTGAAAGATGGACATGATCTCAAGGAGAAACCATTGGAACTTGTACACTCGGATGTCTTTGGTCTGGTTGAGGTAAGCTCTTTAGGAGGTTCAAAAATTTTTGTTACATTCCTTGATGACTGTACTAGGAAAGTATGGATATATATGATGGCAAATAAATCTGAAGTATTTTCTAAGTTTAAAGTTTTCAAAGCTCTTGTTGAAAACCAAAAGGGCCATAAGATCAAATGTTTAAAAACGGATAATGGAGGTGAGTTTTGTTCGCTGGAGTTTGACAATTATTGTGCAGATAATGGTATTCGTAGGGTGAAAGTTGTGCCCTACACCCCTCAAGAAAATGGGGCAGCGGAAAGACTCAATAGGACAATAATGGAGAAAGCTCGGTGTATGCTTTCTAATGCAGGATTGGGAAAAGAATTCTAGGCTGAGGCATGTAATACAGCCGTATATCTCATTAATCGAAGTCCTTCTTCAAGGTTGAACTTTGGAATTCCAGAAGAGGAATGGCAAGGTAGAAGACTCTCTTATTCTCATCTGAAAGTTTTTGGTTCTCAGGCTTTTGCACATGTGCCCAAAGAAAAAAGAAGCAAGCTGGATCCTAAATCTGAGCCTTGCATATTCGTTGGCTATGGAGAGGATCAGTTTGGTTTCAGGCTTTGGAGCTTAACTGATAAGAAGATTATTAGAAGCAGAGACGTTGTCTTCAATGAGAAAACCTTTCCAGCATTAAATTCTCAGGAAATGTCTGAAAAAGAATTTGTGCCAATCGCTGCACAAAGGAATGTTGGATTGAATCCACAAACAGTTTCTAACACTATTTCATATAGTCCCACCTCTGTACTATTTCCAAATTTTTCATCTTCTTCCACTCCTGGGAACACAGGACATGATGATAGTTCTACACAAGAGTTTTTTGATATCTCTTCTCATGACAGGAATTTGTCTCTCCATCACGATCAAGCTTGTGAAAGTTTTTCAAACCAAAGTACAAGGGATCCTCTTACTACAATGGGCTATCAGTCAAAGGACTATAATGCTCATCCACCGATGCAGGGTGGGCAAATAGAACCGCAGGACATCAATCTGGAGGATGAGAGTAATTCGCAGGCTGTGCCAATTGATATCCATGGCAATCCCGTCTATATACAGAGTACTCACAGTAAACGTATGTCACTATATCCATTTGAGCACGGTGGAAACTCAAGCCACAATCTTGGCAATACACGTGGGCAATTTCAGAGTGTAGGTCCAACTAATCCACAGCCTGCACATAATCCGCAAGGGGCAAATGAAAACCAGGTTCAAACGCACGTAACAGAGGTGAATGTACAGGGTGCAGAATTCCATCTGCAATGTGTTAGAGCTGTTTCACAGGGTCTAAAAATTGATTTGCAAGATGTTAATGTGCAGGGTAATCATGGTGGGAGCACAAACCAGCATCTTGGTAATTCACGAGAACAGCTTCATGCAGAGGAGACAGTTTCACGACAGTTTCATGGCAGTCAAAGACCCTTTCACCGTGTAGGTAATATGGCAGGTAGAGGTAACATGTCTCCAAATCAACATAGTTTACATACCGGTTTTGAGGCACCCAATACAAATATATCACAGGGAGAAGGCACACTTCATAATAATCTGTTCTCAAGCAGCAGAGAGGGCATTCAACATTTAAACTAGCGAACTAGTGTAACCGGTTCTCCATTTGAATTGGTTCAACCAAAGAACAGAGAACCCCAAATGAGAAGATCCACTAGAGAATGGAGAATGCCAGCTAAATTCTCTGATTATGAATTATTGTACACTGAAGAAGCAGAGCCTTCAATTCTAATTTCAGAATTTTCAGAACCATCTACATTCAAAGCAGCTCTTAATGATGTCAATAGTGATAAATGGTAAACAGCGATGCGTGAAGAAATGGATTCTTTACTCAAGAATCGAACCTGGGATTTGGTCTCTCTTTCGCCTAATCGAAGACCACTTAGGAACAAGTGGATATATCATGTGAAAGATGAAGCGGAAGGCAATAAATGCTTCAAAGCCAGATTGGTGGTAAAGGGATTTGATCAAAAACAAGGGATAGATTTCAATGAAATCTTCTCACCAGTTGTCAAAATGACAACTATCCGAACTGTTCTGGGATTAGCAGCTGCATGGGATCTTGAATTAGAACAACTTGATGTGAAAACCGCTTTCCTACATGGTGATGTAGAAGAAGAACTGTACATGGAGCAGCCACAAGGGTTCGTAAAGAAGGGACATGAACACCTTTATTGGAAATTAAATCGGAGCTTGTATGGCCTGAAACAAGCCCCAAGACAGTGGTATGTAAAATTTGATCGCTTCATGGCTGAGCATAATTTCACAAGATGTGAATCAGACCCATGTGTCTACTTCAAGAAACTTCCAAGTGGAGAGTTTGTCATCCTTCTTCTTTATGTCGATGACATGTTAGTAGCTGGCACAAACAAAAGAATCATTAATGAGTTGAAGCAAAAATTGGCAAGCCAATTTGCAATGAAAGACTTAGGGGTGGCCAAAAGATTCTTGGTATGACAATCACAAGGGATAGGAAAAAGAGGGAAATCACTTTGTCTCAAAAACAATACATTGACACAGTTGTTGACAGATTTGGCATGGCTGAATCAAAAGTAACTCCTATTCCTCTTGCTGGTCACTTTCGATTAAGTTCTGAATTATGTCCTCAAACACAAGAAGAAAAAGAATTTATGGAGAAAATTCCATACAAATCAGCCATTGGTAGTATTATGTATGCTATGGTTTCTACTCGCCCCGACATTACTCATGCGGTGGGAGTTGTGAGCAGGTTCATGAGCAATCCCGGAAAAGCTCATTGGGAAGCCGTCAAATGGATACTAAGGTATCTAAAAGGCACTTCAGATTATGTTTTATGTTTTGGCAGAAACAAAATTCAACTACAAGGTCACACTGATTCTGATCTTGCTGGAGACTTGGATAAACGAAGGTCTACCACTGGTTACACCTTCACATTTGTTGGAGCTGCGATCAGCTGGGCATCACGGTTGCAACATTCCATTGCTCTTTTTTCAGCTGAAGCTGAATACTTAGCTCTTTCCGAAGGTGCAAGGGAAATGATTTGGCTTCAGCGGTTACTTGGTGACTTGAAAGTTCA
Organism: Cupressus sempervirens; assembly: GCA_028749045.1. NCBI lineage: Eukaryota > Viridiplantae > Streptophyta > Pinopsida > Cupressales > Cupressaceae > Cupressus > Cupressus sempervirens. The sequence continues at coordinate 16,454,677 of CM053784.1, forward strand.
TCAAAATGAATATAATCTATTTTGTGACAGCCGTAGTGCGATCTTCATGGCACATAATCAGTCATCCCAACGTCGCTCCAAGCATGTTGATGCACATGCTCACTTTGTTCGTCATGCAGTCGAAGAGGGCAAGCTGAATGTTGTCAAGATTGACACCAAAATCAATCCAGCTGATATATTCACGAAGGTTGTTGCCAAAGAGAAGTTTGAATGTGCTAGAACTTCTCTTGGGCTTGTGAAGAAAAGATAGATCATTTTTTGAGCAGGGTATTGGGTGATCAATTGCAGCATTGGTTGTCCTTCAGGTGGGAGTTTGTTGATATTGTGAAGGCCAACAGTCATCTTTGTTCCCTTCAATAATCGAGTCTCTTGGTTTCCAAAGACTCTTCATTTGTAATATTATTGGAGCCCATTTATATGCTGCTCCTGCTCATTTTGTAAACAACTTTTTCTTATTAATTCAATACTCTGCAGTTTGGACGTAGCCACTATTGTGGTGAACCAGGATAAATCCGGTGTTGTGTATTTCTTCTTATTGCGACATTTAATTTCTTTGTTTAAATCCTTTCAAAAACAAGGCTGTGGAGTTTTGTAACTCATGGCTATGCTTGTGGAAGAATAGAGCACCAGAGCAGTGTCGATAGTCCCTTCAGAATTCAGATGGAATGAATTTGGCATAGAAATGGACGTTGATGCAACCCTATGTAAATCAAGTCATTAACAAAAGTCTGGAAGGGAGTCCGAACATTAGTAGAAAATTCCGAGACATCGAAATAAATCAAATATAAAATATTTACACAGTATACTTAGATCGTTCGGCCATAAAGATTACAGGAAATTGGAAAACAAAATTATGAAGTCAAAAAGACATTGGAAACAAACATATCAACACATGTATTTCCATCAAGGGAGCCCGATAAGCATCATTTGTGAAGAGATAATTAAAATATAATAAAAATTAAATGGATAGTGATTAAAAGGTCTGATTTAGATATATGAAAGACAAACACCCCTTCATATCTAAAAGTAGAATTATATGAAATAAAATAGAAGTCAGCAGATTGAATAAGAATAAGAAGTAAGAGTGTGAAGTAAGAAATATATATCCAGATATTTTAATCTGATATTTATTTATCAAAACTAAGAGGAAGAGGGGTATAAAAGAAAAATTTATTATTGCAGAGTTAAAGGCTGACAAAAGAGGAAAGTATATTTTCAGAGTTAAGAACAAATTATATCCATCGCTAGGTTGAGCAAGCAACCATATAAAAGGTGGAATCACAGATTTTTTCTGAGTATGGAAGTAGGTGTTTCCAGTGGGTCAAAGCCTGCGAAAAGTGGGAGTTGTAGCTTCTAGCTAGTTGGTGCTTGTAAAAATTGATGCTGGAGTCTCTTGTAGGTTGAAGCCTACACAATTGTGAAAAGGAATTTGTATAAAATTAACAGCAATTTATTTTCTACAATTCATTATTCTTGTGTACATGTGCAAATTGTCTAATTCAAGCATTTGAAGTAATTGAAATAATAATTAAAAAATTTTAAACTGACAAAAGTTTTATTATACTGATTCACCCCTCCTCTCAGTATAATCGAGGGCTCTTCATATAATACCAGTCCTCTACATTGAGGTTCAGTATCTTTTAATATCAGATGTGTAAATCCAAAATTGTATCGGCTCATGTCCTCCATCACACATTATTATAAACAAGCCTTAACCCCCCTGCACCAATTCGCTAAATTTGAAGGAGTTATTTAAAATACTAGAGCTTCCTCGTCAGAGGTGATGTGGAGGAACTAACAATGCTTGGGGAGAATATTAAGATTTCAAACATTGAAGCCTATGATTTCAGACATCACTTTTGCCTATTAGAAGGGAGACTCAGAATTCTCAACTCCATGCCAAGTTTCGGGGCTTTACAATGTGATTCATAATCACATTCTTCAAGTTTTTCGATGGTAAAACTTTTACTGATTTCCGCCGAAGTAACCGACGTAATAGTGCATCTTAGAAAAGCTTGACTAAATGGTTGTCTTTCAGGTAGGGACTCCTCCAAGATTGTAGTTGCTGCATCTTAGAATGAACCATTTACTGATAATGATTCCTTCCACTGAATATACCACATCTTCTTTGCTTTTTCAGACCTGAGCTTTCTTTCATCGGGTCTAAAGTGTTTAGAATACTAAACTCGTGGAATTTTGGGGCATTTGAGCTTTTGAATTCATGTATTTTGTAACAAGGGAGCTTAGATAAAAGCTGAAAAAAATGTGCTCTTGAATTTCTTATTGAACCTTTGTACCTGCATATTGAATTCCGAATCTTGAACTTCATGGTTCACGGTTTGGGTTCAATAACTTTCCCCTTGACTTCTTTCATAAAATGTCAGCTTACAAAATGATTATCGGGAAAAACTGATATTACAATAATAAGATTGAGCCAATTATTCTTAACAGCTTAATCTTAACATTTTAGAAGTTGGATGCTAAAAGCAAAGCCAACAGATATAATGGTAGAGAAGGTAAAACTTTTATACAAACAAATGAGGAGGACCCCACAACATGTAAAGTCTTATGCAATCGACTTTAATCAGTTATTTATCATCATTGGGAAAAGATGACTATTCCATTGCACCTCCTTGCATATGCCTTATTCCAAGGTACTATAGCGAGGAAGTACTTGGTATGCCAGATGGAGTAGCACCATATGCGGATAAAGAAGTTGCTAGTGGATGCTACAAAGCTTTTGCAGGGTTCTTCCTAGATGATGTCACACACAAAAAAATTAGGAGAGAATTTGGGTGGTTTGCTTCAAGAGCAAAACTTAGTTCACTTGCAATAAAGTTCCAATGTGACATGGGAGTTATTGCATGGTGATACCTCTATAGTCAACCATTTAAGCATCTATGACCTCTTGCAATAAAAATCCTCTCACAAGTAAGTTTTATTTATGTTTTGTTTACCACATGTCTTCTACAATTCTTTAAATTGCTTTTCATTTTTATGTTTTACTTTAATAATTAATTTTGTAATTCTGAACATTGTCCAAGTTGTAAGTCCTGCTGCTGCTAGACGGAATTGGAGTAGATACTCCTTATCCAATAAGTGAACCGTAGCCAGTTGGTCTCTAAAAAAGTTGAAGACATGGTTTGTATTCATACCAGTTTGTGTCTTTTGTCAGGTAAGGAGGATCACTACAAGGAAGGGTCAGCCAAAACTTTGGGATGTAGAGTCTGAATGTGCAAGCTTGGATGCAACAATTCAAGATCTTACTACAATCACAGATAATGATGATGATGCTAACATTAAAAAATACGTGGTGCATCTAGCATAGGTGGAACCGTTTTTTATTCAATTGATCTTGAACTTGCAGCAGTTGGAGAATTTGAAGATGATGAGGAATTTTTTGTGAATTCATATAGTCTGGATTCGAATTGATGAACATTAAATGATAAATTATATTTTAATTTTGTAAATGTCATGATTTGTTGATTTACATTGGAATTGTGAACAGAGACATATATCGTATGGTTTATAGTCTCATTAAATATTTGAATTCCAATTTGAAAATGTATTTATGAAGTTACATACTATCAAATGTTTTAATTTTGCATATTTCTTCCATTTATTTGCATAAACATATATAACTGTACACACACCCCTGCATCCCAAAAAAAATTGCGCATCTGCGCGGTCGATTCCCCATTCGAATCGGTAACTAAGAAAAAAAAATCATTATAAATGTGAACTAATCAAACTCAGGCGGTGTCAACTGCATAAAATAACTCACAGCTCTTGACATGATACTTGGGCCTGCAACAAGACACAAACTAACGTGCAAAGGGATAATATTTGTAAACTTCTTGCTAATCCAGCATGGGCTGCTGGACAGCCTATCTGAAGGATAGACACCAAAACAGTTGCCCAAATGTGCCTTTTCTGCCAGTCTTTCCTATTTCTCAAGTCTCAATACCCAGGGCCAAAGATCGTAAATGCTGGGGCTGTGATACCAAATGGTGAAGAGACAGAGCACACAGCAGAGATTAAGCAGAGAAGAGGTACAGATGGTGTTTCCTTCAAAACATTTCTCCTGCATGTACTCTCCCCTTGACAATATTTGGCCTGATACATAATTGTTGTCTTGGCCTCTCTCTCGTACTGTTATTCACATCTCTATGCCTCCACTGCTGTTCATAGGCTTACAATGACTATATATAATTTTTTAGTAGCAAAAAAGATTTGTTTCGGATCCTGAAGTCTCTAACTAATCCTTAATCTTATGAATCATGCCTAAAATCTCACTAGTCTATAATAGGGTAGATTCATTAACTCTACGCATCCAGACCTATACTCATCCTCTCTAGAAATTATTTAAAAACTTAAGGAAATACAACTATTTACATCAGGAAATCAGAATTAATCATCAAATGTCAAGAGCCCTCCTTTAGATATTTTCCCTCCAAAAGCTTGATGACTTGAAACCGTAAAAACTGACGGACAGGATGTGACATTTAATGGTCACCTCATGATCTCGTCAAGTGTTGGAATCATGTGGCAGATTTGAAATAGTATTGAAATGTGATTTTCTTCGTGGGTGATTGTTTAGGTTGAAAGAAAATTTCGAAAGGTTGTATTATGAAGTTTTTCTTTTGCTCTCTGTAATATATATGGAATTTTTGCTAGTCTGAGAAGGGTTTCTTTTCGTCATATCTGCAATTTCAAAATTTTATATTCCATGAAAGAATGTTCTGGGCATTTCTCTAACAGCAGATACAAATGTTTTTTGTTGTCTTCTGGCTGGTTCTTTGACAGCGAACTCCAGCATGGGCAACAGTAAAATAAGGTTTTGTTTGGTACTACAAATGAGTTCTATGGTTTGAACAGAACGATTTCTTGTGTTCATTGTATATATACTCATTTTTTTGTTTACCTCTGCATGCATAAAATGAGATTAATGTAGTTCATCATTAAAGAAGAAGGGTTCTTCAATGAATAAAGTTTTTTTGGAAGTGGAGGTAAAACTAAAACCACTTCCAGGTATGACTGTTCGGTGAAAGCTTTTTGTTTCAAAGAGAAATACAGAGTTGAAATTTCCTTTCCAATTTTAGTTGTTTTTGAAAACGAAGATTGAAATTTCTTTTCTAAATCCGGTGTCTTTTAAAGAAGTTCTTCTATTTCAGTATGGTAAACGATTTTGAAATAAAATGTTTCAGAGACAAACCCTAGATGATTGTTAAAAAGGAAAACACGGTTTTTTATTTTTTTAAGAAGATAATATTTTTTCTTCTTCACTGCTTCGAAAAAGAAAACACAGTCACAAGGGTGTTGGAACAAAAATTTTGACCACTGTTTAAATTCAGTATCATTCTGGGAAAAGTTTCATTTTTTAAATTTTGGTATCATTTTCTTCTAAAACTGTGAATGTTGTTTAGAGGCAGAATTTTGTAATGTAGAAGTCTTCTTCAAAAACTATATCTGGAAAATATAAGAGGGTTTCTTCTACTTCAGATGGCAATTATTTTTGAATAGAAAGGAAGAGGATTGTAATATCTGAATTTTTTTTTCAGAGGAAAATTTGGGTCTCAGTTTGTTTTTTAAAATAACGAGGTCATTCTTGAATCCTAAAATGGCATTCTGTAAAAATTTTGTTTTTGAGGGTTTCAAATTTGGAATATTTCTTATATAGTTTGGAAACTTATATGGCTGTCAGTTTATGAGACATGGGCAAATCCGAGATTTAACTGTTTGAAGTTGGTTTTTAAAACAACATTTCATAAAGGAGTTTTTAAAAATGAACCTAACTGGTTCAGTTGGAGTTGGTTTTGTAACTGATTCACTTCAAAAAAATTCTCTAAATATAGAGAACATTGTAAAATCTGAATGTGTGATGTGTGAAAAAGGTATTGAAAGAGACATATACATTTTGGGAAAAAGGCATTGAAAAAAACACATATACATTTTGTGAAAGATTTGAAGAAAAGTTGTATTTAAAAGCTATATTATAAGCTTTTATACATGTATAGATGCAACATATACATTTGTATGTGAAATTGTAAGAATAACAAGAGATAGAAAGGGTTGGACACCCTGAGCAGTTCTTACTGCTGATTGTAAAGGAATTGAAGCAATAACGATTACAGCTTCACGGAGTGGTTTTTCTCCCTAAGACGAATCCCATTTGAAAAATTTTGAGGGTTTCCCACTCAACAAAATCTGTGTCTCTATACTTTGTGAGTTGGTATTTTCTTTCTGTTCTTGGTGAATTCTTTTAATTTCCAGCACTGTTTTATATTCAGCTATGAATGATTAAAAGATTGAAATCAGTATTTTGAATTAAATCTATATAGTTCTGATTCACCCCCCTCTCAGAACTCTAACACTTCCAACACCTAATCAATTTTTAGCAAAGGCTTCTTCTAAGTAACTCTCCAAAAAAGATTAATCGAAAAAGAGGATGTTTAACGGCGTAGCCTATGGTTCTTTTGAAATGCTCATTTAAATTTAAGACATATATGAAGGATAATAGACAGCAATAGAATTAAGGATGTCCTTGTGCACCAAAGGACTGTTACTCCTGTCTATGCAACTCGGCAATTGTCTACCTAAACCATGGATATGCAGGTATGTTCCATACTAAGTAGGGAAACTAGTAAAATATTTCCAAATGATCTCCATCAACTAAGAAAATTCATTTCCACTTCGACAGGTCAACCACCATTTGTCTTGTGAACAGTTACTGCCAATCAACTAAATTTAATTTACACATTATCAATGATCTTAATCATAGATGGAAAACTCGCAGATTACTCGGCAAGTTTTAAACACTCGCTGAGTATTTAAGCTGGGCGAGTAAATCCCAAAAAAACTCGTAGGAATAAAAACTTGGCTGTTGGGAAAAAACTCACCAAGTTTTTACTAAAAACTCGGCCATTTTTTTTTAAAAACTCAGCTGCATTGTTTGATGCCAAGAACTATTTACTATTTTGCTTCCTGCCATGAGCATTCCGCACGAGAATGCAATTTTGTGTGCACTGTGCATTTATATATATCTAAACTCTGCTTGTTTCTTTTGTATTCTCTTTAATTAACTTATTAGATGCATCTTCTCATTAAATTTTGCAAAATAAATGTATTTTTAATTAAATTTCAGCGGTTTTTTTAAATTCCCGAGTTTTTTCGAGTTTTTTTTTTAAATCGCCGAGTTTTTCCCGATTAAACTTTTCGGAGGCTTGGCAAGTTTTTGCCTTTGGCGAGTTTTCCAACTATGATCTTAACCACCCAAAACATATTAAAACTAAGAACAAATAAGAATAAAGAAAATAAGTAATCAAAATTACAATGAAGGCTAGATTTACTACGTCTCATAAATAAGCATGACACATAAAAATTGATATCTACTGGTAGTCTGGGTTGAATGATGAAAAAACATGGTAGATTTAGGCAGAGGTCCCATGGAGGGGGCTTGGGCTTTATTTTTTGGGAACTGGAGATCCCATGCATTTTTTTGGTGGGGGCTAAAGTTTTAATTAGAATCTTTTTCTATTTTATAGGAGCCCCTACTTTTTAGCTTTTTCATTTTGAACGGATGAAAAAGGGGCTAAGCCCCACCAGTTTTATGAGAAAATTTTGCAACTTGTCAATAATCTGTTTTCATTTTCCCACCAAAAACTAATTCATCTCGCCAAAATTATGAAGAAATACGATTTTCATATTTAATATTTCATTTGCTTCCTTGTTTGTAGGAGCTAATTCTTTAAAGCGGATTTGCATTAATAATTCATGAGACCGCTTCCGTTTAATAGTTCCTAAAAAAACTCAGCGACACCTACTCTATTTTTAAGCAAGCGCCTGTCCATAGAACCTTACCCTTAGAGGCATCTACGTATAGAAAGTAACTAATATATTCAGTTTCAAGCAACCAAACATTGCAAAACTGAAGGCAAACTACAACTGTTATTTTGATTGAGAATGGGCCTGATTATAATACATAAAAACTGCCCTTTGAAGACAGATAAAGAAGTTCAAAAAGCTATAACCATTAAACTGCCTTACTTCCGATTTCTCAAAATAAACATGAGAAAAGCCTTTGCTATATGGTCCGAAATAAAAACCATCAAAATCTCTAAAATTAACCTATATATCAAAATCAAATAGAACTCTCGACAGTTTTGTAGACCCAAGAAGTGTCAACATAAATTAATTACAACAACCAAACAATATGGTCGGCACAGACCAGTGAAATCTCTAGAAACACATGGAAAAAAATGTGTGCAGCCGTTTTTCTCAACTACCACCATTAAATACACAACCAAATCTATCTCTAGAATGCTCTGTAAATTTATTACTCATTCAACTATAAATAGAATGGTTGAGGCAGCGCTCATTTCCTGAGTCTTTTGCTGTGTTAAATTCTCTCTGTTTTTGTTCATGGTAGCAGAGCCATGACTGAGGGTTGGTGCATGATAATTTGCTACATCAGTTGAGGAAGAACTGAAGAATTCAAACAAAGTGCTGTTAGGAAGCTGCCACAGGGATTTTGCTGTTTGCTATTAGAAATCTGCAAGCTGGCGAACTTGATACCATTGTGGATCAAAAGCATCGATAGTGCTAAAGGTAAGTTTCAGCTACATGTCCTTTAAATGGAATAAGCTTTCGCGTGTAGTGGTGCAGCTGAAGAGTAGTTTGAAATATTGGAGGATTGAGTTGCTGTGTGGGGCAAAATTCTGTGTCATTTATATTGTTATGGTTATCTATTTTGCTATGATTTTAGCCAAATATGGTTGAAGTGCTGATTTAGCAGTTGCACTATCTTTTGTTTTCTGTGATATTTATATGTGAATGAGAAATGTGAAGACATAAATAAATTGTGTGCGCTTTGGGATTGACTCAAAATATAAAGTTGAAAGTGGTAATTTTAGAAGTCTTTGTTTTGATAGGTTCTTAAGAAGGCAAATATCAAGGCATGGTCTTTGCTAGATACTTGATGCTTATGTGATTGAGTGCATGTGTGTCGGTAATTGATTGGAATTTAACTATGGCTGCCAATGAGATGTCTAGTCTTGTGGTTAGTGAAAAATTGGATGGATCAAATTATGCTAATTGGAAATGTGAGATGGAGTTAATTTTACAAATGAAAGATTTATGGGAACTAGTCAAAGAAGAAGAACCTGAGGATCAAGATAAACTTGATAAATGGAATAAAAAAGATATGAATGCACGTGCTACACTTTTGTGGCAAATTAGTCCAGGAATTAGGCCTCATTTTCAAGGTCTAAAAACAACAAAGGCAATATGGGAAACTTTACAAACAATGTATGAAAGAACAAGTAAGTTAAAAGCAATGGATATTAAGAGGCAATTAACTCATTTGAAAATGAAAGAAGGAGATAGCATGAATGATCATATTGCTAGATTGAAAAACTTAAGAAATCAGCTTGCAATGATGAAGGTTGAGTACAAAGATGATGAAATCATAGAATTTTTAATTGAAAGTCTTCCAGAGGAGTATAATAATTTCATTCGCACTTTAGAATTAACTGACAAATTTGAAAATATAAAATTGCAAGAAGTCTATGGTGCTTTGTTAAATGAAGAAGAAAGGCTTCACAAGTTTACAAATGAGTCTAGTAAGAGTCAAGCATTTGTAGTTAGAGGGAAATACAAGAATTATAATCAAGAAAGAACATATCAAAATCAAAGACCTAATCAAGGGAATCAATATAGAAATTATCAAAGACAATGGTCTCAACAAAGAGATAATCAAAATAGGCAAAATTATCAAAGGCCACAAAATGAAGGGAGAAATTACAATAATAATCTCAAAGGAGCAAATACTATCAAATGTTTTAAGTGTGGAAAAGAAGGGCATAAAAGTGATCAATGTTTTAAGAAATGGCAAAAAAGATTTAATCAAAGAAGGCAATCAAATTTTGTTCAAGAAGAGGGTGATCATCATATAATGATAGCTTCTTTGGCTGCTCAAGGTGATTCAAGTAATGCATGGTATATTGATTCGGGAGCTAGCCAACATCTAACTCACAACAAAAATATCTTTAGCTCTTTAGAAGCAACAAAAGGTGCAAAAATATTTCTTGGTGATGATAGTTCACATGACATAGAAGGAATAGGTACAATTTCAATGAAAGGTAATGATGGTAAAAATTTGGAAATAACTAATGTGAATTTTGTACCTAGGTTGGCCAAAAATCTTCTATCAGTGAGTCAAATAACTCAACATGGATATAAGGTGGAGTTTTATCCAGATAAGTGTTTAATCAAGAATATTAATGATGGATACAAAATAGTTGCTAGAGGAGTTGAGAATGATGGATTATATAAATTTCAAGCTAGTGTTGCTAAGAAGGCTTATATCACTACAAGATCATCCTTAAGTGAGTTATGGCATCAAAGGTATGGTCATTTAAATTATCAAAGTTTGGCTATGCTTTCAAAGATGAATATGGTTGATGGATTACCTTGGATAAAATTAAATACAAATGTGTGTGAAGGATGCATGGTTGGTAAACAACATAGAGACACTTTTGAGAGGTCTAGATGGAGAGCAAAGAAAAGTCTAGAACTTATCCATAGTGATTTGTGTGGTCCTATGAATCCAACATCAAAGGGAGGAGCTAGGTATATCTTGACATTTATTGATGATTTTTCAAGAAAAATTTGGGTTTATTTCTTGAAACAAAAGGATGAAGTGTTTAACAAATTTGAAATATTTAAAGCTCTTGTGGAAAATGAAAGTGGAAATAAGATCAAGAGAATTAGAACTGACAATGGTGGAGAATATGTAAACAATAGGTTCAAATCATTTTGTGATCATCATGGGATCAAAAGAGAGATGACTAATAGATATACTCCTCAACAAAATGGTATTGCTGAAAGGAAGAATAGGACTTTAGTGGAAATGGCACGTTGTATGCTACAATCTAAGAATCTTCCTTTGTTTCTATGGGCTGAAGCTATTAATACCGCATCTCATGTTTTGAATAGATCTCCCACAAATGTTTTGCAAATAATTACTCCTGAAGAAGCTTGGAGTGGAAGAAAACCTAATGTTAAGTATTTTAGAGTGTTTGGATGTGAAGCCTATGCCCATGTGCCAGATGAGATTAGAGAAAAGAAATTTGATAAGAAAAGCATTAAGTGCATCTTTGTGGGGTATGATGACCAAAGGAAAGGATATAGGTTATATGATCCTAGTGTGGAAGATGTGTTTACAAGTAGGGATGTCAAGTTTAGTGAAGGGTTTAATGATATGCCAATATCCACTCCTATTCCACATGTGGCCATTGAGAATCATAATGATCCTAATGATTTTGAAACTGGTGAAAGTTCTAAGGAACCCTTTGACATGGATGAAGAATCTAGTCCTTCCCCAAAGACCAAGAGTATTCAAGAAATTTATCAAAGGACTCATCAAATTAATTATGCTTTAATGACCACCATAATGAAAACTAATGATCCTCAAACATATGAAGAGGCCAAAGGAAAACATGAATGGGAAGAAGCTATGAAAAATGAGTATGATTCTTTGATAAAGAACAACACTTGGGAATTGGTAGAGTTGCCAAAAGGTAAGAATGCGGTTAACAATAAGTGGGTATATAAGACCAAGTTCAAGTCGGATGGGAGTATTGAAAAACATAAGGCAAGACTAGTGGCCAAAGGGTATTCACAAAGAAAAGGGATTGATTACACAAAAACTTTTGCCCCAGTAGCAAAGATTAGTACTGTCAGAGTTATTATAGCATTAGCAGCTCATTTTAAGTGGCCTCTACACCAAATGGATGTTAAAAATGCATTTTTGAATGGTGAAATTGATGAAGAGATTTATATGACTCAGCCACAAGGATTTGAAATCCAAGGGAAAGAACATTTGGTTTGCAAATTAAGGAAGTCTCTATATGGTCTCAAACAGGCTCCAAGGGCTTGGTATGCTAGAATTGATGAATATTTTCAAATTCAAGGCTTCCATAATAGTCCACATGATCCAAATTTGTATGTGAAAGAATTTGCTAGTGGTGATATCATAATCATTGTGCTTTATGTTGATGATCTTATTATCACAGGACATAGCATGGATAAAATTAGTAAGATAAAGTTAAGCTTGCAAAATACATTTGAGATGACAGATCTTGGTTTTCTACACTATTTTCTTGGTATAGAAGTATGGCAAAAGGATGATGGATTTTATCTTTCTCAAACTAAGTATGCCCTAGACATATTGAAGAGGTTTGGAATGACAGACTGTAAAAGTGTATCTACTCCAATTGCTTCGGGGTTGAAATTAAGCAAGGACATGGAAGGTGAAGATGTTGACCCTAACTTATATAGGCAATTGGTTGGCAGTCTTGTATATTTAACACACACTCGTCCTGATATTTCTTTTGCAGTTAGTGTGGTTTCCAGATTTTTGAGCTCACCTAAAGTCCCACATTGGATAGCTGCTAAAAGAATACTAAGATATGTGAAAGGGACTTTAACGATGGGCATCTATTACTCATTTCATGGAGATATTTCCCTTATTGGCTATTCAGATTCTGATTGGGCAGGATGCATAGATGATCGTAAGTCCACTACAGGTTATGTTGTCTATCTTGGTGCAGGTCCTGTTTCTTGGTGCAGTAAAAAGCAATCTACCATAGCTCTATCCACTACAGAAGCTGAATATACTGCAGCAAATGAAGCAGCAAAAGACATCACTTGGCTACGAGCTATCTTATCAGTCCTTAGGCAACATCATGCAGGGCCTTCTCTACTTCATTGTGACAATCAAAGTGCCATATCATTGTCTAAGAATCCAGTGTTCCATGCTCGCACCAAACATATTGAAGTTTATCATCATTATATCAGGCATCTCCTCCAACAACAGGTGATTCATCTTCAATATTGCAAGACAGAGGACCAGATTGCTGATTTATTCACCAAAGCTTTAAGTGAAGCCAAGTTTGTATCTCTTCGACATCTTTTGGGCTTAAGAGCAGTGACATAATTGTCTCATGGTTGTCATTCAGGGGGGATTCTTATGAATTCCAACCATTGTATTTAGGAAATAACAGATTGTAAATGGGTACCTAACAAGGCTTTAGGTCGGGACCCATCATATGTAGATTATGGGGGGATATTTAGATAGTAAATACTTAGTATTGCTATTGTAATTAATTTAGGGGGGATGTCAACATAAATTAATTACAACAACCAAACAATATGGTCGGCACAGACCAGTGAAATCTCTAGAAACACATGGAAAAAAATGTGTGCAGCCGTTTTTCTCAACTACCACCATTAAATACACAACCAAATCTATCTCTAGAATGCTCTGTAAATTTATTACTCATTCAACTATAAATAGAATGGTTGAGGCAGCGCTCATTTCCTGAGTCTTTTGCTGTGTTAAATTCTCTCTGTTTTTGTTCAAGAAGCTATATTTACTCTTCTTTATTGTCTTCTCACAAACCCATCATCATTACAAAAGATATCAAAATGAAACATGTCTTTAATAACATGAGTGAAAACTAGTAATATTCAGATTAAGGTTGAGCTTGAACTCTGGCAAGCGAAGGAGAGATTACCTGTGGTTCCTAAAACTATAGAACACCTTCATGGGATTAGGAGTATCCAAAGTGATCCAAATATATATACATGTACTAAAGATCTTCATGCCATAGTTTTTCCTCTACCTCAGTGTCGCTGTCAGTGAGCCCCTCTGACTCACTGTCAGTGAAGCCCTCTTCTTCACGTTTATAACCATCCATGTACTCTACTACGTTTAACATCATTTTGTCGGAATCCAGCATTCTGCCAAGTACAGACTCAGACTTACCGCTGGTATCTTTTCTCAGCACATCTTTAATGGTCTCAATTCCTTTTTCATTAATAAAATTCCCATAAATAGAAAGCCAACTGAAATCAGGCTTGTTTGCAACAGCTTCCGCAGCAGCCTTAGCCCCAGTTATAGTCATAGCATTTGCACTCAAATCAAGTTCTTTGAGCTGCTCATGGCCTTCCAAAATGGCTTTGCATATTGCAATTGATCCATAATTCTCGAGTCCATTGTCTCTTGCATAAAACCCGGTCAGCAATTTCTTTACAGCGAGGCATTCTGCTAAAGCCGGAGCTGCTTTTGGAGTGATACAATTTGCTCCAACATTAAGAAACCTTAAATATGGAGTATCTGTATCCTTGAGGCTGCGGGCAATAGCAATCACCCCTTTATCCTGAAGATTCATATATCCTAAATTAACTTCCTAGATGTCCAGAGATGACTCGACTCAGAGCAACCCCGCCCGCTTCCCCAAACATGTTAACTGCTAAACAGAGCGATTTCAACCTGCTTCACCTCCCCAAAGCTTCTACTAAAGCCATAGCACCATGGATACCTATGTAGTTTCCTGAGAAAACGAAACTCTCTAGAGAAATGCATTTCTTAACAAGCTTTGAAATGGTCTGTGCTGCATCATCTCCTGCCTCGGTGTAACTGAAATGCAAACTCTTAATCGTTTCAAAAGATGGAAGCAGCTCACAAATGGCTCTAGCAGCTTCTCCGGAAATGTTGCTTAAAACGAATTCCAACTTTTCCAGTGTTTTCTGTGATTTCAAGAGTGGTGCAAAAGCTGTGACGTCCTTCTCTCCCGATTTGCCTATGTCAAGAGTCAAGGATCTAAGCATGCACCCTTCTAAAGCAGATGAAAATATTGACATAACCTCAAGTGCCTCATCCAAGGGTTTTCCAGAGACAATATGTGTAAGTTGCACATCTCTTAAATTTGTCTGAACACCCATCAGCGCTCTTTTTGCAACAAGGGCTGCCTCCACTCCGAAAATGTGGTGGGCAAAGCATATCTTGGTACAAGAATTCTTAAGCTCTTCCAATGGCCTGAAGACCTGTATGGCCAAGCCTTTGTCCAGAATTTCGAAATAATCCCCGTTCGATATATCGAAAATAGTTTCTCCCATGACAGTTTCTCAAAACAGGAGCGCTCTGGTTCTCTGATTTGTAGCGTAAAATTCAATAAACCTGCGATCAAACCCGGAGCGCTCTGGTTCTCTGATTTGATTTTTCACATACAAATTCCTGTTCTTGTCCTCCACACCAAAAGCATGCAAGGGTTAGCGCAGATTTGATTTTTCACATACAATTACTTTGCTTTATGATATAAACTAGCAGTCGCATGTGCATGCGAAGATTGCGCCGATAGAAGATGCCATTTATAACATGTCAAACAATTTCGAGCCGGCTATGCAGCCGACGAATTCCCCACCGCCCAAATCCAAGGTCATCCCATAACATACCATCCCCATCCACATGACTGTCAGAACTGTCAGATCTGCAGTATTTTTTTTGTTTACAAATAGATTGATAGGAATAATTTAGGTATCTTTTTTATATAATATAATACACCTGTTATAATTTTATACTATATATTGTAAAATAAATTCTAAATTTTATTACGAAAATTATATTTTTAATATTTTAATTGGAAATGTAAAATAGTTATAATAGTTTTTATTAATAAAAAATATAATAGTTTTAATAAAACTCTATCTTCTTTTAATTAAATTTATTTAAATATAACTTTTCATTAGTCTTACAAAATATTAAATAATATTTACTTTAAAACATTTTTTTTTTTTTTTTAATGTTTTGATTATTTAAATATTTAAATTTTGAATAACAAGTCATATAAAAGAGGAAAAATATTTATAGTTTGTAATGTTTCTAAAATAATTATTATTGTGATATACTATAGAATTTAAATTAAATTCATTTTTTATCTTTTAAACATAGTAAAAATAAAATTTCAGCAAATTGTTTATGGAATAGAAAAGTTTTAAATTTAAACATTATATTAATTGAATAAATTTTTAAATAAGAATATATCTAAGATTATTTTATTTTAAAATACTTGATTTATGGATGATATAAAGTATTTGAGTTAGAGGGATGAAGTAAATAGATCATGAACCACAATGTTAAACCTCCTCTCAAATGTGCAATTCTATCCATAATCATAAAGAAGAACATAACTCGCACTATAAATACAATTCTAACCTTAAAATAGTATAAACTTAAACATTATTCTAACCATAATAAAACTTTGACTTTAATCATTAACTAAAATTAATTTTAAATATAACCTCAATCCTAAACTTATTCATAACCATAATTGTATTTATAAAATTTAAAACTTGTTCATAACCCTAACATAAGCATTTAGATTTTTATTTTTTTTGGATAAAGTAATAGATTAGTAATTTCTAAATTTGAGTGAATATATTTATGATTTCTAAATATTTTTTAATTTAAAGGAACACAAATTAATTTTACTATAATTTAATAAATAAGAATATTGTCAACGAGCCCTTGGTCTACTGGCAAAGTTGAATGGCTCACAAAGAGCCCACCAAGGATCAAGTCTTGTTGACTGCATGGCTCCGACATCATAAGGGATGAAGTCAAGATCATGCCCCAAGTGATTTTGATGGCATGGATGCCCCTCAGTCATTGGCTCCAAGTCGAAGAGGTTTGAGGCATGAGTGGGCTTGTATCAAGTTCCTAAAACATCTATGGTGGCCTTCGCTGGTTGGTAGCTCGCAGGCTTCATGCCTCACTGGGCAACCTCGTAGGTCTGAACCCTCCATTAAAAGAATAAATAAGAATATTTTTATGATTATGTTTTAATTATTTAAATTCATTTTCTTGAAGGTACATTGTGAAAGATGGATTGATGAACAACAATAGGTATAGACCTGAGAGTATTTTCTAATCAAGAGCCACTTTTTATGTTAGGTCATGTTGATGCAAGTTCATTACAAGGTGTTCGAACTAGTGGGTTAAGTGTTATGGGATTTGGACTCTAAAGTGTTGATTTCAAGAAAGTGAGTCCTCAAAAGGAGTGTTTTATGAATAAGAATGAAGATGAGCATAGTTACTTATATAAATTTGAAAATGTGTTGATTTATACCATAACTTAAGATTTTTTCATAGTTTGGAGGTCTCGTGGTAAGAGGATATAAGAGTTTCTTAGTAAATGGAGACTAATTTGGCCTAAGTTGGCTTATCATGATCATATGCAAGGTTAGAGTGGTCACATGCTCATGTTAACTTGGAGTCACTTGGCTTTCTAACTACTCTATTTTCCCCACAGGTATATACATGTACTAACATTTGCATTTTAATTAGTATGCCTACAGTACATTATATTGCATGAATGTAATGGTGAGCCCTCTAGTACACCTCTAAGGAATTGTAATTGAGTTCATTGGCTACACAATGTCTTGGCACACCCACAAGGAACCAGGTGCATCTCAATAGAGAACCTTGACTTTTAGGTGATTGAGACGACATAGGAAACTTGTTTACTAACAAGTTCAACTATCTCAACTCTAATTTCCTAATAAAGAGTTTTTCCACAATTTAGGGCTTTGATGTGCAATCATGGGAAACCCTTTTTTTAAATTACTTTATTATATTTTAATTTGTTGCAACAAATTTTTTAAATTAATTAAATTAATACTTTATTTAATTAATTCTTTCTCTCTTTAATTAATTCTCGAGACATTTTAATAATATATTTATCAATTTAGCTAATAATATTATTTAGAATTTATTATTAAAATGAAACTCTTCAATAAATTATTATTAAATTAAATTAATGTAAATATGCCAAAATTAGAACCTTAATTAAATCTTTAAATTTGTTTCTTTCATTTAATTAATTTCTCAATTAATTAAATATTGAATTTTCTTTTATAAAATTTCTATTAAATTAAATAATTAAATATTCTTTTAATTTGATTTAATTGTAATAGAAAATCATCACAAACCCACAAGACTAAATACAACAACACATTATAAAGTACAAAATAAAAGATCGAACTCAAGGGTAAAAAGGTATAAAAAAATCAAATTCTAATATGTGCTTGTGCTAACAACATGTCAAATCAATCAAATAAGGTAAGTTAAAGTTGTCATTTATGGCAACATATTTGTTTTACAGATTAGTCATGTTCATTTGTGAAGGAAAATTGTCTAAGTATTAGACAGTGTTACAACAGCATGACAGATTTGATGATAGTAGAATATTCTCTTGCATAGTTAACCAAAGATGCATGACATCATAATGATGATGTATACTAGTGCACATGTCCATACAATCAACCGTGTTTGAGTTATGAAGGAATTAGTGATGTAGTGATGATACAGAGCAAAACAGAGCATATCAATAGAATGTGTTAAACGATTTGATTTATTGTTTTGAGTTACAATTTCTTAATAAACTTAATAAGCTAACTCTAATAATGTTATGTGAGCCGACTAAAGAAGATTTTACTATTATGATTGGTATAAGTAAAAAACTTCATTTGCGAAGTTAAGTAAGTATAGGAATATGATGATGACAATGTGTGATCAATGATTGCAAAGTTGATATGATCTTGTAAAATGTAAGTAACAAGTGAATGAGATATTTTGATATATGATGCAAAGCATTGTTATGCATAATTATGATGTAGATTGATATGTGTGCAATTGCTCTTGTATGAAGAATTGTCAATTAGAAGATTTGCGAAGTACAACAACTATCTCAATATTGTATGTATACTTATTTCTTGAAGAACTTATTGTATAGTTGCATGTTAGGGAAATGGTCTCTACTTGCACACATTTGTATATTATTTACCAACTCCTAACAAGGTTGAAGTAACTCCTAACAAGGTTGAGGCTTCTAACAAGGTCTAGTCTCCTAATAGGGACTCGAGACACTATACATGCTTCATAGACTCCTAACAGGGTCAATATCCTTAACTGGATCCTTTATATAGTGAATCATCTAGTGGGTTTCATCCCCACCAAGGTTTTCCCTTGGTCAGGGTTTCCCTAGTTAACAAAATATAATGTTATGATCTCTCTTTGTGTATGGTTGCTTATATTGTTTAACATTATTGGTTTACTTTCTTATGCATGTGGTAAAGTAATTAATAATATCCATTTGTGGGTAAAAATATTGAAAATGTTGATTCACCAACACTCCCCCATGCAAACCCGCATCCCCCCCCCCCCTTCTTAGTATTATCTATTTCTAACAATTGGTATCAGATCTTAGTTATTCAGAAGAGGCTTAACAACTTGAATAAGATCCCTATGGATATGGAATAACTGAAGAAGAATCTTGAAGAAGCACTTGAACAGATTGATCTCCTTACTAATGAAAGAGATGGCCTTAAAGATAGATACAAGGATGCAAAAGCCTACATTGGTGAATTAAAGGACAAAATAGATGACCTTAAGCAAAAAGGATCTAGTAAGCAAACCAGTGATGATGATGATGAAGATTTGAAGAAAGAAAATGAGATCCTAAAACATGAGTTAAAGATAGTTGAACTTAAGCTCGATCTTAAAAAAAATGGAGGAAAAAATGACTTTGAAATTAAAGCTGAAAATGTAGATCTGAGATCCTAGTTAAGCAAGGTAACATTTGAATTGGAATCTATCAAGTTAGAGCATGCAAAATTAGAGAAATACAACACTGTTGCGAAAGGTGAGTGGTACAAGGCATATGCACCGAGTTGTGGTGCCAAAAAGGTGACAACAAAATTTTTGTTTTCCTATTTTAAACAGCGCGTATGCACTATAGCGTGCACGCACTATAGCACGCACGCGCTTTAAAAAAAATTAAAAGTATGAATGATGGGCTGCAAACCCGCAGCCCATCATTTTCATTACCATTTTCTTCTACTCCTACAACGAGCAGCGCGTACGCGAGTTGAAGACTCAACGTTTGCACCACCATTTGCCAAAATGCCTCCTCGTCGACAAAATCCAAGACCACAAGCGCACCCACGATGACGCCATAAGTGATATAAACCTAACTTTGCGTTGTTTGATATATTTTTCATATTGTTTTGTAAGTTTTTTATATTCTTTTGTAGGGTTTTTACAAATTTCATTTAGATTTGTTTATTTATTTGAATTTCAATTGATTTTTTATCAGGAAATGTTCATAATCAACCAGAAAATCCACAAGAACACCAAAACCCTCAAGAACCCCAAAACCAAAACCCTCCTCAAGAAGAAGAACAAATTCCACAACCCGAACCAATTGCAAGACCTCCACCAGGCACACAAGAAAATCTAAGAAATGAAATAGAGAGAGGCAAAACTGAATTAGAAGGAATCATTGCTCGGTTGAAAGAATCCGGACAAACCAATCCAATGAGGGCTCAATTGGCATCATCCCTCGAATCCATTAATACTCAGATAGCCTCAGTTAGTGGTCAGTTAGATATTTGGCGGGCTAAGAGGGATGAACAAAAATGATTTTATGCAAATAAATTGTCATATCAAGATGTTAAAAAAAAGGAAATACCAAAAGGTAGTATATGTGCATTATTTAGAAAACCCGGTGAGCAAAATACTGTTAGAGAGGGTACTAAATGATTCCCCATCCATTGGTGCATACATGATGCTATTAGAAATAATTTTTGGGATAGATGGTGGATGGTTTTTGATGCCCCTCCTTGCAACAATCACGAGGTCCCCATGTATTTTTTGAAGAAATTGTATTGTGAGTTTGTCCTTGGGGAGATCCCCAATTATTTTGATATGTTAGACTCCCAAGGTAGAGGTGGGGGGTCGTCATCTGAGAGGCCTGGAGCACGTCGTGACCCTAATGTAGTTAGGGCACCCGTGGTCCATCCACAGCGTGAGCATGTGATTATTCCTTCAGTTGTGAAGGAACATGTAGAGGCCAACACTCTAGGGACCATTAATGCTTTGACACAGACCCTCATCCATTCCACAAGCCCATTAGTTGAGGAGGAGCCTTCTATACGTCGTGGTCACATGTGCACTTCATGCGGATCCCTATGCACATTTGGCACTCATGTCGGAGATGGTGCAGATGATGGGCTTGTCACCGATCAGTTCCTGAATGAGACATTTGGCACTGACACACAGGTAAATTACTAATTTGATCACATTTCATATGTATAGTGAATGATTAATTAATTAGTATTTATTGACATTGTTCAAAATTTAGGGTCAAAGTGTTCCTGGGCCTAGCAGTGATCCTCCAGGCCCATTTTTTGTCCCTTCGACGAGTCCTGAGGTATGTATCAATTTAATCATTTTAATTAATACATATATTTATTACATAATCATATTAAGGATTGACCAAAAAAAATATGCATGTGCATCAGTTCTCCACAGGACCCTCAACCTTTACCACAGACGTAGAGCAGAGACATCATACGAGCTTCACACAGGTACAGTTGTTTCATGTTAATTTAATTCATTTGATTATATTTATTCCATGTTTCATGTTAGATATAACGTGTATTGTATGACGTGCAACTCATGATGTCGGACACACCTCCTCATCTACGACAGTCTGTTGATAGTGGAGTGGTCGTAGCTGTGGCTAGCTCACAGCCACTGACGAAGGTATGAAAGAATTTTATTCATTTTAGTTGTTGTTTATAATAGTTAATCTCAAATTTTCTAATTTTATTTATAAGTGATTATATTTATTGAATTTTTGTAGGGTCTTGTCATGCCTGATTGTCCATGAGCATTTGAGGTGGACTTACAGAGTGACTATTTGTTGGCGGTAAGAAAATAATTGATTTTGTGAGTACATATATTTGATTTCAACGTATAATAAATATTGATTCATATCTACTTTCTTTGTATTAGTTGGACCTGGAGAAGAGCCTCAACAAGAGGTCAAGTGAGCGTGTCAGGAAGGCCTCGTCATCTCCACTGTCTCCCTCCACACGACGGCAGAGGACGTCGAGAGACTTGTTTCCTTCCCCTCGTGGGAAGGAAAAGATGTAGTTGAGATATTTGATACATATATATAGAGACTTGTTTCCTTCCCCATGTATAGATATAGGCATCTGAGAGACATATTCGATACACATTTGATGTACATATGACATTCTATATTTGATGTATGACATATTTGATGTATGACATTATTGGTTAATATATGATATGTTTGTTCATATACGACATTATTGGTTATCATAATATATTATGTGTTTGTTAATGTATATGACATTATTGGTTATCATTTTATATTATATGTTTGTTCATGTATGACGTTAAATTAGATATGTTTGTGTATGACATTAAATTAGATATGTGCATGTATGAAATTAAATTCAATTGCTAGAGAGTTGCCATTATGCCTTCCAACTAGTAGATGTTCTTTTTTGCTTTATTAGTATTTCTCAAAAATTGCAAAGAAGTTGTTTCTGGTAGTATCTACTATAGTCCTACTCAAATATGTTTTCAAAAATACTTAGTATGGCAAAGAAATGTCTATGGAAAGCTTGTCAAATAGGATATTAAAGAACTAAATGTGGATAGTCATTAGTACCCATCAATAAGAACACGGACATCTTTCTCAAGCAAGCCATATGACATTAGCAAGTAATTTATAAATTTCCTTTGCAAATAACTAGAAGATGCTATGAATCTTAATACAGAGTTAATCACGAACTCATTATTCCATCCAAGAAGCATATATCACCCTAAGCCAATTAACCGACAGGATAAAAATTAATTCAATTTCAACAAAATTTTGAGTATAACAAGCATCTTAGGGATTCTTACAAGAATTAACACAATGTTCACAAGAGCATTACAAGTTCTTGTAATGCTATTTCACATATTGTAATCATATTCAGTTTTGAATGGCCATTTGTGTTACAAGCATAAATGTTCTTTAAGGTCTTTTAATTCTAGACATGAATTTTATTATGAAGCTTTTTTATGACAACGCATTCAATGCATATATTGTTGTTCCACATTATGCTAATTTGACTTTCATTGGTTGATTTGGGTCTAGACATGACGTTATTCACTACCTTTTTTATATATTATTTTTTTGTAGTGAGGTTTTGGCCTGAATGAATGTATTAATCATCAAAGTTGTGAACCTTGGTCGAGATCCTTACAAATATATTTTCAAATTGGACCTCAAATAGTTTTCTCAGTCACCCCCTGTACACAGATACTGAAATTCTAGTTAATTACAAAATTAATACTGAATTAACACAAGTTTAATTGAGAAGTATAATGTACCTTAATAGGCTAGATTATTATTGACTGGGAAGCTTTATCTTAGAGCAGTTGGTTTCCTAAATCTTTAGTGCAATGACAGTCTTATGGAATGTGGAATTAGGTCTGCTAGCTAAGGAACGTTCTTTAAAAGGTGGAGGAAACTCAAGACTCACATGTTTCCAATCAATATAAATGTTTAAATCGCTTCTCTAATTTTTTCTATTTATGATCTTCTTCAAACTTAACTTTCTAAATGCATTGATGGGGAAATAAAGATCTTCTAGGAACTAAAGGCTAATCATGTTTAATACTTACAATTCTCTATTTTTATCTAATAATTTAAAAAAGATTGTACAAGTGTTTTCAAAGAGCAACACTTGTCACTAACATCATAGGAAGGAATATCCAAGGAGTCTTACCACTGATCCCCCACCACCAAATTCAAGAGAAAACAAAATTCCACTACTAAATAGATAGTAACAATGATCATCCCTAGTCTCTCCCTTATCACAAAATGATTACCATCAAAACTTGCATTTCCAATTGCGTCATGTGCGTTGAAGTGATAGTAACATTTTCACTCTCTTACCTAATGTCTCCCATTTCTGAAACTCTTAGGGAAGGGCAAGGCCATCTTCTCAGTACTTCAAAATACAACGAGTTCCATTTTTTCACATATTGATAATCGTTGACTTAAAGTATAGTCGAAGTATTGATAGCCCATAGATATGCCCCGTCAAAGATTGCAACCCTGTGGCATTTAGTGACCCTTAGGGACATTCTGGTTCAGCGTTCCTAAGAACGTTCGAGCACTGAAGGGGACAGGAAGAGGTTGGGGATAGGGTTTACTCGGCCACCCGGAGCTAATGGAGCAGACAGTTTGATCCCATGACGAAAGATGAGAGAGATTTGGCAGTTGGCAACTTTGTACTGGCCAACACTACAAGTTTCAGCATCACCCGAGATGGCATTGTAGAATGAAAATGGAATGTGATCTCCAAAAAGAGAGAGAGGTATTGTAAGTCTCTGCAACACAGTCCTGTAGGAATTGGAATCTCATCCATATCTTGCACGAGCTCCGAGATATGCCCCGTCAAAGATCGCAGCCCTGTGGCATTTAGTGACCCTTGGGGACATTCTGGTTCGGCGTGCTTGAGAACATTCAAGCATTGAAGGGGACAAGACAAGGTTGGGGAGAGGGTTTACCCGGCCACCCGGAGCTAATGGAGCAGACAGTTTGATCCCACGACGAAAGATGAGAGAGATTTGGCAGTTGGCAACTTTGTACTGGCCAACACTACAAGTTTCAGCATCACCTGAGATGGTGTTGTAAAATGAAAATAGAATGTGATCTCCAAAAAGTGAGAGAGGTTATTATAGGTCTCCGCAACACAGTCCTGTAGGAACTAGAATCGCATCCATACCTCGCACGAGCTCTAAGATATGCTCCGTCAAAGATCGCAGCCCTATGGCATTTAGTGACCCTTGGGGACATTCCGGATTGGTGTGTCTGAGAACGTTCGAGCACTAAAGGGGATAGGACGAGGTTGGGGATAGGGTTTACCCGGCCACTCGGAGCTAACAGAGTAGACAGTTTGATCCCACGAAGAAAGGTGAGAGAGATTTGGCAGTTGGCAACTTTGTACTGGCCCACACTGCAAGTTTCAGCATCACCCGAGATGGCATTGTAAAACAAAAATGAAGTGTGATCTCCAAAAAGTGAGAGAGGTTATTGTAGGTCTCCACAACACGGTCCTGTAAGAACTAGAATTGCATCAATACCTCGCACAAGCTCTGAGATATGCCTCATCAAAGATCGCAGCCCTGTGGCATTTAGTGACCCTTAGGGACATTCTGGTTCAGCGTGCCTGAGAATGTTCAAGCACTGAAGGGGATAGGAAGAGGTTGGGGATAAGGTTTACTCGGCCACCCGGAGCTAATGGAGCAGACAGTTTGATCCCACGACGAAAGATGAGAGAGATTTGGCAGTTGGCAACTTTGTACTGGCCAACACTACAAGTTTCAGCATCACCTGAGATGGCATTGTAGAATGAAAATGGAATGTGATCTCCAAAAAGTGAGAGAGGTTATTGTAGGTCTCTGCAACACAGTCTTGTAGGAATTGGAATCTCATCCATATCTTGCACGAGCTCCGAGATATGCCCTGTCAAATATCGTAGCCCTGTGGCATTTAGTGACCCTTAGGGACATTCTGGTTCGGCGTGCCTGAGAACATTCAAGCATTGAAGGGGACAAGAAAAGGTTGGGGATAGGTTTTACCCAGCCACCCGGAGCTAATGGAGCAGACAGTTTGATCCCACGACGAAAGATGAGAGAGATTTGGCAGTTGGCAACTTTGTACTGGCCAACACTACAAGTTTCAGCATCACCCGAGATGGTGTTGTAAAATGAAAACAAAATGTGATCTCCAAAAAGCGAGAGAGGTTAGTGTAGGTCTCTGCAACACGATCCTGTAGGAACTGGAATCGCATCCATACCTCACACGAGCTCTGAGATATGCCCTGTCAAAGATCGCAGCCCTATGGCATTTAGTGACCCTTGGGGACATTCCAGATTGGCATGCCTGAGAATGTTCGAGCACTAAAGGGGATAGGACGAGGTTGGGGATAGGGTTTACCTGGCCACTCGAAGCTAACGGAGTAGAAAGTTCCATCCCACGATGAAAGGTGAGAGAGATTTGGCAGTTGACAACTTTGTACTGGCCCACACTGCAAGTTTCAACATCACCCGAGATGGCATTGTAAAACAAAAATGAAGTGTGATCTCCAAAAAGTGAGAGAGGTTATTGTAGTTCTCTGCAACATGGTCCTATAGGAACTAGAATTGCATCCATACCTCACACGAGCTTCGAGATATGCCTTGTCAAAGATCACAGCCCTATGGCATTTAGTGACCCTTGGGGACATTCTGGATTGGCGTGCCTGAGAATGTTCGAGCACTAAAGGGGATAGGACGAGGTTGGGGATAGGGTTTACTCAGCCACTCAGAGCTAACAGAGTAGACAGTTCGATCCCACGACGAAAGGTGAGAGAGATTTGGCAGTTGGCAACTTTGTACTGGCTAACACTACAAGTTTCAACATCACCCGAGATGGTGTTGTAAAATGAAAACAGAATGTGATCTCCAAAAAGAGAGAGAGGTTATTGTAGGTCTCCGTAACACGATCTTGTAGGAACTAGAATCGCATCCATACCTCGCATGAGCTCCGAGATATGCCCCGTCAAAGATCGCATCCCTATGGCATTTAGTGACCCTTGGGGACATTCCGGATTGGCGTGCCTGAGAACGTTCGAGCACTAAAGGGGATAGGATGAGGTTGGGGATAGGTTTTACCCGGCCACTCGGAGCTAACGGAGTAGACAGTTCGATCCCACGACGAAAGGTGAGAGAGATTTGGCAGTTGGCAACTTTGTACTGGCCAACACTACAAGTTTCAGCATCACCTGAGATGGTGTTGTAAAATGAAAATAGAATGTGATCTCCAAAAAGTGAGAGAGGTTATTGTAGGTCTCCACAACATGGTCTTGTAGGAACTAGAATCGCATCCATACCTCGCACGAGCTCCGAGATATGCCCCGTCAAATATCGCAGCCCTATGGCATTTAGTGACCCTTGGGGACATTTCGGATTGGCGTGACTGAGAACGTTCGAGCACTAAAGGGGATAGGACGAGGTTAGGGATAGGGTTTACCCAGCCACTCGGAGCAAATGGAGCAGATAGTTCGATCCCACGACGAAAGGTGAGAGAGATTTGGCAGTTGGCAACTTTGTACTGGCCCACACTGCAAGTTTCAGCATCACCCGAGATGGCATTGTAAAACAAAAATGGAGTGTGATCTCCAAAAAGTGAGAGAGGTTATTGTAGGTCTCTGCAACACGATCCTGTAGGAACTAGAATTTCATCCATACCTCGCACGAGCTTCGAGATATGCTCCATCAAAGATCGCAGCCCTATGGCATTTAGTGACCCTTAGGGACATTCTGGTTCAGCATGCCTGAGAACGTTTAAGCACTGAAGGGGATAGGAAGAGGTTGGGGATAAGGTTTACCCGGCCACCCAGAGATAATGGAGGAGACAGTTTGATCCCACGACAAAAGATGAGAGAGATTTGGCAGTTGGCAACTTTGTACTGGCCAACACTACAAGTTTCAGCATCACCCGAGATGGCGTTATAAAATGAAAACAGAATGTGATCTCCAAAAAGCGAGAGAGGTTATTGTAGGTCTCCGCAACATGGTCCTGTAGGAACTAGAATCGCATCCATACCTCGCACGAGCTCCAAGATATGCCCCATCAAAGATCGCATCCCTATGGCATTTAGTGACCCTTGGGGACATTCTGGATTGGCGTGCCTGAGAACGTTCGAGCACTGAAGGGGATAGGACAAGGTTGGGGATAGGGTTTACCTGACCACGCGGAGCTAACGGAGTAGACAGTTCGATCCCACGAGGAAAGGTGAGAGAGATTTGGCAGTTGGCAACTTTGTACTAGCCAACATTGCAAGTTTCAGCATCACCCGAGATGGTGTCGTAAAATGAAAACGGAGTGTGATCTCCAAAAAGTGAGAGAGTTTATTGTAGGTCTCCAAAAAGAGTGTTTAAAATTTGAAATTTAGTGTTGGTAATAGTTTTGAAATTTGATTGTTGAGTGTTGAGAAACCTCAAGTTTGGGATTTTTCTTGTTGGTTTGAGTCTATAATAACCATTTCCATCTGAAAAGTCGAGTGTTGAAACCATTTAAGAAGTATTTGCATAGTTTTCCCTAAAATTTGAGTGCATAAAAAGGGGTATGTGATTGCTCCCAAGGTGGATTTAGTGTTTTCTCCAAACAAGAGTTGCATTTTATGTTTGAAGTCATCTAATATAACCAAAGTGAAGGTGGTTGAACCATTTTGGGGTTCTACAGATGTTGCAAAGTAAGAGTTCTAGAAAGCCCTAGGGTAAAGGGGCTAGAAAGGAGGGTTTTCTAAAAACCATTGTAAAGTTGATCATGAGACCAAAAAAAAAAAGAATCCTTGCATTTGAGTCGTGTATTAAGACTTTTTTGGGTCATGGGAGTTCCAAAAGTCAAGGGATTGTGAGTTGCTTTGTAAATGGCCTCAAACTAGGCCTAGTTGGCAGACTGAAATAGCCAGTTTTGAGTGATATTTTACAAAACAAGTGTAGTTGGTTTTGGAGTATATTTTAGAGTGAGTAAAAGGGTATTTTAATCACCCAATAGTTTAGGACTAGCAAGGGCTAGTTGGAACAAGCCTAGAAGAGGCAAAATTGAGAAAGTGTAAGAGATGAGTTGCAAGAAACAACTACTGTAGATGATGCAAATATTGATGAGTTGTAAAGCGAGGGGGAGGAAATCACTATTGAATCCTTCCTAAAAATCAATGGCTTATTAGATGAACCAATTAACACTTTGTTGAGGAGTTATGGACAAAATATGAAGGGACTAGGTACAATTGCACCTAAAAATACCCAACCAGAAAACCTGAACCAGCCAGTGGACTATTATAGGAGATAAAACCTTGAGCATACAACAAACATTGATATTAGATTAAGCTTGCTAATGCAAGATTCAACACCAGATTGGTTGTAGGAGGTTGTCACAAACCTTGGGTAACCAAATACTTGTGGGGATGAAAATGTTTCCCTTTTAATTCCATCCCCACCACATGTTGACCCCAAGGACGTCATCTAATGCTTTGCAAATGGTGGCAACCATGATGAAATAAATAGTTAACAATTTTTTGATACCCAGGCCCAAAATGACTTTGATGGAGATGATGATTTTATACGTTACATGCCACTAGACAGAAAACAACATAGTGGTTTACCCAGTAGATTCCTATAGCTACCAAAGAAAAGGATACAAAATTCTAAGGAACAAGAGAGACTAAGAAGTTATTTGAGGCTAATGCACTTTACATGAAGGAGAAGATCAGGGATAGGAAAGATGGGAGAGAGGAAAAGATTGCAAGAAATGAGATCTTATATGCTATAGAGAGGGGAAAATGAGTTGCGGAGAAGGTTGCACTAAAGGAATAGAAGAGGAAAGAAAGAGAGGATAATCTAAATGTTTGAAAGAGATATAGACCAAATATTGGAGGTGCACCTTCAACAACTTTAGAAATTATATTTACAACACTAGTGGAAGGAGATGTAATTGCACTAGCCCTAGAATCAATTAGTATGCCCAACATACCTCTTCTCCCATAGCATAAATCACATTCTGATATGTTCAATGCTCTAATCCCTAGATTAGGAAATATTCTTACTTAATAAGTGTAACCCCAAGCATTGTCACCATAGTTGGCAACAAATGGTGAGAGTCCCAATCAACTAGTGAAAAAAATGACTAAGTTGATGGAGTTGAATCCTACATTACACACATCTCCTAGTAGTGGACAGGAGGATGTTGGGATTGGGAGCATAGCACCTATTCCCTTTCCCAGTTTTATGGACAATTGATGGGAACTCAAGTAGATGGGAGAAATTCCAATTTTTTTGAAGCGATAAAGTTTTGTGATGTATTTAGAATATCTAAGATAGACTTATTTTTTATGTGAACTAAACCAATCTTACATTACTATTTAAATGTATTTGTATTGTTATAATAGTTTGATTGTTGGTCATGGCGTAAAATATGTAAAGTTTAGAAATATAAATAGTTCATCATAGAGATATTATAGAATTAATTTATTTTAATTAATAGAAATAATCATAACAAATAGATAGAAATAAAAAATAATAATTTTATACAAAAAGTTTTAATTTATTTTAAATAATTAAATAATAGAAACATCATAGAATTAATAATTCAGTATAATCATAACAAATAGACACTAAAAAATCCCAAATTCAAACATACGAAGGTCCAACTAGAATAATGACTTTAAATAACCAAATACCAAAGCCAAACAAAGGAAATGGAACTTTTACCTTAAATGAATAAATTTCATGAACAAGGGTGGCTGGCTGTTTGGAAATCTACTTATTTTTCTTCTCTCCCTCCTATCATCCAAGAGAACATGCAATGAAAGAAAAATATCGTCACAATAAGAAAATATGAAAAATATTGTTCTAGCTTTAAAAAAATTGGAGACATCAAAACATAAAATTTAGATTCTAAACAAATAAAAACATAAAATCTATGATTTAAACTAAATTTCATCACTTACGCATCATAACAATACGGTCCACCTTAGTCATGTGGACAGTCTTGGGGAAGAGGTTGCAACAATGTATTTGGATCCAGTTGATCACTCTTTCTCTCTCTCCCTCTCTCTGTATTCAATCTAATGAGCCAACTGGATCTGCTCGACATTTTAATGTCTCAAGTATTGCCTCGTGGTCTGACTCGCGAACTCTCCAAAGATTCTTATTATGTGATTTTCCACCATATTTTATCAAGTGGACATTTGATGCGACAACAAGATTTGAATAATGAAGAATCTTCCTCTCTGTTTGCCAATCCTCGAATAACCACAAGTTAGGGTTCTTCATAGAATATCGTCTAAGCCATGTGTCGGTTACAACCACCGCACCGACATGGTACTCTAAACCTTCACCATCTATAACCGAGTGATCCAATTTTTGTTTGGCTTGAACACAATGACACAAATAATAATCTATCCCTTCTTCATTGTCTTTAGGTGCAATAACAGCAAAAACATGGCCTGCAGTGACAAATGTACAAAATGCGGTCATTAATTCAGAAAATACTTGCGTAAAAGTTATAAAGTTACATATTGAAATTACAAAGATATATAAATATATATATTACCAGGTTGCACTAGATCAAACAAGCAGTCAAAGTCAATAGATGATTCCATCTGTACCATTTCCAATGCTTGTGGGGGACGATAGGTGTCAATTGGGTCCAAAACCCGTATATCCCATTTGTCAACCCATTCAGTCGACTCACAATCATCCCAATTTTCCTCTGCACATGATGGACAATAGCATGCCATTTTTCGTGTGTGGATACTCCATGAACCTGCATCAGAGCTTCTAAAAGAGTGCAACTCACTGGATCCTGTTAGTGTGCAACAATCCTGATATGGTGCAATGTTAGTATTATCTATCAACCAAAAAAATCTATGAACCGTAGACTCACCTTCCTTACTTGGACCCATTGTAGCGTTACACCACTGGACGATGGATTTTGCATTTGTTAATATTGCTCCATCTTTGTACTTTAGTTCTTCACGAGCTAAGGCTCTTTTGATGCATGCGCCTGCACCATCGTGTTCTCCCTTTCCATGACCAGCCTCTGTGAAATTCCACATGTATTGAATTCTACACAACTTGTGCATCCTGCTCAACCAATAGAACATCTGTGCATTCTTGAATTGAGATGCACAATTGTCTGACCAAATAATGTGTTGACGATATGTGATGCCCCTGTTAGCCAAATCTCCATAAAATAGTTGAAAACAACCATGTACGAACTTCGTAGAATGTGATCGATCATCGCTGATGTAAAAATGGTACTCCCTCAAAATCTTCCTGTCATCCTTTGTACTTGTAGGTGAATGCATGAATGTTATGTGAACAAATATGGAAACCTGTTGAGAAGTATAATACTTTGCTTGCACCTCATTTTTTGGTTGTAGTGTGTAGTTCTCTGGGAAATCTACAACCAAAACAATGGTATCCAGTGGAAACGTATCCTTGCACAACTTGAATTGCAAATCTAGCCATCGAGCTCTATGGGTATGCCTTGCATACTCGTAAATAATGTTTTCACGAAAAATCTTCATGAACTCATACACTGGAATCTTTTCAATGACTAAATCACATCTTTTACCACATTTCCCATCTTTTAGAGCATATGTCACTGTCTTAAATTTTCCATAATCTACTATTTCATTTTCAATTGCATGTGTACTATCCATATGTTGACAAGTTGGTAAAAGTTGCAAAGAACCACAAAATAAGCATGTACAATCCGAGCATGATGTCTTGTAAAATTTTTGGTCGTCCCTTATTTCACATAAAATGTTGGATATGAATTCCCTTGAAGATCTTGGTGGCTCATTTATGTCACAATCCTGCAAAACAAACTGAGAATGCAAAATTATGCATATATGCCTAAAAACATCAAAATGGTTAGAAAATTCAATATGTATCCTACAACAACAAGTTGTGCGTGTGTGATTTATCTTCACATAAAAAGGTTTACCCATCTCAAAAAATCTTTGACTTATTCGAATTTGAGGATACATACCAATAAATTTTGCAAAAAATTGTGTCTGAGTTGTGTCCAAAAAATGTTTTGCATGTGGCTCGCGATTTTGGCTACCAATCCTCCTTCTTACAACATCTCTTTGATTAGGGGAAATACGTGTGTTATTTTTCCAAAAATCTTCGATCAATGATTTCAAAGCTTCACTAATTTCTTTATCCTTTCGCGGTAGTCTACCGCTAAATGTCCATAACTCATTTTTTGTTGGATCTTCCAATCTCTCACGCCTTAGCATGACTCTCCTTAGAGTACCTCTACCAATTTTTAATGTTTTGCTTGTCTTTCTCATGAGTTGAGCTTTCTTCATTTGGCTACTTACTATTCTCGATGTAAGTACTCATCTTGCGATATTACTATCTTTGGTGCGTGATTTAGAACCCACTTTGTCATAAGCATTCATTAGATTCTTTACAATATTTTTTTCATTTGAATCATCCATCGTTCTTAGCCCAAGAATCTTCATGATAGGCCTAAATTTTAAATTCCTCATCATTTCAACAAATAATTGGCATTGACCTGTAATATTTAATTCATCAAAAAATAATCTCCACATACGATTAACTTTTCTTTGACAAGTATGCTTGCTAATCTTGGCAGGCATTGATTTCAAAATGTTACTATCAATATCAATCAAATATTTTGGTCTTCTAAAACAAATTCTAGAAGGTGTTATAATCTCTTCAATTCTCTCAACATTTTGAACATCAACATAAGGTTGAGTGTATTGCGTACCTTGAACCGAAGATGATGTGCCTTGGCAATAAGATGCAAAAGATGGAATATCACCTACTTGATGTGTTGATGTTGTGCCTTCAACATGACATGATGGAGTGTGTATATCGTCGGATCTACAAATCGGTGTCTCTTCAACATGAGAGGACGATATGACTTCAACATTGGAAGATGGTGTAGTGGACGATATGACTCCAACATTAGAAGATGGTGTAGCTTCACAATTCAATTGTCTTCTTGAGCGTAACAGTCTCATTCGTTCTCTTTGTCTTTCCAATTCTTCCTCTTTGTTTCTTGGTACCGGTGGTTCTTGATCCTCTTTGAAAGTCAATTCTTCATTATTGCTTGGCAATTTTCTTTACTCACGTAGTAATTTCATTTTATCTCTTTTAATTGCCAAATCTCTCTCCCTATCTTCATTTGTTTGATTTTTTGGTTTCTTCCTTGGCATGATGATGATTTCTACATGTCAAATTATTCAAACATTTGAATTACTTAAGATGTGTAAATTACAAATTATTCAAATACATATAAAAATTATAATTATTTGAATGAATACACAATATATATAAAATGACTTGTCAAATTTCTAACCATTTCGAAATAACATTTCATTCAAACATACAAATTTCAATGAATTCACTATATATTAAACAACATGTCAAATTATAATCAAATTTGTATCTATATATCAACAAAAAAATATTTAAAATAGATTGCACTAACCTTTTCTATACAAGGAATATTCAAAAAGTTTTCAAATCATGTATCCAATGATTGAATTTGCTGTTTGTTAGCTTCCAAAAGTGTTTGCCACCTTGAAATAGTGTTTGTTAGCTTGAAATAGTGTTTGCCACTTTGAAAGAATGTTTGCTGTGTTGAAACCCGCAATTTCTGTCGGGATAACAGAGTGCAGAACAGAACAAAAGTAGAGAATGAATGAAAGGAGCCCCAAAGTTGCTTTTTGACCATTTTTAGGTGATTTCACATAGTGCGTACGTGCTATAGCATGTACGCACTATAGCACGTAAGCACTATATGAGAACACATCACTCTCCACCCTCCCTACTCTCTCTCTCTCCCTACTCTCTCTCTTCCTACTCTCTCCCCCCTCTCCCATCCCCTACACACTCTCTCTCTCCCCTCTCCCATCCTTTACTCTTTAGATCTCTCACACACACTCCCATCCTCCCTCTCCCACTTCTTACTCTCTCTCTCTGCCACCTCCTACTCTCTCTCACACTCTCTCCCATCCCCTACTCTCTCTTACACACACTCCCATCCGCTACTCTCTCTCTCCCCTCTCCCATCCCCTAAACTCTCTCTTTTGCAAATACACACTCCCATCCCCCCCTCTCTCTCTCCCCTCTCCCATCCCTTACTCTCTAGATTTCTCACATGCACTCCCATCCCTCTCTCTCCTTCTCTCCCACTCCCTCTCCCACCACCTACTATCTCTCTCTCTCTCTCTCAAGTTCTCTCTCTCCCTCTCTACTCTCTCTCTCTCTCTCCCATCCCCTACTCTTACTCTCTCTCTCTCTCCAATCCCCAACTCTCTCTCACACTCTCTCCCATCCCCTACTCTCTCTAACACTCTCTCTCATCCTTTCACTCTGTCTCTCTCATCTCGTACTCTCTCTCTCTCTGTCACCTCCTACTCTCTCTCACACTCTTTCCCATCCTTTCACTCTGTCTCTCCCATCTCGTACTCTCTCTTTGCCACCCCCTACTCTCTCTCACACTCTCACACTCTCTCCTATCCCCTACTCTCTCTCTTTCACAGACACACACACACACTCACACTCCCATCCCCCCTCTCTCTTATCTCCCATCCCCTACTCTCTAGATTTGTCACACGCACTCCCATCCCTCTCTCTCCTCCTCTCCCACTCCCTCTCCCAGCTCACCTACTATTTCTCTCTCAAGTTCTCTCTCTCCCTCTCTACTCTCTCTCTCCCATCCCCTACTCTTACTCTCTCTCTCTCCCATTCCCAACTCTCTCTCACACTCTCTCCCATCCCCTACTCTCTCTCACACACTCTCTCCCATCCTTTCACTCTGTCTCTCTCATCCCGTACTCTCTCTCTCTCTCTGCCGCCCCCTACTCTCTCTCTCACTCTCTCCCATCCTTTCACTCTGTCTCTCCCATCCTTTCACTCTGTCTCTCCCATCTCATACTCTCTCTCTGCCACCCCCTACTCTCTCTCACACTCTCACACTCTCTCCCATCCCCTACTCTCTCTCTTTCACAGACACACACACTCTTATCCCCCACTCTCTTCTCTCCCATCCCCTACTCTCTACATCTGTCACGCACACTCCCATCCCCCCTATCTCTCTCCCTCTCCCTCTCCTACCGCCTACTAGATCTCTCTCTCTCTCGAGTTCTCTCTCTCCCTCTCTACTCTCTCTCTCCCTCCCCTCCCATCCCTTACTCTCACTCTCTCTCTCTCTCCCATCCCCTACACTCTCTCACACTCCCATCCCCTAATCTCACTCTCTCTCTCTCCCATCCCATACGAGCTCTCTCTGCCACCACCTACTCTCTCTCACACTCTCACACTCTCTCCCATCCCCTACTTTGTCTCTCTTACACACATTCCCACTCCCCCTCTCTCTCTCTCCCTCTCCCACTCCCTCTCCCCCATCCCCTACTCTCTCTCTCCCCTCTCCCATCCCCTACTCTCTCTCTTTCATAGACACACACTCCCATCCCCCCCTCTCTCTCTCCTCTCCCATCCCCTACTCTCTAGATTTGTCACACACACTCCCATCCCCCCTCTCTCTCCCTCTTCCACTCCCTCTTGCACCACCTACTCTCTCTCTCTCTCTCAAGTACTATCTTTCCCTCTTTACTTTCTCTCTCCCATCCCCTACTCTCACTCTCTCTCTTCCATCCCCTACTCTCTCTCATACTCTCTCTCTCTCTCTCTCTCTCTCTCTCTCTCTCTCTCTCTCACCCCCATCCTGTACAAGCTCTCTCTACCACCTCCTACTCTCTCTCAAACTCTCACACTCTCTCCCATCCCCTACTCTATCTCTCTTATACACATTCCCATTCCCCCCCCCCCTCTCTCTCTCACTCCCTCTCCCATTGCCTACTCTCTCCCATCCCCAACTCTATCTCTCTTACACACTTCCATTCCCCCTCTCTCTCTCCCTCCCACTCCCTCTCCCATCGCCTACTATCTCTCTCTCTCTCTCTCTCCCTCTCTCTCCCATCCCCTACTCTCACTCTCTCTCTTTGCCACCCCTACTCTCTCTCTCTCACTCTCTCCCATCCCCTACTTTCTCTCTTACACACACTTCCATCCCCCCTCTCTCTCCCTCTCCCACTCCCTCTACCATTACCTAATCTCTTTCTCTTCCATCCACCCTCTCTATCCCTCTCCCACTCCCTCTACCATTGCCTACTCTCTTTCTATCCCATCCCCTACTCTCTCTATCTCTCTCTCCCCTCTCTCATTCCCTACTCTCTCTCTTTCACACACACCCACCCCCCTCTCTCCTCTCCCATCCTCTACTTTTTATCTCACTCGCTCTCCCTCTCCTACTGCCTACTCTCACTCTCTCTCTCTCTCTCTCTCTCTCTCTCTCTCTCTCTCTCTCTCTCTCTCTCTCTCTCTCTCTCTCTCTCTCTCTCTCTCCCTCCCTCTCTACTCTCTCTCTGCTACCCCCTACCCTCTCTCACATTTTCACACTCTCTCTCTTTCTCTCGTACACACATTTCCATCCCCCTCTCTCTCTCCCTCTCCCACTCCCTCTCCCATCGCCTACTCTCTCTTCCATCCCCTACTCTCTCTTCCATCCCCTACTCTCTCTCAAGCTACTCTATCTTCCCCCTCTCCCATTCCCTACTCTCTCTCTTTCACACACATGCACTCCCATCCTCCTCTCTCTTGCTCTTCCTCTCCCACTCTGTCTCCCACCACCTACTCTCTCTCTCCCCCATCCCCTACTCTCAATCTCTCTCTCCCAACTTGTACTCTCTCTCACACTTCCTCTCTCTCCCATCTCCTACTTTCAATCTCTCTCCCCCATCCCATACTCTCTCTTTGCCACCTCTACTCTCTCTCTCTCACTTCCTCTCTCTTGCATCTTGTACTCTCTTTGCCACCCCTACTCTCTCACATTTCCTCTATCTCCTATCCTATACTCTCTCTGCCACCCCTACTCTTTCTCACTTCCTCTCTCCCCTCTCCCATCCCCTACTTTCTCTCTATCTCTCTCACACACACAAATAGCCATTCCCTCGCCCCACCCCCCCAGCTCTCTCTTGGTTTTGGTTTGCAATTTAGGTCTCAATAGCGCGTGTACACTATAGCGCATGCACACTACCTCAAAGTCAATAGTGTTTTATTAGGGCGTGCGCGCTATAGGGCGCACGCGCTATTCAAAGCTTTGCATTAAAACCAAGCCTAAGGCTTGGTTTTGACTTGGAGATCCAACCCAAAGGTTTGGATTTTATAAATAGGTCTGAGATGTGTTTTCCAGCAAATATACAAAAAATGATTGATTTTTCTTGTGTGCTCCCCTTCAAGATTCTTCGTGGTTGGGTATCGATAAGATCAGGTTACATAACATTATAGGTCTCTGTGTTAGCTATCTAACCATATAATTTATTTTTAATTTGAACTATTTTAAGTCTTTCATCTATAATTTATTTTGAATGTATGTTCATTTTTTGTCAAAAACCACCATGTACTAATTGGGCTGTAGATTTTAGCTCATTCATCGAATTTTGTAACAACTTAGTTTTTTAGAAACTAGACTCCATTCTACACACTTTGAAAAAAAGAAGTTTTGATTTTAGATTAGTTTTCAATCATTTCTAGGGGGAGCACATAGATATTTCACATTTTTGGGATGGGTCTAATTTAAAAATATTTTTAAAAAAATACACATTATAAAATTACCAGAAAAATCTGGGATAAACTACATAGTGTTAGGTAACTTTTGACCGGAGCGATTAAAGAATTTCAAAAAAAAGGTTAAAATTTTAGGGGGGCCACACTTTGTACTATGTTATGTTTTTTTGGAATAAACAGTACCACTTTCTGTGGCCCCCTTTTTTGAGGACCTAAAACTAAACCATTTTGAAAAAAAATTAGTAGTTTAGAAACTAAATTCAAAGGACGATGACTTTTGTTTTTGCCATATCTTAAAATTTTGAGCATAACTATCTTCAAATTCTTGTTGAAGTCCAGAATTTGTTGATTTCAGGTTAAAGGTGTCCACTTATACCCCCCTTTTGGCACCAAAACTTTGTGAACTTACCCTACAAATGGTACAAACCAAACAACAACTTGAGAAACTTTATACCAATAGTGATAAGATTGAAGAGCAAATATGTGCACAAAGACCCAATTATGACAAGACTAGACTTGGTTTCTTTCTTGGACAATCTACCAAGAAATCCATTGAGAGAAAAGAATCTATTATTCTTGAAGTCAATAAGGATCTAGGAAAGACAGATGATACATCTAAAGACAAAGAGAATAATACTCACTCTGAGAGAGATAAAGAATCTGATCAAGATATGGACAACAAAAGAAAGAAATCTTATGCCTAATGTGATGAACCTGAAGACACTGAAGTTGATTGCAAAGTAAGTCCTTCAAACCTATTTCAAAGTTTTATTTCCATAATTTTCATGGATATGGTCATTATGCAGTAGATTGTAAGAAACCTAAATTTGATAGCAATAATGCAAATAGTATGATATATAGGAATACTAACCATGCAGGAAATAGAAGGAGATCTCACAGTAATGAAAGTGGAGAAAGAAGAAAAATTGTTTGCTATAGATGCAACAATCTTGGACATATTACAAGGAATTACAAAGCACCTGAAGACTAGCAAAATGAATAGAAAAGAAATGTACTTGTATGTCAACTATGTAATAACTTTGTCTACACATAGCAAAGTTTTGCAAAATGGACAGAAGAGACCTAAACTGGAATCAGAATTACAAAAGGAACAATAGAAGAAATGATGATAGTTTGAATAAAGAAATGGACCAGAAAAATCAATTAAAGGAATCATTTGTAAAGGAAAAGGAGCCAGAAAGCTCTCATACAACTATAGAAGATGTACCTGACAAGGAAATGAAGTCACTTATTGTTTGTGACTCTTCTTACTAGAATTAAGCATTCTCAGTAAAACAAAGTATCGGTTATTGATAACTGATGTTAGAGGATATATCAAAGGTTGTGTAGTTGATAGTATGCAATAGACATTGAGAAAAGTCTACAGTAAAGTGTGCATTGCCTAATATAATAAGGATAAAGATATGTGAAAAGAATAACCTCTCTATTGTACAAAAACAAAATATTGAACTAGTGGCAAATATGCATTTAATGTGAAGTATAGATTGCAAAAGATTTAAAGGATGCGAATTGATTTGCATACATAACTTGTTTGTGTGAAATCAAACTGTGATATTGAAGCAAGATTTGAAGAATTTAAGAGGTCTGCAAACACATGAAGTCACCAAAAACCCTAATACGCAAAACTAAGGTATTTTTATAAAAAAATTGAGCATAAGCTTTCAAGAATGGCAATATAAGAAGTTTATAATGTGAGCAATAGACCTAGATACAATTTCAAGAAAAACCCATTTGTTTCTTTACTTGATGACCCTATTGGAGCATTTTCATGAGTTTTGGAAAATGTTCTTCACATCGAGGATATCAGAGGATATATTCATTGCAAGATTGAAAGCATAGGTGATTTAGAGATTCATAAGGATTTTGAGAAAATGTGTAGCAATGACTTATCATTGAAACTTGGACATAGATACCTAGAATAGCTTAACCTAGTTAAGCATATGTTCTACATGAATTTTGACAATAATGAATGGACAAGGATAATTCTGAGAAGAGTACAAGATGATTTTCTATGGTTGGGAGATTTTATCATATGTATTGATAATGACCTAATTCACAAGGTCACAGGTTTGAGCAATGAAGGCAGTAATCTGGTAAATATCAAGAATGTGTGCAAGATAGTTGAAGCAAATCTCAATACATATTTTGATGGTAGAAACATGAAAATCAACACCATTCAAGATGATGGAGTGAGGCTCATTTGTAATATTTTGGGATATAAGTACAATCGTGGATCTAGGATAGATTTAATCCCTATAGGATTTCTTCATGTAGCTTACTTGGTAGTAAGAGGTGAAGAGGTTAATATGTGTGACATTATCCAAATACAATTGTTGGATAACATTTCTAGAATCAAGAAATCAAGTAGTGCAGTTTTTAGGTTTGAATTCCTATTGACACATATATTTTTCTATGCTAGTAAAAGGTTTCTTGGTATCTCAAACTGGAATGAAAATGAGTGCACAATGCAGTTAATCACTCGTGCATATAGATCAAGACCTAAAGCAGTCAAAGACAGTGACATTGATAGAATAATCAAGTCTTTTCAAGCATAAATGAAACAAAGGTATAGGATACTTCCTGTTTTAGTAGAGAAATACAAGGATGAATTATGTTTTATGGTTGAAACTAATTTCACTTGCATGGAAGTTGTAGTCCCTCAGGTAAAGTTCATTGTACCTATGGGATATGAGATGATCGAGGAATTGATTAAAGGATATGCATAGATAATCCTTCATTATGAAGTTGATTCTAATTGTCCTAAATGGGGCACATACACTGAGAAGATGAGAGAAGTTAAGACAAGTCAAATAATAAAGGATACCAAGAAAAAGGTTGATAAGGTGATTGATTCCATTTTGAAGGAATCAGGAATGTCTAGAAAGGAATTTGATGAGGTAAAAGGGATAGCCATGGAAATGAAGGCCAGTGGTCAATCTAAGCTATTGATGCCTACACCCATTACAGTGGCAGGACCTATTGAAGAGGTCACAATTGCCTAGACAAGTGCGCAGACACCTACTGTGCCTTATGCAGTAGTTGCGCAGTAGCAACTTCCAAGAAAACTAGTAAAGACTGAAGAAGCATCACCTACAAGAAAGTCTACAAGGCCTCAATGAACCATAACCCCTCCTAAAAGGAGAGTGAAGCATGCTACAAGTGGCCCAAGCAAAAAAAGAAAAACCTTGCATATTAGCTCTTCTAAATCTGAGGAAGAAACTGGTGATAGACCAGTAGAACTAACTGATCAAGATGCTAAGACATCAGCAAGGCATAAAGCATGGAAGCCAAAGGTAGAAAATATAAACATGAAAATCATTAATGACAATAACTTTGTACAATTGAATAAATACTATGATTTGTATAATAACATGGATAGGAGACAACTAGAAAATATTGTAGTTAGGAACATGATTCTTAAAGATAAGAGATTTGATAGTATAAGAGGTTAGATACTCGAAGACTTGTATAATAGATTAAGAAATAGAAAAAGTAGAGTGTTAGAAGAAGATAGACAAATAAGAATGAATATGGTGAGAAAGTTATGTTTTGTAAATAATGAGGAAGAAATAATAGTTATTTTGAAAGGTATAACACTTTTATTGAGACATAAAAATAGATCCATTCTCCTCATGGGAGGAAATTATGAAGAAGTTAATAAGGAAACTCAAGAGGCCATAATCACATTTATGTTTACTATGCCTAAGGAAAGTGCACAGCTAGAGAAGGCAAGCTAGATACCTAAGGGAAGTGTGCAACTAGAAAAAGCAAGCCCAATGGCAAAAAAGAGTGTGCAGCCTAAGAAAGAAAGCACTATGATAGAGAAAAGTGTGCAAACAAAAAAGGCAAGTTTTGTGACCAAAGAATCTAAAGAGTGTGCGCAAACATAGGAAGTTGGTCCTACAACATGTAGTCCTCCTCACTATTTTGAACCAGCAGCTACACCAATTTCCAATGATTCACCACATATCACATTGGTAGTGAATCTATGCAAGTAGACAACACCAATGTGACAGTTGATAAAACTCAGGACCCATTCAAACACTTTGGTACAAGTATTGTTGGCAATATTGTGGACTATAGTAGCTCTAATGAAGAAGAAAAGGATCAGGAGCCAAAGGAAGAAGATGCGCCTTCTGCAAAGAAAGTTGAATCTAGCAGTGAAGCAACTACTTTGAGTGTACCCTTAACAACAGTAGTAGTAACACCTTCCACCCCACCTACCCAAGTAGTAGCAGCAATAGTAGCAATTCAATCCAATGAAGAAGATGAAACGAAGAATCTTACATCTTCTTTAAGTAAACTTCTTAAGAGGAACAGATTAGTCAAGTCCTTTGAAAAGACTTTGACTTTAGTTTTGGACAAAATGGAGAAGGTAGTAAGCCCTATTGACACCCCAACAGACATTCAACAACGCGTAACAATTTTGTGCAAAGCCTTTGATAATGAATTTACAACACTTTCTAATGTGGCTTCAATTCAAGCACAAATAGAGCATGATTGTAAACTCCTCAATACCATGTGCACTAATATGAGAAATGACATAGAAACTTTGAACATATGTATTAAGGCATTGAGGTAGTGTATAGATGAAGGAAAATAGGCTTATGCTAAGTGCAACTTAGCATACATTCATCTCCAAGAATTTGATGATGAGATCAAGGAAAAATTGATAGAGCTTTAGCAGTCACTAACAACTTTTTGAAGCGGAATCAGAAGATAGACACCATTGAGCACACAATGCAGATACTTCATGATAGCATAAGGGAAATCCAAGTAGAAAAAGAGAAAACTTTAAAGAGATTCACTATTTTAAGAGAACACTTATTCCCTCAGATAACATTGTTGGAGAATCAATTGGAAGAATGCTTGTCAGGAAAATCTTCATATGACAAGTTTGTGGCTACAGACTTGAATGCAACAAAGTCAGTTGCATATGCTTTATGTGCACTTATCATTGTATCTGATGCACTGAGGGATAGTTGGAAGAAACACTTTGCGCAGTTGAAGACCAATTTCAATGATTGTTTTTCCAAGTTTTGATGCACCTACCAGGTTTTGACCGGCATTTTCTTTTTTGCACCTTTGTCATTAATGTCAAAGGGGGAGAAATATGGAAAATTGTATTGTAATTGTAATATGTAAGGGGGAGCAATAAGCTGTAATCGAAATTATAAGGGATGCAATCCTCTTAAAGCATAAATACAATGTTTTTAACTATGTTATGGTTATTTGTTTTGATTGGTATGACAACATGTTTGGGACTTAGCCAATGTTGCCATCAATGCCAAAGGGGGAGATTTTTAGCAACATGTCCAATCAATCAAATAAGGTAAGTTATAGTTGTCATTATGGCAACATATTTGTTTTACAGATTAGTCATGTTCATTTGTGAAAGAAAATTTTCTAAGTATCATATAGTGTTACAACAACATGATAGATTTGATGACAGCAGAATATTACGTTGGAATATTCTCTTGCAAAATTAACCAAGGATGCATGACATCATACTAATGACATATACCGGTGCGCATGTCTGTACGATCAATCAAGTTTGAGTTATGAAGGAATTAGTGATGCAGTAATGATACAACGTAGAATAGAGTGTATTAGCAAAATGTGTTAAATG
Source organism: Cupressus sempervirens (assembly GCA_028749045.1). Taxonomy (NCBI): domain Eukaryota; kingdom Viridiplantae; phylum Streptophyta; class Pinopsida; order Cupressales; family Cupressaceae; genus Cupressus; species Cupressus sempervirens. The sequence goes on from CM053784.1 coordinate 16,498,263, forward strand.
ATTTGATTTATTATTTTGAATTACAATTTCTTAATAAGCTAACTCTAATAATGTTATGTGAGCCGACTAAGGAAGAATTTACTAATATGATTGGTATAAGTAAAGAACTTCATTTGTGAAGTTAAGTACAAGAATATGATGATGACAATGTGTGATTAGTGATTGCGAAGTTGATATGATCTTGTGAAATGCGAGTAACAAGCGAATGCGATATTTTGATATATGATGTGAAGCATTGTTATGTAGAATATAATGCATATGTGTGTAGTCACTCTTGTATGAAGAATTTCCAATTAGAATATTTTTAAAGTACAACAACTATCTCAGTATTGTATGTATACTTATTTCTTGAAGAACTTATTGTATAGTTGCATGTTAGGGCAGTGGGCTCTGCTTGCACACACCTGTATATGATTTATCAAATCCAACAGGGTTGACGCAACTCCTAATAAGGTTGAGGCTTCTAACAAAGCCTAGTCTCCTAATAGGGACTCAAGACACTATACATGCTTCATAGACTCCTAACAGGGTCAATATCCTTAACCAGATCCTTTATATAGTGAATCATCTAGTGGGTTTCATCCCCACCGAGGTTTTCCCTTGGCCAAGGTTTCCCTAGTTAACAAAATATGGTGTTATGATCTCTCTTTGTGTATGGTTGCTTATAATGTTCAACATTATTGGTTTACTTTGTTATGCATGTGGTAATGTAATTAATAATATCTATTTGTGGGTAAAAAGATTGAAAATACTGATTCACCCCCCGCCCCCCAAATATTATCTATTTCTAACAGCTTGTATATCACAATAATCATTATTTTAGAAACATTACAAACCTAAAAATATTTTTCTTTATTTATTTCAATTGTTATTGAATTTTTTATTTAAGTAACAAAATTAGAAAACAAAAATTTAAAAAAAATTAAAAGAAAAAATAAATTATGTTGGTGTAAAAAATTATTCACTGTGTACACTTACTTAAGTTTACTTAGGTTAATGCATTTTATTATTATTTATTTATTAGTCACCTAGGAGTATGTGTACTCTTGTGAGTTGTCATGTTGACAACACAAGAATTTGCACCTCATTTATGCACATTGTGCCTACAACACAGGTGTTAGCACACTAATTAAGCACATGGTGTGTACAACATCTCCACTTGAGATACACTTCATCATCCTTATTCAATCATCTAGAATGATGGATAAGACGTGTGCTTAGTTGTCATGCTTATCTTATCTCCTGGCTCTTTCTAGAGACATTCTAGGTGCTTCTTGAGAGGCCTTTATATACAAGCACTCCTAGTGTGTACAAGCTCAACATAAAATATAAAGAAATGTATGAGGAAATACTCTAATATATTGATCATACTCTTTTTTGGTCTACAGTTGTGCTTGTGTTCGAGTTCTACGATCTTGGGTGAATCTTTCCCTAAGAAAAATTCTTACATGGTATCAAAGTTATACCAAATTCTTACAAATTATTACAGAGTTCAATAAATATTATTCAATATTTTGTAAGACTTAGGTGTACCAAAGGGCTCACCATCACATTCATGCAATATAATGCACTATAGGCACACCAATTAAAATGCATTAGTACATGTATATACCTATGGAAAAAATAAAGTCACCGAAAAGCCAAGTGACCCTAAGTCAACATGACCACATGACGATTCTAACTTTGCAAATGCTCATAATAAGCCAACTTAGGCCAAATTAGTCTCCTTTTACAAAGAAACTCTTATATCCTCTTACTACCTGACCTCCAAACTATGAAAAAACCTTAAGTTATGGTATAAATCAACACATTATCAAACTTATATAAGTAGTCATGCTCATCTTCATTCTTATTCATAAAACCCTCCTTTTAAGGACTCTAACCTAGGGCTTTCTTGAAATCAACCCTCCAAAGTTCCAAACCCCATAACACCTAACCACTAGTTCAAACACCTTGTAATGAACATGATCCAACATAAAAAGTGGCCCTTGTTTAGAAAATACTCCTCTACACCTATTGTTGTGCATCAATCCATCTTTTGCGATATACCTTCCAAAAAATAAATTTAAATAATCAAAATCTAATCATAGATATATTATTAGTTATTAAAATATAGTAAAAACAATTTGTGTTCCTCTAAATTTAAAAAAAATAAAATAAATTATTTAGAAACCATAAATATATTCACTCAAATTTAGAAATTACTAATCTATTACTTTATCCAAATATATATATATATATATATATATATATATATATATATATATATATATATATATATATATATATATATATATATATATATATATATATATATATATATATATATATATATATATATATCTTAATGCTTATGTTAGGATTGTGAACAAGTTTTAAATTTTATATTTACAATTATGGTTATGAATAAGCTTAGGATTGAGGTTATATTTAAAATTATGATTATTTTTATGGTCAAAGTAAGATTTTTATTATGGATAGAATAATATTTAAGTTTATACTATTTTAGTGTTAGAATTGTATTTATAGTGCGAATTGTGTTCTTCTTTATGGGTATGGATAAAAGTGCAAGTTTGGGAGGAGGTTTAACATTGTGTTTCACGATATATTCACTCCATCCCTCTAACTCAATTATTCTATATCACCCATAAATTAAGTATTTAAAATTAAAATAATCTTAAATATATTCTTATTTAAAAATTCATTCAATTAATATAATGATTAAATTTAAAACTTTTCTATTCCATAGACAATATATTGTTACTTTAGGTAAAAATAAATTTAATTTAAATTCTATCATATACCACAATAATACTTATTTTAGAAACATTACAAACCTATAAATATTTTTCCTTTTTTATTTGAATTGTTATTCAAAATTTAAATATTTAAATAACTAAAATATTAACAAAAATAAAAAAAATAAAGGAAGAATTAAATTGTTGTAGAGTTTATTAAATATTATTAAATATTCTCTAAGAATAATGAAAAGAAATAGTTTATATTTAAATAAATTTAATTAAATGAAGATAGAGTTTTATTTTAAATATTATATTTTTTATTAATAAAAACTATTAAAACTACTTTACATTTCAAACTAAAATACTAAAAATATAATTTTAGTTATAAAATTTACAATTTATTTTAAAATATAGTATAAAATTATAACAATTGTATTGTTTTTAAACATTATATAAAAAAGATACCTAAATTATTCTTATCAATCTCTTTGTAAATGAATGTGCAGGTCTAAGAGTTCTGACAGTCATGTGGATGGGGATGGTAGGGAATTACTAATTTAGCCACATGTCTGAAGATTATCTTGAGTTTTCTAGAACTAAACAAACATCTTAAGTAAGATTATCCTCAGTTTTGTAAAATTAAAGGTGGAGTTCTATGGTAGAGTAAGAATTGCATGAACATGCATGATGATTATAAATCATGATGGAAATGTTCAAGTATATTTGTGAGCTAAGCAAAAACAAGACATTGAAAAATTAAAAAAAAAAAAGAATTAAACAAATTTTCTAGTAAAAAATTAATTCTGGAAGTAAAGCTCCCACAAATAGCCTATCAGCTCAAATTTACTTACAAACAAAAAACAAATTTTAAATTAAATAATAATAAATAAAAAAGATATATTTTCTTATATAATAAAAATTTAAATTTCTTCTTAAAAATTACTTTTAAACATAATTAACTTATGATGTGATTTTTTAAAAATATTAGCAAATAAAATCTATATTAAACAAGTTGTTAAGAAAAAATCATGTGCAGGCTCAACGTAATAGGAGTTACATTTCTTCTCTTGTTACTTCTGATGGGATGCATCTGACTTCTTCTCAAGCTATTTCCAAGGAAGCTATTCAGTTTTACTCTACTCTTTTTTAGATGATTTACCTCCAATAGAGATTGAGGAGAATACTATCTTGTCTTGTATTCCCTCCATTGTGACCAGGGAGATGAATGATTCTCTTATGAGGCCAATTAGTATGTCTGAATTGGAGGGGGTGGTCTTCAGCTTGCGGAAGGGCAAAGCTCTAGGGCCGGATGGTTTCCCTGTTGAATTCTTTCAAGAATTTTGGGATATTATCAATCATGACCTTTTGGATGTGGTTCAGGAGTCCTTTTCCAACAAAGAAATGCTTCGGGCCTTGAATGCTACTTTCTTAGTCCTTATTTCGAAAAAGGAAGAGGCTAATCAACTGGACTTTTTTAGGCCCATTACTCTTTGTAATATGGTCTATAAAATCATCACTAAGCTCCTAGCAGAGAGGCTTAAAGTTTTCCTTACTATGGTTATCTCTGAGGAACAAGGAGGTTTTGTGGCAGGAAAACAAATTTTGAATGGGGTGGTTATTGCTTCTGAAGCTATTCACTCTAGGTGTACTTCCAGGGAACGTGTTATGTTTATTAAGCTTGATATGGCTAAGGCTTATGACAGAGTCAATTGGGATTTCTTGCAGAAAGTTGTTCTTGCTTTTGCCTTCAGTCAAGATTGGGTTAGATGGGTTCTTAGCTATGTTACTACTCCTTCCTTCTCGGTCCTTCTTAATGGTGAACCGACAGAGCTTTTTGGGGCTTCTAGAGGTCTTCGTCAGGGAGATCCCATTTCGCCTTATTTGTTTATCATTATGGCCAAGGGACTTGGTTGACTTATCAAGTTTCATGTTTCCCAAAATTTGATTCAAGGATGGAAATGGGGAAATGGTTTGCCTGCTCTTTCTCACCTTCAGTTTGTTGATGATACTGCCCTTGCTAGGAGAGCTCAAATTTGGGAAGCTAAAGCCTTTCGGCTCACCTTGGATTCTTATTTGGCTATCTCTGGGCAGAAAATTAATGACCACAAATCCTCTATTTTTTTCTTCAACACTCTTGAGCTGATCTAGTGGAGGATTGCTAATATCTTGAGATTTCAGATTGCGTCTCTCCCTCTGACTTACTTGGGGGTCCCTATTGTGGTGGGTAGATAGCCTAGGATTTTTTGGCAAAGCTTGCTTGACAAACTTTGACAAATGGTCAATAATTGGACTCATAGGTGGCTCTCTACTTTTGGTAGGGTGACACTCCTTCAATCTGTAATTCAAGCTCTTCCCATATACAGAAGTATGGTTCAGGTTGCCCCAGCGTATTTCTTAAAGAATTTGATGCCCTCTCTCACCAATTTCTTTGGAGTGGAAATTTGCAACATACCAAATGGAGCCTCATCAATTGGGATATTGTTTGTAGGCCTAAAAAGGAAGGAGGCCTTGGCCTTCAGTCTGCTATCTTGTGCAGTCAAGCTCTTGCTGCTAAGCTCTATTGGCGTTGGTGTACTAGTTAGTCTTAGCTTTGGGCCCGTATCTTGTCACACAAGTATTTACCTAGTGTTGAACCTTCAGAAGTTTCCAGGTTTTCTCTTAAGGGAAGAGGCTCTATGGTGTGGCATACCCTCAAGATTGGTGCTCACCTGGTGAAAAGAAGTTTATTTTGGATCTACAACAGAGGCATTGAGGCTCATTTTGGAGTGATTCTTGGAATGGGCATCCTCCTCTCCTTTCCTCTCATCCTCACTTGTAGGCTCTTTGTGATTCTTTCCTTTTTGTTGGATGGAATAAGGTGGCTCATTATAAGGAGGCTTTTAACCTGGGCCTTGTTGTGGGTTATAGATGGAAGACTTCTTCTGATTGGCCTCTAGGTGGCTCACTAGGAGATCGGTTGGAACTATCTCAGATATTGGCTTCTAGGGAGTGCAGCTCATTGCAGGAACCTAATATTTTGGCTTGGGGAGGTGCTTCTTCTGGCAAGTATTCTGTTTCTTCTGGGTACCTTGCGTTGACAAAGCATCTTTTTGGTGAGGTGGAGGTCTCTTGGTGGAAGAACGTTTGGAATAGTTTTTCATGGCCTAAGTGTAACTTTTTCCTATGGATTTTGGTTTACAATCATTGTCTCACTTGGGATAATCTCTGCAAGCGAGGCCTCCAGGGGCCTTCCATCTGTGTTCTCTGTCGCAATAGTGAAGAGACTGTATCTCACCTTTTTCCTAGTGCCCCTTTGCCAAACAGATTTGGCACCTCTAGCGGAGTGTGTGGGGATGGATGTGCTGGCATGTGTCCTCTTTGTTTGAATTTTGGGATCATTTGGGCCATTCCCCTTCCAAGACTTCCTTTCTTCAAGTTACTTGGACTATCGGCCCTTCCCTTATTTTATGGCATGTTTGGCTTGAGAGGAATAGAAGGATCTTTCATGATTTGCAGTTTGAGATCAGGCACCTGTGGGGGAGAATTGTTAATTCTCTTCAGGAAACACTCCTTGCTAAATGTGACATTGGTGGGGGTTTGGATCCTATTGATGCTAGTATTTACTCTCACCTCTCCTTTCCTCTTTAGGGTTGCTCTCCCTCGATCCCCTACACCCACTCTGGGAATAGAGCTAAGCAACACCCTTAGCGAGTTAATCATTAGGGACGTTGGTCTCCTCCTAAGGTAGGCACTCTTAAAATCAACACTGATGGTTCTTCTTGGGGAAATCTTGGTCTAGCTGGTATTGAGGGAGTTGGGCGTGATAGCTCTGGTGATATCCAGTTTCTGTTTTCTATATACAAGGGTTACCATACTAATAACCTCATGGAAGCCTTGGCTATCTTGGTTGTAGTGGAACAGTGTTGTCTACATGGCTGGAAAAGAATCATCTGTGAGACTGACTCGCAGGTGGTTGTGAACTTATTGCATAATAGGAACCTTGTGCATGTGGATCAGCATTTGGCTCTGGTTATTCAGCAGATCATTCAGTTATGCAATTCTCTGGATTTTGTGTCCTTTATGCATATCCCTCATGAGTGGAACGGTGTGGCTTATTGTCTAGCTAAATGGGCCTCTGAGCAGGGGCCAACTTGGAACATTCTTGATCCTAGGATGCTTCCCCTTGGTTTATCTCAGATGCTGGATCAACTTGTGGACTAGGATAAAGCTATGTAGTTCTCTTTGTTTCTTGTGTTGTTCAACTCTCTTTGATATTCAATAAAAAATTTATCCCTCTTTTAGTTGAAAAAAAAAGAAAAAATCATGTAATATCAAAATTTAAAAAATTATATTAATAGTAATAAAAAGAATGGGGAAGAAAAAGATAATTTTATTTATTTATGAAAATCTAAAATAATTTATTTTTAAAAAATGAATTGTTTAAATTAAAAATATTTTGAAGTATTATATTGTGTAGTTTTAAGTATTGTAGTAATTAAATATTATAATTCTTAAAGTTCTTTACAAAAATATTTTGAAACGTGCAATTAAATTATTATTATTTTTTTGTTTCAAATAATCATTTAAAAGATGTGGAGAGATATATCAAACTTAAAAATAATTTAACATTTAGAAAATATTAAAATAATAGGAATAAAAAGAATGAGGAAGAAAATGGGAGTTTTGTTTTCTATAATTACTTAAAATCTTCTATAAAAGGTTTTTTTGTCTATGATATTATTGAATACTTGCACCTTTGTGTCTCCACACCACATATATTATGGGAATTTAGGTTTTAATATGGCTTCATTCAACTTTAACCAAGTAGTTAATGTTGGTAGGGCGAGGGCTCTAACTCGGTTGGCTAAATCTTCCCTGTTGCAGGGGGTTGGTCACGGGTTCTAGTCTCCCCCGTCCTCTTGGTATTGGTGGGCGTGTTGCACTAGTGCTACCGGTCATGTTAAAAAGTTTACCTGGCACACTGCAGTTTATAAGGGGGGCCGTGCTGCACCCAATTATTGCAATCTAACCAAAAAAAAAAAAAGTAGTTAATGTTGGTGTTGGAGTTTTAGGGATGGGCAATCATAGATATAAGGTGCTTCATGAGGTACAAACTCTCTTCACATTGTTCTTCCTTTATAGGATTATGACAGTGCATATGGTTGGCTTGAGAATTTTTTTCTAATTGGATATTTTGTGGGGTGGGTTTAACCTATAAGCATGCTTCATGAGTGGGTTTACAAAGCTTGGGCCCCTTGCGGGATCTAGCTTCATTGCATCCAAAATCTCACCAAAGGTGTCTTTTTATTTATCTTTTGCAATCACACCCTTGTTGAGGATATCCTCAAGAATGGGCCTTGATTTTTTATGTCATACATTTTTGTAATTTGCCCATGGTCACAATACTTTATTGTCTTAGATGAAAAAAGATTGAGGTCCCATTTGCATAGAGTTTACAGTCTTCCTTTGTCATATATGTTGTTCCTGCAAACTTTTTATCATGGTGGTTTGCATGGAACTAGGTCATTTCTTTCATACTTGTCCCCAAAATAAGGTAGGTGTTGTTGATTCATCTGATGATATCAAGGAGACCATTGATATCTAAGTGGGTAGTGAATGTTTCACCCAACGAGTGTTTTATTTAAAGTTACACAATGCATATTAATGTTGTGAATCCTTGGACTATGGAATTGGGAATTTTTCCTTGCTCATTCCTTCAACAAAATCCCTACTAAAGGAAATAGCTCCCTCATTTCTTCTAAGGATTCTAAACCTGATGAAGGTTGGACTGTGATGGTTCCCAAGGTTAAACACAGCTTGGCATTTTCCCAAAAGCAAACCAATACCTCAGATCCCTAAAATGTGACTCAAGACATGGCTCACTATAAGCCCTTATCAAACCCTGACTAGTAAGAGAGAATTTCAACAAAGAGTGCTTCCTCTCTAGGTGGGTTCTCACTCCTCAAGATGCATCGGTGGTTTCTACTAAACCATCCTCTCTTTAATGCTTTACTAGTCCTTCTAGATGAGTTCATAACTATATGCATCTAAAAGGATCCTTTAACACCTTAATTAATTAAATATTATTTAATTAATGCCCCTCTTAACCATATAGGTTTTGATATTAAAGCAACTTAAACTAAGGGGGTTGACCCTATAGAACAAAACAATGTAAAACCATTCACAAAAGATAACTAATAACTAAACTACTAGAACATTTACAACCCTATCCCTTAATATATAAAAATATAGTCCTCAAAACTTATATTGCCAAAACAAGTTCTCATCTAGCATATTATTGTAATTACTAACCACCAGACTATTGTTCATCCGATTAACCGAATTATAGACATAACGACTACACCTACTTAAAGTAAACACATTATAGCTACTTAAAAAGTTATTAAAGTTCACAAGGACCATCATCAACCAGTCCAATGAGTAACCAGTTAGAACATTCTAGTAGAACCAAAGAATAGAAAATAAACCATAAAACATCATAGGCTTAAACTTTAGCCTTCTCCTTTCCCTTTTTCATTGGCAAGGCCTTGGCCCAATCATTTGCTAGGAAACCATAAAGTTTATTTGAATCCTCTATGTTGCAACCCTCATCTTCCTCCTCTTGGTGAAGAAATTGGAGTGTGGTAGTTGTCACATGAGTCACCTTGATCACAAACCTAGAAAAACTCCTAAAGCTATCATCTAGAGTAGTGAATGAGACTTTGAGAGCTTCCTCTCTTGTTTATTATCTCTCATCATCTCACTTAGCTCTTGGAAACCAATGCATTTTCCTTTAGGTATCACACTGTCATTAACTCGCAACACATTGGGGTTAGTAGAAACCATATCATTTTCTTTCTTATCAACCTTCATAGAAGAGGTAGTAATCATTGAGGAGGCATTTTAGGCACTATGGATGGTAGGATGAGCTATGGAGGTGAAGTCAAAGGTATTCATGGTGAAACTAGCAGACACATGTGTAGAGTTATAATTTGCCTAGTTCATCTTTTTACATTTCCCCATCTCCCAAGTCTGAGGTCTTCTCATCCATCTAGTGTAGGGAACCTCCCTAATTTTTATTTTTTGTGTGATTAGAGGTTAATTGGGTGGGTGAGTGTGTTTCATAAGTTCCAAGTGTCCTTGGAATGCAACTACTCCAATTGTAAGAGCTAAGTTTCTCATTAGGTCTTAGTTCCTCAAAAGTTTCTCAATGGGTCAAAGATGAGAAGGGATGAGTAATTGAGGTCTTGGATAATCTAAATAGGTCCTAAGTATCCTATCTAGGGTCCTAGAATGGTCCTAGATTGACCCATTTTTCCATAAAGCTTTGTGAGCAAAAAGTTGTTCCAAAGTTGCAAAATTTGCCCAAAAGTTTCTTGAGCAACTTTTGCAATTTTTGCAAGAAGTTGCAATTAGTAGTTGTGGAGGTTGTAATTACCCATGCTCAGGTATATGAGCATGGAAGATCATGTTTTGAAGGTTAGAATGTTTACCATCAATTTTCTACACGTGTGGAGTTTTTCTATGAATAGTTTACAGGGTTTTTGATTATTTTAAGGTGTTATGGATTGGTACATGAAATCAATTTCATGATTGTTATAACTTAATCTTTTATAATTCTTTTCCATATTTAAGTTTGTGTTGAAGTTTCAAGGTTCCCAAGTTACAACATTTTCTTAATGATTGGTCTCAACTTTGTTTTTGCATGGTTGTTTGTGCAAAAATGACTCTAACCTAATCTCCCACGGTGGAAATGCATGAAACCAAGTGGGGAGATAGGTTATAAAATGTTTTTAGTATTGTGTTTTTGTTTTGTATTTTTTTTATGAGTTAAAGAGCCACAAAGTGATGCCTTAGGTTGATTGCTAGGAGTATGTGAGCCTAGACAACTTTTCAAAAGATGTTGCAGAGAAAATCCATGATCATGTTGGGTCCAATTAATGCAATACGTAGAAGCCCTAGGATATCTATTTGAATGCAAGTGGAATGGAGGATTGTTATGAATTTTGAAGATCTTGAGGAATTTTTAAGTACTGACTAGACTTGAGGCCTAAAACCAAGGCTAGAAACTAGGCCTTAAGATAAAGCAGTGTTGTGGGTGTCTTAGAGGTCTGAAAATATGGATTCTTGGTGTGCTAGGAGATAGCTACCAGATTCCTAAGTTTGTTTTAGAGGTTTTTTGGAAGAATTTGGAGAATAGGAGAAAAAAAGAGTTGCTAGACCTAGAAGGAAATAGGCCTAATTAGCCCTATGTGAAGAATTTGAATGTTCTTTGTGTTACATTATGAGCAGAAGAGCTGAATGAGGTTAGAAAGGTCATGGAGAGTATCTACATTATCAACAGACTCCAAGGTAGTGGAAGTACAAGATCCTAAGAGAGGGTTAGGGTTCTAGAGGTGAGAAGGACTAGTCAGACTAGTGCCTTAGAAGGGGGTTTAAGTCTACACCAGACCAACTACGCCTAGGAGGCAATTTGGTGGAGAAGTCTTGGAGGCTTGGATTGGTGGCAAGATAAGAAACAAGAATCATTGGATGATTCAAGATTAGATCCTTAACTAAAACTTACTTTGGATAGAACCCTAGGCCCTTTTCTTTAGAGTACTATCAAAGCCTACTTTCAATTTGGTTTATGTCAGATGAGGAAGAAAGCCAAGAAGTTGACAATATGCCACACAAGGCAATGAGTAAGGGCACTAGAGTGGATTTGGTCAAGGATCTATTGGCCAAAGCCAATCAGAAAGACCCTAAAGCAAGAAGAAAGTCATAGAGTGAGGAGATGAGAGTGTGAGGAAGAAGAAAGCCTCAACGGGGAGACATTTGATAATAAGGATCCTGAGGTGGATCAGGATAAAAAGATGTTTTTGGATTCCTTTAAGTCTCTTAAGAAGCACAATATGGAACATATCCCTTACTATAGTAGTAGCTTGAATGGGGATGAATTACTAGATTGGTTGGAAGATATTGACAACCAGTTTGATTACAAGGAGGTACAAGAAGAAAGAGACTTAGTTATGGTGGAATATAATGCAAGATGATAGGGTAGTAGGAGGGAAGAAGAAGATATTGTCATGGGAGAGAATGAAGATAAAAATTAAGGCTCAGTTCTTGCCCATTGATTATGAGATCCAGATGTATCAAAAGGTGCAGAATCTAAGACAAAGAGACCTAATAGTAAGTGCCTATACTAAAGAGTTTAATAGGTTGAGTTTTAGAGCTAGGAGACAAGAAGAAGAAGTGGAAAGGGTAGAAAGGTACCTTAATGTCCTAAGGCAGGGGATCCAAGATGAGATCACCATGTTGGCTCCTGATAATATGCACAAATGTTTTCAAATGGCGTTGAGAGAAGAGGATAAAGCTAAAAGTAAGAATGAGTCATATCAAAGAGGAAGAGGCAATAACAGAGGGTTCAGAGGCAAAGATAACTTTGGAAGATGACAAAGTCCTAATAGGACTAAGGAAGCACAAGTTGTTGATAGTAGTGTGAAGAACTAGTATAAGGGGTCATCTGAAAGAGGAGGATTCAAAGGAAGGGGACCACCTAGAGGCAGATTCTAGTCATAAGGCAAAGGCGACACTATTTTTATTGGTAGATGTTACAACTATAATCAAGTGGGACATACTATGGGAAGATGTCCAGAGAAGGATTCCTTTTCATCTATGGGAGAAAGAAGAACATAGTTAGTGCAAAAGGATGACACTCAAAGTGTTACATCACCCATCTCTAAGGCAAGACCAATAGTAGATGGTGAGAATCTAATGCTAAGGAGGACCTTGTTGAAGGTACCTAATGTAGTTGAACCACCACAGAGGAAAAGCTTATTTAGAAATACTTGCAAGTCACATGCCAAGATTTGCAAGGTGATAGTGGATTTTGGTTCCACTGAAAACATAGTGTCAATTGAAATAGTGGATAAGTTGAAACTTAGGAGAATGCCCCATACCACACCATACAATGTGTCATGGTTGAGCAAAGGTCAAAAGGTCATGGTGGATGAACAAGCCTTAGTAGAGTTTGAGATTGGAGAATATAAGAACAAGATCCTATGTGACATAATGCCTATGGATGCATGTCATCTCTTATTGTGGCATCCATGGCAATATGACCTAAAGGTCATAGATGATGGGGAGAAGAATACCTATGTGATAACCAAACAAGGTAAGAAATTTTAGATGGATCCTTTGGTTGAGCCAAGAGAGTAGAAACATGTGGGGTCAAGTGTGATGTTGTTAAGTGGAAAGGAGTTCCTAAAGGTCATGAAAAAGGAGCAAGGGGTATGTTGTGCAGTAATTGTGAAACCAAGGGAAGAAACCATGTCAAAATTTAGTATACCTCAAGAAGTGCAACAGATGTTGGAGAGATACCATGAGATAGTGGATAATGGGATTCCTAGTGCACTAACTCCTATGAGGGAGGTGAGTCATCAAATAAACCTAATACCAAGAGAAAACCTACCTAACAAGGTAGCCTATAAGATGACACCAAGCCAAAATGCAAAGATAGTAAAGTAGATTCAAGATTTGTTGGAGAAAGGGCTTATAAGCAAAAGTTTGTGTCCTTATGCAGTCCCTACATTCCTTGCACCTAAGAAGGATGGAAAATGGGGGATGTTTATGGACTCTAAAGCAATAAATAAGATCACCATTAGATATAGGTTTCCTATACCAAGGGTTGAAGATTTTCTAGACAATCTAGGAGGCTCATGCTACTTCTCCAAGGTGGATTTAAAGTCGGGATATCATCAAATCAGAATGAAGTCTAGTGATGAATGGAAGACAACCTTTAAGACAAATGAAGGGTTGTATGAGTGGCTAGTAATGCCATTTGACCTATCAAATTCCCCAAGTACCTATATGAGGCTAATGAATAAGGTGCTAGCAAATTTCATTGGTAAATTATGTATTTGGATGATATTTTAATCTTTAGCAGGTCCAAGAGGAGCATATGAAGCACTTAGAGATGGTATTGAGGAGGCTACACCAAGAGAAGTTGTTGATTAATTACCATAAATATGAGTTCCTAAAAACAAAACTAGTGTACCTTGGTTTTGTTGTTTCAAATGAATCTATTAAGATGGATCCTGATAAGGTCAAATCCATACTAGAGTGACCAACTCCCAAATGTATAGGGGGTGTTAGAAGTTTTCATGGGTTAGCATCCTGTTATAGGAAGTTTGTAAGAGGTTTCAATCATATATGTGCACCTATACTGAACACCATCAAGGGAGGAATGAAATGTCAGTTCAAATGGAAAAATGCATCAGATAGGGGATTTGAAATGTTGAAGAAAAAGACAATAGAATTTCTTACTTTGAGGTTTCTTGATTTCAAATAGTTGTTTGTGGTGGAATGTGATGCTAGTAAGCTAGTCATTGGAGTAGTTATAAGCCAAGAAGGACATGCTATGGAATTCTTTTCAAAGAAGCTAAATGAGGCAAAACAAAATAATTTAACCTATGATTTGGAGTTATATGCAGTGGTGTAGGCCTTGAAGAAATGGAGACATTACCTCCTTCCAAAAGAATTTTTGTTCTATACAGACAACCATGCCCTTAGTTTTTTGAATGGGTAGGAGAAGCTAAATCAAAGGCACCTCAAGTGGGTGGAATATTTGCAAGCATTCACCTTTGTGATCAAATACAAGAAAGGTGTGAGCAAAAAGGTTGTTGATGCTCTTAGTAGAAAAGTCCTATCCATACAAGAGATTCAATTGCAAAGTGTAGAATGGAGGATCTAAGAGACCTCTACAAGGAAGACAAATATTTCAAAGAAGCCTATGAGGTATGTGTGAAATTTCAATAAGATATGACCCCTTTCGATGCATTTCATGACAACATATGTCCTTAGGGGTCTTAGGACCCCCAAGGAACTATTTCGTTTGTTTGAATGGGTTAAAAGGGGTCATAGGATAACCTATGACCTCTTTTAATGCATTTCATGACAACATATGTCCTTAGGGGTCCTAGGAACCCTAGGGACCTATTTCATTTGTTTGAATGGGTCGAAAGGGGTCATAGGTTAAACTTGACCCCTTTTGATGTATTTCATGACAACATATGTCCTTAGGGCTCCTAGGACCCCTAGGAACCTATTTCATTTGTTTGAATGGGTCGAAAGGGGTCATAGGATAAACAATGACCCCTTTCGACACATTTCATGACAATATATGTCCTCGGGAGTCCTAGGACCCCTAGGGACCTATTTCATTTGTTTGAATGGTTAAAAAGGGGTCATAGGATAACCTATGATAACTTTCAATGCATTTCATGGCAATATATGTTCCTAGAAGTCCTAGGACCCCTAGGGACCTATTTCACTTGTTTGAATGGGTCGAAAGGGGTCATAGGATAACATATGACCCCTTTCAACACATTTCATGACAACATATGTCCCTAGGGGTCCTAGGACTCGTAGGGACCTATTTCATTTGTTTGAATGGGTTGAAAGGGGTCATAGGATAACCTATGACCCTTTTCAATGCATTTCATGAAAACATATATCCCTAGGGATCCTAGGATCCTATGACCCTTTTCGATGCATTTCATGAAAACATATGTCCCTAGGGATCCTAGGAGCCCCAGGGACCTATTCCATTTATTTGAATGGGTCAAAAGGGGTCATAGGATAAACTATGACCCCTTTCGATGCATTTCATGACAACAAATGTCACTAGGGGTCCTAGGACCCTTAGGTACCTATTTCATTTGTTGAACTAGGTCGAAAAGGGTCATAAGATAGCCTATGACCCCTTTTGACACATTTCATGACAACATATGTCCCTAGGAGTCCTAGGACCCCTAAGAACCTATTTCATTTGTTCGAATGGGTCGAAAGGGGCTATAGGATAAACTATTACCCATTTCGATGCATTCCATGACAACATATGTCCTTAAGGACATATTTCATTTGTTTGAATGGGTTGAAAGGGGGCATAGGATAAATTTTTACCCCTTTCAATGCATTTCATGTCAACATGTATCATTAGGGGTCTTATGACCCCTAGGGACCTATTGCATTTTTAAAAATGGGTTGAAAGGGGTCATAGGATAAACTATGACCCCTTTCAATGTATTTCATGACAACATAATACCTTAGGAGTCCTAGGACCCCTAGGGACCTATTTCATTTGTTTGAATGGGTTGAAAGGTGTCATAGGATAACCTATGACCCCTTTTGACACATTTCATGATGACATATGTCCTTAGGGGTCCTAGGACCCCTAGGGACCTATTTCCTTTGTTTGAATGGGTCGAAAAGGGTCATATAATAACCTATGACCCCTTTCGACACATTTCATGATAACATATGTCCTTAGGGGTCCTCAAACCCCTAACGACCTATTTCATTTGTTAGAATGGGTCGAAAGGGGTCATTGACCCATCACATCAAACCTCTAGGGACATAGGGTAATCAATGTAATTTACCAAACCTCTTCAATGAACTCAAAAAATGTGTTTGAGACATGTTTTAGCGACATTCAGGCTTCGAGTAGCCATCTAGCAATTTTTTTCCATTGAAATTCAATGAAACGTAAAGGGTTTTTTATAACACTCTCAAGATTTCATCGATATAATTTTTGTCAAATTTTGAGTTCAATAAGTATTTATTAGTTAATTTTTAATGAAGATGTTTGTAAGCTATTGATTGACATACTGATTGAAAAATAGCTATAGCTTTCAAACAATATAACATTTTTGAAATCCAAAAGTTGTGTCATATTTTACGCTTTGTCTAGTATAAGAATAAAAAAGAAAAAAATATTTTTCTAAAGTTTTCAATTAGTTAAGATGGTTACACATGGGGGTTATTTATTCTAAAAAATTTAGAGTAGAAAATTCATATTTAATTATTTATTTGGAATGAAAATACCCAATAATATGCATCACATCTAAGTATGAGTCTACTTTTTATATCTACAATTATATTTAAAAATATTATCATTTGATTTTGATTAAGGTGGTTAGGCATACACCTTTTTTTATTTTTGCCTTGAAATTTTTATAGTACTACATTAAAATCCAAAATTTTGGCAAATCAAATAAATTTTTCTCTAGATAAGACCTATTAGTTTAGAAACTACATTAAATTTCTTATAGATTCTTTTCTTACAACTTTTTGATATAAAGCTTATAACTACTTTAAAATTATGTGTCAAGTTAACATAAACCTGATTTGATGGTTTTTCATTGCCACTTAAAGTCATAGTTTGGTTGACCATTATCCTCCACATACCCTTAGGTTTTTGTTGTTAAAATTTCTTATCAATAATATCATTGCTTGATTAAAGCTCTTCACGATATAATTTTGTTTCCACAAGCTCACCATTGATAATTCTTCTATACTTCTCAAGTTTTTTTTCTTAAAGAGGGGTAAATGCTTTGACTTGGAGCTATGAACCAGTGAGGCCACAAATGAGGGGCCTCATCCCCATTAGATCTACCTCTATTGCTGCCTTGTCTCTCTTGTCTCCTTTTGATCTTTTCCTCGACCTTGATGGCTAGCTTATAACATTCATCTTGTATGTTGAACCTCAGTCCGCCCATGTACCTTGCAATTTTCTCATCCATATCCTCATCATGACTTACTCTTATGTCAAGTTTATGGAATCATTTAGTATGTCTTTGCACGTCCATGTATTTTTGTTTAGACTTTGCATCTTCTTATACAACTGAACTCTATAATCCTTTGGCAAAAACTTTTCCTTCATCTTATACATCATGGTGTAGCAAGGAGTAATCTTGGGTTTACTATTCTTCGTACTTTTCGCTTGCACACAATCCTAACCTTGATGGCAAGGATAACAACTCAACAACTCAACCAAAATAATTCAACTTTATGAATAAATCTATATACCTAAACAATAGGGGCATGATCCTGGCCTCATTCCTTATGATTTCTTTGAGCCTTGCACTTAGTAAGACTTCATCCTTGGTGGGCTCTTTTTGAGCCATTCAACTTCACCAGTAGACCAAGTGCCCATTGACTCTATACTTCTCAAGTTATTTCCACAAGCTCACCCTTAATAATTCTGCTATACTTCTCAAGCTCGTAGTAATTAGATCTTGAATCTTTAAGTTCCACTCTTTCTTGTGCAAGTTGATTTCTTAGACTATTGCTTCTTGCATCCATTGGGATCCTCTTCAAGGTGTAAGACTTCTTTTGAAAAAATAATCTATAAAAGAACTTGTTAAGATCAAGAAACACTTGCGGGTGGTGGGGGAAAATCAACATTGCAACACTTTCAAACCAACTAATCACTTTACAACTTAATCGTGAGCATTGACATGTAACAACACATGAAAGTAAAACAAAAAAGTAATAAATAACTCATAACACCATGATTCTTTTTTGATGAAACCCTAGCCAAGGGAAAACCTCGATGTGGATAATATCCACAACTATGCATTATTCTAAAAGTTCCCTATTAAGATGTGTTGGTGTAAATAAGTATTTACTTATTACACTTACTTAATTTTTACTTAGGTTAATGAATTATTTAATTATTTTGCATTATTTTATTATTATATTAGGTGAGACACTTAGGAGTTTGTGAACTCTCATTGAGTTACGCAACTCTAATTATGCACATGGTGTCTACAACACAGGAGTATGCATCATTCACTGAGTTGTCATGATGACAACACAGTTATCCGCACTCCTTATTTAGCACATGTTGTCTACGCCACTGATTTGCGTGCTACACCATTGTAGGCTTATCCTCACATCATCGCACTTAATCTCGTGCTTAATGGAGGATAACCCATATCTAGTGGACATGTGCCTGGTTGTATGACAAATCATGATGCTGACTTCTATGCATTCTAGAAGCTCTCCTGAGGCTTTTATATTCAGGCACTCCTAGTGTACTCTCAACCAGTTATTGAATGAATATCGTCATTCTGATCATACTCTGTCTATTTTGGTCTACTGTGTGCTTGTGTTGAGCTCTTTAGTTCTTGGGTGAATTCTGGCCTAAGCCAAATTCTTACATGGTATCAGAGTTAAGGAGGATTCTCATCACATACCTGTTCGAGACCATTCATGCTTCAGCACTTCGACACAAATCTAGAGGATCCGCAGAAATTGGAAGCGTCTAGAGCCAGATCTAACCTCATTGTTGTGTTTGAAGCATTGATTCGGTGAAGATCGACTATAAATTTTCCTATATTGGGTGAAAGTTGATCGTGAGGCAAAAAAATTTTGCAAATCGAAACCTGGAGGCCTCGATTTGCAATTTGGGTATGGTCATTTTCGGATTTGATTATTATGTTTCAGATCTAATTTAATTTCCTCTCTGCAATATTGGGTATTTTTCAAAATTTTAATTTTTGAAATCATAGAGAAATTTTTTTGGCCGAACCGGGCAGTGACACCTCGGCTTGGTGCTCTATATTTTGGTGGATTATTATCATATTTCATAGGGTTTATATATTATATTCAGCGGCTCTCTTTCCAAAATCGAGCAATAGTCCTCCAACCCGTTGCTAAGCACAATAACACTGGTGAGGGCGATAACACAACAAACACTCTTTTCTTTGTTAGCTGTGGCTGACTCATATTAAAAAGCATATCACCCACTGTGCCCACAAATGTGGGACTAATCCTTCTAAATGCCGACATCATAATAACTGTTCTCGGCGATCGCTGCTCAAAAAATTTGGCATGAGCAAATGTTTTTGGCAGCACAATGTTCAGTTAGGCCCGTGCCACACAGTGCCATTCCATTCGCCCACATCTACAGAGAATCCCAACCCGCTACGGTTAAAAATTGGCCACCTATGACACATTTTCGATCATAGGTCAAAAATTTGGCACATTTGTTGACCATGGACAAACTCAAAAAAATCCAGCGTCGCAATATAAACCCAGCGACGACATCCTTTGAACCTTTCGACGGTGTTTTAAATCTCCCACCCACGAACGTGGCAAAAATCTACAACCACCATGCGGTGCTCAACCAATCACCCACATGGGAAGCGCATAGACACAGAGAGGAAGACACATGGCAAGCACTTGGTAGCAGCCACGACCATTAAGTCAACATCCAGCACCCTACCACATCAATTTTTTCGTTACATTTCATACAGTACGGCAAGACATGTCATCTGCCACGTCAGCGGTGAGCAAAAACTTTGTGCTAACATCATCATTTAATGAGCTTAAATTTGACACCCATATGGACGTCATTTCAAGCCAATATACAACTGCTATAATGGCCGTATGACCATCAAATTTAACCTCATAGTTTGCTGATGCAACCCCTCTCCAAATCAATTTTGGTTTTTGCAGTCCAACTTCAAGAGACCATAACTCGCACATCCAGACTCCAAATCAGGTGCAATTTTGTTTGAAATTGGGTAGAATTTTCTAAATTTTGCAGTGATGTAGTTATTTTCTAGTTTTGGTGCACGAATTGTTCAGAAATTGCATTTTTTGGCGACTATACTTGGATAATCCTATATTTTGCAACTTCAAACACTCTGTACAGGCACATCTGGAGTCGAAAATAGGTTTTGTTTTTTTGAAAGTGCATATTTTTTCATATACTTTCTAGATATGGCATCAAATTATAGTGTTGTGTGGACACAAGTGTCACTTTCAGCAATAGGGTCTTTCTTTGCTTTGTAATGCTTCAGAATTGTAGCATATTGTAAAATTTCAAATTTGTACTCTATTAAGAGGTTGTAACAAGAAAAATCAAAAGTCCACGAAGGCTAAAATTAGCAAGTGGCCCATTATAATCACACTACTAATAAAGTGCCCAAAGCATCTATTTTGGGGGGGTTTCTTGATTTAGTGAAAAGGGGGGGGGGTGTTCTTGGTGTTGTGTTCTCTCTTTTATACACATTTCTTTCATTTTCTACATTATGGGCAACTTTAAGTTTCCTAAATTAACTCCTTATAACTATATTTCATGGCCAATCAAAATGTTGTATCACTTAATGCATAATGGAGTTTCACAATATGTAGATGGTACACTTCCTAAACCAGTAGGTGATAATATTTTTGCATGTGATATTTCAAATTGGGTAGCCATGGATAGGAAATCCCTAAGTGATATATGTTTGGGGCTAGATGATAAGATCATGTATCAAATCAAGAAATGTACTACATCTAAGGAAGCTTGGGATACCCTCAAAAGCCTATATGGTAAAGTGTCTGAAGAGGATGTGTTCAAAATTGAAGATGAGCTTGTTTCCTTAGATCCTAAGTCATATGACTCAATACAGGACTTCATCATCAAGGTGAATGAGTTAAGGACAAAGCTTACTGATTGTGGAAATTCTATAAAAGATGATAGACTAATATATCTCATCCATAACAAGCTACCATCGGAATATTCCACATTTGTATCTTCTTTTAACACCTCAAAGACTACCTTAGGGTCTACCTACAAGAAAGTCACTATTGATGAATATGCTAAATTGTTGGATGATGAAGAAAAGAAGTTGAAATCAATGGGGATTCTCAAATCACCTCAGTCCAAAGTATTGGTGGCCAACAATGAGGGTTCTCAAAATTCAGCTAGATAATCTTCTAATAAAGGAAAGGGTAAGAAGAAATTGAAGAAGGAAAAATTTGAGGATGCAAAAAAGACAACACCTCAATCCAATCAACAAGGCAAGTCCTCAAATTCAAACAAGAAAGGGGACAACAATAAGGAGAAGAAGAAGTGTGCTTATTGCAAGAAATCGGGTCATGAAGAGCATGAGTGTTATCTTAAAAAGATTGATGAGTTGACTCACATCATGAAGAAACATAATGTTCCATTTCCTAATGCTTACAAGGAGAAGGGATCTTCTTCAAATTCAAAGGGCGAAGGGCAAGCATTCATGGCAAATGCAAACTCTTCAAAAGAATGGATATTTGACTCAAGTGCCTCATATCACATGGGTTCTTCAAAGGAGGATTTTTCTTCAATGAAGTAGTCCAAGGTACCGCACATCTTTATGGGAAATGATAGAAAAATGGAAGTTGAAGGAAAAGGAAACGTGGAAATAGAAAATGGAGAGTTTCAAGAGGTTTTCTATGTTCCAAACCTAAGTTGAAATCTCCTTTCAATCTACCAAGTCACTCACTTTGGAGATGGACATAGAGTTGAGTCCTTCCAAACTCAGTAAAAGTGCACAGTCTTAAAGATAATTCCTTGGTTGCAATGGGGAAAGTGAATGATCACAAGAGGTTGTACTCTTTCTCTCATTTTGTGCCCAAGTCTTCTTCAAAAGCCTTTTTATCTCAATCACATTCAAACATGCAATTATGGCATGAGCGGTTTGGTCATCTTGACTACCGCTATCTTCAGCAACTTTTCACATACCAAATGGTGAAAGGTCTACCTCAAATCAACTTTTCTAAGGGTAAGTGTTCAACAGATTCAGTGGATATGCATCCAGAAGGGAAGTTACAAAGAGGAAAGTCTTCAAGAGCAATGAGCATTCTTCAAATGGTTCACATGGTATTAGCAGGTCCTTTTGCATTCAGCCAGGGTCGCTACATACTTACCTTAGTTGATGACTTTTCAAGGTTCACTTGGGTCTACTTTCTGCATAGTAAGAATGAAGTGTTGGACACATTTCTAGCCTTTAAGGCTCATGTAGAACAAAAATCCAAAAAGGCCATCAAAGTACTCTACATGGACAATGGAAACATGGATGTGAACAGAAGACTTAAGGAATTTTGCAGACATGAGGGCATTGGTCTTCAGACTCCACCAGCATTCAGTCCGCATAAGACAGATGTTGTAGCTTTGAGGATCTGAACTCTAAAGTCTATGGCAAGTTGCATGATTCATGCCAAGTCTCTCTATCCATCATTAGAATTCGAAGCAATCTCAAGTGCCACTCACATTCTTAATCATTCTCCTCATTCAACCTTAGATGGAAAAACTCCTTTTGAGGCATGGTGTTGTAGAAAACCTATTGTGACACACTTTAGAGTCTTCGATTATCTTGCATGGGCAAAGAAATCTTCCAGGGGATGCAAGGCACAGTCATCTTAGCCTTGTACCTTCATTGGTTATGAAGACGGTGTGAAGGCATATAGACTTCTAGATCTTGAGACACATCAGATATTTGTGGAGAAGGAAGTGCATTTTGAGGAAAGTTCACCAAGCTTGTCCTCTACTCCTCTTCACACATCATATAGTGTGGATACTGATAGTGATTTCAGCGATAGTGCTTCAACAGCTTCAGACATGTGAGGTTCTATCGACAGTTACAGTGAGAGGTCACTTCATCAATTTAGTCCACATGCATACATCGCCACAGTGATAGGTCCAGAACAGTAGGGTACATCTAGTCTTCCAGATACAGGTTCAGTGACAGATTTGGGGGATAGTATTCATGATCTGCCTCTTCTTCTTGATGCAGAAATACCTTCTTTAGCTGTCATGAGGGTTCCATCTAACTCTCTTGTTCATTCTCTACATGATCAATCGTCACAGGTTGAAGTGATTATGGATACTTATGATCAGCAGTCGCAGCAGGGTTCATCATCAGTTTCAGAGATAGACAATTCTTTGGGACAGGTTCTTCAGCTAGTTGAGCAGGTTTCAGAGACATCACTTATCCATGGGATTCTTTCCATGCACAGTAGAAGCATCTCATGTGTACCCTTGGCATCGTTTCTTCCTAAGGGGAGGAAAACCATTTTGCAGTCTTGGATCAGCTTCTTCATCAGAGCGGTCACTGTTTGGCATTCTTCTTTTCGGGGGGGGGGGAGCCTATCCTGTCTCTCTTCCTCTTCTCATCATTCTCTTATGTATATACTGGATGTATGTCATTATGGGGGGGTCTTGATTACTCCATCCATCCATGCATCCTCTTTTATCTCTCTTTTTGGGGGAGGGTTTTTCCCATGAGGTTTTCCCTCTTTCCCTGTTTTATGAGAGATTGCATATCATTATGTACATGGGTACCTAACATGGCCTAGTAGCCGAGACCCATTCTGCATTTCATCCTAGATTTTGTAATCTTAAGGGCATTCTCCTAAGTTTCACTTAAGGGGGGGTGTTGGTGTAAATAAGTATTTACTTATTGCACTTACTTAAGTTTTACTTAGGTTAATGCATTATTTTATTATTTTGCATTATTTTATTATTATTTTAGGTGAGACACTTCGGAGTTTGTGAACTCTCATTGAGTTACGCAACTCTAATTATGCACATGATGTCTACAACACAGGAGTATGCATCATTCACTGAGTTTTCATGATGAAAACACAGTTATCCACACTCCTCATTTAGCACACGTTGTCTACACCACTGATTTGCGTGCTACACCATTGTAGGCTTATCCTCACATCATCGTACTTAATCTCGTGCTTAATGGAGGATAAACCATATCTGGTGGACATGTGCCTAGTTGTATGACATATCATGATGTTGACTTCTATGCATTCTAGAAGCTCTCCTGCGGCCTTTATATTCAAGCACTCCTAGTGTACTCTCAACTAGTTATTGAATGAATATCGTCATTCTGATCATACTCTGTCTATTTTGGTCTATTGTGTGCTTGTGTTGAGTTCTTTAGTTCTTGGGTGAATTCTGGCCTAAGCCAAATTCTTACAAGATGTTTAACCATACTAAGAGTCGTTACATAACATTTACATGAGTCATTTTTAGAAGACTAGACCTTGTTATAGATTTGCAACCTTGTTAGGAGTTGATCAAAAAAGAGAACACAAGCTCAAGAGTGAAAGTTAAAATCACCTTATAGACTCAATCTCCAATTAAAATAAAAGTATTATAATAAGAAAAGACTATACTTGACATTAGAGTCCCTTGCAAAAACTAAGAAGAAAAAGGTTGAGAACCCCACCCTTGAACTTCAAACCCTAAAAAAAACTAGGAAAAATCCATAATATTGACTATGAGGTGGAATATTCTGAAACCCATCATCATTCTAATAGGATTGCTAAGGGAAAAGGGAAACAAGCCATCAAGGAACTTAACATTGAGGACTCTAAGGAGACTAAGTGTTGCAAGAAAGGCTTAAAGAAGGGTCCTCCTACCATGTCTATAAATGCCACAAATGTGATATGTCCCTTGTTCTTTCTATTAATCCACACACTAGATTTTAACCATCTAAAGGTCTAGAAAGTGTTGTTCAACATCTAAAGGACAAGATCTTGACCATGAACAATAAGAAAAATGATGCTATTAAATTCTTGTTGAAGGTGATGCATGTGTTTGATGCCACCCTCTACCTTCTGCAGGAGAAAATAAATTGCAAGAAGTTGGTCAATGACAAGGATAACAAGGACCTATTCATATTTCTCAACAAGAAATGGGCCAACATCTTATTATCCAAATAGGAGGGATAACTCATTCTTGTTATGATTTTCTTAACTTTTGGTGATATTGTTGGGTGTGGTGGTTAAATCTTTGCTAGTTCACATGAAAAAATAAACTATTTATGTTTCTAGCATGTGTGGATATTATGCTTATTAATTTAAATACTTACTATGATAGCTTTAATTTAGATTATGACAAGTTATATGACTTAACTTGGTGAATTAGTGGTTTATGAAGAGATTTTTTTTATAGAAGTAGAATTTGGACATTATTTTTCATTTCTTCTCAGTCTTATTAATCAACATCTAGTATGCTATGGATTTGTACCTTAGACCAAAACCCCATTTTGATGTTACTTTTTAAAATAATAAATTATATAGAAGTTTAAAATTAATATGTCAAATTAAATAAAGACTATTTATGAATGTCAAATTCACTTGAATTATATTTATTAAATTATTATAATCTAGTTATTTTACTAAATGACAAGAAGAAGGTTGATGATGAGGATAACAAGGACCTATTTATATTTTCCAATGAGAAATGGGCCAACATCTTATTATCCAAGAAGGAGGGATAACTCATTCTCATTATGGTTGTCTTAACTTTTGGTGATATTGTTGGCCCTAAGGGTTTTTTCTTTGCTAGCTTAGATGCAAAGATAAACTATTTATGTTTCTATCATGTGTGGATATTATGCTTATTAATTTTAAGACTCATTATGATAACTTTAGCTTAGATTATGACTAGTTATATGACTTAACTTGGTGAATTAGTGGTTTATAAAAATAATATTTTTGATAGAAGTAGAATATGGATTTTATTTTCTATTTCTTCCTAGTCTTTTTGTTAATCAACGTCTAGTACATAATGGATTTGTACCTTAGACAACACCCCATTTGATGGTTTCCTAAGGAAATCATAGTAATAGATGAGCAAGTCAATGGTTGTCGAATACTCTTGTTAGTCTCAAATTGGTTTTGACATTTGAGTGTCAACACACTTAACCAATTCTCAAGATGATACCGACTATAATACCGAAGCTAAGCTATAGTGTGTGTTGAGCCAGAGAATTCAATAGGTGTTGAGTGAACTTCAGGTGCTATGCAAACTTCAAGTGCTGAGTGAAGTTCAAGTGCAGAGTAATAAGTGATGCCAAGTCACTATAGATGTTGAGTAGAGTATAGATGTTGAGCGAAACAGAATTGCTATAGGAGCTGAGTGAGACAAAATTCTTATATGTGCCGAGCATCAGCAACTAGTAAGTGTCGAGTAACACAAAATCAACCTATGAGTTTTTATCTTCACAAACTCAGATGTAAACCACTTTTTGAGCCGACATAGGATGAATCTCTAAGGATCTTGAAGATAAGATTGAATCTTTTGCATTATCTATGTAGTCAGCATGCAACCAATAAGAAAAATGGAGAACGCATGCAACTAATAGGAAAAGTGCAAGAATTGAGTAGAAAATAAAGACTTAATATTGATCATAGATTCATACCTAATCCTAAGTCTTAGAAATCTTTAAAAGGAGGATGAAACCCCAGTATGTGTGTGCAAGAAGTGGATGTAAGAAGTGTATGGGTGAATTATAGCAAAGTGCATAAGGGTTTAAAGACTTAGAGAAGAGCAGAATAACATTGCAGAATCCAGTTGATCAAGAATAGAGTATCAAAGTTACGAAGAGTGACACATCAAATCAAGCAAGGATCAAAGTAGATGGAGCTAAACAAGGATGTCATCAGGTCAAGACATTCTTCTATACTTTCTAACCATTGTATTGTGAGAATGAAAATCCTATGTTGACTGGTTGGCTTAGCAGCTACATTGGTTTAATAGCCATATTCTAGATCCTTAACAAGATTGTAAATCCTTTAATTGGGTGACATTCCAAGTGAATGTTTGTAAATCCTTTAACCAGGTCACTTTTAACTGGGTGTAAAGTCTTTAATAAGACAAGCCTTTCATAGGGAAAACCATTGGAAGTGGTCAAACTTTGTAACCTTCAATAGTTACATATTGCTATAGTGATACTTTGTGGGTGTCATCCCCACCCCAGTTTTACCTTCTCATTTTTTAGGGTTTCTGGATTACCAAATTTGTGTATTATCTATTTTCATGCATGTCTTTACTTTAATGTTTATTAGATGAATTATATGCATGTGAATGTTTTCAGTTAAAAAGTTTTGAAAAGGTTAAAGTTAGTTACTTTTGATTCACCCCCCACCCCCTCAAAAGTAAATCTTCCCACTTGTTAATTTCAACAATTGGTATCAAAGCCTTATTCTCACAAGAAGAAGCCTTATAGCTTGGAGAAAAGATCTGGAAATGGAAGTCTACTAACTTGGGAAGATCATAGAGAATCAGGAAATTGATAGACAACTTGCTTTACATGCTTTGGAAGAAGCTAGAGAGGAACTGAGAAAATCCTTAAAGAGAAGAAGAGAGATTGCCATAGCTAAAAATGATACACAATACAAGGAGATCGACACCTCAAACCTATTTGCAAATGGGGATTCCAAAGAGTTTAATGTAGAAATAGCAGACCTAATGGAGAAGAATAGATTCCAAGCAGAAGAAATTAGAACACTCAAGCTTGAACAAGAGTCACAAGCCATCATGCTTTGTGAAGTAATTGAATAGAAGAAAAGAGCCATTGAAGACAAGGCTATGCTAGAAGAAGACAATAGAAATCTTGTCAACAGATTGGAAGAAAAGTCAATTGAACTTGCTAGAATTTCAAACATGTAGCTAGACACCCTAAGCTAGATGATGAATGCAAATCATGAACTGAATGTCAAGGATATTGAGATCTCTACACTAAAGATGCAAAATGAACAACTACAAAATGATCTAAAAAGAGAGAAGGAAATTGCAGAGAGCTTCAATAAACCCAATGAGGCAATCAAGTACTTTGAGTAGCTACTAAAATCACCAAGGGCTAGTAATAATACTATAGGACTAGGATACATCAACACTAAACAAGGAGAGTCATCCAAGACTACAGAAAAAAGGAGTAACAAAAGTAAAAACACTAAACCTACTTGTCATTTCTGTGGTAAAAAGGGACATACCTTTAATGTATGCAGGAGCAAGAATACTCATCAACATGACAAACCTAAGAATGTGAGTCATTGTCATAAGTGCAAAAAGCAAGGACATCAAGCACATAACTGTAGGACTAGCACTATCAGAATACCAAGATTTTAAGGTCACTACTACAATTGCAAGAAGTATGGACATAGAGCTTTTGAGTGCAAATCAAAGCCTATGTGGACATCAAATCAACGAGCTAGAAATCATGGACACCACTACAATTGGTACTACAAGAATAAGTATAGCTATCATTACTATCAGGAATATGGACACATTCTTGAAAATTGCATAAGAACACATTTCAAAGGAAACTACAATAGATGGTTGAGCCAAACCACATGTTTTAGTTGCTTGAAGACTGGTCATATTAGTAGGAATTGTCCAATAAGGTCAAGGCATCCAACTCAAAGAACAATTAAGGTAAAGAGAAGGTAGATGTTGAACACATCAAAGGAGAAATGAATAAGACATGGAAGAAGAAAGATGGGTGTAGCACATCAAATGAAGGGATCACTTCACCTAATAGGTCAAGTGGTCACACTTCATCAAACTAAGCAAGAGAAGGCATGAGGGATTAATTGACAAAGCTTTATCATACATTAGTTCCTAAACAAGAAAGTACTAAAAAGAAGAGATCAACATGATTAGAGATGCAAAGTCAAAATTTCAAGATTTTACAAGTGTTGTTGAGTTGCCCTCAAATGATGAGTAAAACCCCAGTGCATGCCAAGTTAATTATCAACGATAGTAGAGGTCGAATGATCAGTTGGAGCCGAGTTGGAAGTAGAAGCCGAGTGAAAGGAAATCTCAGTTGAAGCTGAGTAAAGAATACTCCTGTGGATGTCGAGTGATAAAAGCCCAATGGAAGCCGAGTAATGTAGAAATCCTTCAAAAGCCAAGTGGATAGTTATAACCGCACTAAGCATTAAATGCAATGAAAATAGGGTATATTATCATGTTTTTAATCATTTTTCTTGATCTTGAACAAAGAGCAAAGATGAAAAAGAGTGCAGAGTGACCTCACATTGGAGAAGCAAATTTCAACAACATTTCAAAAAAAATTCATCTGTTTTGAGGTATTTATGTCTACGCTGAGTTACACAGTTTAATATTTTCTTGGTGATTAAAACCCTAGAATTGCACAAATGGCTTCTAGCTCTAGGAAAACTCAGGAGAAGGAACCTTTCAAGGGCCAACTAGTGTCCAATGAGGTAAAACAACTTGATTTCCACCCAATACCAAAAGTAGCATATAAGAATGACCTAGCTAGAGCCCTATCTATCATACCCCCTAAGGTAGTTATGGTTCAGGATGTAAGAAGATGTTACAATTGCAAGATTGGAGCCATAGGAGACATGGAGATGAGGGAGGCTTATGAATTTTTTTGTGAAAATAGAGTGTTGAAGGAAGAATACCAGATTGTTGAAAAGAAGGGTTTAACGCATGCCCTAGAATTCCCTATAGTATTCAAGGTTGAATGGATTAGGCTAGTGCTTAGTAGAATACATGATGGAATCTTATGGTTGGAGGATGGCCCAGTAAAAATCACCAAGAGAATTATGCATAAAGTGACAGGGTACCCAACCCTAGATTGGCCAAAGACCCTTAGGAGTGATTCTAAGGAGGCAATTGAGAAAAATATTGGTGCCAAATGAAATAATAGAGGGATGACAATTGACACCATCCAAGACCCTCTTGTTGACTTTGCTATCAGAGTTATTGCACATAAATTCTACCAATCTAGTAGACTCAATAGTGTACCTTGTATTGCAGTGGATGTAGGCTACAAATTAGTGAAAAAGGATCATACTCCCCTCACAGGGCAACTCAACAAAAGCAATCAAAATTGTAGCCCTAATAAATAAACTTTATTCTTGCAGTAGTGAAGATTTGTGGGTGCCATCCCCACCCTAGTTTTACCTTCACCTTGGAGGGTTTCTAAGTAACCAAATTCTGTGTGTTATGTATTGATCATTTGTTTACATGTTCATGGATGTGATTGGTTGTTAGATCTAATACATCATTGTAGTAAATATTTATTTGATATTGCTAAGACAAGGGTTAGAGGTGTTGTTTTCAAATTTTATATTTGTTTGAAAGGGTAAAAGTTTCTCAATAGATTTCCAACACCCATTTTCCTGTAACTTTTTATAAAAAAAACATTTATATAGAAATTTAAAATTAATATGTCAATTTAAATAAAGAATATTTATGAATGTCAAATTCACTTAAATTCTATTTATTAAATTATTATAATCTAGTTATTTTACCAAAGAAAAATATAAACTTGTTCTTTTATAATACAAATTTAATATTTAATTTATTATATTTTAAATCTAGTAGTTTCAATTAAAATAAGATTAAAAGTAAATAATAATATTAGTAGTTCTCGAATTCTTATGCATACATGACGATGCTATTAGTTCATTAGTTTTTTTGATGAATAGTCTCTTTCTATTAATAAATTAATATACTAGTTACAAATTCACAAAAAAAAGGCCGGGGGATACAAAATCACCCCGCAAGAGTTCACACGATCGAAGCCGGATACACAAACTATTCATCAAAAAAAAAAAATTTAAGCAACCCCTCAGGTCGCAAGAGTAGTTCCAAGAGAGGGAGGCGATTCATCACGATCATTAAAACCCCAAGCATCCCTGGGATTGATAGGCAGACTATGAACAGTCTAACCATCAGCGACATCATCAACAACTTGTTCTTTATGTTATCTTCCGCATGTAGGGGAGAGATAGCTAAATTCAAGCAGAAAGGTCATTTGGTGCTTACAGGTCAAGGTGGAGCAATAGGAGGGGGAATCGGTGACCAGCAGAGAGCCGTGACAAGGTGGAGAAGCCCAGCAGCGCCACCAATTATTTTTCCACCTCCAAATTCTATTAAAAGTTTAATAATTAGAAAATATTTTGAAAAGGTCAAGATACCATTTCTTTAGAATTTCATTGGCACTCAGCAATTTAGGGATGAATGAAAAATATTTTCTCCAAAGAGAAATATTGGGTCGAAATTAAAAGCCAAAGCAGCGAGAAATAAATTTGCACGGGAAAAGGATCTCGCATATTTGTGGCCCATATTTGTACGGGTGAAAAAGGTCTCGAATCTTCGAGTGCATGCTACAAGGTACATCTTCCCTTTCTCACCGGCTTTGGTTGATAAGTTTTTTGGGCTGTTTTAATCTTAGTGGGTTTTGAATTCACTTTACATCTGTGCCAGGGTGTATTACATTTCGTGATTCATCTGAGAAAAAAATTGGGAGTTTTTGTTTATTTTTTGCGGCCCCTGTATTTTTCCGCCTATTTTATATCTGTCTATATTTCATGGATTGAATCCATCTCAGTCCCAAATGTAGCTGCCAAGTGCTCCGCCATGATCTCTTACAGGAAACTGAAGCGCTACATACTTCTCTAATTTCTCTGTAGTATTTCAGAATATCAAATTTTGATGGAATTGTGTGGTCCAATGGCAAAAATAGCCCTCAAAAGTGGGAACTTAAACTACAATTTTTCATTGGTAGAATATTGCCTTCACCAAGTGCACCATATGATTACAAACTACAAAATAATAGCATGCATATATGCTTCTGCAGGTCACAGCTGAAACATTATTAATATTAATATTAAAGTCTACAACCTCTGCCATACTGATATCGTTATTGATCTGGGCAATATCTATTACAACTCTCATACCTGCCAACAGCTTAAACATCACACACTAATGCTTCATTCCTAAAGTAAAAGTGTTAAATAGTCAAAGTTTGACTTACTTTTCCCAGAGTAAAAGTGTTAAATAATCAAAGTTTGACTTACTTTTCCACGCTTAATTTCTTCGTGAGTGTGTGATGTTTACCTGCTTCTGTATTATTCTCCGCTGCAGCTCTGGCTGCATGCTGACAAGTAACGGTGCCTATATAGTCTGCTATTCTTTTCAATTTCACAGCCAACATTCGTAATAGTCATAGGTTTCCCTTCTTCCATGGCCGCCAACATTCGTAATAGTCATAGGTTTCCCTTCTTCCATGGCCGCCACGACTAAATTTGCCGTTCGACCTGTTCTCTGCAGCGTTATTTCATCACCTCTCTGGTTATTATCGTCATTCATCTTTGTTTTCTTTAAAAAAAATATCGGGTCAAACTCGTCTCTTCTGATAAACCCCATCAAATTATTTTCATCCATCAGGGCCTCAATGTTAAGAGACACCTTAGGACTGCTACTTAAAACTTTCTGTAGCTTCTCACAGGAAAATGATAGATGCTGACTGGCACGTACATTACTAGGCACGTCAATTTGATACTGACTTTTGAAAAACTCTACAAAATGCCTGAAAAACACCACCAAAATCGATTCCACCTAGAGATATGTCAAAGGCATGAGCTAAGATCTTCTATCCTTCCTTCTTGAAGGTTTCTACGCATACTTGTGTGCTGGCATGTCCAACATCAGCAAATGTAACATTAAGCGAGTCTGTCTCAGGCAAACCTATTTTATAAATAGTATAGGCCAGACAGGTAGACATAGTCTCGTTTAACAAACAAACTGGATTTAGGTTCGCACTAGAAACATCAAAAATAACCCTGCGCTCAATATCAGTGTAAACTGGTATTCTAATACAACCATCTCCAATCTCTATCTTCAAATTATCTTTTGGCATAAATTTTTGCTTAGATTTTATCATTATCTTCTTGGAATCTATGATTACCTCTTTTTGCCGCTTCCCTTCTACTTGTTCATTTCTTGGCTTGCCAACTACAATCTCTTTATCATTTGAAGAATCGCGTGTCATGTTGTATCATTTTGGGACACTGTGGCAGAAGCGGTTTATTATCTGTTGCCTTCTGTATGCAACCTTTACACAGGGAATTAGCTATGTTAGAACTGCTGCCTCCAAGCATGGGGCACATATACCCAATTTTCTCACTCCCGCAGGCTAGTCTTGGAATGATCTGTAAGAATTATTAAAACAAAATTCAAAACTCACAACCTAACCCTAAAAATCTTAAAACTTCAAAACTTCAGGCTTCAAACTTTAAACATTAAACTTGCAGCTCTAATGGCTGCATAC
The DNA here is from genome assembly GCA_028749045.1 of Cupressus sempervirens. NCBI lineage: Eukaryota > Viridiplantae > Streptophyta > Pinopsida > Cupressales > Cupressaceae > Cupressus > Cupressus sempervirens. The sequence continues at coordinate 16,531,447 of CM053784.1, forward strand.
AATAACACCTGGAGCAATCACTGCTTCAACAGGATGAATGAAAACAATAAGCTATAAACTTACAGAATGACACAAAGGAGCACGTGCAACTACAGGCACGAATAACACTTCCTCCTATCTCTGCACCAATGGATCTGCTGATCACTTTTCTTTCTTTCTTCTTTGCAACTTCTGAGCTCTTTCTCTGTCTCAACTTGACTGGTTGAATGAATGATAAAACATTCCTTTTGTCTTCAGCAAAATTATTTTCCCTCTCATTTTCGATTTCAAAATCTCACCTGCCCGTAATAAATTTTTTGGCTGTTGTGCAATCCGTTAGGGGTGGTAGGTGGGCGTTTGGCTCCAGGGGCAAACGTCAATATGCATTTAATATTCCAACACTCCCCCTTTGTCCCGAGCCAAACAAACAAGGATCACTGCTGATCCAGATCAACTACACCAAGACACTCTCTTAGGTGTACAAAAGTCCCAATGCCTAATGGCTTGGTAAAAATGTCTGCTAGCTGTTGCTTAGACTTACAAAATTCTATTTTGATATCCCCATTCTCCACCAACTCTCTGATGAAGTGATATTTGATCTCTATACGTTTGCTTCTCCCATGGAAGACTGGATTCTTAGACAATGCAATAGATGAGATGTTGTCACAATAAATTGTGGTTCCATCCTCTTGCCTTTCATTCAAATTTGTCAAGATCCTCCTTAACCAAATAGCCTGACATGTTGCTGCATTTGCTGCTATGTATTCAGCCTCTGTTGTAGATTGAGCAACAATAGGTTGCTTCTTGGATGCCTATGAAATTGCACCCGATCCCATATGAAACATGTATTTGGAAGTGCTCTTCCTATCATCTATACTTCCAGCCCAATCACTATCATTATAACCTACCAACTTGAAATCATCATTTGTAGTATACAAAATTCCAAATCCCTTGGTACCTTTCACATACCTTAGGATCCTCTTTCCTGCTTGCCAATGGGAATCCTTTGGGGTTTCCATAAATCTGAAAATCAGACTTACTGGATGCATTAGGTCTGGCCGAGTTGTAGTCAAATACATTAGACTTCCAACCATACTCTTGTATATTGTTGGATTCACTCTCTTGCTAGAGTCTTCCTTGCTCAACTTCAGACCTACTGCTGTTGGTGTGGGGCTTGCCTTATTGTTCTGCATTTTGAATCTCTCCAAGATCTGCCCTGCATACTTTTTTTGAGAGATGAAGATGCCATCATGCATTTGTTTTACTTCTATGCCTAGAAAGTACTTCAAGAGACCTAGGTCTGTCATTTCAAATTCACTTTTCATGACCTCTTTGAACTCACCAATTAGAGCCTTATCATTGCCAGTAAAAATATAATCATCTACATACAAGACAACAATCAATACATTTCCATTTGCTGCCTTGATGTAGAGAGTAGGCTCACCATTGCTTTTGCTAAAGCCATTGCTCATCAAATATGAGTCAATTCTACTGTACCATGTTCTTGGAGCTTGCTTGAGCCCATAAAGAGCTCTCTTCAATCTATATACTTTATTCTCTTCACCTGCAACTTCATAACTAGGTGGCTGCTCCACATATACTTCTTCTTTCAATATACCATTTAGGAAGGCAGACTTCACATCCATTTGAAATACCTTCCACTTGTGCTGAGCTGCAATTGCTATGACAGCATGCACGGTTTCCATTCTTGCAACAGGGGCATAGGTCTCATCATAGTCTCTTCCACACTACTATTTGTAGCCCTTGACTACCAGCCTTGCCTTATGCCTATCAATCTTGCCTTCAGCATTACATTTGGTCTTGTAGACCCATTTCACTCCAATCACTTGCTTCTTTGGAGGCAATTCAATTAGTTCCCAAGTCTCATTTCTTTCTATAGCATCTATCTTCTCATCCATGGCCTTACACCATTTCTTCTCCTTAATAGCTTCTTCAAAATAAATTGGATCACTATGAGAAAATAATGCAAAATTAACACTCTCATCATAATCTTCATACCTTTCATCTTGGAATATCTCCCTAAGACTCTTGGTCTTTCTTGGTAACAGGGAGGAGAGTGTGGGATTAGAATCTTCGCTGCTGCTGCTTGGCCCTGACACTCGGTCATGCCTAGAGGAGCTCGGTAATGACTGAGGCTGCTTGCCTTTCTTTCTATCTGCTCCTTCTTCTTGTTGTTCATCAGCATCCTCTTCATTCATAATTGACACTTTACTTGAAGTGCTCGGTGACTCATCAATTGAACCATACCAAGATTGATTTTCAAGAAATTCCACATCTCTTGAAAGCATCATCTTGTTGTTCAATGGGTCATACAATTTGTATGCCTTTGATTTTGGGCTGTACCCTGTAAAGATGCATTTGACACCTTTGTCATCAAATTTTGCCTTTTCTTTTTAGGCACATATGCATATGCAACACATCCAAACACCCTTAAGTGTTCAACTGTCCATCTTATTCGTGACCACGCTTCCATTGGAATTCTGTCACGGATTGCCTTTGTAGGACACCTATTAATTAGGTAAACTGCTGTTGCCATAGCCTCTCCCCAAAATTCAGTTGGGAGACCTTTCTCTTTCATCATGCTCCTTGCCATTTCAACAATGGTCCTGTTCTTTCTTTCAGCCACTCCATTCTGCTGTGGCGTATAGCTGGCTGTGAGCTCTTTCTTTATGCCATGTTTCTTGCAAAAATTTACAAAAGAATTGGAGGTATACTCCTCTCCTCTATCTGATCTAAGGACTTTGATATAATGTCCACATTCTCTTTTAGCCTAGGCTTTAAATTCTACAAATTTATCAAATGCTTCAGATTTGTTCTTTAAGAAATAACACCCATGTCCTACGACTGAAATCATCTATAAAAGTCATAAAATAAGTACTCCCTCCAATGGAAGTAACTTGCATAGGACTGACTAGGTCAATATGCACGAACTCTAATGGATATCTAGCCCTCCTAGAATTTTCAGAATTAAAGGGAAGCTTATGTTGCTTACCCAAAATACAAGCCTCACACTTGTCACATGAATTTCCTATTCGTGGCAAACCTTCTACCTTTCTTTTATTTGATAGCAAATTTAAACCAGCATAGCCAAGATGACCATACCTGAGGTGCCATAGTCGTGAGGGGTCTTCAATCACACTCTTTAGAGCTGATTGTGTGGGAGGTGCAACACTAACTTGAGATGAGAAACATGTCTCAATCCTCAAGGGAAACATTCTGTTCTTGGTCATTTGAACTGCTGCAAGTAGGTTCTTGCTCCCATCCTTTTCTTAAATGACACACATGTCATTCTCCATCAGCACTTTGTATCCATTTTGAATGAGCTGACCAATGCTCATCAAATTGTGCTTCATACCAGGGGCGAAATACACATTTTGTATTTCTCTTTTCTCACCTTTCTTGGTGTGGACCATAATAGATCCTTTGCCCACAACTAGTAGGGTTTCATTGTTACCCATCTTAATTTCTGATTTGAAACTCTTGTCAATCAATGAAAATAAGGTTTCATTGCCACTCATGTGGTTGCTACATCCACTGTCGAAGTACCAAACCTCAGGGCTTCCTTCTTCACCAACATTACACATGATGAAGGCAGTGGCATTGGGTTCACTTCCCATATTCACATCAGCCACATTTGTTTGTCCTGACTGATCCCTTTGCTTCTTCTAGCATTCATTTGCATAATGCCCATATTTATGACAGTAGTAGCATTCTACATTACTTTTATTAGAGTTGTAGTTTTTTTTACCTCCTCTTGAAGTATTTTGTGAGCTACTTGCTCCATCTGCTCTTCTTGAGCTTTCTGCTGCAGCATTCCTTTGTCCTCCATTACCTCGGCCTCTACCTCTAGAGTTCCTGCCTGAGCCATTTCTTCCTCTCCCCCTTCCTCTTGGATTTGACTGAGCTTTGAATGCTTGCTCTTGGGAAGATGAAGAAGTAGATCTATTGATCTTATGCTCATGGGTTTGAAGTGTACCCATCAACTCATCCATTGTCAAAACAGTGAGGTCTTTTGCCTCTTTTATTGTCATGACCAAATGGTCATATTTATGAGGTAAACTCCTCAATATCTTTTTCACTATCCTCTGCTCTTGATAGTCTTCTCCATTTGACTTCAGCTGGTTAATCACATTGGAGGTCCTTGAACTGAAGTCTGCAACTGATTCATTTTCCTTCATCTGAAGGTTCTCAAACTCCCTCCTTATATTCTGTAGCTTTACTGTACGGACTTTATCAGTCCCCTTGAAGTTTGTCTCAAGGATATCCCATGCTTCCTTTGCATAATTTGCTGCTGCAATCTTTGGGAATACTGTCTCTGTCATTGCTGCTTCAATCAAACTTAATGCCTGAGCATCCTTTCTCCTCGACTCTTTCAAATGAGTCTTCTGTGCATTTGTGAGGGCAGCATACTGAACTGGGTCTGTCACATCATTGAATCCATTGACCACAAACTCCCACAAATCATTTGCAACCATAATGGTTTTCATCTTCTTTGCAAATGTATCATAATTCTGTCCATTAAATGATGGTGGCTGTTGCCAAACCTTTCCTGCATCTCCTGCCATGATAAATATCCCAAGAAAACAAATGCCCTAACTCATTGTGGATGTGGGGCCTCAAAGCTCTGATACCATGTAAGAAATATTAAAACAAAATTCAAAACTCACAACCTAACCCTAAAAATCTTAAAACTTCAAAACTTCAGGCTTCAAACTTTAAACATTAAACTTGCAGCTCTAATGGTTGCATACAATAACACCTGGAGCAATCGCTGCTTCAACAGGATGAATGAAAACAATAAGCTATAAACTTACAGAATGACACAAAGGAGCACATGCAACTGTAGGCATGAATAACACTTCCTCCTATCTCTGCACCAATGGATCTGCTGATCACTTTTCCTTCTTTCTTCTTTGCAACTTCTGAGCTCTTTCTCTGTCTCAACTTGACTGGTCGAATGAATGATAAAACATTCCTTTTGTCTTCAGCAAAATTATTTTCCCTCTCATTTTCGATTTCAAAATCTCACCTGCCCGTAATAAATTTTTTGGCTGTTGTGCAATCCTTTAGGGGTGGTAGGTGGGCGTTTGGCTCTAGGGGCAAACGTCAATATGCATTTAATATTCCAACATGATCAATGTTTTCTTGTCAAATTCTTTAAGACGCCTACCTTTCCATCTCCTTCTATTTATCTGTCAAAATTACCACCTTTGACCAACTTATCAATTGTAGCAAGCATGTCTTTGTAAATACATTGAAGCAATCTTTTAGACGATCCATCTCCTTCACCTTCAGCTTCTAATAAATCAGAATCAACCTGAGCGTCTCCTACTGAGACCTCGCCTTTTGGGTCTAAAGCTAAAACCTCTGTTTGGAAAATGTTCTCCATTGCCTTGGTGGCTAGTTCACGAAGCAGATACGTGACTACATACTCCTGAGAAGACTTTGTATAATACACAAGTGCATTATTAAACACCGGAAGCACATCTCTGAAGAATTCCAGACTGCCGGAATAGGAGCCTTCCTCTAGCTTAGGTCTCAGCATGCTCAAGTCCATGTGTCTTCGAATCATGCTTCGACAGACCTCACCCTGAGATTGTAGCCTATGTTTGAAGATGGACCCAAACTTGTGGGTGTCAATAGTCTTCAAACATTCGAGGAGAGGGAGCGATTTGCTGGATACCTTGGCCTCCCGTCGGCTTCTCTGGCTCATGCTCGATATCTCATCTGTCTCTGTGCCTTGGCTTTCGCCTGAACACTTCAGCTGCTGCTGCTCATTCCATTGGAACCCTCCCACAGAATCCTTCTCTTGCCCTTCAACGTTTTCACCTTCTTCCACAAAGAACGTTATGTCCGTCTGCTCATGCACAACTTTTTGCCTTAATTCGTCAGTCAGGGGTTTCGAATACGTAGAAACTTGGATCTCTTGACCTTCATTCACAAGGGATACTGCAGTCAATGCATACCACTCTGCCTCTACAGTCGCAATCTGCAACAATAAATCATCATAGTCTTTATTTTCAGACGTGCAAGAGGCATCTTTGAGCAAAGGGCTCTCTCCAGCCTCCTTGCGCTCTGTTATACTAGTGCCTATGAGATCTTCAGTCACCACATAATCCTCTGGCGACTCTTTTCAATCAAAGGACAATGTTTTGATCAAAGAGGCATACATTTTTGTGAGGAAAGAGTCCTTTGTCAAGATCTCATCATTTTCATCTTCCCGAAACAGAGACTGTTCAAAAAACTCCCACGCCTCAAAGTTATCTTTCTCAACATTAAGTATACGACACAAAACCTCCAACTTCTGGTCCAAACAAAACAGTTGGTCTGCGAGTAAGAAGTTCTCTTCCTTAACCTCACAAAGTTTTCCTTTTCATTATCCTCCTCAGTCTTGTCCTCAACTTCCTCTACTTCATCTTCACTTGCTTCAGCATCCTCCTCTTCAACCGAGTCTAGATTTTCAAGAAATTCTTCAATAACAAAATCAATGTCATCCTCTTCTTCCTCCATCTCTGCTCAAGCCAAAGCTGGCTCTGACACTAGTTGTAGATTCAAAATGAGCAGAGAAATATAATGAAAACAACTAAACTAAAAACATAAAAATAAACAAGAGGAATATCTTAAGACACAAGACACAAGAAACTATAGTGGTTCACCACAAGTTGTGGCCACACCCATTCTCAACAGGGAATCCACTTTATTATTCACCAAGCAATATTAGATACATGACTATGCACATGCATATAAACAATTATATTCAGCTAGAAGATGAAATGAAGGGAATGCGTAGGGTCATGTGACCATTAGGCTTCACATTCCAAATAGTCACTTTGTAGGAATGAATATTTTGGTTTTCATTACTTGATTATTCGTTTTGTACTGTAGAACGATTTGTAGCTGAGCTTGGTGCAATAATTTTTTCATTATTTGGACATTCTTGCTGTACAGTAGAGCTAATTTGAAAGTAATCTTGGTGCAATGCCAAAGAATTCATATCATTTTATTGTTTCAACATTTTTTTGTTATATAATAAGTCTGATTTGTAGCTAAGCCTTTTGCAATGCCAAAAAAATGCAAATTTTTCTCATTATTTGGACATTCTTGTTGTGCATTAGTGTTATGTTCCAATCATTCCACCCACTAGAAATAGTGGTTACTAACTAGTGAACCTCTTAAGCAAGCCCTCATGGCGAGCCCTTACCTTACCTCATTTATTCAGAGAATCTGAGAGTCAATGCTGCAAAGGAGCCATTAAAGAGCTTTTAATTCTAAGAATCATTTTTGCCTGAAAAATTCCGCTGTTAAACTTCATTGTCAGTTTCTAGCTTTTCAAGATTTTTAGAAACATGAAAGGACATGAAGGGAAAAAGAATGTTGGATACATATACATCTGAAACGATTAAAAAATGATTTCCTTAAACAAAGCAATCTGCATTTTTGAGAATGAATACAAACCCTGGTTTATGAGACTGAGTGATTGCAGAACAGGCAAATGTTTTTCATATTTATATGCTTCCTTACAGTGCAATAGTCTGCAGGCGTGTAGACAAAGCTCACACTAACAGTTTATAAATATTAAAGTCATCCACCATGGAATGATATATGTTAATGATTAGAGAACACTGTTCTTGTTATTTCTGTTGTGTAACATTGACCAAGGAACTAAAAGCAACGGCTCCACTCTTTGACTTCAAGTCCATGGACAATTATTCTTTGATTCAATAGACTTGACTATGGTGTTATATTTTCATTAGTTGTGTTTATTAAAGTTGCCCAGACTAGAGTAGAATTACCATATTATTATAATCACAGAGAAAACACATACACTATTTCCACATTGACACAAGCACAGGTGACAGCAATCTGTTCCAGCGTTCTACGATATTGAAGACCAGAACCCTCATAGGTTGTCCAATCCAATTTGCAGATAAAACTTTTAGGGACAAAATTTGTGCATAGATTCAGTGGCAATATCAATATCATTTTAATTTACCAGCACCACTAAATAACATTTTATTTTACTGCAACTTCATACTAGATTGTGTTGTACAGCTTCATTATTTAATTTTACTAAATAACTTGTTCACTGTTTTCCTTGATCAATGCATATCGGCTGCACTTTTGCTACACATGGATTTACAATTTTAGCAACCACTACACATGGAAGGAATTATGACGCATGGCGTCTCTTGTTTTACTCTCGAATAATAATTTTTCTTTCATTTAAAGATTTAAAAATTCCTTTTTGGAATGGATTAATAGATTAAACATATTTATGAAAAATAATTAATTAGTTAGTTCAAAATTATGCTTTAGGCCTTAGAATGAATAATAACATTTTGCTTTATGCTCTAATTTGGGTGAATGTTTTGCATGTTTTTTCCTTTTTCAGTTCCCTCGGCGGTGATGCGCGTGTGCTTTCTACAGAATGTCAGGCATTTTTTCTCCTCCTTGTGAAGAGCCTAGGTAAAGGAAAAGAAATAGTGGATGTGATGAGAAGCCAAATCAGTTGGATGTTGAAGAAGAACAAATGGTTTCAAGAAGAGAAAAATCACCATGTCTAGAATCTGTCTCCGATCACCGTAATGGAGAGCTCGCTGGAGAAATGAGGATGCATATAAAGCGCATTAAAGAACACTCTCTCCTCCTCATGGAGAGCAAATGGATGGAGAAGCCAAATGATTTGGATGGTAAGGAACAACAGATGGTTTCAAGAATCCAATACATCAATCGCGTCTTACAATCAGACTTGCCATTAGACGATTGTCGTGAGCATGCAAGATCACCCTCACCAGAATATTCAGAATTTCTTCGTCATCCTATGAGAATGCACGCTAGAGAACTGAGGATGCATGTAAAGCTCAATAGAGAACAAGGTCTCACTCTCATAAAGCTGAGCATGTGTAGGAAATTAAAAAATATTCTTTGTCAAAGGTAAATGTAAGTCGATATCGAGAATTACTAATTTTGCAGTTTAGGGCTTTTTTATTACCACCTGTGTTGCTAGGTCAAAGGTTTTATCTGTCATTGAAATTTTTATAATGAATACTTTGATTGAGATGATGTCACTCTTGTTCCTCTTTTTGATGCAATGGTCTTCAATTTCTTTCGCTTTTGATGATTTATAGTTATACAGTCCCTTGAAATCCCTACTTTACAGATTAAATATTTATCGTAATATGTTTTGCAAATGCCTATACTTGCTCTTTGTTACGTTCTTCCTTTGACATCTTCTTCTTTCACATGTTCTAGACTGTTAAGGGACATAATTTAGATCCTCTTCTTGGAAAGCCTCACGAACGATCTTTTAAGGAATCGCCTAATGTGCTATGGTTCTTTGAACATATACTACTCTTGTAATGCATTTTTGTAATAGAGAGAAGATGAAAGAATTGTTTATTAAATGAGTACTCTAAGAATGGTACTTTGTCAAAATTTAAATTGTCAATCTACCAGCTAATTGGCAAAATTTTTAAGCAAGATTTGATTTAAAGAACTTAAAGAAAGGCATTATTCATAGATAAATGATCCATGCATGAATCTAAGTTTGAAACTTAAACAGAATGAATAGAATAGTTAAAACTTACAAATGTAAAAGGGGGCATAAAGAAACTTCAAGATCAAATTTTGTGTTTTTACTAGTACAATTTCCTAAATATTTTGTGAGACCCTCTATTCTAAGTTTTTGAAACACATTACAATGTTGCTTGTGTAGAAAAATTTCTCCAAAAATAAAATAAATAAATGAAAATGAAGTTACACCCTCTTCTCTCTGCAAATAATGCACACACAGTGTCTTTGAGGATATCTCACAGTTCTTTCAGGACTTGCATGCTTTAAGAAACAATTCAAGATGAGAGTAATTTTATTTTTGAATAAACACCTATCTCACACAAATTGGAAGACCACGCTTCTTCAACAGTGATATTAATGTTGGAATGGTATGAGTTTTAATCGCAAGCTGAAAATAGGGCTTTGTAATATGACTTGGTCCATTGGGTCTGAGTCATATCTAGGATTTAAAAATTTAAATTATATTATACACAAGTGTCATATCTAGGATTTAAAAATTTAAATTATATTATACACAAGTGTTAAATTGGTGATAAATATGGTCCTAGGGTGTAGCCATTTAATATGTGTTTTTTTATGTGAAGACTGTTTTGAGGTTTTCACACCATCACCCCAAAATTTTTGGGGACCCACTTTTTCAGGCAAGCCTTGGCAATTTTTGCAGTGTTGAAATTTTATTAGTTGCCTTAGCAAAATTTGGAGTTGTCTAGAAGTTTTTTTTTTTTGAATTGATAATTTTACACTTTGGACACTTTCGGGTTGGGGGGATTTGATTCGTTTTCATCCGGTGTGAAACTTGATTTTCCGGAACATGTAATTTTATCCTTAAGCCAAACAGAATTCAAGAACAACATTTTTTCAATGGTTAGAATGATATCTGGCAGGATAAATTGCAAAGTTTGGACTTAGATGGATTTTTGAAAATTAAAAAAAATTGTATAAGCTTGGGCATTTTCAAAATGAAATTTTTAGATTTAGTCGTTTTGGAAAATCTGGAAATTTTTTGGTGAAAAGGAATTTTTTGACAGTAAAATTGGAATTGGAGTTCGAATTTTGACTGCCAGGAAAAAGATTTATTTTGTTAAAAAATTGAAATGGTATTGCAAAATTGAAATTGGATTGAATTGCAAAATTGCATTAGTTTGGTTGAAATTTTGCCTAGATTTTTAAAATGTTAAAGAAAATTAGTAATTTGGAATTGAAAATTGATTTTGGCTTGCTAAATTCCATTTTAATGATATTCTAATTGCCAAAACATTATTAAATGAAAATTTTGACATCTCCTAGGCTGACCTTATTTCTATTTTGCAATTTCTGATCAAAACTGGCAATTAAATGGGCCAATTTCACTATGGGCTAAGTAATTTTAATTTTGCATTTGAATTTGGGCCATTAATCAAGGGACTAACTTAATTTTGTTTTCCCTCTAGGTAAGTCAGTCCATTTGGAGAGGCAAAAAGTGTGGTATAAGAGGGGCTTCCCCTCCTCTTATTTTCTCATTCCTTTTTCCTCCTCCTTGGATGTGTGATTTTCTTCAAAGAGAAGCGAATTTCGGACTTGGGTGATTTCTGGAACAGATTTTTCCATTTCTTGGTGGCATTTTTCTCCTTGTTTGGGCAAATTTCTGCCCTAGGGCGATTTTGGAGCAGATCCGATATTTTTCTAGCTTGGGCGATTTTTTTTGAAGTCTAATTTCTCCATCTTTGGCAGTGATTTTCTCCTTTCATAAATGGGCGATTTTTCTTGGTGAAAGGCTATATGATTTAACGTCTGATTTTTGTCAAGTGCGGGCGATTTCAAGGAAGTAGAAATTCTAATTTTTGCTAGGGCATCATATTTGCAAGAGAGATTGAATTTTCTGAGATCATATCCGGATTTGAAGGGGCCTAGTTATTGGTAAAAGCAGATTTAAGGTAAAATTTTATTCATTTTTAGAAGTGAAGATTGGTTTTAAAAGTGGATTTTATTCCTTGTTCTTGCATAGTACATTTCCCTTATTTTCTTCTTTCACTCATCATCCACCACTTCATTCCATTGATAGGCTGAAGTTTGGAGATATAAGTGTAGTTTTCATGATAGGATATTTGGAGAGGTAGAAATAAGCTAGACCACCCTAGGATTGAAGTTGGGAGATATAAGTGTAGTCCCACCCTCAGGATTGAAGTTTAAAAATTGATAAGTGTAGAGATAGGACTTGGAGAGGCAAAAATAAACTAGATTTCATCGATAGAAAGAAGGTTGGAGATTAATAAGTGTAGTCCATACCATTTAGAATGAAGGGGCAGAAATAAGTGTTTAGGATGGTAGATGTTAGTGCAAGAAAGAACCCAAAGGCAAAGAATACCAAAAGAGACAAGGAAGACATGATGCCTAACACCATCGTCTTTTCGAAAGTGAGGCGAATAAGTGACACCAATATCAGCACAGTGAACATAGTACAGTTGAAGGATAGATTGAAGGAAGGAAAATCCCCCATGGCAAAGAAGATCTACAAGAGTGGAATTGTACACGCGACGACTTTCCCTCCTACCTTGCTTTATCCGGAATTGGTAATGGAATGTGCATCCCGGTTTGATATTGTAACCAAGTCTAGCATTTTTGGAGTGTTAGCTAACATCGGTAGAGAAGTGGTCGAAGAAGTATTTAATATTCCCCAATATAAAAGCATGACAATGGTAATGATGGATCAAGTGGCTAAGTTATTTCAAGATAATCATGAGGCTTATTTCATTCATCTAAAGAAGAATTGGTTACACGAGGGCAAGAAGTGAGTTACCAGGTCATCAAAGCTCACCAAGTTAGATTTCAAGTTAGAGTATGGTGACCTTATTGCGCTTCTCAACCGAATCATGGGCATAGCTCAAGGTATGCAATTTGAGAATTGGATGTACAACTTTATTGATGAAATTAAAAATGGAAAGAGAAAATTTGATTGGGCTAGAATTATAAGTGAAAATCTAGAGTTGCATCTTCGGACAGTGCAAATTCAAAAGCAATTCTATATGGGATCCTATCTTTTCTATTTGATTGCGAGACTATATGAAAATCATGGACTTAAGGCCCTAGGAGTGATTGGAAATGCCGAGGCAATGTTTGGTGCATGAGTTCTATCCACAACTTCATTTGCACAACACCAAAGATTGTAAGATGTTTTATGACGCCTTTTCCATGAAGACAGTAAGGATATTACAAGGGACACTTGCTAGAAGGCTCTCAACGAAAGCGGAAGTAAAAGTTAAGAAGTATGGGAGTTGTTTCATCCAATTTTCGCAATTTACATACATTAGAGTGGTAGGAAGTACGGTTTGTCCCAAGAGACTTCCAAGGTACCCACCCGAGAAGATAGTTTTGATGGAGTTGGCTAGGCAACTTGAGCATTATGAAAAGATGATGAAACTTAAAGGTGAGACAGGGATTACCTTCTCATTTGGAATAGGCAATGATACTTGCCCCAATCCTGTCGCCTTTGTAGCTGCGGAGGAGTTAGAATGGTATCATCTAGGATAGTATAAAGCAAGACAGGGATTCGATCCTAATGGTCTTATCAAGGCATCTCACGAAAACACATTCAAACATGTTCCTACAATAGAAGATTTTTGGGCCAATGCACAGGATGACTTTCATGTGAGAAAGCTAGCTTTCTCAAGATTGTCAGTGGGCATGATGAGGGCAATCAGATGGAGAGGCTTTGATAGCCCCGATCAACTGGAAGATGATGAAAATGTGCTAAGAGAATATTATGATACAGTGGATGGAACGGAATTGGGTCCAATGGATTGGGATGATCATCAGGATCCTTCCTTAGAGGCAGTTACAAGGACAGTTGATTTGCACACTGAGTTGTGGTAGAGTGAGAAGTTAAAGCAATTACAAAGTCGGAAGGTATGCCTTACTTATGAGAAGATGAAACCAAAAGAAGGTCCAACAGAGTCAGTTAAACAAAAAGATGAAGGCACCAGCCAACAACAAAGAGTAGTTAAGAGCAAGAAGAGAAATTTGGAGGTTGAGAAAAGTAGAGAACATTAGGAGCCTCAAGCAAAGAGACGAAATGAAGCACCGTCAAGGGAGAGCATAATTGAGGCTAGAGGCCAAGAGGATAATACTAGTGGACAAGGGGTCGTGGTAGAGGTGAGCTCTGATTCGGAATCAAGTGGTTACAATAACAGTACTGAGTACTCTACTCTCTCGGAGAACCAACATGGAGATGATGTGAGAATCACTAGTGAAGAAGAGGATAGACCAATTGATATTGAGGAAATAAGCTAGGTGCCTGAGGTCGTTGGTGATGCTTTGCTAGTTGAACCAAATTTAGATTTGGGGAGATGCACCGCACCGCTATGGTTAAGGAAAATGTTTATGCCAAGAGGTGAGGTGGTGAGTGTCCGAACAGTTGAAGATATTCAAGGGTTAGTGGAAAAGGAAGATAGCGAGAAACAAAAACAAATTGCAAAAATGGTGGCAAAGGTAATTAGGAGCGATGATGAGGGCCACCGAAAAGTTCAGATTGCTATACCAAAGGTTAGCATGGCAGTGGATGAGATTGTAGTCCAGGAATATGAGATAGTAGAGCATAACTTGGGAAGAATCATGGATGACATGGAGTGTGAGGAGATCTAGCAAGGAAAACAAAAGGATTGTAAAGTTGGAGGCCGAGAACAAGTATTGGAGAGATTGCCAGTCTATCCAACAGTTACACCAAGCAGTCCTTCCGCAATATAGCGGGAGCGACATAGAAGAGATATTTGCTCAGTTGTGCGAAGTCAAAGATTGGATCAGTGATATAATTCAAGATGGGCGAAATTTCTTGCCTTCCTTTATCTTGACATTCAGGTCATTGGTGGCTATTAGAGACAAATTCAGAGCATTTGAAGGGGAGTGGAAGGATTTCCTTCTAGTTAAGGACTTAACCATTCCTAGGCTATAGGCATTTATTGAGCTACCGAAGAGATATTTGGAGAGAACCAAGTTGGTAGATGAAGGATGAATGAGTACGGTGGAGTCTTGGTTTGTTGCCTTGACCATTGGATTGAGGATACTTGAAGAGATATAGAACAAGATTGCACAGCACAGCCTAGGCGTTGACACTTCCATTTTAACCATGATGAGCGATGTTGGGGTTGCATTTGATTTTGAAGATATAATAGAGGAGAAAGTCAATGAGATAGAGTTTGGATCGATATTGGATGAGTTGGGGAAAGTTGCCATCAAGAAGAAACATTTGGGCACCCTTGCCTCCCTCAATGCCTTTATTGGATATGTGAATGAATATGAGAAGATCATGAGAAGACATTGCAAGCAACGAGCACCATGATGAATTTAGTTGAGCTCAAGATGAAACACACACTTTGCTCTCCCATGAAGGAAGTCAACGACAGACTAGCCAAGTTCATTGCCTTGGCTAAAAGATGAAAGGAAAGGTTAGAATAATATTAGAAGATCATTTGATGTAAGCCCAAGTGGCCAATTCTCCTTCTTATCGGGGAGAATAGGTGTCTAATTCTGATTGGCTACCATTTTGGTGCCTTCTCATTGGTTGCCACTTTTTTTTTTTTCAGTGGTCCACTAATGAGGTGGTGTCTTCTCGTTGGCCGATGGGGTGGCAATCCTAATTAGGGTTTTTGGGATTTGATCTGGATCATTGATTTTGCCTCTTAATCTCTACCGTTGGCTATAATTTTGACCCCTATATAAGACCATTTGCTCTCATTTGTAAAGAGTTGAAGAAAATTGTTGCTTAAGATAATACCAAAATTGCTTCTTTATCATCGTTGTGACTTGCATGGTGATTAAGAACACTTGGTGTTATTGCATGGTTTCTACTTCGAATAGTTAGAGTTAAATTTCATTGAAGTTTTTAAAGTAGATTTTATTTCAAGAAGGTTAAAGTAAGAGTAAAAGTAGATGGATAGTTGTATGGTGATATTAGTGGATGTTTGATAGGGATCTATAAACTAGGCCTCTAGCATCCTAGCGGCTGGTTAGGAAGTCTTGCTTTGTAATCTAGTCTTTTTTTCCCTTGAATCATTGCATCTATGGAGGTCGAGCCACTGGTAAACTTTCATTAGATTTGATCCCCATCCATTTGCTAATCTTTCCATTCATAGGAGTAGAAGTAAAGCGGCAAGTAGTTCAGTAGTTGGAATTCATTCTTAGAAAGTTGGAAGAGGAGAAGCATCATTGGCAGACACACCCCCCGTTATCATCACCATCAACATCGTTTGGTGCTCATATACTTTACAAGGCCATACATCATCATCATCACAACGAGAGTTCGACAATCCTTGAATGAACAACGTAAGGCAGCCTACGTTATTAACCAACAAATCATATTAATATAATTGAGTTAGTATCCACAGGTGTAATGAACATTGGAGTTTTTTTCATGCCTTCATGAGTATTTACTGTTGAAGAGAGGGATTGAGTGTTTGATATTCCATATCAAGTATTCAATCGCTATGTGTTATGAAGTGGTACAAAACTGACATCAACAACAACTAGACCAAGTCAAACTCTTATTGGGACTATTGGGACATTTGGATTTTAAATTGTATGTTCAACATAGAGATTGGTATTGGCTCATTGTCCATGATTCTATCTAAGTGCTATATCTTACATTGGTATAGACAAATATATTAGTAAAGAGTTATAAATTGGATGATCCAATTCACAAAATACAAAGATCCCATCCTTCCCTAGCGGTCTTATACCAAATGAGGATATCAAACCATTGCAAATAAAATTCTCATGATTATCTCCATATCATTAACTTGTAGAGTTGCATAAATAATTTGGATAGAGAACAATTTCTTGATAAAATGCTCTGATCAAAGTACATATAGTTGTGCAATAGGATTCACAACTGAATCCAACTAATTCAGTAATTAATCTCAAAACTAGCTTTAACTAACAACAACTAATTGCAAAATTTAGTATCTTACAGCAAAGAACTTGGCTATATATAATCATTATTAGTCCAAAGATATACCACTCCACATGAAAGGAGGATGCAAAATAATAAAGAATATGCCATTGAACAAGAATGCCCACCTATCAAGAAATGAGTTTTGCAGAAAATTTGAAGAAGTTACAATTATCAAACAAATATTGAGGCTATCATGTGACTAGAAAGTCAAGGCAAATTTCCTGACTGGAAATTCAAGATGATTAAATAATTTGAATGCATGGAAAGAAGAGTTGCTGGAAACTCCTCTCTCCCTCCTTGGGCGCGCGTATCTCTGTATCCAATTTGGAAATGTATCCGATACTGCCTGGATACACGTCGAATATTGTACTATGGGATTTGATTTTTTTAAAGATTTGATGTAAATCTTCCGAAATTTAATGTAAAAAAAAACTTTATTAAAGCAATTTGATTTTTAAAATAGTATAAACAAAATCAGCACCAAATGAGAAAGACAAATAAAATGTTTTCCGATTGCAGCAGCTCGTTTTGTTGGGTTATAACTTATCTTTTAATGCAAATCTACTATGTTTACATATTGTAAAGTGTTAAATTAATTTATAAATATTTATGTGTCAATACTGATTTTGGAGTAGCGAAAATCTCCTATAATAGCTTAGAAAACAGTGTTAAATATATGTGTACGTGTTATTTATTAATGTCGTGTCGAGCCGTATCAGTTGTATCCGTATCCGTATCCATGCAACTTTGATGAAAAGTGATCTGCAGAAAATTCCAAAATAAAAAGATGCTAGATTAATCAAATACCAACTAGCCTGGCTGCCCATGCAAATAAAAATTTGGAAATCATGACTAGTCTAGGTGACCACATTTTTTTGTAGTTTATTGAATAGTAGAAGTTGCAACCAATTTTCTTGCAAAATACCAATTATCTCATTCAAGTTTGACTAAGACTCCTTGCTAATGGGTGATTTCTATTAGAGGAAGCTGCAGCCAAAAGTGAGGTAATCACAATAAACATCAATTCACAACAATAGAATACTCATTTCGTAACCCTTTGTAAGCTGCAACTATGATTCTGGTCTTAGATACCAGTGCATTTAGGAATTCCTCAGATGCTGGTGCAGGTGCTTAAAGGATGTGCAAACGCATTTGGGTGCTGCAGTGATGCACACAGGTTGCTCTTCCAGTGCCTGTGGATGCACACGGGATTCGTCCGAAAGCATTCAGAGAGAACCCAGACAACATCTGGGTGCATCTGTATAACAAAATTTATAATATTTCTTTCTATTGATGGCTGATTTTTCATAACAAAAGAGCTATGCATAAGAATTCTGAAGCAACCTTTATCTATTTAATAGATGACTACTGTACTGATTTGCAGAGCTAAACACAGAGATAAATCTGCAATTAATTGTCTGACCATAACGAGCAGCAAACTGTCAATTCTAGGTGCTTGATGAAGACAATACCTTATATATTGAATAGCCTATATGAACAGAATATATATATATATCTATGTGTGTGTGTGTGTGTGTGTATATATATATATATAAACAAATCCAAAATCTCAAAGAAAAATAAATAAATCGTGCATCCACGCATCAACGTCAGAACCAGCATCAGTAACTTAGATTCTGACATTAAGCAATTAAATAGGGTTCTTTTGCAACTCACTTTTGCTTTGTAATCACAGCCAACTAGCTACTAGAATAAATGGCATGGGAAGTCATTTACTACAAAACACATATGAAAACTGCACTCACACTCAGGGAGTCAAAAATAGATCTTCATACTAGCCTATATTGAATCCTCAAATTAAATGAATTAAATGAAGGGCTCATGTTGGGTACATTAAAATGTCTGCAAGCAAAGATAGAATAAAGCAATAAAAAGTACGTAAAACCGAGTTTAAATGTTAATTTTAATTCACACAAACCTCTCCTTGAGCATTGAATCAGACGTGCTTTGGATTGGGATGATGTGGGTGATATCAAAATCAACAATGTAACAATAGCATTCTCTGGATGATTAAATCAGCAGCAAAATATCATATTGAAAATGGATGTCTGAAAGTGATGGATAAGGGAAAATTTATCGATTTTCATGAGAATGATGTCACATCCCAGCAGTCAATGTTCAAGTTGAGTGAGGGTTGATGACGATGCCATTGAGAGGGATGGTTGTCAATCAAAGCACACATATATGTTGCACCAGAGATAGGGCAGAAGGATATGACTTGCAACTATGAAGAAAGGGGTGCAGGTATAGAGGAGGCAACCGACAATTAATAAGGTGTTGTGTTCATGTCTTCGGCCATCCAATATGGCACAGATGATGTGGGAAATAAAATTAAGGTGTGACAACTTTAATATCTGAAGGCCCCTCAAAGCAGGGAGTTCAAAGTTTGTGTTTAGGAAGAAGGAGGAGCAATCAAGGCATTAATGGGGGGATTTTACACCAATCAACTTCATTTTCTTGAGACTCCAAAGCCGTTTCACAAAATCCATTTTCTGGAAATCTGTATTGTGTGCATCAAGCAATCACGGCACCCATGAAACCACATTTTTTGGAGGCATTATGTTAAACAATGCAGAGCTCTCAATTTGGCATGGACTGGGAGGATGCTGGCCAAGAATTCAGCTTTACGCCTGCAAATGGCATTGGCTTGAAAGATTTTGGAAGTTTTTAAAGAAACCCTATTGTGTGTATGCTACCAACAATCGCGACCAGGAGGATAGTGAGAGAGCAGTTGATACATTGCAAAAAGGCTATAGATCTTGGAAGAAAATGTGGCTAGCAGCTGAAAGAGAAGATAAAATTTATTTTGGAGCACCCTACATAGACAAAGGAGACTTATGGAAATATTTGAAAGTCACTTGTGTGGAATAGGCTGCCATTCTTGGTTCCCAAGGCATCCTCATTGATTAGTTCTTTGTATTCACGTTGTACTTGTTTTGGGCAGTGTATAGTTTGTGCTTTAGCCTGAAGCACATTAGTGTTTGTTTGTGAAAAACAATACTAATAACTAATAAGGTTAGGAAGTACAAAAGGTCTTGTTTATATTTCTCATAAACATGCATGTGCTTTTCTGAGATCTGAGACACCCACATGCTTGTATGTATGCGCCTAAGTGTGTTTGGTTACATCTATCGAGATACTTACACTACTATGCATGTATGCTTGTTTTTACATTATTGGTATGGTAGTAAGCACATAATCCATTAGACAGGTTATTAGTTCCTGCCAGGGAACTATAGCAGAGGATGTGATGTTTAAATAATTATCAATATTTTTCCATTTAGCCAATGAAATTGCCTGATTTTCATACATGAGTTCCTTTTTCTATGTTTTTGATCAAGGTAAAAACAGGTTTTGAAGGGACCTGAAACCCTTTATATTGAGATTACATAGAAGATAAGCATTAAAACAAAGAAACTGCCAAACTTAGACCAAGAGTCTACTGAAAACTACGATGGTGACAAAAAAGAAACAAGAGAACAATAAAGAACAAAAGCCAACTTAAGGCTAGCAATAAAACACGAAAAGGACAAGCACACAATGCAGAATCGAGAAAGGCTTGTCAGAAACTCTGTAGCTTTAAGCTCCAGCTGATTCATTTTAGCAAATGTCTTCTTCACCTCTTCAATTTGCTAATTAGGCTTCCCCTGCTTCTTTTTAGTGTTTGCACAAGCGTGTTTGTTAGGGCCAGTAGATGCCTTAGGACTAACATCCTTTTAAGACCCCACCTCCACAATGATTTGTTCCAATCTTTTTTGCTCCAGTTTGGTTACCAAGATTTTCACATGCTCAACAGAGAATTTGAGCACCCTATGGCTTTGCTCCATGGTTTTATGTAGAGTGGTCTCCATTTTGTTCATTCTAGTCTCTAGGTCCCCAACCTTCAAATCATAGTCCTTTAGATTCTCCATATCTTTAACAGTTTGAGAAAGGCATTCGGTAAGAGAATTCTTCTCCCCTTTCGTCCAAAGTTTTTTGACACTAGAATCCTTCACACTATCCTTAACAACGCTAGAAGAGTCAAGAAGATCCAACTTGCTAGAGAGAGCCTGCTGCTTGGTATTAAGGTCTTGGTTTCATGAAAATCCCATCCTATCACCCTATAAAAGTCCACATCACCTTTGCTAGCAGTCTCTAAGACGCTGATAGTGGTTTCTCTGTTAGGATGGAAGTCAGCTTCACTAAGATGCACAACATAATTATTCTTCTCTTCACCAGAAGAGCCCTCGAAAAAAAGAGGAGAAATAGGCTCATCCTAAGTATCAGATCTAGGGGAGGACTCAAAATTAACCCCTTTTCCTTTTCCCCAAATAGATTTGGGTTTTCTCACACTTTTGGTGGACGAAGCAGGTGGGGGGGCTTGCCCTTATTTTTGCCTTCACTCTGAATAGGGGAATTACCCCAGCAACATTAGTGTCCTAGCCTTTGTCCCCAGGCTCCTCAGTTCCAACCCCATCGTTCTTGGACAAATTTTTCCTCTGTTTATTATACAGAATTTGCTCAACTCTAAATCAATTTTAATAAAAAAATAATTATATTTTGTTTTCCTTGGCTTGTTAGGTCTTAGCAGCACATAAATTTCAATAAGAGAGAATGCACGATTATCCAAGCAGATTGCCAAACAGTAGAAAATACTACAATTTTAATTAGAGCCTTCCAATAAAAGGATTTTCCAATGCATTGTGCCCTGTGAACCATAAAAATGAAAATAAAGATTCTTTGCTACCAACTTTTCTTTGTCCTGCACCACTTTCATGATGGGCTATGCAGGCGTCTTGTCTCCACATAAAAGCACCTGCCACTCTGACAATACGCCATCACACTCAAGACCAAATGAAATACATGGAAAACAAGGTCTTATAATGTGAACTTTTGAGGATGCAAATGGGCTAAATCACGAGGCTCTATGTATCAGGCAAGTGCAGACTTTGCTGTTTGAATGTAGCAGGTCCTCCATGCAAGAGCCCTTCTTCCTGATTCAAGGAGTTCAAGTGCTGTTTTCTTCAATAAATAATAAAAATGAAATATTCTAGTCTACTTATTTCCATGGAGATAGATATTGGACAATAATAAAAGAGCTCAGCACATAGGTTACACCATGTGAACCTGCACCTCCCTGCTTCACATCTCCATAACTCTCGCCATAGAAACACTAACACATCTTTTCTACTTAGAGCCTAGTTTTAGCATGGTCCTCCAAGGAAGACTTAATTTTGTCATGGTCTTTTAGACAAAATGCCCAATTTTAACAGTCCCTTTTCCTAGATGAGCATAAAGAATTTCAATGCACAATGTCTCTCTCCTTTAGTTGCTATGGATGAAAATTTAGCCTAGGTCTGTTATTGAAGCGAAAACTGACGTCATCGAAGAAACATGCAGGGCAGTCTTCATTTGTTTTTATATGGTTGCTCCCTCTAAAGATCTATCCCTACACCTCAACTGCCATCAAAATATTCATAGTTGCATGTTAATGGCAGATAAGGATTTTCTTACTTTCACCTTCTCTTCTAAAAGTTTTTATAGTTTTACTTCTAAAGCTCTCGACTCATATAGATATAAAGCTTTTTATTACTTTTATTAATGTTTTTGTGACTTTCTTGTGGACATGCCCACAAAGCTCAAACCAATTCATACACCTGGCATTACGGATCAAATTCTTAAGTCCTCCTTGATGACATTTCCGGAAACGAAGATGACCGCAAATTGATTTTATTTTATTTTTTTGCATTTTCTGGTACAAAAGTGCATACCTCCTCACTGTACCTCCTTAAATAATGAGTTCTGGTAAAAATAGGCCCAGTGTCATGGATGTTTAGGACAGTATAGTGGTATTCCATCACCAACTTACCCATTATCTGTAAAATCTTTATGATATCACTCCATGCTGGAGAATTGTCTGTGAGCAACATATCATTTCCGAATATACAGACCAATTCTAGCCCTGGAAAGGGCAACACAAATTCTGTTTGAATTGTTAAGAAATCCTACATTTTCTGATGTTCTTACATTCAAATGAGGAATGTTGTTTCTTACCAAAGAAAGCAGTATCATATTGCTTTCTCCTCCCTGGAATTCATCTACACTTTTACTTTTGGCACATATTGATCAGGATCAATTGTGCTCTTACAGGTCACCACTTGTTCAATGCATTTCTGTGATATTTCTTCTTGGAGAATTTAATGAGATTCCTATTTTTCTTGTGATAGGGTCTGTCTGAACTCTTTACATAGTCAGAATAATAAGGCTGGGTGAACTGAACCACTTTGTCAGCTTCTGCAGTGTTAGACCTTCTTCCAAATTTGGTAAGGATCTTTGGGGTTGTGATGATCAATGGACAACACATTACTCATAACACCTTTAACATCAAGGAATTCAGAAACAGATGGATGATCTTTCAACATGGGATAAAATGTTGATACAAAAGTGCCTGACATTTCAGGTTTCTTTTTTCTCTGCACCTCCATATTTTAATATGGCAAGAACAAATTTAAAGTCACAACTGGAGCCACACACCTACCTACCTTGTCAGGATAGTTAAGTTGGTAGGTGAGTTTGAAATCCAAAATAGAGGGAAATTTTTTTGATGCAAGACAAAAGGGATGAGGTTCATTCATTCGATAGAATGTAGAGAATAGATTAGCAGATTGGAGTAGAGGAGAAAGGAATAATCAAAGCAGAGTTCAGAGAGCAGAAGGAACAACAGAGGATCAGAGTTGCAACTGCACAAGATCAATTGGTTCCTTGTAAGTTTGTTTTGTTTGTCCTGTGAAGTAGTGATTACTCTAGGCATTATTATATGCAGTCTTGTAGTGCTGCAGGTTTACATTTCAAGTAGAAGTAATAGGTTAAAGAATTTTGTTTCTGGTTGAAGCCCTATGCTCCCAGATTTGTATTCAGTTGAATCAGTTTATAAATAGAAAGCAAGCAGGCATACTAGTCGATCCAATTGTTTTGGCTCTTTTTTGTCTTCTTTCTATTCGTTATGTATGATGCTTAGTATTTGGGAAGTTCATATTTGCAAGTTATGTCATTATCTTCTCTGTGTATTAATGGTGGAGTAAACCAGACAACACATCTGTTATTGACACGCTTAGTTCACATGTTAATCAAGCTCTCCTTGTGCTAACTCAGTTAATTCTTGTTTTGGTGTTTATGCCGAGTCACAGCAGGTTCTACTGAGTTCCACTCGCCTTGCTCACTGATTTGACTCAGTCCCTTACTACCGAGTCTTACTGAGCTCACTCGGTTCTCTTGTCGACGGAGTTCACTTGATCTTTGTGTTGGCTGTGTGTTGAGTCTGCTGAGCTCCAACTTCCTTCGGTGACCGATTTCACTTAGGTCCCATAGTTTCTGAGTTCACTTGGCATCCATTACTGTCGAGCAAACTCCATTCAGCTCATTCTAGCATGCCGAGTTCACTCAACGCCCTCTCTTTGTCACTTGGCATGCGTGCTGAGGAAATTTTTTTTTGTGCTGTGAATTTCTCATAGAAGGTATCCTTATGATTCCAACACAAACTTCAGCCAAGTGTTCAAAGTTGATGAAGACCACTCTGTACTGTGTAGTCATTATCACATTCTGTCTTGCAGCATTCAATCAAGTAGTTCATTGTTTTATTGTTTTCTAGTTCTGTATTTTTTCACTTCACAATGTTCGTGTATGTTCTTGAATTCCCTTTTTTTAATTTGAATATAATTATACATTTCAAGAGGTTAATGAGTTTTCTTAAGTATTTTGAGAGGATAGTCTTCTTATTTTACGTTTTCTTGATTCTTTCTGTAATTTATGTTAGTTTCCACTTTAAGCAAGGTTAATGAATCACTTAACTTTTCATTTTCTTGATTCTTTCATTAATTTCTTTTAGTTTCTATTTCAAGCAAGATTAATGAATCACTTAAAAATATGTATTTTCAAATGATTCTTAACCTCTTTAACTGTTTTGGTTAATGAGTTCATAAGAAAAATGTAAAAACTGAGGCTCAGTTAACTAAGATAACTTTTGATTTAAAAACTACTTTTCAAGATTTCAAAATGCAGGATGGAGATGAGAAGGAGCCAAAGACATTTATCTAATAAAACCAACCAAGTTTTACATAAGATCAAGCATTTTAAAGATGGAACTTTGATGTTTTAACTCTGGGCATAGACTGAAAAAGATAGATTTTTGGAAATTTGACAGTGACAAACTGTGGGAATTGCAAGTAATTGCAGAGGGAAAACCAGCTTAAAGGTGACTTCACTTGATATGAATGTAAACTTCAAAATTTTGGTCTGACTAAATACTAGAGAAACACATTATAAACAGTGTGAATGATGTGAAGGTGTACATGTCTTATTGCTTACATAATTGTGCATCTAAAACATATGTACTTAATGATGTTAAAGTAAACATTGCAGATGTTTTTTGGTTCAAAGTTGAATTTGAAATTGTTTTATTGATCACTGATTCACCCACCTCTCAGTGATCTTGGTATTCCAATAAAATTAACATGATTCTTCCTTTGTTGCAAAATATCAATCTCCAAAGCTAGCACTTCAAGCCCTTTCAATAGTGCAAACAACAAAAATCATGTTGAGTTTGCACATGAAAAATTATCAAACTCCATCCTGAGGCTCTGCAAATGAACAAATGATCAAACTGATCTGTGAAGAATCACAATCATCTGACCTAAAAATATTCACATAAACAAGAGGCTACTCTAAGAGAATTGATAGTGCACAGGTATAAACCTTTATATATTGTATTTACTTTTGGCATACGAAAATATTTTGAATCAGATGTTGAAGGCTTGAGATTGTACTGAGAGACATTTCTTCATAAGGAAAATTTAGGAAATCATTTATTTTACCATGAAAGTTATCAAGGTTTGAAATACTAATGCACAAAGTAGGCGACTCAAACAGATCCAAAAACAACATACTGCAACATTTTACTAAAAACAACTTTAAGTGGTCTAAAAACCTATCGGTTCCAACATGCAAGCATACCTATGAAGCCATTCATCATGGAAGTTAATATACTTCAAATTGTAGCCTTCTCAAGTAGGTCATCTGAAAAAATCTAGCATGTGTGCCACTAATGCAAAATAAACTCATAATTGGACACTAAATTTCAAAAATTTGAAGGTGCCAACAACTCCTTTTTGTATGTTTTTATAATCATGTAATTGCAAATATTTCGGTTTTGAATGCCAACCTCACCAATGAGCAATCCAGAACTTGATTGTCCTTGAATTTATTTTATAGTTTCAAACTTTCATGTGCAATATGGATCACCATTTTCTTCCATCAAAATGATCAATCGTTAAACATGGTGCATTTGGGAATTTGTTGACGGGTCTGTTAGCTGACTACCTCAGTCTAGACTCTAAACATGTGGAAATCTATGATGAAATGGTCACTAGGTGGCGTCATTTGTTGAAAAAAAATACAGATTTTAGATTTTAATTTCTAATGTAACTTATGATAGATATGCTAGCATAAAACCCTGGCTTGGTTACAGCAGTGGAGCAAGCTACTTAATGAAAGTGATTGTGCAACAGTACAAGCATGTCTACCATCCGTGTGTATCAACATGTGTGTGGCTTAGAGTTAGGGCACAAGGTTTAATTAGGAAATGGTAATGAACTATCTAGGAAGGGCTAGTTAATGGTTCGACTTAAAGAATTCAACCTATAAGAGGAGATACGTCAGTCTAGTCAACTAAGAAAAAGGGCTAATGCATTTTATACCTAGGTAATTAAATAAACTAGGGTGCTTACAGAAGGGGCAAGTCAACATGATAGTGGGATAGGCTTAAGTTATGACTTATATGACTAAGAACTAGTTATTAACAGATACCAACAAATTAGAACCAAGAAAAATGTAGACCATTAGATTTTAGAGTTTAAGATTTTTAGTATTCCTAATTGATTTGAAACTGTAAACCTTTTTTAAAAATGGTAAAACCAAGAAGAGGGAAAAAATAGATGATCCCTAACAATGCTTTGGAATCGTTTTATAAGGATTTGATAAAAGAGTGGTCTAAAAGTAACCAACCCTTAAAACCTTATGGGTTGTGACTATTGGTTTATAATGATCACCACAAACTCTTCCATACATCTGCCTAAAAAATGTTTTAAGGCTCATTTAAGTTATTACAATCAAAATATCCTTCCAAGCTGGGGAAGATGCAAAAGCATCCAGAGTCTCTAATTGCTCAGTGTGATGAAAAAAGCCTAACTCCTACAGAAGTCCTGTGTATAAACGAATACATGCAACACATCAGTAGGAGGGCAATAACACCAAGCTACATTCCCATTACTCAAAATGTGATCTTCAAATATGATTTCATATATCATTCCATGACATTCCCACTTTCTAACAGAAGAACTAGATAACACACACAACAACATCTTGCTTAAGGAATAACCATAACTTAAATGCAAGTCAACTTTGTCCACTTTGTTTGTATTCTACTAGCAATGGTCCCCAACAACAACAGAATATATCCCACTCTTGGAGGCATCAATGCAAAGACCAAACCCCATTTTTAAACGCCTTGTTAAAACGATAATACTGTTGGTGCATGCATTCCGAGAAAAAGTTTTGTCAGCTTTTATTCTTGCTGACAATTAGTGTGCAGCTACTGCAGCTACGGTACCTTCACATAGAGGGGACAAAGATATCAACCTCGCAACAATCCCTCTCTCAGCATGACTCGAGGGATTTGAACCCATAATCTAGCGCTCTAATACCACTTGTTGGACTCACCATTGCCATTACACCAAAAGCTCAAACTGTCACTGAGTGTCACAACAGCCAAAGAAAAGGATCCAGAGAAGGCAGTTAAACACATGTCACAAATCCATCGATCTATGTTGAAAGGCACCTTCACCTAAAGAGGACAAAGGCACCAACTTCCCAATACCTCTTACCCGTCAACTTCAATTAGAGGAAATCTTTGTGTACTCAGATGAAATGCTAATGCATATTCATCTTTCTTAGCCCCAACTGCATCTTCTTTCCCATCAAAATCAAGAATGCCAGGAATACGATACAAATATTTGCTTAGAAACGAAACCACCATCTAAAATTTTGACAGGGATGGTTGCACTCACAAATTTTACCATGACTGCATACCTCAACATGACCCCATAAGCAGCCCTGTGCCAAGTTGCAACCAGAGACTGAGGATAGACTACACCCACGTCTTTGTTGGTTGTTGTGCCACTGAGCAGACCGAGATAGCAGGATTCCCTTTTGCAAATAGACATAACATCTTTCGAGTTTCTATTCCTTTGTAAAAGGTATAAACATAGCAGCCCAAGACATCATTTGGACAACCTGGATCTTGAACCCAGCAAAGACATGAACAAAGTCTTCAAATCCCCGTGGCCTCTCAGACCAGTACACACACTAAACAACTCTAAAATGTGGAAGCCAACAGAAAACAGGCTTACCACCAAACTCCCACCCCCCAAGGCCACCAGTCTAAAGCAAAGCAAAAGCAACCTATCCTAGGTATACTGACATATCAATTTATCGACATAGTTGGCCCCAACCACCCATCCAATCTGTGTTTTCTTAAGATATCAAATCCCATAGTGAATCAGTCTACAAATTATGCACCATCCTATGCATGTGTGTATGCAGAGGACCATGCAAAGGATACTCAGGAGTCAGAACCAACAATTACTCTCCATGCAATTTGAGGATCCATGTCCCGATTTTACATACATAATATCTCAACCTGGCAGTGGAACATAAATACAGTCCACAAATGCTGATTCATAGTAATACTACAATAACCTTGACATCTAAAAAGGCTGAGTCTAGACTATGATATCACAACCAAAATGATGACTGGATTCCACCTTTTTCACCTTCTGTCCTGATCATAGTTCACCTTTTCTTTTCCAAGTCTACCAATACATTGATAGTAGGATACAAATGATAATTAGTTTTCAGGCACCCCAAATTTGGAAGATGGTAGGATACAAATGATAATAAGTTTTTGGACACGCCAAATTTGCAAGATGATTAGCAAGTGTGTTTCCTTCTTGCAGAGTTTGAGAAATTATACATTCCTTAAAAGAGTCTAACAGTTGCCAAATTCGCTCCATAATGCAAGATAACCACCAGACCAAATTTTTAGTAAGGCAGGCATTTATAATGATCAATGAATCTCCCTCAATGTGCACCTTTTCATAACCACCCTTCTTTGTCAAAACTAAACCTTCCAATAGTGCTGTGCCTATGCTACATTGTTAGTTCGTGGTCGAATGGGACAAGCTTTTATTGCTTGCAATTATCCTTCATAATCTCTTATGCATACACCTATTCCAGATTACATGGCTGATCTTGGCATTCATCTAAACAAAATATTATAACTCCATCTCTATTTTTCGAATACCTAAGCCTCCATGAGTAAAAGCATATTTCTCAATTGCAACTTCAGGGTTCTTTTGTGATGATCAATCAAATGTTTAGGACATTTTAAATTTCCTAAAAACTATATAAACTATAAATACCAAGGAGTACCTTTATCTCTTATGCTTCAACATTGTTAATCTTTGTTAGCAATTTTTCCAAGCCATGTCCTCTTACAAGATTCGTTATCTGAATATCAATATTGAACTCTTTGACCATATGGATTCATCTTCATCTTATTCCTACCACTTTATATTGGATAAAAATATATTTTACTGCAACATTTAGAAAATAAGTAGTGACTTGGACTATGACCAAGCATGAATGTATGGATGTCTCAACAACCTTGAAAATAGCATATAGTTTGTTCTTTACCAAGTCATATTTTTATTCTACTGACTATAAAGATTTACTCAAAATAATATAGGTTGTTCAAATATTTTACAATTCTTTTGATATTGTTGGTATTATATGATAAGAAGCAAAAGAAAATAATTGTAATCTCAATATATTTTTACATCTTCTTCAACATTTTAGATATTGGTTTAACAATCTTTGTAAGGTTTGAGATGAATCTTATAAATTTGATTTGACCAAAGAAGAATTATATTTCTTTTATTGTTTTAGGGATGGGGATCTTATCGATTGAACTTACTCTTTCAAGGTCTATCCCAGTTCCCTCTTCTAGGAGTATATGACCAAGCAATTTCCCCTCTATTACACCAAATGCACCTTTCTTAGGATTCAAAGAAGTCCCAAACTCAAATGCTCTATCAAAAACATTTTGTAAATGAAGTGCTCTCTACCTTTTCAGAATATACAGTCAAATCATCCTAATATACCACCATTATGGTGTCAATAAGTCCTACAAATGTACGATCTATTGCTTTTTAAAATGTGGGACATGCATTTTCCAAATAGTGCTTTAGTCCAATATTTGTTGTCGCCCAACTAAACTGAACAATACATTATGATCATCACTCTGAATTTCTTGCACAGTGTACAAGACAACTGTAGAATAATTCTAGAAGAGATATCCCAAAGCATTAATACTTAAGTATTAAAACACTTAAGATTAGTAGATGTGACAAATCAAAAGAAGAAAAGGATGAAACCAGTGAAGCTTGGTCAAGGAAAAATCAAAATGTCCTCTAGAGAGCACAATGAAGATAATAATAATCGACATTTACTCCAAGAGACATGAGAAAATATTAGAGAAGATAATCAAGTGCGGACATTAAGATTTGCCATATCCAAATCCAAAATGGGAGTTGGAGTTTCATTTTAGTTAATCAGTCCATCTAGAGAAGCATACTTAGCAGCTCATAGATTGCAATTCTCATGCAAAAATGATGTCACAAAATGTGAATCACTCATTCACAGCTTGTTGCTTGCAATCAAGAAAAAAGAAAAAATTATGCATGTGTTTTGGAGATTTTGATAAGGCAATCAAGTGGCAAACTCATTAGCCTTGCTGCAAGTTTTTCTAGCACCCCTCCATGGAGGGATTGTAGAAATTTAGAGTTGGGACTTCTGTCAGTATCATCAGTGCTAGATGATATTCCCACTTTCTAGGTATTGATGATCACGAGCATGTACTAGACTTTCTCACAAATTCAGATATGCATGCAAGTCAGATGATGAAGTGGAAATCAAGGAAGCAAATTTTGATCAAGAAATCATTGTGAACTTAAAGATCAATATTGTTCCAAAAGATATACTACAATTAGAAATATTTGTTGACCCTAACAAGTTGTATGCACTCAAGTGCCAAAGGAAAAAAGGAAGTGAGTGTGAAAGGGTAAACATAGGGACAACAGATAAGAAATTTTTTTTTTCATAGGTAAAATTTATATGCCTGAAGAAAGAGAGGGCATACTCAATGCCACAAGAGAGTTTCCTAATATAACAGCTTGGAGTTATGAAAAAGAATAACTTGTTTTTTATGCATGTAGATGTCGTTGGTAGATTTTGCATTCTGTAGCCGACTGGAAATGCCATCAAAGATTTTGTATTTGGTAGCCGACGGGTAGATTAGGATTGTTTTGTAGCCAATGGACCCCTTCGGGAAGGTTCGGCGAAAAGTATCTATACCTCATTTGGGATCATTGTAAATCATCGTATTTGATCTTATGCTCTATATGTAACCTGTTGGCATATGCGAATAAATGAGTACTGCGGTTGCTATTCTTATTCATTGTTTGTGTGCATCAATCAATTAATCTATGCGGTGAACATTTGGCGCCGTTGCCCCATGAACCTAGAAGTTGGGAGGAATGAAACTTAATGCCAAATTAGCTTAACAAGGATCAAAATAAGATAAAGGGAAAAGATGGCATACGTATTGCACAAGAAAATTTAATTTTCGCACAGCAAGCTGAACGTAGAAGGAGGTTCCAGAAGATTACCGACAGACATAGAAGTGCAGAAGAATTGTTGGAGGAGACTCGATAGTGGGTGGAATTGGTGGAGGAAGCAAGGGAGGAATTTTTGAATTTGTATTCGTCGAGCGAAGACAGTCCAGATGGAAGAGAATCGACTCGCACAGCGAGGGAGCAAGAGCATGCAGTGAACTCTTCGTCCAGGATACACTTCTAGAAGGGACAACTTTAGAAGATCCTTTTTCACCAATGTTCGCAGCTATTGAGACCGCCGGTGTGGGAGAATAGTCCACCAGTGTGGGAGTGCCGATGGCTGGTGTGGGAGAACTGTCCGCCAGTGTGGGAGAACAGTCCGTCGGTGTGGGAGTGTAGACCACCGGTATGGGAGTATAGACCGCCGGTGTGGGAGTGAACAACGCTAGTGTTATAGAACCAAACAACGCCCATACACAAAATCCAATAGTGATGGCAAGACCAAAGGAAAAGTTGCCAAAATTTGATGGTGATGGTACGGCTGATCCGATCCAACATTGTAAAATATGTGAAATGATCTGGAGGGCGAATGACATAACTGATACAAGCAAATGGGTTCGGCAGTTTCCAGCCACCCTATGGGGTGTTGCAATCGACTGGTTGGCCGATGTAGATCCCCAAAACTTAACCACTTGGGATAACCTTAAGAAGGAGTTTACGGTGGAATTTCAACTACTCCGCAACGACAATGAAATTGTAGCAAAGATATACAATACAAGACAAGCGAAAAATGAAATAGTCCGAGTCTATGCCAGGAAGTTGAAGGACTTGATCAACAAAATGGAGAATAAGCCAACTGATGGATTATAGAAAAGGTGGTTCATTGAAGGCCTACACTCGAAATTGTGAAAGAAAATGAAGATCATGTCATCTTCATCATACACTAAAGCATACAACCGAGTACTGAACTTGGAAAGTGAGCAAAAGATGAAAAAGAAGAAGAGTAGCTCCTTTGAGTCAGATGACAATGTATCGTTGGAAGAAAAAGTAGCGACGAGGAAAACAACAGCAAAAAGGTCCAAGCTCTCCAGAAGGACATGATCCAGATGATGAAGGAATTCAAGAACATGTAGAAAGAAACAAAGGGAAGCGAATTATGGTGCACAGAATGTAAGATAGAAGGTCACACAAAGGGCTCCTATCCAAAAAACCAGTTCTATGACATTTGTCAGATCATGGGACATTCCACAAAAGAATGCCCCTTCAACATGAAAACCAAAGGCCCTCAACAGGTATTCCTAGCACAGGAGGCTTTCGCGTCTGGAGGGAGCGGGAATACAAGCACGAAGGGTGCCACGTTCGGAGGATATAGGAATAATAGACGCGGGCAAAACAACAACAATGCGAACAATGACAATAATAATGGTGCGAGGAGTCAAATTCAATATGATATGAACGAATAGTTGATTGTTCAATGTTGAGCCTGTAATTTGTGGGGTCACTTTGCCCGGGAGTGCACAACAACAACCACACCAAAATTGTTAGGCAGATGGTGCGGACTAGGTGATCATGAAGATGCCAAGTGCCCAAAATCTGAAGTAAACTTGATCACTTTCGGGACAGATGAAGAGGAGGTTCTCGCAATTATGCAAAAGCAAGCATAAGTGTACTTGAACCCAACAGAAGAAAAGAGGAAATTGGGGGGAAGTGCGGGCGGAGATTGAAAAGGCATCGCAAGCAGAGACCTCTCAGCTGAAAGACACCACCGACACCTCAGCAAGGAACATCGTAGAACAAAACATTGTATAGTAGATTTTACAAACGGAGGTACGGGTCAAGATAAATGATTTGCTTCTTACAATGCCTCAGCTCAGATCGGCCGTCACAAACATTGCGCCAGCGATAGGAGAACTAAGAAAAGGGAAGGAAATCACCGCTGGTGGAGAAGACGCAATGATCATCCAGATGGCATCCAATGGTCATTGAGATGGGCATTCTCAGAAGTGTGCTGACATACACAATTGTTGACAGTGGGTCCAGCGTGAACGTCTTACCTGAGGATACCTGGAGGAAGTTGGGACAATCGACACTGTGGCCACCTACATTTTAGTTGTTGACAATAGACCAACATGGCATAAAACCTCTCAGGGTTCTGATGGTGCAACCGGTAACAATTGGCATAGAGCCTTTCCTGCTTGACTTTGTCATCATCTCGCTGAAAAGAAAAGGATATGACGCCATTTTGGGCCGCGAATGGCTTATTCAAGCCAGAGTTAAACATGACTGGAAGAGGAACACTTTATCACTGGAAAGCGAAGGGAGAAGATTTGTCATTGATTTGCACACTCAGATGGTGGGAGAAGAAGCTTTGTCATCAGATTCCGAAGAGGAAGATGAAGGTAGGCAGCGTATAGAACCAGATTAGGAGGGAGTCCTGCGGTTGGAAGGAGGATCAATAGATGACAATTTGGATTCGGTCAATGGTCTCTACCACTGGCAAATAGAGGACTACGAACTGTTCCAGAGCTGCAATGTACTAACAATTGAGGAAGGTCCGACGAGAGATGAATTTCCAAGAGAATTCATCGAGATAAAGGAGGGGGATGCCTTGTTGGATCTCACACCTGCCCATACATTCAGTGAGGGGGAAACAATCACGTATAATGAAGCCACACTACAAACTATGAATTTGGGAGATGAAGTTGAACCAAGAAACATATTAGTGGGAGATAATTGGGATCTAGTATTGAAAGCAACAACATTCAAGATATTCCTAGAATATAAGGATGTGTTTGCATGGACATACAAGGATCTGAAGGGAATACCTTCGGAGTTGTGTGTGCATCGCATCCCACTAGTTGAAGGAGCAGTACCGGTATGGAAGCGACCCTACCAAATGAATAAGAACTATGTGGCACGAGTTACGGAGGAAATCAATGGAATGCTGGAAGCCAGAATTATTTTCAAGGTGTAGACAAGTGAATGGGTATCCCCTATAGTTATCTCACTGAAGGACACCACCTAGATCTGGATTTGTGTCGATTTCAGATGTCTTAATGCAGTTACGATCAAGGATCACTTTTTGATTCCATTTACAGACAGCATCCTGGAGGAGGTCGCCAGACATGAAATTTACTCTTTTATGGATAGGTTCTCCGAATACAACCAGATTTCTATAGCAGAGGAAGAAAAGTTGAAGACAACGTTTGTTGTTGAAGATGGGGTGTATGCATACAATTGGATGCCATTCAGCTTGTGCAACACATCGGCCACCTTCCAACAGATCATACTGCACATCTTTGACAGGATGTCTGTCGGCAACTTCAAAGCATTCCTTGATGATTGGTCTGTATTTAGTGCGGAGGACAAGTATCTAGCAGCACTCAACGAATGTATGGAGAGATGTCGAAGGGCGCGGCTAGCTTTGAACTCCAAGAAGTGCAAATTCATGGTTTTGTAGGAAAAACTGCTTAGACACATTGTCTGTAAAGAAGGATTGAAGATCGACTTGGACAAAGTCAGAGTCATCTGAAAAATGTAGCCATCCACTAATGTGACAGAGGCAAAGTCTTTCCTTGGACATACAGGCTATTATCGAAGATTTATCAAAAATTTTGCCAAGGTGTCATATCCGTTGGATAGGTTAGCCTGCAAGGGAGAATCATTCAAATGGGAGGAGCATGATGAGGCATTTGAGGCGTTGAAGGTACGATTGGCTACAACACCCATCTTGGCTTATCCAGATTGGGATAAGGAACTCCATGTTCATGTCAACGCATCCAACTATGCGATTGGAGCAACCTTGGTGCAGACAGGTAACCACGGCTTGGATCACCCAATATACTTTGCCAGCCGACTATTATCTAAAGAAAAATAGAACTATAGCACCACAGAACGGGAAGCATTGGGTATGGTGTACGCAGTACAGAAGTTCCGACACTACTTGCTGGCGACACCATTTGTGTTCTATGTGGACCATCAAGCTTTGTTGTACCTTGCCAATAAACCTGTCATTCAAGCAAGAATCAGCAGATGGTTGCTTCTGTTGCAAGAGTTTACCTTCAAAATCATTGTATGACCAGGGAAGAAGCATGTCAGTGCTGACCATGTGTCGAGAATCAAAATAGGGGAACTCGCGGACGGGGTGCATGATGACTTTCCTGACGCACAGTTGTTTCAAATTGCAGTACTGCCAGAATGGTACAGGAGCATTGGAGAATACTTGTTAGAAAGATAATTTCCCAGTGAAATGCCAGCAAATGAAAGGCGCAAGTTGATAATCAAGAGCCGTACCTTCCAGCTGATCAACAGATTGCTCTACAAGATGGGACTGGATCATATTCTTAGATGGTGTGTGTTGGAGGAAGAAATACTGAAAGTACTGAAGGAAGCACATGAGGGACCAACAGGTGGACATATGGGACTCGACACCATGGCGAGGAAGATACTACTGGCAGGATTGTGGTGGCCAACAGTGTACAATGACACTCGGGAATGTGTCATCAGTTGTGACACTTGCCAACGGGCCGGGAAGCCGCTAAAGAGAGACTTTATGCCGCTCAATCCCTCACATGCCCAGGAACTCTTTGAATGGTGGGGATTGTACTTCATTGGACCCTTGAAGGTGAGCAGGACTAGACGATGCCAATACATTATTGTCGCAACAAAGTACCTGACGAAGTGGGTGGAAGCACGCACACTATTAAATAACTCAGCCGTCAGCACAACAAGGTTTATTTATGAGCAGGTCATCACCAGGTATGGAATTCCATTATAGTTAACAAGTGATAGGGGTGGACATTTTGTTAATCATGTCATTAGACTACTCACCACTACTATTCGAGAGCAAATAGATAGACTGAAACTACAGACAAGATTCTGGTATCCATTATCTACAAGTCTTGTGCAGTCGAAAGCGAGGATTGGGAGGAATAGCTACCTTCTACTTTGTGGGCATATTGTACAGCATGCAAAGTGATGATAGGGCACACACCTTTCCAATTAATGTTCGAACAAGAGGCAGTGGTACCAACGGAGTTCATGATACCAAGCTTGCAAATAGCACTAGAAAATAATCTAGGTGACATGGAAAGCTTAAGAGAGTGGCTGCATAAATTGAATAAGCTTGAGGAGAAGCGATTGTTGGCACAGTGGGTGACGGAGGTGACACAGAACAGACATAAGGTGTGGCATGAAAAGCATCTAAAACTCAATAGGTTTCAGCCGGGGTAGTTGGTACTAAAGTATGACGGGCGGAATGAGATTAAGCCAGGAAAGTTTAAGGTCAGATGGGTCAGACCATACCAGATCCGAGAGGTCGGTGATAATGGAGCAATTAAATTGTCGACCTTGGACTGGCAAGAAGTGCCTTAGGCAGTCAACAGATCAAAATTGAGGATATACCATGAAAGGAAGAGCTCGTCGTTGCATAATGGAAAACCTTGACAGTCTCCCTCATCGTCCCAAGTTGGCGAGGTCGGGAGGGAAAATTGAGCAATTGTACTTTATGTTAAACAAAAAGAGAGAAAAAAGTTGAGAAAAAAAAAAAGTGTGGGTGTCTTCGTGGGCTCACCCTATGGACAATTTTCTATGGGGTGTTCTGTGGACCCCCTTCTCGCGGGTTGATGTCCCTTGTGGGCTTCTCTTCCCCGCGAATGTGTTTTCGTGTCCGTGGATCTTCCTTATTTTCGTGGACCCCAATTTATTTTTTCCTGTGGACTTCCTCTCTTTTTCTGCTGGTTTTCTCTCCGAGGGCTTTTTCTCTACTCCGGGCGCCATTGCTAGATCTTTCTAAGATTTTTCACGCGTGGTGTCTCGTCTTCCGTGGGGTGCATTGTCTGGTCTTCCGCGGGCGTCATCTTCCTGCCAGAGACTACCTTCTCGCGGAGTATCTACCATTCTACCTAATGCCTTAACCACGCGGGGGATCTTTTCGATTCATATGAGCACCAAAAAGTTGTCAAATAGATGTCTCTGGGAGGCAGAAAACTCGACATCTAAGCATATGGGGTTTTGTTCTTAACTAGCAAGAGTGCGAATTGAGAGCAACCAAATGGAAGAATGACCTTGATTTCAGTTGGGTCGAGTTTTGAACTTTGTAGGGACAAGTCGTTCAGGATTTGCATTGATGAAGGCAATGGATAATTTTTCTTAAAGCAGGAATTACTATATTCACAGGAGCAGTTAACACCATATTAGCCTAGGAGGATCCCGGTTTGGAGTTGGCATTAACAACATTCCCAGTTCTTGTGCCTTACAACTCGTTAGCAACATGTAACTGGGTTGCGTGGTACAAGAAGGTAAGGGCAAGTGGCTTCCTCTCCTCAGTCGATATTCCCCAGTCTATGGATGATTGAATGTTCACCACTTCTCTTATGTAAATCTCCTTGGGAGGAAAAGGAATTCTTAGGGATTGCTGCGGAAAACAAAAAGTAACGAAAGGAGGGATCTACATTATATAAGGAGCAAGAAGCTGTTATTGCATGGAATCGGTAGGCAAACAAAAGCAGTGGAAGAGTCAGCTGAAGGCAAGTATGGAAAAGAATGCAAGGGTTTTAGCATCTGGAATCTGAGTTGCAGGGCCATCGATTTCTAGCAGCAAGAAACAGAAAGTCAGGGAGGAACTCACTCATCTCATTGTCTAGTTTGAGGGTCTCAATGGCAGCAAATGCCAATAATGGTGGCAGGAAACTCTGGACATAGACCTGGTTAAGTAGATTTTGATATGGGCGCATGTGCATTGGGCCATCTAGCTTCTAGTTTTTTCTATCCGATTATTCGAACCAATTTTGAAGACCATGATAGAAGCATATAATCAGCACAACAGAACGAGCACATTTTTGTATAAAAAGCATCGGATGACAGTTTCTTTTAAGCCTAGGGATTTCATGAGGGTTTTTGGCATCCTTGGTCCTAGAGGTAAGAAGGTGGAAATCAAGAATCACAAGCTCTCTCAAGAACGAAAGGAACACTGGATTCAATTAGTGGGCTGCGATCTTACACCCGACGAGATGGAATCAGTTATCAAGGGGTCAAAATGCAGAGGACTTTGGCGAGATCTCATTCGATAAGGCCATTGGAGGTGTATTATGGATGTTATCAAGAGCACGCTGACAGGGGAAACTCAGGCTTTAGATATAGCATTGTCGTAGATAGTATTCATGAATGGCATCATGAATGGCACGGTGTATGATTGGGCTACAGTTCTTGCTAACAGGATGGAGGAGTTCATGACACTCCAGCACCGCACATTCTTTATGCCACATCATGCGATTGTCCTATTTCTGGAGTCAATTGTTAATCAGATAACCATGGATGATTTTGAGGCGCCACCTCGAGGGAAGTTGGCACAGGGAGAGCCTCTGATATTTTATTGGAGACATCTGGACATGAGTGGGATAGCAGTGGGACAAAAGAAGGTATTTTGGGGTTGCAAGCGGCTCACGGGGACATTGACAGTGGACGGGAGGAGACTTCAGAGAGCAGTGGGGCAGAGTATGAGGAAGAGAGTACTTCCATAGAGGTTGGCAACGAACTAGCAGATAGTGAGCCCACATTTTTCACCTTGCGATAGTTGTCAACTTCGGCGCACTTGTCCACTCCCCCATCACACATTCCTCCTTTTGGTCAGCATCATGCACTAGTCATGATGACCCCGCTAACAATAGCAGATGTCCCACGGGTAGTGGCAGAGGGTGTCCCACTGACGACAGCTATTGTTACACCAACAACCACTCCAAGTGTTACTTTCTCCATGGCTGTAGTAGATGGTGTTCTAGTTGCACCAGTGGAGCCAGTCTCACAAAAGGTAGAGTTGCCAGCATCAGAGCATGAGCCCTAGGTTTTCTTGGATGTGATTGACTATGATGCAATCATCATCGTTTCATCTTCCTTCTTAGCAACTGCTGAGCTAGTACAGACAGTCTAGTCAGC
This sequence comes from Cupressus sempervirens, assembly GCA_028749045.1. Classification (NCBI taxonomy): domain Eukaryota; kingdom Viridiplantae; phylum Streptophyta; class Pinopsida; order Cupressales; family Cupressaceae; genus Cupressus; species Cupressus sempervirens. Next base: position 16,570,660 of record CM053784.1, read on the forward strand.
CTAGCCAACACAGCAGGAGGAGAGCATGGAGCCCGTACAGTCAGAGCAGCTGGAGGTGATGGATAGAGCTAGTGCTTTCTTGAGACAGTAGTTCTGACTCATCTCTGCCGAGGTGGGTCCGTCCATCTAGTCTCCTAGGCACCTAGGAGTATCAGCTACAATACTAGAGCCTTAGGAGGTGGGGGTGCCACAGGCCAAGGTTGCACCGAAAGCAGAGGAGGTCACATTGGATGTGGGCATGGTCCCTGCAAATGAGGAAGAGAATAGTGATGCCAAGTGGACGATGGAGGGTTTTGCAAAGGAGGATTATGGGTCAGATGAGGACAGGTACAGGGACTACCTCAGGGCTATGAAGGTTGCACTCAAGAAGGGACACAATGTGGCATTGCAAGCTATGACTCGATGGAGGGAGTGGCATTTGGTTCGAGCTTACATTAGGGGGATTTGTCCCCAGCGGTTCCGTTCATGTTTTGAGGAGAGAGGTTGGCCAACAGTTGAGACACCGGAGATGTTGGTAGATTGGGCCAGTGAGCCAGAGTTGGGGCTGCGTAACACTTCGCTGGAGAAGCTAGCGCATGAGATTGTGGGACTGTATAATTAGGTTTATTATGCTCATAGATGCGCGGAGGCAGCCAGGATTGCAACTGAGAGATCTCTGGCAGTTGAGAGGGAGGCTAGAGAGAAGTTAGCAGCGGATTTGGCCAGTCAGTAGGCAGCATGGGCAGCTAAGCGGGCAGCTTTGTTGAGGGATAAGGAAGCGGCTGTGCAGGACAAGGATGCAGCAAAACAGGAGTTGTAGTTAGCTAGGACGCAGGCTATGGATGCGACGCTTCTTCTAAAGGAGGCCGTCAAGGTTAATTCACAGATTCAGAAGGATTTGCGGATTTGGATAGATCAAGTGTATGAGTTGTGTCGCCAACGACACTATTTTAGGGGCATCATCTTCTCTCTAGTATTTTTTGTCGTGTATGCGGGTTGTCTCCTATTTTGTTAGTCATCAGGAGATGAATTTTCTTTTTGGGGGGGATGATGTCGTTGGTAGATTTTGCATTCTGTAGCTGACTGGGTTATGTCATTGGAGATTTTGTATTTGGTAGCCGACAGGTAGATTAGGATTGTTTTGTAGCTGACGGACCCCATCCGGGAAGGTTCGATAAAAAGTATTTATACCCCGTCTGGGATCATTGTAAATCATCTTATCTGATCTTATGCTCTGTATGTAACCTGTTGGCATATGCGAATAAAGGAGTACTGGGTGATCCTACAATAATGGGTTCCACTTAAGTGGGACGAACAAATTCAAAAAAGTTGCAAAATTTTTGCCATTTCAAACTTCATACGTTTGCGCGAACCCTTTTGACGTGTTCGTGCGAACATGTACCCGTCATGGGTTCACGCGAACTCGTTTACATATGTTCGCGTGAACGTACGTTCGCACGAACCCATGGTGGATAGATTTTCGGCGCATAAAATCGATTTCTCATTTTTTTCAACTCACTTTTATGACGACTACTATTCATTCAAAGCGTTTAGGCGAACCTGTCATTTGTGCTACTTCCGTCACCGTCATCCTGTTGCTTTCATTCTGATTCTCATCATCAAGTATGTCAAAATATTTTTGATTTATTATTTTTTAACGTTTTAAAAGTATTTTATGTAGACAGGTGCGATGTTGGTGAAGAGGGGTCTGTTCTGGATATGTAAAGGAGGTTCTCAGGCTTTGTTTTGGTCTGATGCTTGGGATGGATTCCCTTCCATTTTATCCATATACCCTCATCTTCAGCCTCTTTGTGACTCTTTTCTTGCCGCTGGATGGGATAAAGTGGCTCATTACAAGACTCCTTATCAATTGGGACCTGTTGTTGGTTATAGATGGAAGCATTCCTCTGATTGGCCTCCTGGAGGTACAGACATGGATCGTCAGGAGCTTTCTCAAATTCTGGCCTCTAGAGAGTGTTCCTCTTTGCTTGGTCCAGATGTATTGGCTTGGGGCGGTACCTTGTCTGGTAAATATCATGTCTCTGCTGGGTATCAGGAGATAACTAGACAATTATTTGGGGATGCTGAGGTCCCTTGGTGGAAGCAAGTCTGGAATAAAGTTTCTTGGTCCAAGTGCAATTTTTTCATGTGGCTAGTGGCTCACAACCGTTGTCTTACCTGGGATAATCTTTGTAAATGTGGATTTCAGGGCCCCTCTTATTGTGTTTTGTGTGGTAATGGAGAGGAGTCTATCTCCCATCTGTTCTTCCATTGCTCCTATTCTACTCAGATATGGCACCTTTGGTGGAGCGCTTGGGGTTGCTCTTGTTGACATGCTTCCTCTTTGCCTGAGTTCTGGGCTCGCTTAGGTAGTGCTCCCTCCAAGTCTTCTTCTCTCCATGCTGCTTGGATTGCTGGCCCATCTTTCATGCTTTGGCATATCTGGTTGGAGAGGAATCGTCGCATATTCCAAGATGTTCGGCTTGGTGTTTTGCATCTTTTGTGGAAAATATCACATTCTCTACAGGAAACTATTCTTGTGAAGTGTGAGCTTGATGGGGGTATGGATCCGGTTGATCTTGCTATCTGTAATCGCCTCAATTTTCATCTGCAGTATGAGGTTGCGGCTCATAGGTTTCCTTCTATGTCCAGGTAGCTTCACCATCAGAGGAAGGGTCAGGTTAACCGGGATGGGCACTGGACTCCTCCTCCCTGTGGAGTTCTGAAAATTAACACTGATGGTTCTTCTCGTGGGAATCCTGGTCCGGCTGGTATTGGCAGAGTGGCTCGTTGTAGTTCTGGGAATGTTAAATTTTTCTTCTCAATTCATAAGAGTGATTATACTAACAATCTCATGGAAGCTTAGGCTATTTTATATGTTGTGGAACAGTGTTGCTTGTGGGGATGGAGTAAGATTATTTGTGAGTCTGATTCCCAGGTGGTGGTGAACATGCTTTCTTCGCAAGAGCTTGAGGATGTTAGTTGGCAGCTGGCCACTGTTGTTAAGTAGATTCTTTTCTTCTCTTCCTCTTTTCAGTTCATTAGGTTCAAGTATATTCCGCGAGAATGGAATAGACCTGCTGATTGTTTAGCCAAATGGGCTTCTAGTCATGATCCGGGTTAGAATATTAGGGATAGGGGGCAACTGTCCTTTGAGATGGTGCAAGAATTTGATGATCTTGTTGCTCAGGATCGAGCTCCTTATTGAGCTCTCCTTGTTGTATTCCTTTCTGTCTTAATAAATTTTTACCCCTCTTTTTGCAAAAAAAATGTTAAAGTAGATTTTAATGTTTTCAAAGCATATTTGAATGTTATTTACGTTTTTAATAGTTTTGAAAACATATCTAAATGTTAATTGAATATTTTTATTGTTTATTTATATTAAATTAGAAAACAAAAAAATATTATATAGAAAACATTAGAAAACAAATTTAGAAAAAACATTAGGAAAACATTAGAGAATTTATTATTTAATATAAAATTTAGAAAACAAAATTAGAAAACAAATTTAGAAAAAGAAAAAAAAAAACATTAGAAAATTTAGAAAAAACATAACAAAAATATTAGAAAATTTAGAAATTTAAAAAAAAAAATTAGAAAATTTATAATTTAATATAAAATTTAGAAAACAAATTTATAAAAAATTATTTTAAAAAATTAGAAAATTTAGAAAAAAATATTTTAAAAAATTAGAAAATTTAGAAAAAAATATTTAAAAAAGTTAGAAAATTTAGAAAACAAATTTAGAAAAAACATTACAAAAATATTAGAGAATTTATAATTTAATATAAAATTTAGAAAAAATTAAAAAATATATTTAGAAAAACATTAGAAAAAATATTAGAAAATTTATAATTTAATATAAAATTTAGAAAACAATTTTTTTTTAAAAGCATTGCAAAAACATTAGAAAATTTAGAATTTAATATAAAATTTAGAAAAAACATTACAAAATTTATAATTTAATATAAATTTTAGAAAACAAATTTAGAAAAAATATTAGAAAAATGTTAGAAATTTTATAATAATATAAATTTTAGAAAACAATTTAATTTTTTTAAAAAAAAATATTATAAAATTTAGAAAAACATTAGAAAAAATATTTTGAAAAAATTAGAAAAATATTACAAAATTTATAATAATATAAATTTTAGAAAACAAATTTGAAAAAAAATTAAAAAATTAAAAAAAAAATTAAAAAAAAAAATGAAAAAATAAAATAAAAATATATATATATATACATACACACACACACACACACATATATATATATATATATATATATATATATATATATATATATATATATATATATATATATATATATATATCTAATGTAGACATGTATGTTTTCAATATATATATATATGTATGTATGTATGTATGTATGTATATTGTATATATATATATATATATTGGATATATATACATATATATATGTATATATGTATATATATACAATATATACATTGTATATATATACATATGTATATATATACAATATATACATTGTATATATATATACATATGTATATATATGTATATATATACATATTTATATATACATATGTACATATATATATACATATTTATATATACATATGTACATATATATATATATATGTATATATATATATGTATATATACATATGTACATATATATATACATATGTATATATATATATACATACATATATATATATATATGTATGTATATATATATATACATATGTATATATATATGTACATATGTATATATACATATGTATATATATATGTATATATATATATATATGTCAAATTCACTTTATTGTTTTAATTTTAGAAGTTTAATTAAATGACATATCTTAAGGGTCTAAATCTTAAATTGTACATGTAAAAATATAGATTAGAACATGTATAATTTTTTATTTTGAACATAGATGTACATGTATATTTGTTCATGGTTAAAAGTAGATGTATGTACATGTTTTTAATAAATTCACATTTTTATATGTATAATTTGTGTATATGGTAACTATTGATCTTAATTTATCTTATAACTAAGTGTAATTAACTATATTTAATAACACATTTCTTAAGGAGAGATCCTAAATTATACATAAGAATGTAGATTAAAATGTATATTTTATTTCATAAATGTACATGTAAATATGTTCATGTGTTAGATATAGACGTGCATACATATGTTTTCAATATTCATGTTTAAATATACATATGTTATTATTTTTAATGTCTTAATAATTAGAAGTATATAATTAACTATATAATTCAATGACATGTCTTAAGGGGATATCCTAAATTATACATATATAAGAATATAGATTAATTTGCATATCTAGGTATGAATATAACATACATGTACATCCAAAACCTAACCCTAACCTAACCAAACCCTAACCCTAACCATTATCCATACCCTAACCCTAACCTTTATCCATTCCCCAACCCTAACTAAAGTTTAGCTCTTCATACATTTCTATAGATATGGCTTCACACGATATGCTTGATGCAGCTTCTGGTGTGACACTTGATGTAGTTCCTGTTGTGACTCTTACTACAGCACAGGTTGATGCGATGCTTGTTGCAGCGCCTAATGCAGTTCTTGATATGGCTCCTCATGCAGCTCATGGTGGGGCTCATGCTGCAGCTTCTGGTGGGGCTTGTCGTGCACCTCAACGTAGGGCTCATCGTGCAGCTCATGTTCCGGCTCCTAGTGGTGTAGGTCCTGTCGTGGCTCTTGATGCAGCTCATGTTCCAGGTCAGGCTGCACCTGCAGCTTTTGCTGGAGGTCCTGCTGCACCACCTCCACGCATCGATATTGATGCTTTATTTGCATTTTCAGAGCAGGAGGTTGCTAGACTACAACACTCTATATTGACCTCTGATGATGGTATTTATAGAGGCATATGTACTACAATATGTAGGAGTTTACAAGATTTGACAGCTAGGTTTAGAGCTCACCATTCATTTACTCCTGCCATATTAACTTCCATATCTAGGGAGCTTAGGGCTGAGGTTTCAAGAGATGCATCATTCGATGACATCAAGAGGGTAGCCCCCAAAGACGTCATCTAGAGAGAGCTCTTTCCAGCTTATGAGGGGACATAGGGTAGGGTGAGAGGCTACAAAGTCACACGATGCAGAGACCCTATTATTGCTAGCATGATCTATCCATGATTTTTAGCTGCATATGGACGTTATCCTAATAACGACTAGATACCCCTTTATTTTGCACAACAGTTGTACGCTGAGTTTCGTATAGGGCTCAACGTCAACTACTTAGATATTCCTGATTATTGCGAATAGGGGAGTGGTCAGATCGTAGATCGTGACTAGTACTGCAGTGTAGATCATCTACCACCTGCAAATCTTAGACAGTTTGTTGGACCGAGGATGCCTTCAATGATTCCTACACATGCGCCTATTGCAAATAGAGTTGTCATTGCTTCCCAGAGGGAAGCAATTGACACTATTGGGCACATTGCATTTGCGGCGACTAGTATCACATCATATTCTATTGGTCGTTATCTTCATAGTCGACGTCCTTGTCCACTTGGTCGACCATCTTCACATGCAGCTAGTCGCACTTCAGGTGCCTCCTCTGATGATGCATATAGAGTTGTTGGGCTACCACTGCCAGGCGATATTCGTGGTCTTTCAAGACAACAGACACATATGGATGTCACTATATTCTTTGGAGGATATGTTGCACTTTATTAGCTATATTTCCGATACATAGAGGATTCTAGTACACGCAGTGATGGATGTTGTTAGACAACATTAGAGCCCCGACACAGTTCCATAGACACAGGCACCACACCAGTGACAGATGATACACCTGTCCGTAGCTCACAGCATTCGACACCAGACTTAGGACACTCTACAGAGGACTCGAGCATACAAGTTGGAGATGTCCATATCACAGCTGAGGGCCTTGATGATTTTGGTGAGCAGTGCGAGGCTTGTCTGAGATTGATACTAGTTCGAGCCTAGGTATTTCATCGTACATAGACCTGTTGTTCGAACCTGACAACACTGATTCTACACCAAATGTACCCAGCCAGTTACACAGTCCACTTCACTTAGATTTACTAGCAGTTGGACATGGAGTTTCAAGCTCAGGTGCATCAGTAGATGATACGATGGAGTCTGCCGATCATCCTCCACCTCCGAAGACCCAGGTACATATATAATTTATTTTTAATTTTAAATATATATGAAATTAAAAAATATATTCATTTATTGAAAAATTTAGTTCAGATATATATGTAGATATTTAATTTAATCTTTAACTCGTAATAAATCATGTAGGCACAAGTCGTTGAGCACATGGTTACACATACTGTTGGTTCAGAGCATCATGTACATGAGAGAGATGATTCTATTGAGGCACGTGGTAGTGCTCATGTACTTGAGTTTTAAATAATTTGTTTAAAGTTATTTAAATATTTTGAAAACTATATATATATGCAAATTTGTATTTAATTTGAATGTACATGTACATGATGCACGTATGTATATATATGTTTTAAAGATAGAACTCTAACACATGTATGTATATATGTATATATATTTGCAGGACTTGGTTGATGCGCTTCGGCGAGAGGATGTACAGGAGACTCGATCAGAGGGTCATTCTTTTTGTATGCATCTTGAGGGGTCCCTCTAGTAGTAGATCAGATTTATATATTTTTTGATGCATATATATTGGAGGTCCAGTTTACATGTACACGTGTATTTCAGTTCCTTGATGACATGCATGTACTTTCATTATTTATTTGATTATTGAGTATTTCAGTAGTTAGATACCATCACATGTACATATATATGACTTTTTATATTTTGCTACTTACGTATATTTATTCGAGATTTACAATTTGCATTTCAGATACATAGAGATATATTAGATCTGTAGATGTTTATTCTTGAGATGTGTATATGTGTACATATGTGTATTTTTTTGTGTTATAGCTATAGAACATGATCTTAAGACACGTGTGTACATGTATATCAATTATCAATTAGTAGGAAGTTAGAAAGATACATATTTCTTAAATTATCAATTACTAACCCGCTAAAGATAAATATTAGTTTTATGTGGATAAAAATATGTTAATTAGGTAAGCCAATACATTATTTTAGAGAACTTTTACAAAATATAACATTAAAAAAACATATTAATTTAAACTAATTTGAACTTTAAGAGTACACAACCGTAGATGTAATAAAGTAACATTAAAATATATAATTTTTTAATAAACTAACCTAAATGATAATTATGAACTTATAATCTTACAATTTTAAAAACACATACTTTAATTTTCACTTATGAAATTCAATCTAGTTTGAAAAAAAGTTGATAAACTAGCTTATATATACCTCTATATATATTACGCCGAGACTAATCATTCTCGAGGTGCCTATTTTCATTTAATCCCAAGGTTATTTTAATCACAGTTGGAATTATGAAAATGAAAATAGGCGCCTCGAGAACGATTACTCTTGGTGTAATATATATAGAGGTATATATAAGCTAGTGGCAATCGCGGCGCAACAGGAAAAGTATTTTAAAAAAAAATTCTATTTTTTTAACGTTAGTGTTGAATTATTTATTTATTTTTAAATGCAATTGTATAAACTTACTATAAAAATGTAATAGTGTAAACTTACTATAAAATTATTCTTGAATATTTTATTTTTTAATTCTATATATGGTGTTTATTTGTATCACTTTAATTCAGTTTTATTTTAAGCATATTGTTACGTAAAATGTTATATCGAGGAGTAGAGTTATAGTTAGGGTTAGGGTTAGTGTTAGGGTTGGGGCTATTGTTAGGATTTGAGTTATGGATAGGGTTAGAGTTACAGTCAGGAATAGAGTTACAATTAGAGTCAGGATTAGCATTAGGGTTAGGGCTAGGGTTATTTTTAGGATTACGAATCTTGTTAGGGTTATAGATAGGGTTAGGTTTAGAATATAAGTTAGAGTTAATGTTAGGATTAGGGTTAGAATTTGGGTTACAAATATAGTTAGGGTTAGAATTAGAGTTAGGGTTAGGGTTAAGGTAAGGGCGAGGGTAAGAATAATGGTTTAGGTTAAAAATATAGTTAGGGTTAGTATTAGAATTAGAGTTAGGGTTTGAGTTAGAGGTAGAGTTAGAATTGGAGCTCAAATAAGGGCTAGAGTTAGAGTTGAAATTAGGATTATAATTAGGGTTAAAATTAGGATTAGGGTTAGGGTTAAAATTAGATTTATGGTTAGAGTTAGAGAAAGGGGTAGAGAAAGGGTTAGTTTTAGGGTGATGGTTAAGGTTAGGTTTATATTTAGAGTTAGGGTAGTATATAGAGTTACATCAGGGTTAAGGTTAGGGTTAGGGTTAGGGCTATGGTTTTCATCTAGATTAAAGTAAGGGTTAAGGTTAGAGTTAGAGTTTTGAGTCAATGTTAAGGTTAGAGTTAGGGTTAGGTTACAGTTTTAGTGAAGGTTAAACTAAGGATTAGGGTTAGGATTAGAGTCTAATTATGGTAGAGTTAGATTTGCAGTTAGGGTTATATTTAGGGTTAGAGTTAGGGGTAGGATTATGGTTTTAAAAAAGTAATTTTATTTTTGGCATATTGTAATGTAAAATGTTATAGTCAAACATAGATATATGGTTAGGGACAAAGTTACCATTCCAGTTAATGTTAACCTTAGGGATAGAATAAGGTTTAGGGTTAGCATTAGAGTTAGGACTGGAGTTAGGGTTAGGGTTTGAGTTATGGTTAAGGTTAGGGTTAGAGTTACGGTTATGGTTATTGTTAGAGTTATGGTTAAGGTTTGGGTTAGAGTTATGTTTATGGTTAAGGTTAGGGTTAGAGTTATGGTTACGGTTAAGGTTCGAATTAGAGTTATGTTTATGGCTAAGGTTAGGGTTAGAGTTATGGTCATAGTTAAGATCAGGGTTAGAGTTATGGTTATGGTTAGGGTTAGTGTTATAGTAAGGCTAGGGTTAGGGTTTGAGTCAGGGTTAAGGTTAGAGTCAAGGTTAGGGTTTGAGTCAAGATTAAAGTAAGGGTTAGGGTTAGGGTTAGAGTCCAATTATGGTAGAGTTAGATTTAGGGTTAGAGTTAAGGGTTAGAGTTATGCTCATGTGGTTAAGGTTAGGGTTAGAGTTATGGTTATGGTTGGGGTTAGGGTTAGGGTTATTATAGGGCTCGAGTTAGGGTTATTGTAGGGATAGGGTTAGGGTTTGAGTCAGGGCTAAGGATAGATTTAGGATTAGGGTTAGGGTTTTAGTTAGGATTAAAGTTAGGGTTAGGATTAGAGTTAGAGTCTAGTTATGGTAGAGTTAGATTTAGGGTTAGAGTTAGGGATAGAGTTATGTTCATGGTTAAGTTTAGGGTTAGAGTTATGCTCATGGTTAAGGTTAGGGTTAGACTTATGGTTATGGTTAGGGTTAGGGTTATAGTAGGGCCAGGGTTAGGGTTAGGTTTAGGGTTAGGGCTTGAGTAAGGGTTAAGGTTCTAGAGTTATGGTTAGGGAAAAGTTTTGAGCCAAGATTAAAGTTAGGGTTAGGGTTATGGTTAGAGTCCAATTATGGTAGAGTTAGATTTAGGGTTAGAGTTAAGGAAAAATTAATGTTTATGGTTAAGGTTAGTTTTAAGGTTAGGGTTAGGGTTAGAGTTAGAGTTAAGGTTAGGGTTAAGGTTAGAATTAAGGTTAGGGTTAGTGTTAAGGTTAGGGTTAGGGTTAGAATTAGAGTTAGGGTTAGCATTAGGATGAAAATTAGGGTAAGGGATAGGGTTTGAATTAGAGTTTGGGTTCTTATTAGGGTTAGGTTTACAATTAGAGCTAGAGTTAGGGTTAGGGTTAGAGTTATAGTCAGGGTTAGAGTTAGAGTTAGGGTTAGGGTTAGGTTTAAAATTAGAGTTAGGGTTGGGATTAGGGTTAGGGTTAGAATTAGGGTTAGAAATATAGTTAGGATTAGAGATAGAGTTAGGGTAAGGGTAAGGGTAAGAATTAGGGTGAGGGTTAGAATTAGGGTTACAAATATAGTTAGGGTTAGTGTTAGGGTTAGAATAAGAGTTAGGGTTAGGGTTAGAGATAGAGTTAGAATTAGAGTTAGAATAAGGGTTGGAGTTAGAGTTAGAGTTAGAGTTAGGGTTATATTTAGGGTTAGAATTAAGGTTAGGATTAGGGTTATGGTTAGTGTTAGGGTTATGGTTAGTGTTAGGGTTATGGTTAGGGTTAGGGTTAGGGTTATTCTTAGGATTAGCATTAGAGTTAGGGTTACAATTAGAGTAAGAGTTAAAATTAGAGGTAATGTTAGTGTTAGTATTAGTATAAGAGTTAGAGTTAGAATTAGAGTTAGGGTTCAAGTTAGAGTTAGAGTTAAAGTTAGAGATAGAGTTGTGATCAGGGTTAGATTAGGGTAAGGGTTAAAGTTACCTTATTAGATTTACGATTAGGGTAAGAGTTAGGGCTAGGATTAGGATTAGAAATAGGGTTAGTGTTAGAGTTAGAGTTATATATAGTGTTAGGGTTAGGATTAGGGGTAGGTTTATAGTCAAAGTTAGGGTTAGGGTTAATATTGGTGTTAGGGTTACAAAAAGTGTCAAAGTTGGAGTTGAGGTTAGAATTAGGGGTAGGGTTAGAATTAGGGATAAAGTTAGAGTTGGAGTTAGGGTTAGAGTTAGAGTTAGAGTTAGATTTAGGGTAAGAATCAAGGTTAGGATTAGAATTAGCATTAGAGTTAGAGCTAGGGTTAGAATTAGGGTTAGGGTTAGGGTTAGGGTTAGGGTAAGAATTAGAGTTATAGTTAGGGTTAGAGTTAGGAACAGAGTTATAGTTAGGGTTAGAATTAGGTTAGGGTTAGAGATAGAGTTGGGGTTAGGGTTAGAATTAGGGTTAGAGTTAGGGTTATATAGGTTCAGGTTAAGATTAGGGGTAGAATTAGAGTTACAATTAGAGTTAGAGTTAGAATTAGGGTTAGGGTTAGAATTAGGGTTACAAATATAATTAGGGATACAGATTGAGTTAGAGCTAGAGTTAGGGTAAGGGTTGTTGGGACTAAAAATTGCATGCTTCATTTTTAGTCACATTTCAAAATTTTTGAGAAAATCAGACCTATAAATGCTTTGTGAAGCCTATGTACCCCGATGTTGAATTAATGCATAAGAGGTGTTTAATGCTTCTAACACCTTTCATTTAGTGCATCTATGTGTTCTATGAAGTTAAACTGACATTTCAAACCATTCTACGAAGTCCCATTTTGAGCTAGTGTCAAAATTTGCAATTCTGCCCTAAGTGCCAAAGAACGATAGGAGGCCATGTTTGCATATGAATATCTTGCACCCAGGAATGTTTCATGAACCATTGCTTTGAGCCTATTTAGTGTCCATACCAGAGAACCTATGTTTCAGATTTCAAGTCGTTTCGAGTCCATTTGACTAGGTTTCGACCCCCCAAAGTTGGTCATTTACTGTTTTGTGCATTTGACTAGTTGTTCACAATTCTGGGAAGCCCTGTTCGACATATCATAACTTTTGACCAGTTGAACCAAATGAGAAAATCCCTATTGCATCATATTCCAGGGGTCAAAGACTAGCTACGCTCTAGATTTGAAGTCATGATGAATCCGTTTGATCAGTTTTCAAATGCGATTCCGGTTGCAATTTATAGCATTTCACTAGTAATCAGAGATGCAGATTGTTCAGGTGCCCTATTCGTGATGCTATATCTTTTGATCTAGGATTGGCAGGACCAAATGGTTCATTCCCCTACATTGTACACTGAAAATACTACAAATGTGCTAGTTTTTAGAATTTGATGAATCCGTCTTCACACTTTACCAGGGTCATTCCATTCACAAAAAATGATATTTTACTCATGTCCTTTGTCCTGCAAATCCAGGTAGCCTACTTTGAATGTACGCCATTTGCGCCCAGTTATTCGTCATGAGCCAAAATTGCATAGTCATACTCACCTCATGACATAGTTTTAACGCCCAGTTTTCATCTCCCCATGTGCTCATTTGCCCAGTTTTCCAAGCCAAATCTGAACCCTGTTTGTTGTTTTCTGACGTGTTTTCTTGCAGGTAAATCTAAGAAGGCAATTTTGACAGTAAATATCTTTTGATTGGGAATTCGTCATAAGATGAGATCTGACAAGGTAAAAGAGTGCAGAACAGAGAATCAATATGTTTGATTTCAGAGCCCGGTTAGAGGTTTGGGGCAGTTTTTAAGGCCAGTCAATGGACCATCTGGCACCAATTTGATAGTTTGCAAAAAGTGGTGAAATAACTTTTAATGATCAATCAATGCTTGATTTTGAGTTTAATTAGTATCAGATTGATCAATAGGTTACTTTGTAATGTCAGTCGCCCGAAAATGAATTTTTTTTTAGTCAGACCCACTCTGGGGCCCGACTAACTCCAGTTAGAATTGTCAAGATGTTTGGGCGTGGAACGTTGTATTCAGGGATTTGCAATGTTTGTAATGGTAAAATTTTAGTTATATTCTTCTTAGGTTGAAAGAAAAATGTGGATTATAGTTTGGGTGAGGCTTCTTCATTGATGATTCGTTGATAAGACATTCAAAACATATCATTCAAAGGCAACATTGGCAAATCTAAATACTCAACATTTAATGAAGGTAGACGCCTGGCCATTTTAAAAGAAATGGTACACTCACCCTTGAAAGACATTGCAAATAAAAAGAAAAAGCCGAAAATTTTGAAAGGGCATCTTCAAAGGAATGCAAACATGAAGGAGAGGGCGGCATTGAATGGCTCAGGAAGAGAATGCAAGGCAAGATGGAGATGCATGTTTTAGCAAAGAGACAAATATGGAAAAATCCGCCATTTTTAAAGCTGAAAGTCGCCAGTAAAATAAGGAAAGAGCTACTTTGTCGAGGAGAACATGACTCCAACAGGGAATAGCATTTAAAAGGAAACCATCAGCGCTAACCACAAAGTAGAGCCCGTAGTGATAATGGTCACACATTTTTCAAAGAAAATAGAGTATTAAAATCGGCATGTATATTTAGAACAAGACAATGACCATGCCTAAGAAGGAGCATGAAGTCGATTCAGCCATAGAACAGAGATCCTACGCATGCATAGGATGAACTTTTGTTTTGCAAAACATAATCTACAACTCCACGCCAAAGCAGATTTTGGATTTATTATGGGGTGTGCAGATTCAAAGGTTGCTGTAGAAATTTGACATTGGTGGAGAGCGTGAGCAGCTATCGTGAATCATTCGCAAGAGTTGATTATCCCACCTGTGAAAAAAATACACTCCATGCCCGCAGATAAAAAGGGGGACCTCATTCTCAGTCCACGCATCAAGAGGGCAGCCACGTGAGGACCTAGTGCCAATAGTAGAAGAAGCCGCAGTTTGGAGAGTTCAAAGCATAGAAAGAAGGTTAAAAATCAACATGAACCTACAGTGAATGCTATTAGCAGAGGAGTTTTGAACAATAAAAAGGCTGCCCAGTCAAATAACACTCCACGCCATGTAGAAAGAAACAACTCATGAGAAAACAATGCAGTCAAAGAGGAAACCAGTAAAGGTAATAATCCCACATTGCATGTGGGGGATGTTTTAAAACGTTTAAGTATGATTCTAAGCAGGAAGTATAATGTCTTAAAGACGCACCTTTTCCAAAGGGCAAGGAAAAGCTTGCGTGTGGGGCCGTGGTCGGCCGGAGGAATAGTAAAGATTGACGTCAACGTGACAGAGCAAATTTTTAAACAAGCCTGCGATAATGATGAGTTGGTTCCCAAAACCGGAGATTGAAGGAAACGACAACACGTGGCAACTCCGGGAGGCAGTCGGGAGAGCAGAAGTTGATTGCAAAAGCCTTTATGAGGTTACGCTCGCGTATGAGCGAAAGTTGGTTTGAAAAGGCTTACGTTTCTCCGATTGCGGATGGTCGGGAGAAGAAATTTAAAGACTTACGCTCATACGCTTCACAAGTTCATGTGCGCAAAAGAGCGTAAGCAAATTTTAAAGTGCCTCTGGGGACACGAAAATGGAGTTCACGTAAGAGCGTAAGACATAAAATAAAGGCTTCCGGTGGTACGCTGGTGCCTGTATGGGCGTAAATGAAATTTTCAAGGGTCCCGGGTTTATGGTGATGCATAAGAACCTAAAAGGGAAGTGTTCTACATGAGAATGTGAAGCAAATTTTGACTGCTCGTGGTGCTACGAGAAAGGCTTCAGGAAAATTAATTAATATTAAAATATTAATTAATTTAAAATATCTTAAATCTTGCTCAGTCAATCAGAGTTCGACATGTGGCAATAGCAAATTGGGGGATTGGGATATTGAAAGTAAAATGAATTTTCAAAGAGGATCAACACATCAAATGAAAAATTTCAAATATTTTAAATTTTATATAGTCCAAACTATATAATTTTAAAATTTTTTCATTTTAATGTTCTGTTCTTAGTGGATTGGGCTTGTTTTTCAAATTGCTCTAACAGGGGCATTTTTTATCAGAAATGTGCACTCCAATATACCGTTGGAACTGGGAGAAAATGAACTATCCATTTATGGAGTCAGATTATGCACAGGTCTTTGCCAGTTCAGTCTGTAAGCAGTTTTAAATTTTTTGGTGTATTCTCAGTGTAGTAGGCAGAATTTGATCACAAAGCATCAAAGTGGGTTCCAGAGCAGTTTAGAAGGCTTGGTAAAGTCTAAATGTGAAGAAAATCAGTTCCAGAAGATTTTCTTGGCTTTTAGAAGTTGAATTTTAAACTGATTTTAACTTTTACCATGGGTAAAGATCAGGCATCAAATCAATTATTGTTTCTAATCATACTTTTCAGATATTTGATGCTCATAGAGCCATAACGGAAAAGGATTTGGTTCAGCATTTGAGGGAAAAGATTTGAAAGTTATTTTTAACCTGTTGAGAAGGTTTTTTCAGGTGGACAGATGTCAGTTGCAGATTCAGATCCGGGAATTATCTTTCTCCTATATCTTTCTTTTCTTTCTCTATTGAAATGGTTCCAGTTTTTGGAGAAAAATCAGTCACTACTGAGATACCAGATTTTGGATCCAGTTTTGATATGTTCCCATACTGTGATACCACATATTTCTTAAGCAATTTCTCTCATGTGAACAACAGTAGGAAGATAAATACAGATAGCTCAGATCTGTTAGGCTGTTTCATGTCTTTCATTTCATGCATATGATTGTATATTTTCAAAGAAATAATGCAAAGAGCAACAAATAATTAAGTTTCAATTGAATCTTGTCTCCAGTCTCATTGAATTTCAATGTTTTACAATCTTTGAACAAAGAGTTTAGGTCGTAGTTGCAGTCCCCTAAGACTATATGTTGTTTCATTGTTGCTGATAGTTCAAGGAATTGTGTAAATGCTTCATAGAAATCAACAGGGTTGTAGATTTATTGAGGAGGATATCAGGTAAGAACGAGATTTTAAACTGAACATAGATATCTATTTACAAGTTAAATAGATAGATCTATATCTAAAGATACACACATGTCTCAGATATTCATATATATGTTTGCGATCCATGAATTTGCCCAATGGACTAGGCACTGATAAGCTACAGGGTCATTACTTTCTCACTACTGCATATCTAAGGGTTGTTGAAATCAACATAAAAAATCAAACGCTTTTCCCCTTTCATGTTGAAGAGCTATAATAGAATGCCCTCACTCAGCTTACGAATTTCATTGTTTTGCATCTAGCTATTGCAAATATATGTTATTTCATAAGTTATTAGGAGAAATAAGGGTTTTTATCTGCTTCATAATAGATTCAGTGTATGCTTTGACAACTGGTACCATATAAGGAATCTATAGGTTCACCCGCCTAGGTTTTGCAGAGCCTGAAGTGCAGAAGGAGTATAGCCTTATAATTGGCTTGGTGTCTGAATGGATGTGTTGATAATGGGAGTTAGCTACCCCTAGATGCATTTTGTTCTCATCAGGGTAATTGGAAATGGGTAACATTTTCAAACCCCAACAAGGGTAATAATTAGGGTTAGGGCTAGAATTAGGGTTACAAATAAAGTTAGGACTAGAATTAGGGTTAGGGTTAGGGTTAGATTTAGAGGTAGGATTTGAGCTAGAGTTAGAGTTAGAATTAGAATTAGAACAAGAGTTGGAGTTAGAGGTAGGGTTAGAATCAGGGCTAGGATTATGGTTAGCATAAGGGTTATGGTTAGAGTTAGGGTTAGCATTAGGGTTAGGGTTATAATTACTATTAGTTTTAGTGTTAGTGTTAGTGTTAGGGTTAGAATTGGGGCTAGAATTGAGGCTAGGGTTAGGGTTAGAATAAGAGTTAGAGTTAGGGATCAAGTTAGAGTTAAAGTTGGAGATAGAGTTGGGGTTAGGGTTAGATTTAGGGTTTGGGTTGGAGTTAGGGTTAGATTTAGGGTTAGATTTAGGTTTAGAGTTAGAGTTAGGGTTAGAATTAGGATTAGGTTTATGATTAGAATTAGGGTTAGGATTAGAGTTAAGAGTTACATATAATGTTAAGGTTAAGATTAGCGTTATATATAGTGTTAGGATTAGGATTATGGGTAGGATTAGGGTTAGAGTTAGGGTTAGTGTTAGGGTTACAATTAGAGTTAGAGTTATAATTATAGTGAGGGTTAGAGTTAGAGTTAGAGTTAGAGTTAGGGTTAGAATTAGGGATAGGTGTAGGGTTAGGGTTAGATTTAGGGTTAGAATTAGCATTAGAGTTAGAATTAGAGTTAGGATTAGAGTTATAGTAAGGCTTAGGGTTAGGGCTAGAATTAGGGTTAGGGTTAGAATTAGCATTAGATTTAGGATTATAAAGGGTTAAGGTTAGGGTTAGGGGGAGAATTAAAGTTAGAGATAGAGTTACAGTTAGAGTTAGGGTTAGGGTTAGGGTTAGGGTTAAAATTAGAATCATCTAGTTAGAGTTAGAGTTAGAGTTAGGGTTTTTGTTATTATTGTGGTTAAGATAATTTTTTGGTTACTAATCATATTATAGCTGATGTTAGTGCTATTATTACACTTTACCTTGGTGTCAGGATAACTAACAGGTTAAATTTTAATGTGGGTTAGTTCTATTATAGTGCCCATGATTAGTGCCATTGTGATACAAGTTATTAACCTTTTTAATAATGTAATTCCCCCTCCCTCTCTCTCCCCTCTCTCTCTAACTACACCCATTAATATCTCGCCCCACTATCTAAATATACCCTCTCTCTGTGTAGTATCTAGTAATGCCCCTCTAATATGTCTCTCTAATCTCTAGATACACCCACTTATCTCTCCTACCCTACTTTCTAGATAATCCTCCTAATCTCTCTATCCCTTTATGCTCACACCCCTACTCTCTCTCTCTCTCTCTCTCTCTCTCTCTCTCTCTCTCTCTCTCTCTCTCTCTCTGTGCTTACTCTCTAGATACACCTCATAATCTATTTTTCTCTCTCTCTACATAAAACATGCCTCTATAAGAAACATAATATGAGCTCCTTCTTGTCTACAGATATTTTGTGTGTGTGTGTGTGTGTGTGTACATATTATCACTTATAAAAAAAATAATATTATTTCTAGATACTTGTACATTTAGGGTTAGGCTAAGGTATATAATTTACTAAATGATTAGTATAATCATATATAGAGTAAGAGTTAAAGTTAGGTCCAAGGTTTACAATTTCATTAATATGACACTCAGTGTTATGGTTAGGGTTAATAAGTGGTTAAATGTTACACTAAAATAAGGGACAGGGTTAAGGGAAGTATGAGATTTAGGTGTAGTGTTGGAGTATTTGGAGTACAACTATGGTCAAATTTGGGATATATGTTATACAAATGACTCGAATAGTGGAAAAATTAATTCATGAAAGGGAAGTTATAAGTTCCAACACAACAATTCAAATGATGTTAAAAGTGTGAAAGAATATATAAGAGTTAATTTTATGAAAATTATTTCTCCATGATGATGCGAGAACATTATATATTGTTGAATTTTTAATAATGCTAATGCAATTTTTATTGCAATGATTAAGAATTGTAATCAATAAATCTCCCTATCATTAAGGAATCTATTTAGACTTATGATTTTCTTTCTTAATTAATATATTTAGTAGCCACATCCATTAGTAATCAATAAATCTCCCTATCATTAAGGAATCCATTTAGACTTATGATTTTCTTTCTTAATTAATATATTTAGTAGCCACATCCATTGAAGAAATTTTTCGTACAACAATAAATTTATTTTGTCTTGCTCTCTTCTTCATGAAAGTTACATTGAACAATGGGGAAATAAAATTGCCAATACAACTAATTAGAAGTAAAAATTTGAAACCGGAGACAAGAATAAACTATATACAAAAAATATATCTATGATGGTGTAAATACATATCACATTCTTCAATGATTAGGATTCTTTTGTAACCTTTATTTGAACAATGATTATGAAATACTTCTTTCATCATTGAGGGAAACCCATCCACTTTTGTAGATGTGTCACACAGAAATTTTTATGCATCTTCCATATGCATTTCTTCCATTTCCTCAACATAGTCAATCAGAAATATTGCTTCTCTACAACTTTAATTATAGTTGTGTGCACCTCTTTAATTATTTGTAGGCATTTGTCAAACTCAATCTTGAAGAAATCATTTGAGATCATTGAAGTAGTTAGGCTCTAGTATCCAATAATGTTTGATTCTCTATTCGAGGTATCCATAACTCAAATAGTAACCTGCAAACTTATAAACAAAAATTAACATATGGAAATAATCATAATGAAAAAGTATTAATAGTTAACATAAATTCTTTCAAATGAATAATGTTCAAAATAACCTAAATAAAAATCAAAACTATTTCAAATGAAATACTTAGATTGTAATGTTTGAAATATGGTGGCATTGTCTTCCACTTTTCAAACATTACAAACATAAATATTAATAAAAATCTATATATAGTATGAAAAATATTTAAATAAAACACATATATAATCTAATTAAATAATGACAATATAAACTAAATATATGATTCGTTTATTTTAAATTAATCACTAACTTTAATAAAATGCAAATTTTATTGATAAGGTGACCTTCTTGTCCACATCAACGATTAAATTTAATTATGAAACATTAAAAATATAAATATTTTGAAACATGCAAGTATAAAACTATTATGAAACATAAAAATCTAAAACATGGAAACCAAAAGTATTTTGAAATATGCAAATCTAAAACTAATGTAAAACATGGAAATGTAAAACTAAATTGAAACATGCACATTACAAATATGCAAAAGAAATGTATTATCAAATATCTAAATCAAAAAGTTTTTGAATCCTATATATAAATCAAACATATAAGGTTAAACTATATGAAACTTTAATCTACTCCTATTCAAAAATTCGAATTGCTCCAATAATCTCCATCTCTTCCTCCCTGCAAAAACACAAAATGAAAATGAAATGAGGAGCATTTGTTTTAAAATTTATAAAAGAACCCTCATATCCCCCAATATATGTCTTTTAACATTCCATGAATTTGTTTCAAATTCTCCCACTTCTCACAAAAAATAAGCATGAATGTGCATGCAAAAATATATTTAACAAAAAGAAAATGTTTCAAAGAGAAATCTTTTATCAATATTATTAAAATATTTTATTTTAATTTTTTTAAAAATATTTTTTTCATTTCTAGTAATTATGATTAAATTATATTATTTTTAAAACAAATTAAAATTTTTAATTAGTTTAATTAATAATATTTATTAGATATAATAAAAAAATATTTTTTTATTTTAAAAACTATTTAAAAAAATTAATATAGAATTATTTTTCCATATATTCTATTGTTAAAAAAATTAACTTAATGTAAATATATAATTAAATAGAAACATACATAATCAATAACAATAAGAACAATTAGCAAGTTAACGAATTCGTACTAAAATATTTTATTTTTAGAATTATATATTTATTATTATTTTAAAATATTCTAAATAAATTCATATTTTATGATAAATGATATCAAACTATATACATATTTATATTAAAATTAAAATGCTTCACTTACAATTTTTATGATTTATTAGAATTAATAAATATGGTCAATTTCTTTTTTGAATTAGTAGCCATTTATACAATGATTTAAAAAACTTGTGATATTCTGCCTTCAAATTTGTTCTTTTTCATTCACATAAATGAAATAAAAAATAAACGAGTTATTTTTATAATATAATATAATTATAGTATTTTTATAATAGATATGGGATATTTGAATGATAAAGATAAGATATTTAAATTTATTATTATTATATTAATTTAAAAAAAATTAAAATATAATATTATTTTTCTATTTTATAGTCGATAGGCTATTTGTGGAAACTTTGTTCCCGGAAATTAAATTTTTTAAGAAAAATTTGTAAGAGTTTGACCGGAAAATTGAATATCCTTCCTATTAATTATTTACCAATCAGTTTTTATCTCCCTCCACTTATGACTCTTGTTTTGATATTTATTAGTTGTTATTCCACTTTTAACTATTGTTTTTCTTTTTCTATTTATTAGTTGTGATTTCCACAAGCTCATGTTGTGATAGTTGATTTATTATTTTTAAAATTGATTTAGATTTTAGTTTTAAAATTATTTTAATTTATTTTTTTATATTAGTTTAATTTTTTTTTAAAATATATATATTTAGTTTCTATAATTTATTTAGTCAATAAAATATTTATTATACTCTTTTTTTTTTGTATTTCTCTTATTAATTTTTTCATAATAGAGTTTTTGATGGTTTTTTAAATGATTTTTTTTTCATATTTGATAAATTTAATTTAAATAAATAATATTTATTAATCTATTTAAAATATTTTAGTAAATATTATGTTATTTAAATTAGAAATTATTAATAATCTAATTTGTTCACATAAAATTATAATTTAAATATCCACTTTTAACTTTTATTTTTCTTTTCTTATTTATTTAAAAAATAATTACTTGTGATCTTCACATTGGAGTATGTTGTGATCTCTATTTATTAAACTTTTGATTTTTTTAAATTGATTTACTTTTTAGTTTTCAAATTACTTTAAATTATTTTTTGTATTAGTTTAGTTTTTCGTTTAAATATTTTTTTTTAGTTTCTATAATTTATTTAGTCAATAGAATATTTTTTAGAGATGTTAATTTTTTCATATTATTATTTTTGTATTTCTCTTATTAATTTTTCATAACAAATTTTTTGAAGGTTTTTATTTTCAAATAAATAATTTTTTTCATATTTGATAAATTGAATTTAATTGTAAAATATTAAAATTATTGAATACGTTTGTTAAGCAATATTTAAATTTTCTAAATATTATAAATTTTATATCTATGTTTTAATCTTCAACTTTTTTATTTTTGTATTTTCATTTTAAAAAAACTTATATTTACATTATTTAATGTTCATTCTACATTTTTCTCTTAAATCTCAGCTCCTATCGGCATACTCATTGCATGTACAAAAGCATGTGACTTTTAGTATTATTATACATTATCTTATTTTTAAAAAATTATGATATTATAATCGATAAGCTATTTTAGAAATTGAATTTTTGACAAAAATGTTGTTAGTTTAGCCAAAAAATTGTAAATTCTTCCCCTTATTTACCGGTTAGTTTTTATCTCACTTACTTTTAACTCTTGTTTAGATATTTATTAATTATTATCTCCACTCTTAACTATTTGTTTTTCTTTTTCTATCTATTTTAAAAAAAAAAGTTACTTGTGATCTTCACATTAGCTCTTGCAATCTCTATTTATTTAACTTTTGATTTTTAAAATTGATTTATATTTTAGTTTTATATTTATTTTTTTATATTAGTTTAGTTTTTCTTTTAAATATTGTTTTTTATTTTCTATAATGTATTTAGTCAATAGAATATTTGTTAGAGACATTGTTATTTTTCATATTATTTTTTTGTATTTATCTTATTAATTTTTCATAATAGATTTTTTGATGGTTTTCTTTTTAAATTTAGTAAATATTATGATATTTAAATTGAAAGATTATTAATACTCTAATTTGTTCACATAAGATTATATTTTAAATCTCTACTTTTAACTATTGCTTTTATTTTTCTATTTATTTAAAAAAAATTACTTCTAATCTCACTCATGCAAAACCTCCATTTATTTAACTTTTAATTTTTAAAATTGATTTAGGTTTTAGTTTTTAAATTATTTTAAATTATTTTTATATTAGTTTAGTTTTTTCTTTAAATGTTATTTTTTCAGTTTCTATAATCTATTTAGTCCATAGAATATTTTTTAGAGATGTTACTTTCATATTATTTTTTTGTATTTCTTTTATTAATTTTTCATAATTATTTTTTTATAGGTTTTTTTAATGATTTTTTATTTGATAAATTAAATTTAAATAAATAATATTTATTAATCTATTAAAAAGATTTTATCAAATATTATGTTATTTAAATTGAAAATTATCAATAATCTAATTTGTTTACATAACATTATATTTTTAAAAATAATTTTATTATGGAACATCTATCTCGTTACAAGCACAATGTTTTATAGAAAATTGCATAGTTGAGTTGATATCTTAGTAATTTTGTGTATTTATTTTATATTAAAAATAAAAACAGCTATGGTTTCTATAAAATAGAGTTAATTTAAGATTTTTTTTTGTTATACGATTAATTTATAAATATTTTTTGTTATTATAATTACAATTTTTTATTGATTTAGTTTTTAATTTTTCAAATTCTTAAAAAAAAAAAAAATTTGTGTAGTTTTTAACTTTTTCAATTAGTTTAGTTTTTTGTTTTTATTAGTTTTATAATTATTTTAGTTTATTTTTTTCCCCTTATATTTATCACATTGTTTGTTTTAATATTGTTTTCTTCTATTTTCATAGTAGAACTTTTATGCACAATATTTTTAGGTGATCATTTTATTCATATAATATATTTAATATAAATAATATTTTTTTAGTCTAATAAATATTTAATTTTAAAAATTTATCTTACTTAAATTAAAAATTAATTATAGCTTTATTTATTCACATTAAACTATATTTATAAAAACAAAATTATTAATAAATATCTTTCTACTCATCGTTGCAAACATAAAAGCATGCAATTGCTAGTTATTACTTATTTTCTAATTTCATATTCTTTGTATCTACTTAAAAAATATCATATCACCAAGAATTTTCATTTCTTGTCAACTCACAATTGCATCTCAATTTTACAATAGTTTCAACCTATTTTCTTCTTCATAGTGAATCATTGAGTACACTTAAGGAAACTTCTTCATTATATAATTATATTCTAAATTATTTTGTGTATTTTTTCATATTTTACAAATGGTTACTATATTGGTTATTGGTTTTTGCAAGTGCCTAAAAGATGCCTTCAAAGAGAAGGAGACAAGAAACTATTGGAGAAATTTGAAGGTTTCCAAATGAAAGATGCATGCAAATTTCGCTGACAAATCACTATTACTTTTGAGGTGATCACTTTAAAAAAAAATCAAAGATCAAATGTGCTTGTAACATCACAAAAGAACTTAGTGCACCCTTATTTATCCTTCAAAACTAGTTGTTACATTGCTCAATGGTAAAAAGAATATGTTTCTATCAGTTAGTACTATTTAACCATTCCACATTTTTACATGACTCGTTAAAACATAAGCCTCTATTAGTATCATCTTTGTTAGATATAGAAAAATACCGAGAGAGAGTGAATCAATATCGCAACACTTTTACAATAATTTATTATCTAAAACTTAACCATGTGAACCCAGAAAAAAAATATGTTAGCATGAATGCCTAAGTGAGTTAGGTGAATGTTGAGAACATTGGGGAGGCCATTAATATGTTTGGAGATATGATTGAGTTCTTATGTGTTGCATTCATGAGTTGGTTTTTCATTGATGTCAACATATCATCTTTCTTATTGGTCCAATTAGAGTTATAGAGACACTTTTGTTTAGCGAGGTTAGAGGATGATGAGTTATATTTAATTGTGTTAATATAGTGTTTTTTGATATGTCTCAATGATATATCTATGTGCATGTAAAGAGTTATGAAGAATTCTACGAGTTTCAAATTTTTTTTAGAAGACTGGTTGTAGGTCAGCTTATAGGAAATTGTATGTTGATGTTTGTGTTGTATAGTTTTGGCAAAGTTGTAGCTTATTCAACAAGCTTGGATTTTGGTTAGAAATGTGTTTGTGGTTTGTTGGAAATATAAGAGGAGTAACTAAGAGGGGAGGGGTGAATCAATGGCCACAAAATAAATCCTAGATTCCTTAGATGTCAATACAGATTAAATCATAAGCTCTAATTAAACTATATTCTGTTGTTACTCAACAAACACACAAGCACTCAGTTAACACTAGCAAATACTACAACTCGGCAAGTACAGAGAATCAGCTATAACTTGGAAATAACTAAATATGTAAATATTAAGTTATTATCAATGATAACCTTACTTAACTTAGTTGTATACACATAAAAGAAATAGCATGAACAAAAGTAACACCAAGATTTAACGTGGAAACCCAATTTGAAAAAAATACCAATTGTAAGTAGTTACCGTTTTCACTCTTTTAAAGTGAGCCCTATTAGGAGCTAACCCTATTAAAGGTTACAAAACATAGTTTTTGGTGTGACCCTGTTAGAAGATTTAATCACCCTGTTAGGAATGGCCTTGTTAGAGATCTTTAGACACTTCAATTTAGAAATGCCACCTTGTTAGAAGATTTAAAAATAGCTATTAAGACAACTCTGTTAAGAAATTTAGATCACTTCTACAATGGTTAGAGAGTAACAATGAGATGAGTTGATTTCTGATACAATTGAATTGTTGATTAAAAATCTCAATTCTGGCTTGTATACTTGATCCTTTCTAATCAAATGTATCTTTGCAACTCCACAAGGATATTCTCCTTATCCTTCTAATTCACTTCCTCTAAGCATCTTCAAATCTTCTATTCACTAGCTTGCATTCAATCCTCAACTTGACCTTATATTTATATCTTACACATTTTCAAGTTGGCTTGAATACAACTTAGAATACTTAATATTCATCTCCTTAGTCAACTAGAACCAACAAACAAATAAATTGAGCTCAATATGCCAAAACACAAAAATCCTTCGTTAAAAAACCCTACTCAATAGACACTAACTCAGAAATGATTTTCCTGTGTTAATCAAGTGAACTCGGTTAACACTGCATTTCTACAAAGTTCCTTTAGTAACCGAGTGAGCTCAATGAACACTGGTTCCATCCAAAATTTCTTTTATTAACTATGTAAGGTCGGTTAACATTCAAATCTATGATCTTTGCTTTGTTTCTCAAGTGAACTCGGTAGACACTGTCTTTTGAACTTGGCAAACTTTGGAATACTTGGCAGACACAAGAAATTGTCTTCATCACTTGAGTGAGCTCAACATACACTAATTGGCAATGATATGACATTTTGTGTAACATCAAAGAAAATATACAATTGATCAATTGCTTTCAACAATCTCCCTGTTTGGCATTGATGGCAACACAACATGTCATAATACAATAAAATTTTTAGAGAAAGAATAAAGTAAAGAATATATATTTAGTTTCATTCTAATTGTCATCCATGAGAGCTCCCTCTATCAGTATGAACTCCCTTTACCTTTAGTTTCTCCCTCTATCAGCAAAACTATGTCTTCAACATCTTCTTCTAATAGAAAACTCTCCCTTTTTTATATCAGACCAAGTTCATCTTCTTTCTACTCTCCCTCTTTACAAATTTTTTTGTTATATGATAGTAACAAACTCTCCCTCTTTGACATCTCATGCCAAAGACTATAATTAGAGAATATCAGTGTACCTTATGTACTGATTCAAATGCAATGTGTCATTTTGAATATTGCATCAACTGACTAATCTTTAACATGCTTTGGTTGATGCATCACTGAAATTCATTTAGTGAGCTTTAGATAGGGAAATAACCCCTAACTTACCTCATAGATACATAAATGCATCCTTAGGTAATGGCTTGGTCAATATGTCTACAATTTTCTCTTTTGTATTCACATATTCCAACCTTACATCCTTGAATTGTACCAATTCCCTTAGAAAATGATATTTTATAGCAATATGCTTGGTTTTGGTATGCATCACTGGATTCTTTGATATGTTGATTGCACTAGTAGATCCTTGATTTCTGTCTTCATACCTGCCAACAATTGCTTGAACCAAACAACATTGTAATAACTAATTGCTGCTACCACATATTTTGCCTCTGTTATGAACTAAAAAAAATATAATTTTGGTTTTTGCTTGTCCAAGACACTAGCCTTTTACCAAGAAAGAATGCCCCGCCACTGGTGTTTTTTCTATCATCAATGCTTCTTGTCCAATCAACATCAGTGAAGGCTTATAACTCTAAGGTGCCTCATTTCTTGTACCATAAGCCATAGTCTTCAGTACCCTTTGGATACCTCATGATTCTCTTAATTGCCATCATATGATTTTCTTTGGGATTTGTTGAGAATCTTTCCACCATACCAATTGCTAATGTAATATTAGGCCTTGTGTGTACTAAATATTGTAATTTTCCAATGATTGATATGTATGTGGTCTGATCTACCTCCTTGAAATCATCATTTTTGGAAATATTATGTCCAGTAGACAAAGGTGTTCCAGCTAGTTTTGAATCTCCCATTCCAAGCTTGTTTTGTATCTACTTGATATATATAGATTTACTAATGTAGATACCATCTTTCTTCTACTAAATTTGCAATCCAACAAAGAATTTTATCTCTTAAACATGGAGATCTCAAATTCTACACTCATCTCTTCTGAAAATACTTTGCACAAGTCATCATTTATAGTAAACAATGTGTCATCCACAAAGATTTCTGCCAATACAATTTTCTTTTCTAGTCCTTCTTTGATGTATAGGCTGTTGTTATCATCCGTTCTTTAAAAACCAATCTTTATCAAGTAGTTATGAAGTCTTTCATACCAAGCTTTGGGATCTTGCTTGAGACTATACCATGTTTTGTGCAATTTACAAACCATATCCTTTTTTATAGGATCTACAAAACCTTTAGGTTGTTCTATGTAAACTTCCTCTTTGAGAATTCCATTCAAAAATGAAAATTTCACATCCGTTTGATAAACTTTAAAACCTTTGTGTGTTGCATATGCTAGTAAAGTCCTAACACCTTCTAATCTTGCAACAGGAGAAAAATTTTCACCATTGTCAATACCTTCTTCTTGAGAATAACCTTTACAAACTAACCTTGCTTTATTTATTGAAACTTTTCTATCTCCATTTAGCTTATTTCTAAAAACCCACTTTGTGTCAATCACATTCTTATCCTTGGGTCTAGGTACAAGAGTACAGGTCTTATTCCTTTCTATCTATTATATTTCTTCATTCATAACTTCAATCCAAATTGTATTATCCAAAGCATATTTAACATTTCTATGTTCAAATTCAGCAAGCAAACATGTACCTTTCAATTAGTTTTTTGTCATTGTTCCATCTAACTTGTCTCCAATGATCTGATCAGGTGCATGCTGCCTTTTGACATATCTTGCTAACACAAGTACTTTAGATTTGGAATTTTTTTCACATAGCTTGGCATAATCTTCAAGTGTGGGACCCATTTTCTATGACTCAGGTCAATTAGACTCGGTTTGCTTTGGCAATAGCTCAATAGCTTCTGACTGTGACTCGGGTCCTTGAGATTATGAATTAGGTTGCACTAGTTGCAACTCGGTAGCTTTTGGAGATTTTGGAGACTCGAGGGGTGAAGCTTCCTATCTTTTAATTAGATTTGGCAATGTCTCAATTTCATAATACACAAATCTTATGTAATCCTTAGGTTCTTTGTTGCTTTCTTCTTCACTCTTTTCTACAAACTCTTCAATTCTCACATGTGCACTTTCTATATTTTATAAGTAGTTAGATTCAAACACTTGTATGCTTTACTTCTATAGGAGTATCCTAGGAATATTTCTTCATCACCTTTGACATCAAATTTACCTTTCCTAGATTCCTTCAAGATATAACATTTGCTACCAAATACTTTCATGTAACTTATATTAGGTTTGTAGCCATACCATAGTTCATAAGGAGTTTGATTTTGTCTTTCTTCAACTGTACTCTGTTCAAGGTATGCACTACAGTCCCTTCCTTCCAATATTTGATTACAACATTCTTTTCGATCATTAAGGTTCTTGCATAATCCATGATGGATTCATTCCTTCTGTATGCTATACCATTATGTTGGAGTGTACCAAGGGATGATACTTGTCTCGTAATTCATCTTTCAATGTAGAATTCATTGAATTCATTAGAGATGAACTCACCACCTTTTTTTGATCTCAAACACTTCAACTTCTTTCTAGTTTCTTTCTCTACGCTTGCCACATACTACTTAAATTTTTAAAATACTTCATATTTTTCTTTTAAATACATTACAGTCATCAGTCTAGAATAATAATCAACAAATAGAATAAAATACTTATCTCCACTATAGCTCTCTATTCTAATAGGTACACATATGAACTAGCTCCAATAATTCTATAGAATGATAGTCCTTGCTTTTGAAACTTGTCTTTCCCATCTTACCAATTTGATAATTTTTGCATAGGCCCATATCAAGTTTCCTTAGAATAGGAATACATTTTACTCTTTTCTTCTTGCTTATCTTGATTAGATTATAAAAGTTCACATGACACAACCTTTTATGTCATAACCATTTTTCTTCTACTTGAGCAACAAAATATGAACTTTCACTAAGATCTGGGTAGAATAGGTTTCCTTTTGTTTATTTTCTAGATCCAACTAGATTACCTTTTTCATCCAACAACTTGGCCTTCCCATTCATGAATTCTACCTTGAATCCAATATTATTTAATTGTGCCACACTTAGTAGATTATGCTTTAGTCCTTCCACCTAGTAGGCATTGTCACATCTAAGTTCATTTGTTAGTGAAATACAACCTTTTCCCTTTATGTAACAAGATTCATTATTTCCAAATCTAACACTTCCACCATCATAATGTTCCATATGTTAAAACTTTGTTTTGTCACCAATCATATGATGTGAATAACCACTATCAATAATCCATGTATCATTTTTGCTAACATGAGAGGTAAGTGTCATTTTATCTCCATCATCAAATTCATCTTTTACAACAATATAAACCATTTCATCATCTTCACTACTATCTAAATCTTTAGCCATAAAACAAGATTTCTTACCTTTGTCCTTGCAGTCCTTGAAGTTCTTAAAATCTTTCTTTCCTTTGTACTTGTTGTGCTTCTCTTCATCTTTGTCTTCTCTGTTTGGACATCTTGCAGTAATGTGTCCAACTTCTTCACAAGAGAAACACATTAGAGGGATTTTACCTTTGTACTTTCCTTTTCCTTTGGGATACCTTCTTGCATGAAATGCTTCAATGGCCTCAAGATCACTGTTAGAACTTTCTTCCTCTTCACTTTCAGATTTTTTTCTTTTAGACCTTTTAGCTTTCTTCTTGAGTGATACCTTAGCTTCAAATGCAATCTCAAGATTGCTAGAACTAGGAGTATAATTATCATAGTTACCTAGTTCAAATGCAATCAATCTTCTAACTAGAGAATCTAAAGTTATATTGTTATTTTTTGATGAATAGTCATTTTCTATTAATAAATAATATACTAATTTTACAATTCACAAAAAGGGCCAAAGGATACAAGATCACCCCATGAAATTTCACACAGCCAAAGTCAAAATCAACATCTATTCATAAAAAAAACACATAAGAAGCAACCCTCAGACAACTAAAGTAGTGCTACCTGAGAGGGGTGGTTCATCCCAATCATGAAATCCCCAGTCATCCCTAGGATTGGTAAGTGGGCTAGAAATAGTCCAGCCATCAGTAGCATCATTAGGGGCTTGGTCAACATCCTTAGTATCAAACCACGAAGGTGATATGGCCAACTCTAGGTGAAGGGGTCACTTTCCAAAAAAAAAATGTTCGAGGACTAGGAGGAGGAGCCACCAGGCCCAGGGATATATTTTTATTTGGATCAAATATCATCTCTTCAATAGCAAACACTTTGATTGGATAGATAGGAAGAAGGGTTCTAAGTACCTTGCTTACCACTATTACATCTTGAATTGTTCATCTAGAGGCTTTGATAGCACTGACGCTGGCTTTGATTCTCTTAACATATTTTATGATGTTTTCATCCTCTCTCATTTTCATTTGATCAAACTATCCTCTAAGACTTTCTACTTTTGCTCTGCTTACATTGTCATCTCCTCCATAAATGGATTTTAGCTTGATCCACATTTCATGAGTAGTTCTAAAATATTTGACCTCATCAAATTTGGCATAGTTGAGAGATGAAGCAATACCAATGATCATGATGTTATGACTCTTTTTCTCTACAATTTATTCAATAGACATAGTTCCAGTAGAAGCCTTGTATTTGGCATGTAGATATTTTAGCTCTGAATCTCTAATGGTTACCAAGTGTAACCTCATGAGTTCTTTCCATGCCTTGAAGTTATCTCTATTGAGCTTTGGGATATCCCTTCTGTATAACATCTTGATCTTTAGCTTAGGTCCTTGAAACCTTCTTTGCAAGTACCAAAAGCTTTGATACCAATTGTTGGAAATATAAGAGAAGTAATTGAGAGGGGATGAGTGAATCAGTTACCACAAAAAAAATCCTAGGTTCCTTACATGTCAATACAAATTAAAACATAAACTCTATTTAAATTGTATTCTATTGTTACTCGACAAACACACAGGCATTTAGTTAACACTAGTAAATACTAAAAATTGACAAGCACTGAGAATCAACTATAACTTAGCAATAACTAAATATGTAAATCTTAAGATATTATCAGTGATTTAGCTTCTTAACTTAGTTTCATACACATAAAAGAAATAACATGAACATAAGTGACAACAAGCTTTAATGTGGAAACCCAATTTGGGAAAAATCACCAATTGCAATTAGTTATTGTTTTCACTCTTCTATAGTGAGCCCTCTTAGGAGCCAACCCTGCTAAAGGTTACAAAACATATTGTTAGGTGTGACCCTATTAGAGGATTTAATCACCCTGTTAGGAGTGGCCTTGTTAGAGGTCTTTAGATACTTCAATCTAAAAATTCCATCTTATTAGAGGATTATAGTTGTTAAGCCAACTGTTAAGAGATATAAATAATTGCTACAATGGTTAGAGAGTAACAATGAGATGACCTAATTTCTGATGCAACTAAATTGTTGATTACATATCTCAATTATGGCTTGTATACTTGATCCTTTCTAATTGAATTTATCTTTGCATCTCCACAAGGATATTATGCTTATCCTTCTAATTTTCTTCCTCTAAGCATCTTCAAATCTTCTATTCACTTGCTTTCATTCAATCATCAACTCAACCTTATATTTATATCTTACACATTTTCAAGTCAACTTGAATACAACTTAGAATACTTAATATTCATCTCCTTAATCAGCTATAACCAACAAAAAAATCAATTGAACTCAATATTCCAAAACAAGAAAATCCTTCGTTAGCTGACCCTACTCAATAGACACTAACTCATAAATGATTTTCCTGTGTTAACCCAGTGAACTTGGTTAACAATGCATTTCCACAAAGTTCCTTTGGTAACCAAGTGAGATCAGTTAACACTGGTTCCATCCAAATTTTCCTTTATTAATCAAGTGAGCTTGGTTAACACTCAACTTTTTTGATCTTTCCTTTGTTCCTTGAGTGAACTTGGTAGACACTATCTTCTAAACTTGGCAAACTTTGGAATGCTCGATAGACATAGAAAACTATCTTCACCACTCGAGTGAGCTCTACATACACTAACTAGCAATAATATGATATTTTGTGTAATATCAAAGACAACATATAATTGATCAATTATTCTCAACAATGGTTATGTGTTTGAGGTAGAAGAATTCGAGGATCATACTATGGAGGTCACTAAAGAACAGTGTGTTATATGTTCATTGCCAGACCTACTATGTTATGTAATTGATGTAATATGTGTTATAGCATGTGGAACTTAAATGTAATATCTAAAGATGGTCCTATATTACTCATTATACATTGGGAAAGCCTCAAGGATTAGTCAATTAGTTATTATAGAAATTGGTATAAAGGAAAGATGTTTTCCTCAATTGTAAATGTCTAATTATGTAATTATGAATGTATGTGAATTTGATGAGATCAAAGTAGAAGATGATGTTGAGGATATGTTGAGAACTTGAAAGGAGTTGTATTGGAAAGATAAGGTTTTGTATTAGTTAGTTCATTTCTTGGATATGTTATCCTAAAAAAATTTGTGAGAACAATTTTGAAGTAATTTGGGTAGTGGGTTCAATTGAGTTCTTATCTGCTCCCAACAAGGTTGGAATAGCTCCTAACAGGGTTGGAATTTCTTGATAGGGATTCAAAGTCTATTAACAAGGAGTCATATGTACTAATTGTATTTCATTGACTCTTAACAAAGTCACATCATTTCACAAGGAACTTTCTATATTAGTACATCATCGTGTGGGAATCATTCACACCAGGTTTTTCCCTTTGATCAAGGGTTCCCTTGATCATCATATCTTGTGTCACTTTTCATGGTTATTATCTTGTGGTTTTCATATCTATTGATTATATGTTTAAGTTTTGGTAAAGATTATTTTAAATGCATAATTGATTCACCCCCAACCACCCCCCCACCAATTATATTAGTTCACTTTACTGTCTAATCATCAGTATTAGAGCATCAAGTCCTTGAAGAAAAAGATTTAACAGCTCAAGGATTTCAATGACTACATTCAAGAAGGAAAGTCTATAATTTGATGGAGTGAACTATGATAGTTGGAAGGACAAGTTAAAGACTCATTTATTATGCATGGGAGTTGAATTCTAGATGATTACAAGGGAAATAAAAATAGTGATTGAGGAGAAATATTCAAAGAATTCTATGTAGGAGGAGAAAGATCTATTTCTATACAACATGTATGCCAAAGAAGCTTTTCTATCAGCTCTTCTAGAATTAGAGTATGTTGAGGTAAAGGGAGTCCTATAACTTCCACATGTTATTTGGATTAAATTGAAAAGTCTCTTTGAAGCTAATACATTTGTAAATAAATCTAAACTTCAAAATTGGAAGAATATATTTAGTAGTACTACGATGTAGGAAGATGAATCAATTATTGGATTTTTTTTGTAGGATATATGAGATTTTTGTAAGAACTATGATTTGTGATGGAGTTGTCACTGAAGATGATGTTGTGTGGAAGGTTTTGAAATATTTGTCACTTTCTTGGAAAGAAAAAGGTAGAAACTATTGAAAAGATTATTATTATTTCACCTAACTTTACCAAAGAAAGACTACTTGGAAAGTTGCAAGAATTTGAACAAGATTGAAAATAGAATAAGTGAAAACTAGAACTGAGACCACCTTTAATGTACAAAAGGATAGAGCTATGTTAACTAGAAGTGCAAGCACAAGTGGAGGTTATGCCAAAGAATGAAAAGATAAGCAAGAAGAAGCTAAGAAGAATTATAAAGGACTTGCATTATGAGTAAAATGGGAACCTAAAAGTAGGAAACTTTTTCTTTTTGGACTTGCAAAGAACTTGGCCATTTTGCATTGTGATATCCTAAAAGAGAAAATAAAATAAATTCGAGGAAGCCTTATAAGTCAGATTTTACATAGGATTGCTTCTTTATTAATAAAGATGACGAATTTGATTTTTAAGGTAACAAATTTCTTAGAAACTAATGATGAGGATGATGAAATTGGATTTGTTTCTATTAAAGAAGAGAGTCTTGAAAAAGAAAAAAAAGAAGAGGTAAAAGAAGAGAAAGTCTTAGTAACACATGGTAAAGAAGAATTGTTTTGATTGAATTATAGATAGTGGTTGCATTCATCATATGATAGCATATATGAATAAATTTTCTTAGTTTAACAGTTATGATGGAGGAGTAGTTGGAGTTGGAAATAATGCACCTTGGCTTATTAAGGAAAAGAATCTATTAATCTTGATGGGAAAACTAACACTAAGGATGTCTATTTTGTTGATGGGTTGAAATATAATATTTTGAGTGTTGGACAACCTATTGATAAAGGTTACCAATTACAATTTGTAGAAAAGGCATGTGTGGTCAAAGACAAAAACTATAAGTTTATTGGAATAGGTACAAGGAGTAGAGGTAATTTTTTAAAATTGAATCTTGCTAAGATGACATGTTTTGTTGTAAAAGTCAAATAAGAACAAGAACATAATTGGCACAAAGTGGGTATTCAAAAACAAGACTAATAAATAAGAAGTGGTAAGAAATAAAGCAAGATTAGTATGCAAAGGTTATTCACAACAAGAAGGAATTTATTTTGAGGAAACTTTATCCCATGTTTCTAGAATCAAAGTAGTGAAAATATTTTGGCATATGCAGCTAACAAGAATTTTAAGGTTTATCATATGGATGTGTAAGATATAAAAATATGGATGAATAGGGTTTAGAATAATGCACATGAAAGAGACTCTAAACCCATATTTTTAGACATACATATGAAATGTAAGAGGATGGAATGTAAATTTTGAAAAGCTAATATTGAAATGAAGAAATGAAAGTACTTACCTCCGAAAAAGAACCTACTGAAAACCCTGTCAAACAGTCTCAAAAAATATTTATTTCCACAATTGCTTGAACCAAAATTGTGAGATCTATAAAATCAAATAATCTTTTTTTTTCTTTTTTGAGCCAAGTTGACCTTGACCCAAATACGGGGTAAGATCAAATACCCCTTAATTTTTTACCTTGACCTGCACTACTCCAATGAAAATTATGTTTGCAGATCTCAAAAGTTTGGCAAAAAAGGTATCTAGATCTGTACTAATATTTGATATCCCTCACCTGTATCTACAAGATTTTTAAATTTTTTTTTTGTTTGGATGAAGGGTTTTCCTTGGTCAAACCCCAGTTTGGAATCAACTTTAATAATGGAATTAAAATAGAGAATGCTAGCAAGTAGTAAAAATAAATCTAACAACGAAGCTATGACACTCAATAGATATGCAATTGTATTTTAAATGTAAACAAGTATATTGATATGAAAGCTTGGACTCAATAATGTAAATAAAAAATGTAAATCGAATTCTCCACTATTGTATGTTTTAAATCCACCTTGAGGAAGAATGAATAGATCTTGAAGATGAACAAAGGATCTTGAAGGAAGACACACCACCATGATGGATAGATCGAGGGTTTGAATGATGAATCTTGAATGCTTAAATTCTTGATCTTCAATGGAGAACTTGAATACTTGAATAGGTGATTGCTTGCTCACTTGATTTTCCTACTTGAATTTAATGGAAGGTGGATGCTTGATCATGACAAGTAGATATCTCCTCATGAAAAGTGGATGTCAAAATGAGAGAAGTAGGATTCCTTTATACTAGTCTAGGGCACAAACTTCTAGAGAGGCCAACATAGTCGAAATAAATTCCAATTAAGCCTTAAATCCTGTAAATGGACCTATATTAAATGAAATTTAAGGGTATACCATTCCAAAGGCCTAAAATGGATGACCTAGAAGTGGGAAAACAAACTTTTGAACTTCCCCTGACATCTGACAAACTTTCTAATGAAAAGGGGACCTGGGTCAAGGTCAAGGTCAAATTTGACCTAGGTAAAGGTTGGCCTTGACCCAAGGGTTTAAGACCCCTAGAGAATGAGCCAGAAAGGAAAATAGTGCCTGAGGAGGCCCAAATAGAGCCCTATATAGGCACAAAAGATGGCAAGGGGGTAGAAAATAGGGGAAAACTTGATGAAGTACCAAAACACCCTATAAGGATGGCTAAACATTCTTAACATGGAAGCACTTGGGTGATCCCACAATAATGGGTTCCACTTTTTGGCCAATTTTGACACTAAAATCAATATTTTTGCAACAAACCTAATGTTCGAGTGACTATATCTCTAAAACTATAAATAATTTCAAGATGACATAAACTAGTGATTTTTAGTACTCCGTTCCTATTTGTAACCATATTTTTTAATTTAATTTTTTTAAAATTTATTTCAACTATTTCATATCCTCCGAAAAGTGGTACATAATAAAATTCAATATTTTTAAAGAGTGATAGTCCATTTGACACACATAACTTTTTTTCTAGAAATGATAATGCAATAATTATTTTGGCGTTATATTTGCAACATCAATATCTAGAGGATGCATTTGGTTTGATTCATTTTGGTTGAATATTGTATAGTTTATGAAGTTTTGAAGTGACACCAATCATAATTCAGACATACATTCGTTTTGACATAGATAATTTGAAGTCAATTTATCATAAACCTTTTTTTTTTAAATAGAAATCTATCTCAATAAGTTATTTCCTACATATTTTTCAAAAAAAAATTGACCTAATTGACTAATTTTCTTGAAGTGTCGAAGTTAGTTGATGTTCAAGTGAACATATTTTAAATGTTTGGTGCGAACACATGTTCACCTAAACATACAGGATATAATTTCCTAGACACCAAAAATTTAAAACGCAATGTTCATGCAAGCATACCTAATTTATTATGTTGGTGTAGACATATAAAAAACAATGGCGTCAGCTTCTAACAAGCAGTTTAAAAGTAGTGACAATGACAAACAAATCCATACAACACAATTTTTATATGATTATTGCGCAAAATTTATCTTGAGGCAAGGGGTAATTTTTTTTTTTTTTTTTTTATATAATGGGAAACAAGAAAGGAAGGCAAAGAAAATATGCAAGAAAGAGATCTAATGAAGCAAAAAAAAAGAAATCTTCAGAAGACTACGACACAAAAAACAAGGTGAAGGAAATGTTTGAGAAGGCTCAATAGAAGTAGAAGAAGTGCATATGGGAGAGAGGTTAGGAACACTCCCTATGGAATCTCAAACAATGAATGTTGAAGAAGGCTCAATATCACTCCCTAAAGAGGTTCAAATAACAGAAGTCAGAGAAGGGTTAGAATCTTTCCCTGCAGAAACTCAAACAATGGATATGGGAGAAGGCTCAAGATCACTCCCTGTAGAAATTCTATTAACAGAAGTCAGAGAAGGGTCAGGATCAAGTGCAAGAACTGGTATTGATGACCTCCTAAATATTGCCCAATCTGTAAAGAATGCTATTTCTCCAAAAAAATTAGATCATTTACTTAAAATGGATGTGGATAAATTGAGAAGACTTGAAGCTACTGTTAAACCATTAAGTTTGTCTAAGAAAAGGTCAATGAATAAGAAGATAAAAGAAATTATGACTCAATTTGATAACACTGAAACACTTGAACAAGTTTCGTTACTTTCACTTTTGCTTACACAAATTAAGTTGCAAGAGGCATTGAAATTGTTAGGTGTAGACACAACATCAAAGAAGAGAAGATTTTCTAGCATGCAAACTGATCTGATTGAAAATGTTAAACAAGGTTTGAGAAACATAGGAAAATACTCTTGAACTAAAGATAAGTCTGTGGCAAAAAAAGTGATGCTGATGTGTGTTGTAAATAAGAATATGACCCAAAATAGATAAATATCTTCAATTTTGTTTGAAATGGGTTTTAGTAGGAAAACAATGAGAAAATATGTTAAGAGAAGATTAATTGCGGATGATAATACTATAAAGGGCAATTGGGCAATCATGTGTAGAGCACCTCGTTCTGATAGGATTGAAGAGTCATTAAAAAATTTAGTCATATCATTTTGGATTGATAACTCTCATTCTTCATCAAATAGCAGAGATGTTATTAGGAATATGATTACATTTGGTCAATATGAGCATCACACAAAAAATTGGTTGGACACAACACAACATGAGTTATATGTGTCATTTTGTAGTGAACATCCTAATGTAAAAGTTGGGAAAATGTTGTTTGAAAAATTGAAGCCATACTTTGTGAGGTCAAACAAAGTGTTTGAAACATGTTGTTGTCATCATCATATTGAGTTTGATCTCCACTATCAAGTATTTTGAAAGTTTGT
The DNA here is from genome assembly GCA_028749045.1 of Cupressus sempervirens. Lineage (NCBI taxonomy): Eukaryota > Viridiplantae > Streptophyta > Pinopsida > Cupressales > Cupressaceae > Cupressus > Cupressus sempervirens. The sequence goes on from CM053784.1 coordinate 16,609,644, forward strand.
AGAAGACACATATGGTTTTCATGCTACTCCTCCTAGTAGGAAAGGTGAGTTTATATCATTCATTCTATGTGACAAAATAGATGATCCAGCTGGTCAAATAAATTACATCAAAGGATTAAGTGAAACACGTGGTGAATTGGCTCTATTTCCTTTGAAAATTGAAAATATTGATGCAACAAAAAAATTGAATTGCAAAAGTTACAAGTATGTCAAGAATGAAAAATTTTTGGGAAAAGAGACAAAAAGGTTGGAATATGTTGAAGAGGAGTTACCTATTCTAACATTTATGAAAAAATTTAAGAATTTGATTCAACCTTATATTCATCACACATTTTTTGCAAAGTGGCAAGCACAACAGTTTCAAACTTTGAGAGATAATTTCCCACTTGGAATGATTGTATCAATTGTTGATTTTGTAGAGAACTATTCCTTTGTTCATTAGAAAGCAATTCAATTAGATTATTACTTTTCTAAGAAGGCCACTATTATGGTACATGTTTGTTACAGACATGCACAGTTAGATTTGGATAGTGTTCAGAGTACAATTCAAGCACGAGTAATTAAAAAGGAATATCATTTCTATATAAGTAATGATAAAGAATATGACATTCACTATGTCGAACATTGCTTCAATATCTTCTTTTCTTATTTGAAAGAAAGAAACATAAATGTTGATAAACATTATGTTTCGTCTGATGGATGTGCCGCATAGTTCAAATCATCTAGACCATTTTATGCATTATGTAGATATCATCGCAATGAGAATATAAAACACATATGGAATTTCTTCAAGAGTGGTCATGGAAAAGGTGAACATGATGGTGTCAGAGCTTGCATCAAATGTGTTTTGTGAAAGTATCAAATGAATTATTATGGAGTTCATGTAAATGATGCACATGATGTTGTTGAATGGTGTAAGACACATTTTTCATTAGATGAGGTCGCGACATCATCAACAACAAGTTGATAGGTACCATATAGAGTCTTTTGCAAGATAATAGGTATGGACATGTACATCTATTTAATTTTTATGCAATTAAGCTATAAAATTTTATTGTTAAGTTTTATTTTTCAATTCATTGAAGTTTAAATTTAATTTGTCCATATTTTCAATTTAATGAACTTTTAGGTGTTAGTAGAAAAAACATGCATGGTTGCAAGAGGATAGAAAACACACATTCCTTACATTCAGTCATGAGTATAGATAATTGCAATTGGACATTGAAGACAAGAGAATATTCATGTTTTTGTGACAGTTGCATTGGTGAAGATTATGAAGAATACATCAATCAAGCATGTGGATATACAGGTGCATGGATTTCAGTACCACTTGATGTTACTGATACATTTGATAAAGATGATGAAAATTTTGATGACATTCCATTGATTTATGATGATTATGATCATATCTCTAGATTGGTAAAAGTGGGTAAGTATCATAAAATTTAATTTGAGCAAGTGTTATTAAAATATCAATTTGAACTATCTTATATATGTACTGTACACATACACATGTATACTTGTTATGCAGGAGATATCTTTGCAGTGATTGTTGAGCCTAGAAATTATGAAGGTGTCAGTTATTATTTATTGCAATGTATTGTAGATAGGACAAAGTTTAATGACCTTGAAGAAAGTGATGGAATGTTGTTCCCCATAGGTAACTATATATATATATATATATATATATATATATAGGTAACTTTATATATATCAAATTTTAAAATACTTAAATTTGTGGTGCAGGTTCTATTGTGATAGAGGGAACATATTTGAAGCAAGAAAAAATAGTCCAACATGGAATACATTTTGTTGATTATCAACCTAACAACAAGGTTTTACAATATAGCCACCTAGTTGTTGCTATCGGGCTTTTTCTACATCCAGTCAAAGTTAAGCGTGCACGTCACAAGTGGAGACTAGACAGTGAAGATCATGAGAAGATATTACATGTTATAAGTGTACATCATGGTTGAATTGACATTTGAGATTTATTTTATAATAATTTGAATACCAACTTCTTTTCAAACTATTGAATTTCATCTTGAATTAAATGTGTTTTTAGTTGTACGATCATAGTCTTAGTTATCATTAGTTTATTAAAAACTATATAAATTAATAATATTAATTGTACCATGGATAAATTTAATAATTTAACAACTTGATATTTAAATAGGCTAAGTTAGTTTGAACTTACACAATCATTATCTATAGATACATGTATAAAAAATAATTTAATATTTTACAACTCTTGAACGTCAATTTCTTTTGAAACTATTGAATTTCATCTTGAATTAAAGTTATTTTTAATTTTATGATCATAAGTTCTTAATTATCATTAGTTTATTAAAAAACTATATAATTTAATAATAAATTAATTGTACCATGGATGGATTTAATAATTTAAATTCATTTATCAACTTTTTTTTCAAACTATTGAATTTCATAAGTGAATTAAATGTGTTTTAAAAATTGTAAGATTATAAGTTCATAGTTATCAAATGTTAGTTTACTAAAAAACTAGATATATTTTAATGTTAGAACTTTATTACATCTATGGTCATACTCTTAAATTTTAAATTAGTTTAAATTAAGAAATATGTATCTTTCTAACTTCTTACTAATTGATATAACAAATTTGCATCTTTATTCAGGTACTAATTAATTTATTATGTATCTTTAGTCCTTCTAATTGTTTATTTCATATAATCATTAAAATTTTAAAATATAACGGACATTTAAATTTATAATATAAATCATTTCCATGTTAATTTAGTAGTTTTAAGCACCTATATTAATTCAATTCAATCACCCTATTTAAATTATTATTCTTTTTCAAAATTTTCAATTAGGTTTATAGATCAATTTGGAAATTCTTTGAATATTTAACTATTGAAGTACCTGTATTTAGAGAAGTTAATTTGATTATTTTATAATGATGACAATAAAATCTAAAGTCAACAAGAGAGTAAAGATGAAAACATGCAAGACTAGCTACGATAACAAGAGAGTATGAAGGATGAGAGAATGGGCAATTCCCAGAATACTAAGTTAACTGATATATGATAATACCCATATTGTCTATCTTCAGCCACTTCATTAATTAATTTATGTCCCTCTCATACAATGAACTAAATTACACATATAAACTATGGCATATAGCACTTAGAATAGAAAATGCTTATGCTAAAGAAAGTAAAGTTTACTATTCACTAAATGAAGGAAACAAAACCAAGTTCATTTACAATTGTTCAATTTCCAACCATAGCACATTCATTCCAAATACTATACTACAACTAAATGAACAACAAAATTAAAAGTAAACTCAGAGTCACAAATAGTAGTCCCAGCTATAGGGGTTTTCCCACCAGTAATTTGGTGATCTCATTAATTTCTCAAAAAGTTACATATATAGGCCTCTTCAAAATGTCCAAATACATTAGACGGTTGTAATGTAAAGAATATTTGAATGGAATAAACTAAAAATAGGACATGATTGAATCATTTTCTATTACAGAGACTAAGCTAAGTGATAGAATTCCATAAATGGCTACAAAAAGAAAGAGAGAGAAGGGAATGACAGATGTCTAGAAGAATGTCAGAGCATCATGCCTTCTTAGGATTAACTACCTTAGCTCTATAAGCTTTCATTGTATCAGTTACTTTGTCCAAATCCTCGACACTTGGGATGATGATATTGTCAACTCAAATTATCTAGTATTCATGAATCTCTATCAATTCATCCACTTCAGCAACCTTTGACTGGAACTTCTTCGATACCCTCCTTATGACCGAGTTTGCTTATGAGGGCTCTTGAATCTTTGACATCTGGAAATTTAGTGGATCAATAGCTTCATCAATAAATGCTAGGAACTTCAACTTCATCATCTCAATATCTACTAGTTTGCCATTGGCAAACACATCTTTCAGCTCATTTGTATACCTTACAAAGCTTTCCACTATGAATTCCAAAGATTGTTTCCAATGAAATAATGGCACTTTGCTCATTTTGAGGATCCTGTGAGAGATAGAAACATTGTTCTTCATGTTGATGACCTCTTAAAATAGGGAAATCTTCTTTGCCAAGCTATTTTTTCTTTCTTCATGGTGATCTGATGCCTTGAAGTAACTTCCATCAACTTGTTAGCATCCAACAAAATATTTCCCAAGTTTTCAATCAATGGGGGACCTTGAGCCTTCATTTGATCTACCCATGTTTGACCAGTCTACCCACATTACCTTTCTTGTTGTAGCTTTAGAAGTAGATTCTTGTTCTCCTCTGCATTCAGGTCAAATTGACTTGTTGAAATACTCCCAAGTGCAGATCTAATATACTCCATCAACTCTATGCTTAAGGACTTGAGGACCTCCTTTTATGTTCTTAACTCCTCTAACCTATCTTCAATCTTCTCATTAGTAGGCTTTCATATATTAACCATGGAGTCATAAACAAGGATCTCAAGATCCACCATTTAGATCTAGAAGTCATTTGTGGTAAGCTCATGGAACTTCCCCTCTTTGTGTGGCTCTGCTATCTTCACCAATATGTGGCCAGTAGAAGGACTAGTAGCCAATGTTGCCATTGACTTATGCTTCTTTGTCTTCTTGGAGGGTGGTTGAGAAGAAGTACCTTATGTAATTAGATACTTTTATGGGGTGGCCTCTTCATACCTCTACTTCTTTTGATCAATAGTTTTCTCCAACCATGACTCAGTTGAGAGGATGTTGATTGTAGTCTACAAGGTAGTAGGATCAAACAACTTCCTTAGGACTAGGGGAGTTTTCTTGCTGTGAGAAGTAGCAGGGAAGGAAGTGACTTTGGTCACTAAGAGGGCTAGGGTATCCCCTTGTTGTGATGTATCTTGTCTATCCATGGGGTTAGTGCCATCATCAAAATTGATGACTTGAATAGGGGAGGTTGGCTTGGCTAATGATTTCTCTTGCTCTTTCTCCTTCTCTTTGTCCTTGTCCCCTTCCTTCTCCCCAACTTTTCTAGTGTTTGGAAGAAAGCCACCTCTGTAGGTAGGATTAATTAGAACATTTTTAATTGGAGGTTCATCTCCACCTTGTAAAATAGATTGAATTGGGCATACATATATTGAAGTAGTAGTTGTGGTGGTAGTTGTTGCAGTTGATCGAGAAGCTCTCAAAGATACTTCACTAATAGAATCAATGCTCCCCATTATTTTCTTCCTTTCTTGGGTCCACTCTACCCACTTGTCCATCCTCTTGATAATTCCATACATAAGGACCTTCATGGTGTTGATAACATGACCTGCAGGCAGTGTAAACACAATAGGAGTGCTTTTGATCTTCTTGTGAGATAATGGATGCATGTAGGAAACATCATCTACAAGGTCAAACACATCAATTGAATAATTATACAATTTAATTTCATCAATAGTTAATCAGGACCAAAACTTCTCCCAAATTTGACAGTCATTAAGACATCTCACCTAGTAATCTTCAATGTTTAGAATGAGTCTATAGGCATATCTCAACTTTAAATGATCCTTCACAAAGTTTACTAGGTCATACTGAGGCCTAAGGACCTCATAATCAATCAACTTAATCTTACTTTCAAAATTCTTCTTTAGATTTTGGGTATCAAATCAGAGGCATAGGAATAGGGTCCAACCACTATGAAGAAAGAAATCCTAGCTATATTCTTCACATTTGAATGCAAAGTGTTCACTTCAAGAAGTTGTTGACCCAATTTGAAAAGAACAACCTTTTCCTTTGGGTACCTAGGAAGTCTTTTGGGAAAGCCATCAAAAGGACCTATCCGTAGGTAGGAGAAGCTCAAAAAATGGATAATGAGCATCCAAATTGGCCAATAGCTAAAATGGCTTCTAGCAAAAATATCCTTACAGGGTAGCCTTGTAACTCTTGACACAATCACATTGTAAAGGCATTGTTCATGACCACATATTTCTCAAAGCTCCTTTGCAACTATAGGTGCAGGTAGAACTCATACACCTTTGTACATTCATCATAATTTTGAATAATGGGAAGGTTAGGCCATAGGTAATACATAGCCAAGGCATAGATTAGGTAAGAGGAAATGTAGAAGTATTTTAATCCTCTAGCCAAATTCATCCATGAGGAAAGATCTTCACAGATGATCTAGGCCTAATTGATTTGTAGACCTTTAGCAAAGATAGCTTGCACCAAGAAGAAATGATGCTTAATAAACTCTAGGATTTCCTCCTTTCACTTCAGTCTAACCAACAAGGTGAAGATAGCTACAATCTCCCTTTTTAGATTGGTCCCAAAAAGGATCTTTGATGTCTTGCTCTTCTTTGAGTTAGGTGCTTGAAACTAGGTCCTCTGCATATCCTCCCTTGTTAAGGTCTTCTTCTCATGGAAGAACCAAAATCAATGTCACAATACTCCTCCTTTATGAGGATGTCAAATGCAAACAACATTAAATAATTTTTGATTGAGACGAGGATGGACTGATCAGGAAACAAAATTTTCTTTGTTTTTGGATTGTATCTCTCGATGCACTCTCTTACTAATTCTAGAGCTTGTACTGCCATGGGAAATCCAACCACTTCTACCAATCCACTTTCTTTTAGCTTTTGAGTGATCGGGTGAATAGGATGAGAGTTTAATCTTCTATGGAGATCACCTAAATCATAATACTTAAATGAAGTATCTATTAAATCCTTCAACTCACTCTCCAAGCCTATAAGCTTATCATAACTTGTAGCTCTGATTGCCATTTTCTATGATTGCATGATATGTGGTTCTTGATAAATAACCATTTTAAAATACTTGAGGAATTTTTTTTAGAAAATTCCAATGAACTAGATGTATAAATTCAAATGTTGGCACCACACGAACAAATCTAAGTTTAGCCAATGATTATAATGATAGGATTTTTATTAAATTTCATAATCAACAACTATTTAAACTTTCCATTTTCAGGCACATAAAAACACATAACACCGAATGCCTTGTTACTTTACTTAAAGTAAAGTCTTATCACTACAAGTCACTTACCAAAACAAAGACTTTAGCTTCGCAAAAAGTGCTTTATTTTCTATCAAAATTTAGAATGTAGATATATTGAATAACTTAAAATGTGCAAGGGAGAGAGAGTAAGTCAACTTTTTCATAAGCCAAATTTTCATTTGATTCAAAATCATGGTGTGAGGAATGATTCTTCAATAGCTTGTGCACTTCATTCTTTCACTTTCCACCCTAAGAATTTAACCCTTGCTTTACTTTATGTTGGGGTTGCACCTTCACAACTAACCTTTCTGGAAGCATCTTTTGAGAATCTCCACAAAATATTCGCACTTTAAATTGACTTGACTTTCTATTTTCAAAGCCTTCAAAGAAGTGACAATTTACATTACCTAGGGACAAAAACCCCTCTCTGAGCAACATTTTCTGAAGTGCAGAAATCTCCACAATGTTTCCCTTAAATTTTGATGTGATGGCTTGGCAAGGTGAGATCTTGAGCATGCATCATTTATTATGAGCTAAAAATTAGTTTTTTTTAACATCATGCTCACACTGTTTGTGCATAAAGGCTTGGATTTGACATAAGTCATTTTATCTTTTGAAGTAGAACATAATACCTTTGCTTCCACTAGTGAGCAACTAGAAACCCACAGACCTGCTCTTCCTCTTGAAAGTAGATTTTTACCTCAACGACTTGATCAGAGCTCTTCCTGGATTCAATTTCTAGCTTCATGGATCTTTCCACAATGATATAATCATGTGTATAACTTGTTTATCATTACGATGGCTTCATTTTTGGGAACATGCTTGATGAATCTTTCCAAAGGGGAAAACCATATCAATTGCTCAGAATCCATATAAAATGGAATGTGAGGGTGAGATAGTACATATTAACACAAAAAACTTACTTCTCATCAAGAAGATTCCCAAACACATCCCAACCACTCCTAAATCACCTAGACCCTGAACACATTAGAATCAAGAATCAAGAATTGATGAGAAGTAGGTAACCTAAAATCTACCTAGACATCAATCTTGGGTAGATATGCATTTAATACCAATAACTTGAAATGGAAAGGGAAGAACTAAAATTTGGCAACACAATATAATATGTTGGTTGTTATTGCTTGAAGATCTCTACAAGAAATGAAGCCTTGAACTACTACTACAAGTAATTGCTTTGCATCTAATGTTACAATTTTTCAATCATGGACCTCTAGAAAAGTATGAACATTATGAGTATAGTTAAACAACTTGTGTGGACCTTTTCCAATAAATAATTCATCAAAGAAAAAAATACCTTAAATGTTTTAGTGTCAAAGAAACACATATTTGAAACAAGGACCATAAGAATCTCCTATGAACTCACACACAGATAGAGAGAGAAATAGTTTAATATGACAAATTATCAGAAGCATTATCATATGTCCTCCACAACTATACTTGCTCTAACAACTGATGTTTAACATCAAGTCCTTAGATATGAAAAGTGAATACTCTAATTTTGCATAACTGACAAGTTTTCTTACACAATATAATTATTTCTTTACATATTACTTTAGATTCCATGTCTACTCTTCTTAGACTTCACCTTCAATTCCACTTGCACTAATATTTTTTTGAGCATTAATGGTAGCCTAACATTGTTGAACATTGTGATATTTTCTCTAATATGGTATGCATGGGTCCAATCATGTTCCAAACTAGAAACACATAACTGTATTGAATGATTACCATGTTGGTCTTAGAATGGTTTTGACAATGGAGTGTCAACACACTTAAGTTATTTACTAAGTTCATGTCGAGCTACTAATATATGCCGAGTATAATATAGATTTTGAATTGCAATAAGTGTTGAGCTAGATAGAAATATGGTAAGTGTCAAGTCACTCAAGTGTCAAGCAAATAGATAGTGCCAAGAAAGTTTAAGTGGCAAGTGAATAGTAGATGCCAAGAAAGTTTAGGTGTCAAGCCAAACAGAATTATAGTAAGTGCCAAGCACTAGTATTAGCAAGTGTCGAGCAGCAAAGAATTGACATAGCAGTTTTTAAAGGCACAAACAAATATGTAAACTATTTTCATGCCAGCTAATGGGTAGATTTTGAAGCCTTAGAGATAAGATCGAATCTATTTTATTCCCTATGCAATCAACATGCAACCAATCAAAAAATGGAATGGTAAAGATGAAAAGAGGTTGAATCTCAGCCATAGATTCATACCTAACCCTAAGTCATGAAATATTTATAAGGAGATCAAAGCCCCATAGTTCAAAAATGATAGAGATATTGAATATGATGCATGTGAGCGAAGAATAGAAGGAAAAAAGGGGTGAATTGATCAGAGAACATTCAAGGTGACTTAGAAGAAGGATAGAATTGCTGAACCAATAGAGGATCAACACTATAATAATTTCATATTAGATCTATGAGGATCATATTAGATAGAACAAGGATCTAAAATCAGCAATATTAGACTGTAAGTAGTTAGATCAAACATTCTACTATACTCTCTAACAATTATATCAGTAGGATGAAATCCTACAGACTTAGGTTGGTTTAACAACCATTGAGAAATCCTTTAATAGGGTGACATTCCAAGTGAATGTTATAAAAATCCTTTAAATAGGTACACTTCTAGCAGGGTGTAAAATCCTTTAATAGGGTAGGATCTAACCATCCTTTGTAAGCCTTTAATAGGGTAGGCCTTTCACAGGGCAGACCATGGCTCATGGTAAAACTTTGGAAGCTTAACCAATTACATTATTGTTGCAGTAGTAAGAGTTGTGGGTGTCACCCCCACCCCAGTTTTACCTTCTCATTTTGGAGGGTCTCTAGGTGATCATATCTAGTGTCAAGTGTTTACATGGATGCTTTTATTTTTCATGTTATTTCAATATGTTTCATGCATGTATTGATTGATATTAAAAGTTTTATTGGTTAAAGTTTAAAACTTTTGATTCACCTGCCCCCCTTAGAAGTATATTTCCCATTTGTAAATTCCAACATATGAGTCACCAAATAGATAAAGATTTCAATAATAGTACAATGGAATAATCTATGTTGATAGTAATATTCTTCCCTATACCAATTTCATGTGGTATTTTATTTTTCCAAGGTTATCACAAAACAATTTATGCCCAAATACACCAAGATCTACCATCAAATTCTCATCTAGTGTATCCCTTAATTCAATCATAAAATCATCTGAATTCTCATGACAAAGAAAATAATGAAGAATTCTATCTATGATTTTCTAGTCTTAGATTGGTTTTGACATATGAGTGTCAACACACTTAACCAAATTCTTAAGATGATGTTGAGTATAATACAAAAGCTGAGCTACAATGTATGTTGAGCCAGAGAATTCAATAGGTGCCAAGTGATCTTTAAGTGCTGAATGAAGTTCAAGTGCCGAGCAAAGTATAGATGTTGAGTCACTATAGATGCCGAGTGAAATAGAATTGCTATAGGAGCTGAGTGAGCCAGTTTTCCTATATGTGTCAAGCATCAACAACTAGTAAGTTTTGAGTAACACAAAATTAGCATATGAGTTTGTGCCTTCACTAACTTAGATGTAAATAATTTTTGGAGCTGACATAGGATGAATCTTGAAGGACCTTGTAGATAAGAACAAATCTTTTACATTACCTATGTAATCAGCATGCAACCAATAAGAAAAATGGAGAAGACATGCAACCAATAGAAAAATGCAAGAGTTAAGAGGGAAATAAAGATTTAATATTGATCGTAGATTCATACCTAATCCTAAGTCTTCAAAATCCTTAGGAGGAAAAAACCCCATTGTATGCAAGTATGAGAAGTGTATGGGTGAACTATAGTGAAATTTAGAGGGGTGTTTGAAGACTTAGAAGGAAGAGCAACATTGCAGCATTCAATTGATCAAGAACAAAGTATCAGAACCTCAAAGAGTGACATATCAGATCAAGCAAGGATAAGATCAATTAGAGTAGAATAAGGATCTTTAAGCAGCAATTAAAGATTGCAAGTAATCAAGTCAAGGCTTTCTAATACTCTTTAGCAATTGTATTAGATATGGAAATCCTATGGAGTTAGGTTGGCCTAGCAGCCATTTTAAAATCCTTTAATAGGGTGTCATTCCAAATGAATGTACTAAAGTCCTTTAACTAGGCCTAATTTTAGTAGCTTAGTGAAGTGCTTTAACTAGGTCACTTCTAATAGGGTGTAAAGTCTTTAATAGGACATGCCTTTCACAGGGCAGACCATTGGAAGTGGTCAAACATTGTAACCTTGAATAGTTACACATTGTTGCTATGGTATTTTGTGGGTGTCATCTCCACCCCAATTTTACCATCTCATTTCTGGAGGATTTTTGGGTTACCAAATTTGTGTATTATCTATTTTCATGCATGCTTTTACTTTTATGTTCATTAGATGAATTAGATGCATGCAAAAAAATTTAGTTAAAAGGTTTTGAAATGGATAAAGTTAGTTACATATGAATCACCCCACCCCCCTCCCCCCCCCCCCCCCCCCCTCAAAAGTAAATCTTCCCACTTGTAAATTCCAACAATTGGTACTATAGCTAAGTTCTCTCAAGAAGGAGCCTTACAACTTGGAGAAAAAGATCTGAAAATGGAAGCCTACAAACTTGGGAAGATCATAAAGAATCAAGCAATCAATATACAACTTTATTTACATGCCTTGGAAGAAGCTAGAGAGGACCTAAAAAAACCCTTAAAGAGAAGAAGAGAGATTGCCTTAGCTAAGAATGACACATAGTACAAGGAGATTGACACCTCAAATCTATTTTCAAATGGAGATTCCAAATAGATTGATGTAGCAATAGCAGAACTGATGGAGAAGAATAGAGCTCAAGTAGAAGAAATCAAAACACTCAAGCTTGAACAAGAATCACAAGCCATAATGCTTTGTGAGGTGACTGAATAGAAGAAAAGAGCCATTGAAGATAAGGCTATGCTAGAAGAAGACAAGAGAGACCTTGCCAACAGATTAGAAGAAAAATCAATTGAGCTTGCAAGAATCTCAAACATGTAGGTAGACTCCTTGAGCCAGATGATGAATGCACATCACAAACTAAATGTCAAGGATATTGAGATCTCTACACTGAAGATGCAAAATGACCTAAAAAGAGAAAAGGATATTGTAGAAAGCTTCAACAAACCCAATGAAGCCATCAAGTACTTTGAGAAGTTACTAAAATCACTAAGGGCTAGAAATGATACTTTAGGACTAGGATTCGCTAGCACTGAACAAGGAGAGTCATCCAAGATTGTATAAGAAAGGAGTAACAAAGGTAAGAACACTAAACCTACTTGTCATTTCTATGGTAAAAAGGGACATACCTCTAATATGTGTAGGATCAAGAATTCTCATAAGCCTAACAAGCCTAAGAATGCAAATTATTGTCATAAGTGCAAAAAATAAGGACATCAAGCACATAACTATAGGTCTAAGACTATTAGGACACCAAGATTTGAGGGTTACTACTACAATTGCAAGAAGTATGGACATAGAGCTTTTGAGTGCAAATCAAAACCTATGTGGACACCAAATCAGCCAGCAGGAGCAAATCATGGACATCACTACAATTGAGATTAAAACACTAGGTATAGATGTCATTACTATCAAGAATATGGACACATTCTTGAAAATTGCATAAGGACACATTTTAGAGGAAACTATAATAGATGGTTGAGCCAAACCACATGTTTTAGTTGCTTGAAGACTAGTCATATTAGCAGTAATTGCCCTACAATGTCAAAGGCACCAAAGAACAACAAAAGTAAAGAGAAGGTGGATGTTGAACACATCAAAGGAGAAATGAATAAGACATGGAAGAAGAAAGATGGGTGTATCACATCAAATCAAGGGATCAGATAACCTAACAAGTCAAGTGATCACACTTCATCAAACTAAGCAAAGAGAAGGCATGAGGAACTAATTTGCAAAGTTTTATCATACATCAGTTCCCAGACAAGCAAGAACTAAAAAGAAGAGATCAGCATGAACAAAGATGCAAAGTTAAAATTTCAAGATTTAACAAGTGTTGCTGAATTACCCTCAGATGTCAAGTTTATTGTCAAGAAAGTGGAAGTCGAATGACTAATAGATGCCAAGTTGGTAGAGGAAGCTGAGTGAAGAAGAAATTTTTAGTTGAAGCTGAGTAAAGAATACTCTTGTGGATGTTGAGTGTTGAAAAGCCAATGGAAGTTGAGTAATGTAGAATTCTTTAGAAGTTGAGTGGATAATTGTATCCACTCTAAGCATTAAATGCAGCAAAATAAGGGTATATCATCACATTTTCAATCATTTTTCTTCATCGCAAATGAAGAGAAAAGATGAAAAAGAGTGCAGAGCAGCCTCATAGAAGAGAATCTAGTGTTTGAACATATTTCAACAAGATTTCAATGTGATTTCATCGATCTTGAGGTATTTACATTTGTGCCAAGTTATGCAGTTAACTATTTTCTTCGTGTTAAAGCCCTAGAATTACAAAAATGGCTTCTAGCTCTAGAAAAACTCAGGACAAGGAACTCTTAAAAGTCCAGCTAGTGTCCAATGAGGTCAAACAACCCAATTTCTATCCAATACTAGAGGTTGCATATAAGAATGACCTAGCTAGAGCCCTATCCATCATACCCCCTAAGGTTGTAATGGTTCAAGATGTAAGGAAATGCTATAATTGCAAGATTGGAGCCATAGGTGATATGGAAATGAGGGAAGTGTATGAGAAATTATGTGAAAATGAAGTGTTGAGGGAAGAGCACAAAATTATTGAAAACAAGGGTTTAACGTGTACCCTAGAATTCCCTACCATGTTCAAGACATAATGGATTAGGCTAGTGCTGAGCAAAATGCATTATGGAAGCTTATGGTTGGAGGATGGTCCAATAAAAATCACCAAGAGAATTATTCATAGAGTAACAAGGTACCTAATCGTAGATCAGTTGAAGACCCTTAGGAGTGATTTGAAGGAGGCAATTGAGAAAAATACAAGTGCAAAATGGAATAAGAGAGGGATGAAAATTGATACCATCCAAGATCCTCTAGTTGATTTTGTTGTTAGGGTTATAGCACACAAATTATACCAATCTAGTAGACTCAACAATGTGCCTTGCATTGCACTGAATGTAGGATACAAATTGGTGAAGAAGGATCATACCTATGATCTTGTAGAACTACAACTACAATAGATTAATGAGAATCTAGCTCAAATTAGAAGAATCAAGGGAGTCCAATGCAAATTTGGTGCTATTTTGATATGTATATTCTTTTATATTTAGAATGAATTTCCTTCATTTGGTAAAGTAGCATGGAAAACTAATAGGTCAATCATAGCTCAAGTCAATGAATACATAGAGCAGATGGGAGCTAATTTTGAGACCCTAATGACTAGCTACTTTGAGGACTTTAAGAAGACAATGAGGTAAAGGCTAAGGATTCCAGTGTCATTAGTGGAAAAACGTGTAAATGATGTATGTTTTCTTGTAGATATTGATTATACATACATTCAAGTTTCCATACCAAGAGTGAGATGGCTAAGACCTCATGGTTATGAAATTGACATAGATGAAGCATCAACAGTAATAACTGCATTATTGGCAGAGGAAATAGACAAGGATGCACCACATTTTGGGACTTATGATAGGGTGAGATCGAAATTGGATATGGACTTGAAAACTACCTCCACTTTGAAAAAGAAGAATAAGATTGTTAAAAAGCTAAAAGCCAAATTTGGGGAAGGCACTGCAGAAGAAGCATAGGTGAAGATGTCAAGGATGATGAAGAAGAGAAAGGTCAAGGGCCACTTGCCTTAACTCAAGGTATGGGAGAGGATGCAGATGAGGAGGAAGGTGCCAAGCAAGAAACACCTAAGGCTCAATCAAAGGAGAGAAAGGAAAAGAAACAGCCAATTGCACAACCAAAGGCAAAGAAGAAAGCTACTAAGCCAAGTCCAACCAAGCCAACTACAAGGGCTAACACCAGGGCTACAACTCAAGGGGAAAAGAAGAAAGAGAAATAGAAGGCAATAGAACAAGGAGGGCCTATAGAACCAAATAAGAGAAGAAAGTATGTTGCACCTCATGAATCAAATGAGGAAAGAACCGAGTCTGATGAAGATCAATTTAGATTGGAAAGCCATTCTGCCACATCAAAATTGGGAAATGTTTGTAATAATATTAGAGACAATGTAGATTTAACTGGTCTAAAGACCACTAACTTCAATAAGTTTTCAAGGGAACAACAAAACATAGTGGAAGAGTCCATCTACACTATGATGGCTAAGTTCAAGACCACCCCACTTGAATTGGACAACACAATGCTGTAAGGAGCTAAGCTCACTAGTTGAGAATAAATGGCATTACTATCTTAAGATGGAGAAAGAAACAAGGGAGTCTACATTGGCTCATGTAATCCCAGACCTAACAAAATTTCAAATAACTAAGGCTATCAAGAAGCATGGGAACAAATTTGCACCCAAATACAGAGCCTTTAAGATTTTGCAAAACCAAATTAAAGATGTTGTCTAAAAGTCCACATAAATGTGGAAATTAATATATGGTTTGAAAACTATGAAGGAAGGATAGGAAGACCCATTTGAGGTTAGAAATGATGGAGAAGAAGAAGAGAATGAGAAAGAGGAAGAAAGAGAGAAAGAAAAAGATGAAGGAGAGAAAGAGACAGAAAAAGAGGAAACAGTAGAGAAGACACATGGTGAAGAGGCAATAGCTAAGGAGTAGCAGACTGAAAAAAGTGTCGAAGACACCCAACTACCACCACCAAGTCCTCCACATATAGCACCTATAAAAATATTCATTGTATAGGATGTTCCTAACACCTCAGGTCAGAACATCAACTCTCTAACTACAGAGGATCTCAAAAAGATCCTTCACCAAACTACATTGCAATCACAACTATGTACTAATCTAGTTTTGGTGAGTGTGGATGAATTACAAAAGGTTGTAGTAGAGATATCAAGGGAGAAGGAAAAAATTCAATTACCTTCTACACAACCTCCCACAGCTACAGTAGGTCAGCACAAAGAGTAAGAAAAATAGGAAAAAATTGCTAAGGTCGATTCTACAGTCAGAATGACAACAACTGCTAAGGAGCCAGCAAAGGAACAACTAGGGCAAGATTTTCCTACTACACAAAGTCAAGGTGCACCTCCACAAATTTTCATTATTGATCAAAGAAGTAAAGAAGAGGAGAAAGAAGAGGAGAAAACCCCTAAGCAGTAGGAAGAAATACAAACATTTTTGAACTTGCCTACCTCGGTGACACTTGCTAAGAAGCCAAGCACTGATGTAGTACCATTGTAGATTTCAGCACTAGGTTTGAGCTCCACCAAGGTTGCAAGGGTACTTCACTATGGAGACCCTGCACTTGATGAAGAAATAGTCATACCCAATTATGACTCAAGAACTATGAACCTACAAAAGATAAATGAAGTGCAAGAGGCACTAGAGAGAAGGAAAAGACAAGAGATACTAAAAAATGAGTATAAGAAGAAGTAAGCACTAGTGGAAATTAAAGATATATTTCTTGATACTTTTAGCTTGCAAATATCTAATGAAACATAGCCTATCATGGAGCAATTATCCAACATAGTAGACCAGGTACAAAATGAAGACCTTGACACTAATGTTAAATTATTAGAATGGTCAAAAAAGAAGTTTTAGATGAAAGTGAATGAGAAAATATCAAGTGAAATAGCACTTTCACAAGTAGAATTGGCTAAGAAGATTGAAAAAGTGCAAAAAGTACTCGAGAATGTATTCTCATTATACACCAAGATGTATGGTTCATCATTCTTCACACAAGAAACTAGCTAAAAGATATTGAGCTTGGAATGCAATCTCAAGATTTCTGGCACACATCTACCCAAAGATCCAGCTTAGAGTGAGAAGCATTTTGCAGCTACATTTCACACACAAAAAGAGTTAGTTGTATTGATAGTAGAAGAGGTCAACATCAAGGCCAAATTGATGCAAACTCAATCTTCCATTACCCTACATCTGGAAGTACTCCATAAAGAACAAGCCTATGTAGAGAATGTTCTAAAGAAAGATCCTAATCTTTCTACACTAGAAGGTCTTGTTCATCTTGTAGTAGACACAGCCATTGAGCACAAGTCATTGGAAATTTCTTTAGACAATTGGGATGCTTCTCTCAAGATGATTATGGGGGTAAATAAACCTTTTTTGGCTAAGTATTATATTCATCCTTAGGACCCTTTGACATAAGTGTAAAAAAGGGGGAGATATAATGTTTTGGATATAGTGTGTAAATAGAAAGGGGGAGATATAATGTTTTTGGGGAGATGTGAATAAGAATGGGAGATAATACATTTTTTGATGAAAATAAAGAATATCCAAAGGGGAGATATTCAAATTTTGAAAATAAATAAGGAGATACAACCAAAAGGACAATAAAATTGCAAGAAGATGTGAAGATGTGTGAAAGAGTATCACCAAAAATAGGGTACAAATAGATAGAAAGTACAAACAAGGCAAAGAGTATCAGATACACTAGCATGAGACAAATTTAGCACAAGAATTTTGGTTACAGGAATGGAAATGGCACATTAGCTCAGAGGGAGTTACAAGATTTTGAGTTCAGTGTTTTTTCCACTCATGTCAAAGGGGAAGATTGTTAGCCTCATATTGGTTTTGACATGCGAGTATCAACACACTTAACCAAATTATTAAGATGATGCCGAGTATAATACAGAAGCTGAGCTAATTCAATAGGTGTTGAGTGAACTTCAATTGTCAAGTGATCTTTAGGTGCCAAGTGAAGTTCAAGTGCTGAGAAAAGTATAAATGTTGAGTCACTATAGATGCTGAGTGAAATAGAATTACTATAGGAGTCGAGTGAGCTAGTTTTCCTATATATGCTAAGCATAAACAACTAGTAAGTGTCGAGTAACATAGAATCAACATATGATTTTGTGCCTTCACTAACTCAGATGTACACCATTTTTGGAGCCAACATAGGATGAATCTCAAAGGATCTTGTAGATAAGAACAAATATTTTGCATTACCTATGTAATCAACATGCAACCAATAAGAAAAATGGAGAGGACATGCAACCAATAGAAAAATGCAAGAGTTGAGAGGGAAATAAAGATTTAATATTGATCATAGATTCATACCTAACCCTAAGTCTTTGAAATCTTTAAAAGGAGGATGAAACTCTATTGTATGCAAGTATGAGAAGTGTATGGGTGAACTATAGTGAAATTTAGAGGGGTGTTTAAAGACTTAGAAGGAAGAGCAACATTGAAGCATTTAGTTGATCAAGAATAGAGTATCAGAACTTTGAAGAGTGACATATCAGATCAAGAAAGGATTAGATCAATCAGATTAGAATAAGGATTTGTAATCAGCAATTGAAGATTACAAGTAATCAGGTCAAGGCTTTCTAATACTCTCCAAAAATTGTATTAGATATGGGAATCCTATGGACTTAGGTTGGCCTAGCAGCCATTTGTAAATCCTTTAACAGGGTGGCATTCCAAGTGAATGTACTAAAGTCCTTTAACCAGGCCTACTTTTAGCAGGGTAGTGAAATCCTTTAACTAGGTCACTTTTAATAGGGTGTAAAGTCTTTAATAGGATAGGCCTTTCAAACGGTAGACCATTGGAAGTGGTCAAACATTGTAACCTTGACTAGTTACAAATTGCTACAATAATATTTTGTGGGTGTCATCTCCTCCCCAATTTTACCTTCTCATTTTTGGAGGGTTTCTGGGTTACCAAATTTGTGTGTTTAATATTTTCATGCATGCTTTTACTTTCATGTTCATTAGATGAATTAGATGCATGTGAATGTTTTCAGTTAAAAGGTTTTGAAATGGCTAAAGTTGGTTACCTTTGATTCACCTCCCCCCCCCCCCCCCCCCCCCCCTCGCCCTTCTCAAAAGTAAATCTTCCCACTTGTAAATTCCAACCTGATTGAAATATCTCCTAGTTCATCTGATAAAATATTTTGCAATATATTTCCAAGATATACACAAAGCTTTAGTGATCAAGAAAATTTATATCAAATTCTTCCTACTATTGATTAAAATTTATTGATGCTTTAATCATCAGTAATGATTGCCTCTTGTTGTCTTTAGACATCTTAATTTGGTTGGTTCTCTACATAATTGATTATTAAATTCCATACTCTAATCTATAAGTGGAAATTATATGTGATTGATGGAGTGACTAATATGTGAATTTATTTCGATACACAATAGGTTTTTTTAAGATATTGATAACTCTAGATTACTGATAAAAAACATCATCCTTGTTGCATTTCATTCAACTTATATCTTGCTTCTTTTATTTGTTCTCTTTGTCTCAAAATATAAGCTTTTTTAAATTTTCCTCGTTAGGGCTACCATCAATGAAACTCCATGAACTCATTTCGAAAAACCTTATGTATTCATATCCTTGTTGCTACAAGAAGTCTTTATATTCACCTTCTACTAGACATACAAATCAAAACCTCTTACTAAGTGGATCTTGTATCCAAGCAAGACTACAAGATTGATAATTTAGAAATTCCTAAATATCATATTTGTTGTTGAGCACATAATTATTTTCACACTAATTAGCCAATGACTCCGCCTATACAAGGAATGTAGTAATGACCACAAGCTTCCCATAAGAAATACACCATAGCAGGATGGATGTTACTTGTATATAATGTCTACATTGTTTTTTGTATCATCTTATGTTGATCATATAAGGTAATACAACTCCATGCAATGTGGTCCTTCTAGAAATAATTCTCTCTTTTCATCCTCAATTTACATTATAACCAAGCTATATCTCTAATGGTATAGTAATTCCACAAGTATTATTTCCTATATGTCTTCATTTGAAATCTATATTTTTTAAATCACTCATGCCTAGGTGGTTCACACTTTTAATTCCTCACAACCCAAATTCATAACTTGAGGATTAGAATTTTGGTTGATGGACCTACATTGGAACTAATATTTGGAATCCCACTATCCTCTCTATGATTTATTTCCTCCTCCATAAGTATATGGACTTTTATGTCAAGGGATAATGCATATGTCACAACCTGGCCCCCCTCATTGAACATGTTACCAACTATATGGCCCCAACATCACTACCAAATGTAGGCATTGTCTATGTAGCAATGAAAATGCACTTTCAATGAAAAATTGTTTGCATTTTAAAATTAATTTGAAAGCTACATGATAGTTGTTTTATGATATTTAATTTAATTTATAAATCCATAAAAGTGCAATCTACTTGTTGCATAGCCATTTCACCAAATGAATGGCCACACTCATGCACAAACCAAAGGATTTGCATTGTTATGTAAGCCTCCTCCATCTTCTACATGATGAGAATTGGCATTTCTTATGATCCACCTAGAAGGTGTAGAGGTATTTTATTTTTCCTTCTAACGCATCAAATTTCTAATTGGTTGTTTCCATGTTCTAGTATTAAGATTGTTCTCCATGCATAACCTCCCATTTTTTTGGAACTTCTGTGAGGAGAGCTTGCTCTTCTTTCATGTACTTTGTATATTTAGTATTCTCAATTCAATACTTTAATGGTTATTTATTTGTAGCCTTTCTCTAATATCATTTAATTTAAAAGATTATTTTCTACAAATGTAATAACATTGCCTATTTTTGTACATGTGTGTTCCAAATACATATTTGAATTATAATGAGTAGATGACACAAGGAGGGATTGAAAAGCTAGGGCCAAAGGCACACTTAACTATCCAAAAACTTTGCTAAGTAAAAAAAATGGAAGAAAACACACATAAAATAACACCAAAGAGGGAAGCAGGGAGGAGAGAGAGAGAGAGAGAGAGAGAGAGCAAAGCACTTTTATTGATTCATCAAATTATCAACATACATGTCTAGTTATAAGGCCTTCTAGGTTACAACCAAATACAAAATACAATTTCAAGATCCATGATCTAACTTCAAATTTGCACTTCCAAGAAAATCTTCTCTAAAATCTCTATAAGTCCCTTCTCTAACCTAAACCTAAGCATCCCTATTTATACTTGTAAAAATGGCTTATAGAAGATTCTAGATCATTACATAATAGAAAGGTCAACCTTAAAATGATCTACACACATCCCAAGACTAGATCCAAATATTAAATTCATGATCCAAATTAATTACGTAAGTCAAATCAAACTAAGAACCAATCACACACTAGTACATTTGAGTTGCATTTTTTACCTAATTTTTTTATGATAGGCCAATTTGGCTTATAAGTTTCACTTTTTGTTTTCAAATATGATCCTAATGATGCTAAAATTTTGATGATCCTTAAGGTTTTAGTCAAAATTTTGATGATCCTTAAGTTTTTAGTCAAAATTTTGATGACACTTAAGTTATCATCAAAATTTTGACATTGTTAGGATATACAGAAAAAAAAAGTGAAACTTCGTTTTATATTCACATGGTAAAGTGTGGGCAGGAGGGTTCAATGGTGTTCCTAGGTGTGACAGTGATCTTCTCAATGTTGTTCAAGGAAACTTCATCATTTTTTTGAGTTGAGAGAATGTTAGCGAAACTAAAAGTCATTAAATTTTGATTAATTGTGTTATAATGTGATCTTCCCCTTCTTATCCATGTTTCTACTATGATTTTTTCAATGGAAAAGGAAGAAAAGGAGAAGGAACTGGAAGGGTTTTGTATATGCAACATACTATAGGTAGCTTACATACAACTACATTTAGGGTCCACAGGAGTAGCAAGAGACTAGGTGAGTATAGGTGGCTTAAATATATTAAAGCTCTAGGGCTTTCATTTGATGATGAATCTTGTTATTAATCCATGTTGCAACATACATATCTTGCAATCATAAAATCTTAAGATCTCTTTATGTTTTGATATATGCTCATTACCTTATGGTATTAGCTTAACAAACCCTTGAGACCATGCATTACCTCCACATAAAAATGGACATCTTTGGTCTTCTTAGTTCCCACCATAATATGGTTATGCAAATGAAAATGAAGTAATGTAATCATCTCCTTCTCTGTTGCCTGAAAAAATGTACAAAAGATATAAAAAAGAACATCTACATTATAAATGAATCCATTAGTTATGGTATTTTCTTTAATTGATTCATTATTGCATCATTGATAAGAGTACAACTTATTCTTGTTCATATTATCTCTTTCTTTGTTTTTGTTCATTAGCCTCTAATCCCAAGTTGTCAGTGTTATATGCAAATTCTTACAGTGACCTATACAAGCACTCATATGAGATTATGTGCCATGTCATTAAGAAGGATAAAACACTTACATAATGCAAAAACTTGTATGGCATGCCCAAAGATTCATATAGACCATAATTCTCCAATAGTCAAGATGAAACATGAACACAAGCATATCTTGCATTTCAATATTTTTAATTTTCAACCAAAAAACTATAGCTTTACAACATATTAAAAAAAAATGGAGATTTCTAAAGGCACCTCAACATAGTTCTCCTCACCAACATCAAAATATAATGTTAGCTTATGCATCTCAAAAAGACTCTACACCAAACTATAACAAGAAATAGCTCATTCTTGAGTAACTCCATACCTAACTTTCACAACTAAAGAATGCAAAATCTTATCCTAACATGACATGAAAGACAATTTAATATACAATTTTAAATCTCAAATAAGTAAAGATTTACACCTTCTCTAAAGGATGACATACATACTACATTCCTTATCAAAAATTATCTTTGTCAACCTCAATAAGCCATTGACCTTTGTAATCCACTATTACTCAATTTCATTCAAATGAAAACACTCATAAGGATGTTGAAGGGTCCTCTTTTCAAGAAGAAATAAATTATTTCATCACAAATACCTTGTCCTTTTTTACAAAGTAAAGTTCACTCCCCTCACAACATATTTGTGATGTTACAACCAATTAATCATGCACCTTAAGGAGTAACACTAAAGGTTCAAATCTTGCAACATGATAGCATTTTGTTGATAGTACTGGAAAAATAGCATGTATGATAAGAACACCTACTATTCAAGGTTGCACCCTCCCAAGGAATTTGACAAAGGAAACTTTCTATTTGCACCTCTACACAATAGCATCTATTGATCAAGTTTGCATCTCACAAGGTTAATCATGAATTAATAGAAATCACACTACAAATTCAAATCTTTTAGCATAACAATAACTATTCATTGACACCATTTCCACAATGTAGTGTATAATAAAAACTTACTAGTCAATTTTACACCCTCCCAAATCATTCAACATAGGCAACTTTCTATTTGTACCTAATTGCAATGAGAACACTTGTTGATCAAGTTCACACTTCACAAGTTTAATCAAGCACCATTAGTGAAAAACACTATAAATTCATTCAAATCTTTTGAACATTGCAACTCTTTTTTGTCACCACTTTCATAAAAAAACACGTGCATATAAGAACATTTATTAGTCATTTTTTCACCTTGCCAAGATATTCAACATAGGCAACTTTCTATTTGCATCTCTATGGTATACAAACACTATGGTCAAGTTTGCACATCACAAGGATGCTTGCACCTATAATAATAGTATTCTTTTATTTATATCTCATTTGGTATTATTTTAATCAATATCTAGTTAGCTCAATCAAGGATAAATAACTTATAGAGGGCTCAAAAAAAGAGACTGGCTCTATAAACATTTGTCACATTTATTGCCTCTCCTATTTAAAGGTTGACTCGTACCCTCCTACCACCTATTGAATGTTCAAAATAATTGTTTTCATGTACTCCTAATACTAAAATGATTTTGATCTCCATCACAATTTGGAAAATCAATTCTTTTGGACTTTGGTTTTATCAACATTTCTTGCATTTCATGCCTCTTCCATTTGCAGGGTTGATAAGTATCCTCCTCCAACATGATGTATCCTTTAAAATGATTGTGGGATGTACTTCTAATTCTAAAAGGATTTTGATATCCATCACTATTGGGTCTTGTTTTTTTAGTCTAAGAAACAAAAATTGTACTCTTGATCTTATCCCTATCTATAATCATGGCAGTACATATCAAGGAATTATGTTTTCACATACGTTTTAGAGTATTTTGTTGTGGTCTAACATTTTGCAATAATTTTTGTAGTATATTTCTTAGGGAATCCATCATTAGGATGCATTATTACATTATTGGTTAGATTTTTATATCATTTCCCAAATGAATTTAACAATGATGATAATTCAAATGTCCAATTATATTGCTATAGCATCCAATCGTTGATTTCATGATGCATTCTGATGACCTATTTCTTAGCCTCTTATATAAATAAGATATCAAATTGTAATAGATTGTACTTGAATATATGATGTATGTGATTTTTTATTCTATAATTGAATATTAATATTTAACAATTTAAACTATCTTTGAATGGTTTTGTGATCATTCCTAAATTGAACAAATTGTTGAGGGTTTAAAGAAGCCAGTGTTGAGCATATGGATGCTGAAAATAAAGATAATTGTTTTTAGTTTTTTAGTAATGTGAGGACTTTTTGAACAAGATGATTCTAAATTTGATTGATTTAGACCACTTAAGTGTAGAAGGCTATGAAAGTCTCTATAAAATTGTGTGTCTTGACTAAGTCAAGGTAGCAAACTTTGTACTGTTGGCACAACTTAGGGCTTTGCAAGGCTGACGTAGTTAAATTTTGTTTTAAAAAAATTATTTTTGAGTTTAGAGGGTAGATTTGAGACAAGACAAGTTTTTGCCAGCTTTTGTGTACAGTACTCCAAATAAAATATAAAATTTAATATTTGATAAATTAAGTACAAAAAATTTAGCAAGATGATCCATATCACCACACCCATATTTGAACTACATATCCCAAGGTTGTGTCCAAGTTCTCCACATTTTTAATCAAGCTACACGTTTCATGGTTAATAACCTCTATTATAGTACTGATCATGTAATCTATTGGCACATTTTTTGTTCTGTGGTAGGATTCCTCTAACTCTTACCCTATATACAGGAATGAAAAGATTCATTTTCATTTTGTTGTATAATTTTGGGGCTTGCCACTTTATATATAAAATTATGTTGTTCTATTTGTTGCAAGATGGTTTTGGCATGGATTCGGTGTGGCCTGACCATTTTTTTTTCAAATAAAATTATCAAAGATTTTTCTTTCATAATTTCCTTTTTCTTATTACCTATCTAGCTCACTCCAAATTTCTTTACACATGTATTATGGTTTTGTATCTAAGGTCTATCTACATTTCAGATTTGTACCTATTGACAATCAGATTAACAATCATATATCAAATTCATCTAGTAGCGGCTATAACATATTGATGCAAATTTATTACAACCAACCCAACATGAAGAAGAATTTTGTGAGTCTAAGTTGTTCCATTGCATCTCCTTTTATAGTGCAGATCAGGTTTAAGGTCTGAAATTTGAGATTTTTTAGGATTATCCTGATGGTCCAACAAAATTGCAGTGCAAATTAAGCTTAAAAGATTAAGCTCAAAAAAATTAAGATACTAGTGGACTCGAATTTCATTATTTAACATTTCAATTTACCCTAGTTAGTAAATATTAAAATTAAAATAACAAGTTAATAAGAATTGAATAACTTGAGATGATTGACAAGAAAAAAAGCTTAAACTAGTGGAGTAATTTTTAAGCCTTATATTTTCCACCCACTCAAACTTGCACCCTAAATACTAGGGTTCTCTTTTTTAAGGAAGAGATTTCAATTATTCATGTAGCAGCATTTTTGACATTAGGAGGAAATAGATCTTTACAGTCTGGCCTAATAGTTTAATAAAAATATAAAATCTAAGTTTAATAATCAATTGAATATTGAAACTTGATGAGAATAGGCATGATATTGCCTTTGTTCTGCATTGTCTTGACCTTAGTCCCTCTCCCTAGAAAGAGGTGGGTGGGATAAACATATATGTTGAAACTAAAATGTGTATTATATGTATGGCTCATGTATTATATTTAATGTTTGAAAATTATAAGAAATTATATTTGCACTATTGTAATCTTTTATCTATCAACTTTCACTTCTTTTGATTATATCTCATTATGGTGGTTGGTATTTTCTATCAATATCTATAGATCAATCATATAGAGGGCTAAACAAGAGGGAAGATCAATAGAGGGCTAAAAAGGGGGAAAGTCAAACTCTTTTGGACTCTAAATATTTGTTGTACTTATTTCTTCTCTCATTTAAAGGTTTGAAAAGTATCCTCCTCCCACTAGATGAATCCTTGAAATGTGTGTCATGTACTACTACTATTAAAACGTCTTTGATCTCCATCACAATTTGAAAAATCAATTCTTTTGGATTCTAATTTTGTCAATTATTGTTGTCTTTCTTGTCATTTCCATTTACAGGGTTGACAATTATCCTCCTCGTACTTAATGCATGCTTGAAATGATCATGGGCTATGTACTTATTATGAAAGGGTGTAGATCTTTATCATGATTTGGTTTTTTTTTCGAAATCTAAGAAATAGGAATTGTTTCTTGGATCTATCAGGATGCATTATACAAACGATGGTTGGATACTATATTGAAGTTCTGATTTTTCATTGACGAGATTGGTTTACTATTGTATTCTTATTGTATTTTCACTCAAACAAATGAAAAATAGTTCTTATTATTACTATTATTATTATTATTATTAGTATTATTATTATTATAACATATATTTATATTGTATAATTCATTTGATTTTTTTAAATGTGATGCAAGAGCATCCAGAGGTATAAGGGCAATCCTGTGTCACCCAAAAAATGTACTTAGACTTAGTTTTTGTTTCATGTGTTTTCATTTTTGGACACCCATTTGGGTCAAATAAAGGTTCCAACTCTCACAATTCCACTATCAGTGTGCTAGAAAATCCTAAAAAAATAGGAGCATGTAATTGGGCCATCATTTTGGTAAACTAGAAGGTGTGAATTGGCGAGATGAATGTAATTGTGATTTAGAGCATTCCAGAAAAAGAATCAGGTCAAAAGGCCCCACAGTTTGAAAGTTATTACAGTTTTTCGGGTTTTGGAGACCTCTTAAGAATTCTTCAAAGTCAATTTAGGGGGATTAAATGACCTTGAAAAGGGCCAAAAAATGGGGGATGAGCAAAGCTGGTCCATAGGGCTATAGAGAACTTTGAGAGCTTTCAAAAAATGTAAACAGTTCGTTAATCGGAGCTACGGTTCAAAAGTTATGCCTCTCAAAAGTTTGGTTACCATTTCTGGATTGTTCTAGATTTGCATCAACTTCTAATGCAGCTTCTGGAACCTTCTATTTGGTTGGTGGATTCCTACTAGCACTTTCTAGAATGTACTCCTAGTCCTTAACCCTTCGGGGTCTATTTAAGGAGATTTCTGGCATTGTAAAAGGCAATTCGGAGTGGAGTTTGAGAGGAGGTACTGAAAGGAGAAATTATCTCCACATTTATGCTATTGTAAGCCCTTAGGGCATGTTTTGAAGTTTATTTTCTCTGTACTAAATGTACTAGCTTATTTTTCAGTTAATACAATTTCCCTTTTTTGTTGTGTCCATTCTATTCTTGGGTTGTGACCTAGCATCAAGTGGTATCAGAGCTAGTTTTCCTGAGTGTGTAGATAGAGTGCCGACTGTGAGGCAGTTTGCACCAAGACTATTTGGTTGTGGGTTTGAGTTAAGAAGATGCCTCCATGAAGTAGTGGAAGGGCCAGAGCTATTAATCTTGAGGAGGTTAGAGCCCTCCAAAGGCAGGTACAAGCATTGTAGGAGGAGCTCCATATAGGAGCAATTATGGCTACAGGTGATGAAAGTGAAGATGACAACGAAGAAGATGAAATTGGACCAGAAGGGGAATTTGATGGGGAAGTTCTAAATCATGTAGAGGAAAGGCTTTTTAGGGCCATTACTAAGTTTGGGAAAAGACCTACAATTGAAGTGGGTGTATTTTCAGGAAATCTGAAACCAAATGAGTTGATCGATTGGATCAATGAACTGGAAGAATACTTTGAGTATGAAGATATCAGGGACCTAGATAGGGTTAAGTTTGTAAAGGCCAAACTGAAAGGTCATGCCAAAATTTGGTGGGAAGAGGTTCAATTGGAAAGAAATAGAAGAGGAAAGGAGAAGATCACAAGATGGGATCACATGGTGGACAAATTGAAGAAGTAGTTCATTCTTGTGGACTACGAGCTTGATTTGTTTAAGAAGATGCATGGGTTAAAGCAAGCAGGAAGATTAGTCCAAGAATATACAGAGGAATTTTACCGACTCTTGATTAGAGTGGGGCATGTAGAAGAAAATAAGGAGAAGGTTGCTCATTATATCAGTGGGCTGTGACCTAGCATCTAAGAGGAATTAATTCTAGTAAGAATGACCAGCGTTGAAGAGGCATACCAGTTTTCCCTATGAGTTGAAGAGAATTTGAATAAAAGGTTTGAAGGAAGACAAAGAGGGCACAGTCAAGGAGGAAGGGGAAGTGGTAGATCATCTGGAGGCCGCAATGAAACCCAAAAGAAAAATGAAGATGTGGGTACTAGCAAGAACCAGAGAAATGAGGGTTTCAACTGCTCCCATGATCAAGACTTTGGAAATCAGAGAGGACGAGGTAGAGGACGTGGACAAGGAAGAGGAGGCTTCTGTGGTACCTGTTTCCATTGCAATGAAGAAGGTCATCAAGCCTTTGAATGTCCTCAATGAAAAGGAAGGACAGATAGGAGAGTTGAGGGCCAAACTAGGGTTGCTCATGTGGATGAGGATGCACAATCATCACATTTAGAGGATGCAGAAAGAGGAGAGACCTTGGTAAATGAAAGAGTCCTACTAAGTGGTGAGATTGAACTAGGACAATGGAGGAGTTTGTTTCGTACCAGATGCAAGTGCGAGGATAAATTTTGTGATGTGATCATTGATGGTGGTAGCACTGATAACTTGGTATCAGAAGAGATGGTCTCTAAGTTGAAGCTCAAGAGGGAGAAACATTCCCAGCCCTATCAGATTGCTTGGGTAAAAGATGATCATAAGGTCCTGGTAAGTGAACAATGTTTAGTGAAATTCAAAATTGGGAGTTACCATGATGAAGTTCTCTGTGATGTTATTCTGATGGATGTTTGCCATCTATTATTGGGTAGACCATGGAAGTTTGATAGACATGCAGTACATGATGGGCATGCAAACAAATACTCTCTGAAAAAGGATGGAGTTCACCACAAATTGAAGCCCATGAAAAAGGAAGGTGAAAAGGTATGTAGCAGTGCTAGGATTTGTCTTGTTAATAGAAGGATGTTTTTAGATGGCATGAAACATCAGCATATGTGCTATGCTTTGATTCCTAGGAAAGATAAAGAAGGTAGTAGTGAAATACCACTTGAAGTTTCAGATTTACTAGGGGAATTTGGAGATATTATCTCTGATAATGTTCCAGATGGATTGCCACCAGTAAGGAAAATTAGTCATCAGATAGATCTGATTCTAGGAGCTAGTTTTCCTAACAAGGCTGCTCACAAGATGACTCCTATTGAAATAGAGGAGCTAAATAGACAGGTTCAGGAGTTTTTGAGGAAGGGCTTGATTTGAGAGAGCCTGAGTCCATGTGCAGTACCTGTAGTACTTGCACCAAAGAAGGATGGAGAGTGGAGGATGTGTACAGATTCTCGAGCTATAAATAGGATAACCATCAAGTACCGGTTTCCTTTGCCAAGGATGGATGATCTTATGGACTGCTTGAGTGGAGCTCAGTACTTCACAAAGATCGATCTGAAGAGTGGTTATCACCAGATACGAATTCAAGAAGGAGATGAGTGGAAAATAGCCTTCAAGACCAAGGAGGGTCTTTATGAGTGGTTAGTCATGCCCTTTGGATTGACGAACGTTCCAAGCACCTTCATGCGGCTCATGAATGAGGTACTTAAGAAGTTCTTGGGAAAATTTGTTATTGTCTATTTGGATGATATTTTAATTTTCAGCAAAACTTTGGAAGAACATTTACTGCATATTCGTAGTGTCCTTGAAAGGCTAAGGGAAGAGAAACTGTTAATTAATCTGAAGAAGTGTATCTTTGCAAAAAGGGAGTTAGTCTATTTGGGGTTTGTTATATCACCTGAAGGTCTCAAAATGGATCCAAAGAAGGTAAAAGCCATCTTGGAATGGACTACTCCAAGGTCTACTACTGAGGTAAGATCACTTCATGGTCTGGTTAGTTTTTACAAGAAGTTTATTAAGAATTTTAGTGGCATATGTGCACCCCTAACTGATACAATAAGAGGGGATAGAAAAGAGTTGAAATGGGCTGCAACAGCTGTGAGAAGTTTTGAATTGTTGAAGAAGAAGGTGATAGAACAGCCTGTGTTGGCACTTCCAAATTTTAGAAAAGTGTTCTAGGTGGATTGTGATGCCATTAGTAGTGCTATTGGGTCTGTATTAAGCCAGGAAGGTAAGCCTATTGCATATTTTAGTGAAAAATTGAATGATGCAAAGAAGTATTCTATTTATGATCAAGAGTTCTATGCAATAGTTCAGGCCTTAAAGAAATGGAGGCATTATTTATTTCCAAAGGAATTTGTTTTGTATACTAATCATTAGGCATTACAGTACCTAAATAGCCAAGGTAAATTGAATCAAAGGCATATGAAGTGGGTAGAGTTCTTGTAGAGCTATACATTTGTGTTGAAGCATAGAAGTCAAAAATCTAACAGGGTTGCAGATGCACTAAGTAGGAGACAATTATTGCTTACAGTAATGCAGGTTGAAGTAGTTGGGTTTGATGAACTCAAGAAATTGTACCTCAAGGATCTTGATTTTGCAGAAGCATGGAAAGCTTATAAAGAACCCGTTGTTGTAGATAGAACCAAGTGGTTAGACTATTTGATTCAGGATGGCATGTTGTTCAAGGGTAGTCAATTGTGCATTCCAAGGAGTTCCATGAGGGAAAATTTGATTAAGGAGAAACATAGTGGAGGGATGGAAGGACATTTTGGTCGAGATAAGACCATTTCCATTCTTAGGATGTGAAGAAGTTTGTACAGAGTTGCCAGGTTTGTCAAGTTGCCAAGGGGTTTAGTCACAATACTGGCCTATATCAGCCATTGCCTGTTCCATCAAGGCCATGGGAGGACATAAGTATGAATTTTGTTCTTGGATTGCCAAGGACACAAAGGGGTAATGACTCAGTATTCGTGGTGGTTGATAGGTTCTCCAAAATTGCACATTTCATTCCATGCCACAAAACTCATGATGCTGTCCATATTGCAGACTTTTTTTTCAAAGAGGTGGCAAGACTACATGGTCTTCCAAGGAGTATAGTTTCTGACAGAGATACTAAATTTGTGGGGTATTTCTGGAGGACATTGTGGAAGAAGTTGAGAGTAGACCTAAAATTTAGTTCCACGCATCACCCGCAGACTGACGGCCAAACAAAAGTGGTAAATAGAAGTTTGGGCAATTTGCTGAGATGTTTAGTTAGGGATAAGCCCAAGGGATGGGATTTGATTCTACCACAAGCAGAGTTTGCTTACAATAACTCTATAAATAGGAGTACTGGAAAATCCCCATTCCAAATTGTATATGGGAATAGCCCAAGGACTACACCAGAATGGAGGAAGATAGAACAAGGGGAGAGGACAAGTACTGAAGCTGAGGAATTTGCTGAACATATCAAGCATTTACACGAGGAGGTTCAAGCACACATTACCAAGATGAATCAAGAGTATAAAGCTAGGGCTGATCAAAGGAGAAGACATAAGGAATTCCAAGTAGGGGATCTAGTCATGGTGCACTTACAAAAAGAAAGATTTCCAACCAGTACTTACAACAAGCTGAAAATGAAGAAATTTGGCCCCTGCAAAATTTTGAAGAAACATGACTCAGGAAATGCATATGAAGTGGAGCTTCCAGATGGTATTGACATTTCTCCCATTTTCAACATTGCAGATTTAACAGAGTATAATGATGATGGTGTAGATGAGGAGCTGGTGTTAGAGCCATGTCCAATTCCTACTTCTAAGAAGGAGGAGATAGAAGAAATTCTAGATCATCGTGTGGGTAGGAGTACCAAAAATAGGTAGTAAGAAGAGTATTTGGTCAAATGGAAAGGATGACTGATCGAGGACTCAACTTGGATTTTAGCAGCTGAGGTTTCCCATTTGGGATTTCCTCTACCATTCATAAAGTGTCAGGGTCACTTTTCAATCTACCTTGGGTGTCTAATGCAGGAGCATCTAGAGGTTTAAGGGAAATCTTGTGTCACCCAAAAAATGTACTTAGACTTAGTTTATGTTTCATGTGTTTTCATTTTTGGACACCCACTTGGGTCAAATAAAGGTTCGAACTCTCACAGTTCCACTATCAGTGTGCTAGAAAATCCTGAAAAATAGGAGCATGTAATCGAGCCATCATTTTGGTAAAATAGAAGGTGTGAATTGGCCAGATGAATGTAATTGTGATTTAGAGCATTCCAAAAAAAGAATCAGGTCAAAAGGCCCCACAGTTTGAAAGTTATTGCAATTTTTTGGGTTTTGGAGACCTCTTAAGAATGCTTCAAAGTCAAGTTAGGGGCATTAAATGACCTCAAAAAGGGCCAAAAAATGGGGGATGAGTGAAGCTGGTCCATAGGGCTATAGAGCACTTTGAGATCTTTTTGAAAATGTAAACATTTTGTCAATCGGAGCTACGGTTCAAAAGTTATGCCTCTCAGAAGTTCGATTACTGTTTTTGGATTCTTCTAGATTTATGTCAACTTCTAACGCAGCTTTTGGAACCTTCTATTTGGTTGGTGGATGCCTACTAGCACTTTCTAGAATGTACTCCTAGTCCTTAACCCTTTGGGGTCTATTTAAGGAGATTTCTGACATTGTAAAAGGCAGTTCGGAGTGGAGTTTGAGAGGAGGTACTGAAAGGAGAAATTATCTCCACATTTATGCTATTGTAAGCCCTTAGGGCATGTTTTGAAGTTTATTTTCTCTGTATTGAATGTACTAGCTTATTTTTTTGTTAATACAATTTCCCTTTTCTTTTGTGTCCATTTTGTTCTTGGGTTGTGACCTAGCATCAAAATGCCAACCTTACTGAAGAGATAGTAATATTGAGTTATTTTATTATTATTGATTATATACAAGATACTACTAATGTTTGTATGTTCATATTTGATATAATTTTATAGCTTGAATATTTGTGTGTGAAGAAATTCCATGCCTAACAATATGAACCCATAATAAAATAAGGTGATAATTTCTAGATTGTGGTCTTAGCTCAAAAGAAAAGGTGATGGAAAATATTATTTTCCTTGAAAAAAATGCAAGGGCATAAAGAATCAAATAATTCTAATCACAATAGCTCAGAGATATTATAGGCAACATGATCACATTGAAGGGGGAAACAATTTTTGTCCTTTGGCAAATATGGATTTCAAACTAGTGGAACATGGAGGTGTGAATATCAAAATAGAAGGTAATTCTCCCATGGAAGATGATGATCTTGAGGTGGAGAACACAATTGAAGATGTTAGTGTTGGTGCAGCTGATAATGTGCCAAAGAATAGGATAGAAGAAGATATTACTAGTGCAACTGATGAAGATGATGAAGATGATGATAGTCATGCATCTAATGATGATGATGAAGAGAACCTTGATATACCTATAATTGAAAAGGCATATGAGCCCTTGTACCAAGGCTCCAAAACAATGCTTCTCTCTATTGTATTATTGTTGGTAAACTTAATAGTTATGAATGGTGTATCCAATGTAGAAATCTCACGTATGCTAAGGTATAATGCCATTTTTTTCATCTTCTATGTTAGCATAACATTAATGTTCTTTATATTAACAAAAAAATTCCACAGGTTGATAGGTGAGTGTTTGTTACCACCATCAAACATTCTACCTTGATCTTATCGAGAATTATTGGTCATTATGAAAGATATTGGAATGGAGCATCAAACAATACATGCATGTCCCAATGATCATATTACATATCATAAACAACATGAATTTGCAACACAGTGCCCTCATTGTCACATTAGTAAATATTGATAAGATCAAATAACCAAAAAGGTGCCTTACAAGGTTCTTTGGTACATTTCCATTATTCCATGTCTACAACAATTATTCAGGTGTACTATCTTAGCCCAATTTATGGATTTTCATGCACACAATAGAAGCCAAGATGATGTTATGTTTTTGATTAAGTAAAATAGGTTTTACAGGGATCCTGAAACCCAAAAGTTTTTATAGCATAAAGATAGAAATTAAAAAAGTCTAGCTAACATGAAACAACTACGAAAAGCCAAAACCAACAAAAGGCCCAAGGCTAGGAGGCAAAAGCCAATACCAAAGAAAAACTATAAGAAAAACCAAAAGAGAAACAGACTAATGGTTATCCTTATCTAGATCCTGCAGAGTTTCTATAGCTTTTTTATCCTTTTGATTGTCCATTCCTTCCTAGTTCTTGTTCTAGGTTTCCACCTGGTCCACTTGATTCACCTAGTCCCTGGAGTCTTTCTGAGGAGCATCTTCTTGGCCAAAGTCCAACCTGGTCTTCTACACCATGTCCCCACCAAGGTTGGCTCTCGTTAGAGAATCCCCCATATTGACAATGTTCTCATTTAGGGTGTGCAAAGTGTCCATGATTTGTTTTGTCATGATCTGGTGGATGGAATCAAATCGTTGGACTTTCTATTCAACCAAGGAGAGTCTATCCTCCTATTTGTCTCCGATGTCCTGGCCAATGTAGATATTCTAACTACCTTCCTAATCTCTCTTCCTTCCTGTGGTCACCTAGTCCCTGTGGATGTTCTGGCTACTGTCCTAGTTTTTCTTATCCTTTAGTGCCTCAATTTCCTAAAACAACCATTTGATGGAATGGAAGTTATCAATCAAGCTATTCTTTGCATTTTTCAAGAGGTTGAAGTTGGTTTTCTATGCATTGTCAAAAATGACCAATATAGTACGGTCAATTAGCTCATCATAGTGGGTTTTGTTGTCAAGGTCTTCCAACGCTTGGATGTTCATTGGCTCTCTATCAATACCCAAACTTGTAGTATCCATGTTAAAATTCCTCCAAGCTCTCCTCTTGTTCTTCCTAATCACCTCCCCACTTTTTTCCACCATAATTTTAATCATCTCCTCAGGTGGTGATGTGGGCAAGATAGGGCCAAGGGTCTCAGCACACTAGGCTTTCAAGTCTTCCTGAGACAGGGCTTGGTCAACTTTTCTTTTCCTAGGGTTTTTCAGGGGGCCATCAAGAGCCACCTCCTGCTTGTCGCTTTCTCTCCCCTTCTCCTCTTCTATCAAATTATCTTTCCCTAGCTCCTTATCCTCATACTTAGATTCTGTGTCAGTCTCCTTTTCTTCCTCACTATCTGCCTCTTGAGGCTTAGGCTTGGGGAGAAGGGGAGGGAGGCTTTTAGGGTTCTTTCTACTAGGAATATAGGGATTTTGGGTAGAGATGTATTTGGTAGAGTTTTCATCATCCTTAGTTTTTACTACCTAAACATCCCCAAAATCAGAACTGGCAGTGTCCTCTGAAGCACAACCTGAGTCACCAAGGGATTTTCCTCTGGTTTGAGTTTTCAAAAACTCATAAACCAGGAGAAGAAGGCCTTCATGGAGGGCAAGGTTGGTAACAAGTTTTTTCTTGAAACCCTCAATACTCTTGAACATGAAAGTGTAAAGACAAAAGGGAAGAGAAATTTTAACACCATGCCTAAAGTGGTTTAACAAAACAAAATGGTGTGCTCTTATTCTATTGAACCTAGGGTCCAGAGTGATATACTCAATGAGGATCCTGAGAACATACCTCCAAAATTTTGTGATGGTTCTATGTCATAGTAGGTGTCAATCTTGACAAGTTTATCTTTCTCCATTTCATCCTTGACAAAATCGCTAACTGCATTGGTCGACATCTTTTTGTCCTTATAGAATTTCATGCCTTCCTAGGGAATGTTTGTCACCTCTGCAATCAAGCCCTAAAAAATTTGATGGCTGACAACATCAATTTTGACTCTCCCATTTCTCCATGTTTCCACCATGATCTTGGTAACCCCAACTTTGAATCTGTGAAGCTTCTACATGAACCTAGTGATGCTACCTTTTTTGAGTTTCTGCCACACCTCCTTCTCCTTCCAGCTCTCTGACTCCCCCTAGGACTCTCTTTTGATCCTCTCTCTGACCATGGCTACCTTCAGCTCTACAAACCCTATACCACTAACTATTTTATAGTGCTCAATTTTCCTTGGGGCACTTAAAATGATTTTTTTTTAAACGATATTTAGTGGTTTTGTTCTTGCCAACCCTGCAAGCATTCCTTCTATATGCATAATTATGACTTGAAAAGGGCTTTGCATGATTTCTAATTATTCCCCCTCTGATGTGTGATTTAGCAAATCCTTTCATTATTAAAATGGGATTATATTTGAACCCTAGATTCTATCCTACTAGATCAACTGAATCATCGTTACCTAGATTTCATCACTATTCATCCACATCATCACTGAGTTTCTAGTGATGACATCATTGGCAAACTAGTTAGCAATCGAGTTGGCTTCTCGATAAGCGTGGCTAATGTGAGTCTTTTTGAACTTTCTCAAGTTGGATTTGATGTCCTCTATGATGTTGGAAATCATCCAAGAAGGTGCAAATTGACCGTTGATACAATTGATGATGTTTAGGGAGTCACCCTTAAGCCATAGGTGCTCGATCTTGGAGGCCAGGGCCAGCTTAACAATATGTTTGGCCACACTGGCTTTAGTAAAGTGGTTTGTCTAGTGACCAAGAGGGAATAAAATAGTCACAATTCCTTTGCCCAAACTATTTCTAATTATGCCTCCACTTCCAACCAGACTAGGGTTCCCCTTTGCTGCCCCGTCAAAGTTGGCTTTGTGCCAGTCCTCAAGGGGAAAAGACAATCTAGCTTCATGTATTCTCTTGGCCCTATCTTTCTTACTAGCTTTTTTTATTCCACCTTCCTTAATATTTCCTCCTTTAGTTATTTCAAAGTTCTCCAAAATGAGACCTTCTATTTTCTTAGTGATTATGAACTCTAGAGACTCTCTTTCTCTTAATAGTTTGTTGTTGTGCTCTTTCTAGATTCCCCAGCAGAAGTGTGGGAGAGACTAGGAGCTCATTAACTGAGAGTTCAAACTAGAGTGATGGCTTCTCCACTGGCAGAAGAAATCTAGGATACTAGTTAGGAGGCACCAACTTAATCCAAGATCCTTAATTAGGAAGATCCACACCTTGGAAGATTAGGGGTGGTGGATGAATAAATGATTGATCATTTCTAGTTCATGCTTATAGAGGCAACATCTATTGGGGATAATTTGGCCTCTCTTGGCTAAATTATCCAAGGTGAGAATTTTTTCTTGTAGGAGGAGCCAAAAGAAAATGTTGATTTTAGGTGTGAGGCTAGAAATCTAGGCTTTGGCCCAAATGGGTTTCTCCATCATGTCCCATATAGAGAAATAGCCAGAAGCAATAGAATAAATCCCATTTGAGGTGTCTCCCCAAATGATGGAGTCCCTTTCATTGTTAATGAAGGTGGCATTCAGTAAAACCATCAGGGGGTTAAGGTCCAGGGATATCACAGATAGGTTGTACCAGCCATTCTCTAATCTGTAATCACTAACTTTTGTACCAAACCTTTCTATGCATTGCTCTGCCAATATTCTATAGCTGGGGTGGTTGATTAGTTGCTCCTGACATGTCCAGTTGTCTTGCCAAAATAAAATTTTGTCACCTTTTCTTACTTTCCATTTGGCCTTGGATTTGGCTAGGGGTTTGGCCTTCAAGATCCCATTCCAAATGTAGGACCCCTAGGGAATCTCAGTCTCATAAATTGAGAAAATGAGGGATTGTCTTCTCAAATATTTCTCAAACAAGATATCCCTCCAAACACCTGTGCTTTGAAAAATGCACCATAGCTATTTGGCTAAAAGGGCATTATTGAGATAACTAATTTTTCTAATACCTAGCCCCCTGTGGAATTTGGGAAGGCAAATGAGGTCCCAAGAAACAAGGTGGTATCTCTTGTGATCTTCAGACCCAAACTAGAGTAAATCCCTCTAAATCTTCTCCATTCTGTCTACATGTTTGGTCAGTATACCAAAGGGCTTAAGGCATAAGTAGGAAGGTTCTAGAATATGGATTTAACTAGAGTACACTTGCTAGCCTGACTTAGGGTGGCCCCTTTCCAGCCAGTGAGCTTCATGTTGAATCTATCAATGATGCTATTCCAGAATGAATCCAAGGGTCTAATGCCTAGAGGAAGGCCAAGATAGCTGGTTGGCAGGGACCCAATGCCACTTCCCAGGATACGATAAATTTTCCTCTATCTCTCCAAAGGGGCATTGATAAAGTAAACTGAGCTCTTCCCCCAATTGATAGCCTAACCTAAGCCCCTTGTATAGGTGTTAAGGAGATCCTTAAAAACTCTAGCCTCTCTAACATAGGCTTCTCCTCCCAAGATAGTGTCCTCCACAAATTGTTGATGAGTGAAGGAATAGGAACCTAAATAGGGCTTGAGCCCTTGTAAACTCCTATCCTAACTTTTCCTCTATATAAGTCTTCCCAAGAATTTAGCTAGGATGATAAAGAGGATAGGGGATAAGGGATCACCCTACCTTAGTCCTCTCGAAGGGAAGAAGAAAAGAGAGGGGCAGCCATTAACCAAAATAGATAAAGAAGAAGAAGTAACAAGTTGAGGGATGAGCTTACAAACCTGAGCATCAAACCCAAAAGCCTGGATAGCCATAAGGGAATTCTAGTCCACCCTATCATAGGCTTTAGACATATCCAATTTGAGTAGAAAACCTTCCTTCTTACCAGCCTCAAGAGACCGGATGACCTTGTGGACCATGACAATGGAGTCAAGAATTTGCCTCCCAGGGATAAAGCCAATCTACTAAGGAGAAATGATCAAGTGAAGAATGCTAAGGATCTTGGAAGTAAGGACCTTAGATATGATTTTGTAGAAAGAATTGCAAAGGCTAATAGGCTTGAACTTGTCCATTGAGTTAGCTCTTCAAATCTTGGGAATGAGAACCAGGAATGTGGCATTGAGTTCTTTCAAAAGATTTCTGGCTCCAAAGAATTCTTGAATGGCCTTAATCACATCCCTATTGACCACCTCCAAATAGACCTAGAAAAAGAAGGTCGAAAAACCATTCGAGCCAGGAGCTTTGTCCCCCAGAAGAGATTTGAGAGCCTGGAAGATTTCCTCTAGGGAGGGAATAGCTTTCAGCATCGAATTGTGATGCACTTGCAACAAGGAAGGAATAACAGAAAAAATGTCAACTTGATTAGGCACTGAGAGAGAAGGGTCCTTGGAGAGGAGGGAAGAGAAGAACTGAACAACTTCATCTACAATCTCATTGTCCTTGAATAATTGAGTCTGGCCCTTCTTAATGTTAGAGATCCTATTGTTTGCCCGATGTTATGTTAATTCCTATGGATGGTTTTTTTATTTAATGACTTAGAAGATAGTTGGACAGTATTTAAAGAAGAACCTCATAATATGAAGCCTTCATTCATAGAAGAAGGTGTCAATCCATTTGAAGAGATGAGATATGTTTACTCACTTTGGCCTTTTTTTTTTAATTAACAATAATATTCCTCCTTGGATGTCCATAAAAAGGGAGCACATCATGTTGGCAATGATTATACTAGGTATTTTTCCATTTAATAGTCATCTAAATTAGTTTATGAACATGGTATCAAAATGGCCACAATAATTATGTTTTGTTTATGTTCATTCAATGAGGTAAGTACCAAGTGAAATATATGAATGTATATATTGAGCCCTTGATTGATGAGTTTTGTAAGTTATGGAATGGGGTCACTATGTATGACAACTCTAGACCAATTGGTCAAAGAAAATTTTAATTCCATGCAATGCTTGTATGGACAATACATGATGCCCCTAGGCTAACACATTATTGTGGTATGTAAAATTGTTAATTCATATTTCTGGTATGTAATAGTGCTAACACATTTTAATTTTATGTTTAAGTCATGTTTGATAATTATAAATATGAATCTTCTAGTACACATGTCATCCAATTATACAAGATCTTTTAGGTCTTCAAACAAAGGGAAAATTTGCATGTCCAAAGCTCATATCTTGTCATTCAAAAAGTTTAGGAAAGTAGGTGTTTGATGAAGTATTGAATTACCGAAAAGCATCTTTTCAATGGGAAAGAAGAGACAACGTCAAAGCCACAAAGAAGGACACCTCACATATGGAAGTTGGAATACAATAGAATGAAACATCAAGGTAATGTCATTCCATCTAATGCAAATTTTTGTATAAAATTAAATTTTGGATACTATATTTTGTTTAGTAATGATGTAATTGATGTTTGTGAAGCTCATCAAGGAATTAATGAGAAACTTCCAAAAGGACTTAAAATCTATCCTAGAAAATTTAGTAGGTTGTCGTACTACAAGAACCTCCCAATCATGCATTTATTTGATGTTATTCATATTGGAAATAATGTAACAAGGACACTATGAAAAATATTGGATGGAAGGCATGACAAGAAAAATTGCTCAAAATTTTTAATGACATTGATGAATCCAATCATGCATTGAAGTTTTCCCTTGAATAAAATAGCAAAGGAAACTAGATGAATACGAGTTATTTTCCTTGGTTATTAACACAACAACAAACTAGTGTATACTTGAAGCCATAAAAAACTAAATTTCCCACAGGATTTTCTACAAACATAAGCAGTCTCATATCAAAGAAAGATGATTTTGGGTCAGGGTTGAAAATGCGTGATTGGAATACCTTTGTCAAAGTAAGTCATGTTCTTCTCTATTTACAATAAATTTGTAAAAAATCATGTATTTTTTATTGTTTTATTTTATACCATATTAAAAAGATCATTTTATTATTACTACAATATGTTCTACCTCTATCTCTCCCATACAAATTCAACAACATGAGTGTCAAACATGTTATATATGATCTTGGGAAATACATGAGGTTAGAAGAGTTATTTGTTAGATTTTTTGTATAGATATTATTTTTACATCTTGTTCTTCTTTTTCTATATTTTATTGTATAGTTTTTTGTAGAGTCTTGTTAATATGTTTTTGTGTGATGAATATCTTCTAGATGGTCGTCATCTAAATAAATTGATTAAAAATACATAAAGCATTGGAAGAGAAAAATTATTCATCTTTTGTGTGAGATGCAAAAGTGTCCACCTTCAACATTTTTCAATGCAAAAGAACACTACCTCATACATCTAGTTGAGGAGATTGAATTGTGTGGAATTGTACCAACTAGGTCAATGTGGATGGTAGAGAGGCATATGAAACTTTTAAAAGTTTTCATTTGACAAAGAGCGTGTGCTAAGGATTCCATGGTCGAGGGGTATATGATCTACCAGATCATGGTGTACATTAGCAAATATCTTCCCAAGTTTGTATCAAAAAACCATGTAGATCACATTTTGGATCCCAACTCCATTGACAAATTTGGAGAGGATTACTTGATGGGGAAAGGTAGATTGAGGAAATTTAATGGTAATTATAAGATGTTATTGTAGTAAATTAATTTTTATCCACCATCAATATAAGTTATTTCTAACTAGTCTATTTATTTTATGTAATTTCTCGTGAGTGAGATGCACTTCATTTGTATATTGTGAACAATCTTGATTGGATAGTGGTATGGATTAAATGATTAGTACTTGATTCTAATCAAGTGCTTTAGTCTAATTTTGATTCTAATTATCCATTGAAAACTTTCTAAACAAAAAGGTGTTTTTTGACCAAATTCATGCATTTTTATGTTAATTAGGAGTCTTCTATTTTTTGACATGCATTTGTAGGCATTTGAAGGCATTTAGAGTGAGAATCAATAAAATTTGTAAAATTGACAAAAAAATTTGTCATGCAACAATTTTTGTTGTTGAGAAACTTTTGTCTTCCCAAAAAATTGCAAGAGTTGCTCAACAACAACAAAATTCGCATGACAACTTTTTTAAATCAATTTTGCTACTTTTATTGATTCTTACTCTAAATGCCTTCAAATTCCTACAAATACATGTAAAAACATAGAAGACTCCTAATAAACATAAAAATGCATGATTTTGACCAAACCCTAGCATTAACCAACATTGACTGACCCAGATCTTGACCAATAGTTATGATTTCAAGACATCATAACTATTCAATGCTACATATTAGTTACACAGATTGATGCAAAGTGCACACAATAGAAACTTCTATGACCTTGGTCAATCTTTGAATATGCACAAATGTAACACTGAGGGGAACAATAATCACCAAATATGCAACTCCAATATTAATTCAAACTTTCACTTTTCCTTTCCTAGGTTTCCCTTTTACTCCTAGGGTCTGACTTCCAGGATAGTCACAACAACACTCAAAGTGATGATTAAATTCCTAGGGAATTGTAGAATTTTTAAAATGATAGATTTAAAGTAAATTCCAAAAATCAAAACTCCTTGCAAAGTTTGGACACACAAACTATGATTTTGTTGCTTTTAGCCTTCTTTCCAACTAGGTTTCTCTAAGAAACTCTTCCTCTAAAACAAGGGTAAGGTTGTGGACTCAAGAGTCCCAATAAATTAGGGGTTCTAGTTGACTTTGATAAGAATTTCCTCAGAGGCACCAAAAGAGGTATTGCTTTGAAATTTTGTCTTTTAGCACTTTCTACATGTAATTGATATCCAGGGGGTGAAGGATGTTACTCAAACCAAGACTACTATAGTGGACTATTCATTCTTATCAAATATGAGCTCATGTGGTTCATTTGAATTTCTATTTATGAAATTTGGATCAACAAATTTGACTTATAATCTAAATAGTTGAATTCTGATATGCTTGTGAGTGACCATTATTGGTATAAGCAGAGAAGTTAAAAAGTGTTGTATTGTTTGATATTGCAATAATATAGAGGTAATTCCTTTTGGTTCCTCTTTTGGTAATCCCTAGAGAATTATAATTCAATCATTTATATGTTACATTTAAATCCTAATTAAACTCATAAATGTAGCATTGTAATAAAAAATAATTATGCATTGCTTGATGATAAAAGAATTGGATGTGAATGATGAAAGAAATCATATCGATAAGGAGAGAGATTAAGAAAAAAGGCTAAACAAAGAAGATCAATTTGTGGTGAGGTTGATAGAAGAGAGATTAAACAAGATGAACACAACTGAAGGAGATGGACTTAGAGATAGATGGAAGCTAGGCCCCATGATTGAAGGGTTTGTCGAGTATTGGCAATGAAGGCACAATATACATATGTTAATTTCCTTAACCAAATAGTACTATGATGACTATGATATGCCAATAACATATGTAATAGTAATATGATTTTTGACTCAATAGGAACCAAGGGTTGGCACTCATATGACTGTTATTAGCTTGGTATAGTTAGCCCATTTAGTGGCAATATTATAGTCATCCATGCTCGATACAATGATAATCAATCAAAACATATTTGGGAAATATAAAATTCGATTTGATCACAAATTATTAAGCTTTTTAAAAAATCTATGGCTATCATCAAAATTTTGATGCCTAATAGTCATTATTTTGATGATGCCTATCGTTGATATCATGAAAAACTTCTTGATAAAAATCTCAATGTTGTCCATATTTTGACATGGTCTATTCTCAAGGGCATAGCAAGCTTGTCGATTATAATTTTCTGAACGTTGTGCTAGAAATCTAATTGAAAAGATCATTGTTGAAGATCAAAGAGGGAGATTGTTGTAAAGGAGGAAGTTGGTTGATAAAAACTATTTTTAATCATTTTTTCTGTCATTGATGTTAAACCTCCTATTTGTAGGAATTACAACTGGTTATAAGATCCAAGTACTATCACTTAGTTGATTGATGAAGAGGATTTAATTAACAAGATGTAACAAGAGCACCTAAAGGAAAGGTTGAGTTATGGTTTTGTAATGAAGTACAAGGATCAGCTATGACAATGGTTAAATGATGTATTGATAGTATGCTTGAAGATACAGAGGTTGGTCACACTTAGAAACATTGAAGGAATAAGTTGGAATAGAGCTGACTACAAAGCTTAAACT
Source organism: Cupressus sempervirens (assembly GCA_028749045.1). Classification (NCBI taxonomy): domain Eukaryota; kingdom Viridiplantae; phylum Streptophyta; class Pinopsida; order Cupressales; family Cupressaceae; genus Cupressus; species Cupressus sempervirens. The sequence continues at coordinate 16,653,692 of CM053784.1, forward strand.
AAGTTCATTAGTAGGTGCGAAGCAAGCTAGTTCAAGCTGAGCAAATTTTTAGTTGGAGCCAAGTATATGTAAAACCTAATGTGTGCCAAGTAAACTTCAAGTGTCAAGTGAAGTTCAAGTGCTGAGTGATATAGAAGGAGCTGAGTGTCAAAAAATCTTATTAGGTGCTTGGTGAACTTTAGGTGTCAAGCATCAGTAAAATGTAGTTGGTGCCAAGTAATACAGTATGTGCCAAGTACCAGAATTTCAATAATTTCGAGCTACTACATTATTGAAAATGTCAAAGATTCACCAGATCTGAGTTGACAAAGTTGTTACCTTGAATTTTTTGAACCAGGTGGAGGATAAGGATGATGAGTTGGTGGCACAGAATTCTATGTAAACTATTTTTGAGCAAATTCAAGAGGATTCTTCATGATGTTTTTAGAAGAAAAAAAATGTGGGTTAGATTCAATGAATCCTACCTAATCCATACGAATTGAAATTAAAGGAGGGAAGAATTGAGTAGGAAAAAATTTTCCAAACTTCTATTTAAGGAGTCATAGACCAAGAAGCAAGAGCTGGTAGAGTGCCAAATTGTGAAGTGGTTGAATGGTGTCAAGGAGAAGACATCAAGGAGAAGGAAGAATAGAGCATAGAGACTTTGCTTCGATGAGTGGTCAAGAAGAGATGATTGCACTAGTACATTGAGCATGGAGACTCAAGGAGACTAAGCTTGAGAGAAGGACAAGCAGTTAGAGCTGAAGAGATTGAAGGCCAGGAAATGTTATGAGCTGAAGAGTGATCTAATATCTACAAGTTAAGTTGTATGCTACAATCAGGTCAAAACCCCTTATTGTTATTCTCTAGCAATTGTATCAGTTAGAGTAAAGGAAATCTGATGGACTTAGGTTGGTTTAATAGCCATTTGTAAATCCTTTAATAGGGTGGCATTCCAAGTGAATGTTCTAAAGTCCTCTAACTAGGACCACTTCTAATAGGGTGGTTAAATATTTTAACCAGGTCACATTTAATAGTGTGTTGTAGCCTTTAATAGGGTAAGCCTTTCACAGGGAATCACTTTAGAAGAGTGGGAATTGATTAGCATGTTACTAGTGGTTTTTCCTAAATTGGGCTTTCATGTAAATCATTGTGTTGTGTATTGATCTTTTCATGTGTTATGCTTGCATGTTGGTTTACAATAACTTGTTGAATAGGAATGTTTTAAGCTTGGGTGAATGAATGGTTGAATGGGCTCACTACACTTGGTAAAAAATTTGAATTGGACATTTGAACCTTCAATAACTGATTCACACTCCTCTCTATTCTAAAGCATTTCTAACAATTGGTACTAGAGCCAAATGCTGATTTAGTTTCAAAGTACTAGAAGTAGGAAGATCAAGATGTCCAAGAGAGAAGTTTCCAAGCTCAACAAAGACAACTTTGTTGCATAGAAGACTCTGATGAAATTGCACCTTGGATCAATAGGTGATTATGCAAAAACCTCAATTGGAGTGGAACATGTAGACTTAGCTGGACCCCTCTCTGCAGATGATTTGAAAAAAAGGAAGGAGCACAATCAGGCAATGCTGGAGATTGCCTCTGCACTCAGCTATGCTAAATTTGATGACATCAAAAGATGTGACACTGCATTCAAGATGTTGAAAGCCCTATCAGATATCTATGGAGGAGATTAGAATGTTCAAAGAGCAAAGAGAGAAACCCTTAGAGGAAAGTTTGATGACATGAAAATGGAGGAAGGTGAGAATGTTGCTCAATATGGCTCTAGAATGAAAGAAGTAGTGCGTACAATAAGAAGTTTGGGTGGTGAGTTTGAAGAAGAGACTATCAATAGAAAATACTTGAGAACCTTTGAAGGAATAGTGGGAAGACTCATTGCATTTGAATTTTCTAACTTTGACAACTACAAACCTAAAAACCTTGAATCTGCTTTCAAGGCCAAGCTAACATTGAAAGACACTAAGGAGGTGACATCAAAGAAGAAGAGTAGAAAAGGAAAACATTCATCTAGTGATAGTAGCACAGATGAGAAAGATATAGAATAGTTGGAAGCACTACTAGCTAGAAGATTCCATAGAGGCAAAGGTAAATTCAAAGATAAGCTCCCTATCATTTATTTCAATTCCAATGAAGTAGGTCATATTGCTGCAAGGTGTACATACAAGAAAAACTACAAAGAAGGAAAAAAGTACAAGAACAAAAGAGAAGATGATAGCAAAGATTACAAGGACAAAGGCAAAAGATGCTACATTGTTGAAGAAGATTCTAATGAGAATGATGATGAAGTAGTTTATGTAGCCATGAAGGAAGAATCAGATGAAGATGAAGCAACAACATTGGTAACCTATTTGAACAAAAATGATAAGTGGATCATAGACAGTGGATGCTCACATCACATAACAAGAGAAAAAAGTAAGTTTATTACCTTTACTTAATATGATAGAAATAGTGTTAGATTTGGAAATGATGCTCCATGTCAAATCAAAGGAAAATGTTCAATTAAGCTTATAGAGAAAATTTCATGTGATAATGTATACTATGTTGAAGGATTGAACTATAATTTGTTGAGTGTATCACAATTAGGCAATGTAGGTTGCAAAGTAGAATTTGGAAACAAAATTGCCAATATCTATGAAACTGATGGAAATCTGATAGGAAAAGGTGAACAAACTAGAAGTAACCTATTTTACCTAGATATGGAAGATGCAACCTATCTTGTTGTTAGACCTGATGATGTTTGGTTATGGCATATAAGATTGCGTCATGTTAACTTTGAAAATCTAATTAGCATCAACCAAAAGAAGAAAGTCAGAGGTTTTCCTAAACTGAAGAAACCTGAAAACATAATGTGCAAACAATGTCAACTAGGGAAGATGACTAAATCTAGTTTCAAAAGCAAAACATACACTTCCAAAGAAGTACTAGAGCTAGTCCATACATACTTATGTGGTCCAATAGAAGTAAAAAGCTACCTAGGAGATAGATACATAATGCTATTTGTGGATGACTATTCCAGGATGATGACTGCCATATTTTTGAAGCAAAAATTTGATGCATTTCAAATGTTTAAGTGGTATTTGGCCAGAGTTGAGAAGGAAATAGGAAAGAGTCTAAAGTGCCTAAGGTCAAATAGAGGAGGAGAGTTTACATCAAAAGAACTTGAAATATTCTACAATGACAAAGGTGTCAAAAGGAAAACATCAGCACTGATAACTCCACCTCAGAATGGTATTACTGAAAGAAGAAATAGATCAGTAATAGACTATGCCAGAACCTTGATGATGGAGAAAAATGTTGCTCTAAAGTACTAGAGAGAAGCTATAAGTATTGTTGTTTACACCCTAAATAGAGTCCAAGTCAAGAAAGGAACAAATGCAACACCTTTTGAATTATGGTATGGTCACTCACCTAATGTAAAACATTTCAAAGTATTTTTTTGTAAATGCTATATTCTTAAAGACACTAGAAATGGAAATTTTGATGCAAAAAGTGATGAAGGCATATTTCTTGGATACTCCACTAGAAGTAAGGCATATAAGTGTTTGAATACTAACACTAGCAAGATAGTGGAAAGTGCAAATGTAAACTTTGATGAGCATTTAGAAGTCCAAGTTGATGATTCCAGGAAATCAAAAGATTATAGATCCTTCCTATACTTCTATGAAGGAATGACTGTTGAAGAAAATGCTACCAATCAAGTTCGGAATCAGCAACAAATTTTAGTATTAGCCAAGTCACAACCAGTGAATGTCAAGCTACATTCAGAAGCCAAGTTGCAGAATGAAGGAAATGCACATTCTAACTCTAAAATTAGTTCACATGAAAGAGACAATGATGTACTATATGGAAAAGAGAAAAATGACTCTAAAGCTAAACAAACAAACATGGAAAGAAGGATAGAACCAAGACTAGCTAAGTATGTGAGGAGACATCACCCTACAGATTAAATCATTGGTGACAAGGATGCCAGATCAATGACAAGGAATAGACTAAGGAACGAATCATGTTTGTTGAGAAAGGTTGAGCCTAAAACAGTAAAAGATGCACTACAAGATGATGACTGGTATAAAGCTATGGAAGAGGAGATAGAAAAGATTGAGAAAAACAAAACCTAGACCCTAGTTCCTAGACTAGCTAACAAGAATGTAATTGGTACCAAGTGGGTGTTTAGGAACAAACTTGATGAGAATGGTGAAATAACTAGAAACAAAGCCAAACTAGTTTGCAAAGGCTATGCACAAGAAGAAGGAGTAGATTATGGAGAAAAATTTGCCCATGTTGCAAGAATGGAAGGAGTAAGAACACTTCTTGCATATGTTGCTTACAAAGGTTTCAAAGTCTACCAAATGAATGTGAAGTCTACTTTTTTGAATGGTATATTGGAAGAGGAAGTCTACATAGAACAACCTGAGGGATTTGTTGATGACAACAACAAAGATATGGTCTGCAAATTGCATAAGGCACTCTATGATGTGAAGGAAGCACCTAGAGCATGGTATGAGGGACTGCACAAATATCTTGTGAAGATAGGATTTGAGAGAATAGATGACAATAGCAACCTATATATCAAGGCAAAAAAAGGTAAAGATATTTTGATATCTAAAATCTTTGTTGATTATATAATATTTGGAGGAAAAGATGCTGTATGCAAAGATTTTGCTGATCAAATGAAACATGAGTTTGAAATGTCAATGTTTAGAGAAATCAAATTCTTTGTTGGTTTGAAAGTAAATAAATTGAAGCATGGCATATTTGTGACCCAATCAAAATATATCAAGGAGATACTCAAGACATTTGGATTAGAAGACTCAAAACTAGTCAGCACACCAATGGTAACAGGACATAAGCTATCCAAGAATGATGAGTCAACTGAAGTGAATCAGAAAATGTATAGATCAATGATTGAAAAGTTGCAGTATGTTGTACATAGTAGACCAGACATTGCATTAGTTGCTAGAATAGTGGGAAAAAAAATTGCAAATCCAAGAGAAAATCATATGATGGCAGTAAAGAGTATACTAAGGTATCTAAAAGGAACTGATGAATTTGGTTTGTACTACAAGAGGAGTGAAAATTTTGAGTTAAGAGCCTACATTGATGCAAACTGGGGAGGTAATATTGATGAAAAAAAAGCACCAATGGAGGAGCACTCTTCTTAGGTAGAAGGTTGATCACTTGGACTAGTAAAAAGAAAAGTTGTACCTCACAGTCAATAGTAGAAGCTGAATATGTTGCTACTACTATTAATTGCACTAATATTGTATGGATCAGACATTTTTTGCAAGGTATGAAGAAAGAATTGAATGAGCCTACGATACTTTATTTTGATAATACGAGTGCCATCAACATATCAAAGAACCCTATAATGCAAGCCAAAACCAAGCATATTGCAATTAAGTATCACTATGTAAGAGAATTGGTGGAAGATAAGCAAGTGAAGATGGAATATGTTAGCTCAAAGGAATAGATTGCTGATATCTTCACAAAAGCACTACCTATAGATTCTTTTTAGTATCTTAGAGGTAAGTTAGGGGTCATACCCCTAGCCAAGGCTACTTGAAGAAAAAGCAAGACTGCCTTGCATCAAATAAGTTGATTGTTGAAAAATTACACATTGATGTAGAGGATACTTACTTTAGGATTTTTCCTAAAGTAATCAAAGTGTTGAAGTTTCAAATTAGTCACAAGCAAGATGACAGAGGGAGAAATTGAAAGAGCCTGCAAATTCTACACTTGCATGTTAAGATGTTGAGATGATATGTCTTTGGCATTGTTGTCAAAGAGGGAGAAGTAGCAAGAAACTAATCAACAAAATTTAATTGGATAAAGGGAGAAGATAAAGAAGTTGATCAGAACAGAGGATAGCAGAAGATGAGCAATGCATACAAAGGGAGAGAATGTAAGAAGGTAGAAAGGAAATAAAAAGGATAAAATAGCCAAGAGGGAGAAGTAGAGAGGAAGAAATTGTGTAATCCAATTTTCTTTTTGGCATTTGACTTACTGTTCTAACCTAGTTAGCACATGGTTGAATAGTTCGGTCTGATGGTTGATCAGTTTGGTTTTCCATTAATGCAAAAGAGGGAGACTATTGGAAATCTATTTGAAAAGATCATTTTTGAAGATCAAAGAGGGAGATTTTTGCAAAGGAGGAAGTTGGTTGATAAATATTTTTTTAAATCATTTTTTTGTCATTGATGTCAAACCTACTATTTGTAAGAATGCCAATTGCTTATAAGATCCAAGTACTATCACTTAATTGATTGATGAAGAGGATTTAATCAACAAGATGTAACAAGAGCACCTAAGGGAAAGGTTGAGTTATGGTTTTGTAATGAAGTACAAGGATCAGCTAAGACAATGGTTAAATGATGTATTAATAGTATGCTTGAAGATGCAAAGGTTAGTCACACTTAGAAACATTGAAGGAATAAGTTGGAATAGAGTTGACTACAAAGCTTAAACTAAGTTCATTAGTAGGTGTTGAGCAAGGTAGTTCAAGCCAAGCAAATTTTTAGTTGGAGCTGAGCAAATGCAAAACCTAGTGCGCAGTGTCAAGTAAACTTCAAGTGTTGAGTGAAGTTCAAGTGCCAAGTGATATAGAAGGAGCCAAGTGTCAGAAAATCTAGTAGGTGTTGAGTGAACTTTAGGTGTTGAGCATTAGTAAAATGTAGTTGGTGTCGAGTAATACAATATATGCCTAGCACTAGAATTTCAATAATGTCGAGCTATTGCATTATTGAAAATGTCAAAGATTCAACAGATCTGAGCTGACAGAGTTGTAACCTTGAATTTTGTGAACCAGTTGGAGGATAAGAATGATGAATTGGTGGCATAGAATTCTATGTAACCTTCTTTGAGAAAATTCAAGAGGATTCTTCATGATGTTTCTAGAAGAAACAAAATGTGGGTTAGATTCAATGAATCCTACCTAATCCACACAAATTGAAATTAAAGGAGGGAAGAATCGAGTGGGAAAAGAAATTCTAGACTTCTATTTAAGGAGTCATAGACCAAGAAGAAAGAGCTACTAGAGTGCCAAATTGTGAAGTGGTTGAAGGGTGTTAAGGAGAAGACATCTAGGAGAAGGAAGAATAGAGCACAGAGACTCTGCTTTGATGAGTGGTCAGGAAGAGATGATTGCACTAGTACATTGAGCATGGAGACTCAAGGAGACTAAGCTTGAGAGAAGGACAAGAAGTCAAAGTTGAAGAGATTGAAGGCCAGACAATGTTATGAGCTAAAGAGTGATCTGATATCTGCAAGTTAAGTTGTATGTTGCAACTAGGTCAAAACCCTTTATTTTTACTCTCTACCAATTGTATCAGTTAGGGTAAAGGAAATCCTATGGACTTAGGTTGGTTTATAGCCATTTGTAAATCCTTTAACAGGGTGGCATTCCATGTGAATGTTCTAAAGTCCTCTAATCAGGCCCACTTCTAATAGGGTGGTTAAATCCTTTAACCAAGTTTCATTTAATAGTGTGTTGTAGCCTTTAACAGGGTAGCCCTTTCATAGGGCATCACTTCAGAAGAGTGAGAATTGAGTAGCATGTTACTAGTGGTTTTTCCCAAATTGGTTTTCCACATAAATCACTGTGTTATGTGTTGATCTTTTTATGTCTTCTGCTTGCATTTTGATTTACAGTAACTTGCTGAATAGGAATGTTTTAAGCTTGGATGAATGAATCGTTGAATGGGCTCACTATACTTGGTAAAAAATTTGAATTGGGCATTTGGACCTTGAATAATTGATTCACCCCCCCTCTCAGTTATTTTAAAGCATTTCTAACATGTAGATCTTTCAACACAAACATTTTGGAATTATCAAACTTTAGACATTTTGTACTAGTGGTATGATGCTAACCTATGATAGAGATTAGGATGATTTCATTGATCTTTCGATGAAAATGCTCATCACTAAAAAAAAATTTATTATCAAAAATTTTATGTTTCACACTAGTGGTCTAACGCTACCCTATGATAGAGATTGGGGTGATTTTTGATGGAGTGGTCCATCGATATATCAACAATCATGGATTATGTCAAAATTTTGATGAAATTATAGCGGTGATATTTTTTTACCTTAGAGAGTTAAAAGTTTGACCAACATGCATCGAAAATATGTCTAAATTTACTAGTGGCAGTGATGGGGACACAACCTAAGAACAGAATGGACACAATAGAAAAGAGAAATTGTATTAATTGAAAAATAAGCTAGTACATTCAGTACAGAGAAAATAAACTTCAAAACATGCCCTAAGGGCTTACAATAGCATAAATGTGGAGATAATTTCTCCTTTCAGTACCTCCTCTCAAACTCCACTCTGAATTGCCTTTTACAATGCCAAAAATCTCCCTAAATAGACCTCGAAGGGTTAAGGACTAGGAGTACATTCTAGAAAGTGCTAGTAGGCATCCACCGACCAAATAGAAGGCTCTAGAAGCTATGTTAGAAGTTGGCGCAAATCTAGAAGAATCTAGAAATGGTCACCGAACTTCTGGGAGGCATAACTTTTGAACCGTAGCTCCGATTGATGAACTGTTTACATTTTTGAAAAGATCTCAAAGCACTCTATAGCCCTATGGACAATATTTTCTCATCCCCCATTTTTTGGCCCTTTTTGAGGTCATTTAATGCCCCTAACTTGACTTTGAAGCATTCTTAGGAGGTCTCCACAACCTGAATAATTGCAATAACTCTCAAACCGTGGGGCCTTTTGACCTAATTCTTTTTTTGGAATTCTCTAAATTACAATTACATTAATCTAGCCAATTTACACCTCCTAGTTCACCAAAATGATGGCTCAATTACATACTCCTATTTTTTTGAGATTTACACAAACACTGATAGTGGAACTGTGAGAGTTGGAACCTTTATTTGACCCAAATGGGTATCCAAAAATGACAACACATGAAACAGAAACTAAGTCTAAGTATATTTTTTGGGTGACACAGGATTGCCCTTATACCTCTGGATGCTCCTGCATCAGGTAGACAAACTCGGTCAAAGAAGGAACCAAGCATTAGTAAATATCAGGCTCACTCAACACATGAAGGAACACTTGGCTAGCACTAGATAGCTTGGCCAATACTAGATAGCTCAGCCAAAACTAGAAAGCTATAGTAACTTGGCCATCACTGAGTATCTTGATAACAAAAACAACTTGAAAACCACTGGCACTTGGCCCCAAAAGGTAGAATGAACAAAGATGAGTAGGATAGCAAGACAATCCAAGATGCTCTTGCATTAGTAGATGAGTCATGTCTCTATGGAAATTTTATGTGTGTGTGTGTGTGTGTGTAGATAGATATGATTTTTTCTAATTTATGATTAACCAAATGGATAATCTCTAGTTCAATTCAATCTTACTAAAGCTACAACATTAACAAATTTTGCATTAAGCTAATGACGACCCTTCAATCCATTAGATTGGTTAAATGTATGAGGGTTTCAAAACTATGGTTAGAGGGTGATTCAAGTAATATAATAAATTGTTTAAAAGGAAAGTCCAAACCTTCATGGAAAATTGATAATATTATTCAAAAGACTTTAGAAATCCTAATAAACTTAAATGATTATTTTATTTCTCATATATACCATGACTCAAACATGGTTTTTGACTCCATTTCCAATGTGTTTGTGAGACTTAACCAAGAAATGAGGTGGCAAAGGGACATAGTGCTTCTTATGGAGGTCATGCCATGCATTAATGATGACTTGATACATGGAAAGGAAGGATTTATTTTAATTAATAAAGATGGTACTTTAGAGGGATGATTTTATGATTATGAGGGCTCCGAAGGATTTTAAGGATGGATTTGGCAATTATGTTTCCTTTATCCCACACACTTCGTAGGTATTTTTGGAAGCACTAAATTTCATTTATTTTCTTACCTAGTTTTCCTCTGAAAGTATTTCCTCTGGATTTTGGTGATTTCTCTATGATGTGGTAACAATATGGGAGCCCAGTGAAGGAGAAGAGAGTTGTTTAACTATGATAAATGGAGGAGGAGAATCAAGGTTCAATAAATTTTGAAGAATAGGGGTTTAACTCCTTTCATGGAGAGACTACATATTGGTAAACCCTAGGTCACCAAGTTGTTTCTCAAGGGTTGGAATGAGGGGCCACTAGAAATTTTGGGGCAGACCTTAACTTTATTGAAGACCTCTTATATGTATCCAAATTTTCCTAAATTCCTATTGTCTCAGTTAGGACTAGTAATATTTTTCCCAAGTGACTGACATCCCAATTTTTGGGAAAAGATTCTACAGTTATAGGAAAGTCTCAGATGCTACTATGGAGGATTTTCTTAAGAAAAAGGAGGAAAGTGTTTCCCTAAACAAAGGAGGTAAAACCTATAACTACTCTAGATATATAAAAAAAAGTTTTGGAGATTTGTGTTACAGGCTATTGTGTATTACATTATACTTGATCGTAGATTATCTCATGTTTGCACCTACCACTTTGTGATTTTGAATCATTTTAGGCATGCCATCAAGATTTCTAGTTTGATTTATCTCTACACATCTATGTGTAATGTACTATTTTAGGGCATTAGATTTTTAATCTTAATTGTGTGTATATTTTATATTTTTCTCCTTGATGATTCCATTCTCAATATTTAATATTATATATGTGTGTGTGTGTGTGTGCACACATTCTGAGGGTCATGTCCTCTCATAATGAATATTAATTATATTATATTAATAATATAATTATGTTAATTATATTTTATTAATAATATAATTATATTAATTATATATTATATTATTAATATAAATTATATTTCTTATATTAATATTAATATTAATACTAATACATAATGTATCTACTTTATGTATTTAGATTATTAATCTGAATATGATATTTAATTGTCATATTAATATACTATACCATTATTAATATTATATTATTATTATTTATTTAATTATATGGATCCTATCGATGGGGACATCACAATCCTCCCCTCTCAAATTTTCTTGTCCTCTAGCAATTTATAACTCAAATTCATTCTTTTCCCTACATATGTGTTAAGCACTTGAAAATTTTGCATGTCAGTAACCAAAGAAAGAACATATGATTGAAGACACAAAGTCAATACATTAATGCATGAAGACGTGATGTGAACATGATGTAGACACATGGATGCAGGAAGACATGAAGAAGACATGAACCAAACACATTGATGCATGAAGACACAATGTAGACACATAATATACATGTTAGAACCTTTCTTACAAATTGAAATAAGAAAAAGGTAAGGAAATGTTTTACCACTTTGATCGTGAATGTCATGCTCCTTTCTCTTGAAATAAATTTTTTTTGAAGATGCATATTTTAAACAACTTTTTTGTAGCTAGTAACATAATAGGGTATATAATTCCATAGTGGATGGTAGATTTACTACTGCTCAAGTTTGGACATGCTTAGCCTATAGCTCCCTCAGATTTTTAATCCATATTGGGATTCTCTTGCCCCAACGTGACCAATTTACTCCTCCCCTTATGCACAATCCCTACCCACTAGGAACATGCTTAATTTTGACATGGATGGTAGATTTACTACTTCTCAAGGTTGGAAACACTTAGCTTGGCACTTCCTCAAATCTTAATCTATATTCGGATTCTCTCACCCTAGTTGATTTACTCCTCCCCCTGTACACACTCTATACCCACTAGGAACAAGTTTAATTTCATTATGGATGTAAGGTTTACTATTTCTTGAGTTTGGACATGCTCAACTTGGGGCTCCCTCAGATATTAAAATCCATATTGGGATTCTTTTGCCCCAATGTGACTGATTTAATCTTCACCTTGTGTACACTTCCTATCCATTATGTAATAGGTCACAAATATTTTGAATAATATCCCCTTCTAATACCTTTCTTTATAATCCCAAATTCATTTGTTCATCGAAGTTGCAACTTATAACCTTCCTTTCCATTTTATTTTTTTTGTATTGAATATACATGGAATCTTCCTTTGATTTTGATCCTAAAACAATAATTAGACCTTAAGATTATAATCTCAATATATTAACTAATTTTATTAAAAATACTTTGATAATATTCTAATTAAGACTCTAAAAACAAATTAAAAGATGAACTTATCTTGATTTAAGTTCACATTATTTCATGACTATTCTCTTAAGACAGTATTCTTCCTTTGAACCATTTGTGATAATGTGTTGAACTGAATCCTCTTTCACAAGAAATAATTCCATCTTTGTACTTCCTTTCCTTCTTTTTCAATCATTACCTGATTGGCTTATAGTGTGACCATTCAGGAATGAAATTGGATTCTTGAAATGGTATCAAATTAGCTGCCTTAAATTGATTATTATGAATAAATGGGAATTAGATTTCTTGGTTAAATGCCATGGGATTTAGATAAATGATTTAGAAATGAATTTTTTTATTTAGTGATACTAAATTCAGTCTTGAGTGCCCAAATGACATGCATGTTTATTGTAACCAATTCACAAAGTGAAATGGGGTCAATTTCATTAGTGCTCATTAGACTTTTAGATAGGCATATCAATGCTTATAAAGAATCAATCATGTTATTGCATAATGGAAGGATTTTAGTTGTAAAATGAGGAAATGGTACTTCATACAAAGACCATAAAGTTTCCTCTTTCTAATTGACTTTGTGCTAGCTGATTAAGAAAAAGGGTGTTTTAAATATTTGTCATTGAACATGAAATGCAGATTATGAATGTTGTTGGGTTGATTGGTATGAATTATAGATGGTATATATTTGTGATTGAAGTCTTTTCTAATAAGTTTGATTGACCTCTAATGAACAAGTTTTCAATATAAATAGTAGCATCCTAATGGTATTTCTATGGTTTTGTGACATTGCAATGTAGATTTAAGTGTGATATTCAAATTTTGGATTCTTCCCATGCATCATTAAATATACTTTTATGATTGGTCTAGAGAACAATCTTATATTTTTTTGGATAGTTTATGGATTATGTTATATAATCATATGAACAATTTGGATGATGACAATTTAGTGATAATTTGATAAAAACATAGAGCGAGCTACCAAGTTCCTTGATATACAAAATTTTGATGATGCTAGTTTATAACCTCAAACATATGATTTGTATATCAGGTTTCTCACAATATTCCTGATGCTCAAACTCAACAATGGTATAATAATTTTACATTTCTTGATAATTCTTAAGAACAATTTCTTTGATCATGATCTCTGACTTAATGCAATTGATAAGTTTGGATTCCCTTTTTAGTCCTTTGACAAATATTTTTTTTGTAACTCTATCCAGCATCTCCTAAAGCCTTCACATTAAGGATGGAAAAGGATGGAAATTAAATGATAGGAATCTGTGTTTCCACCCTCTAGCAATAAAGAAAAATCTAGTGAATACCCATTATATTGATAGGCATGTGGCTCCCCATATATTGATCAAATTTTATTGAACACCAATGTTATATTATTCCATAGATACAATATTGTGAAACCAGTTACATAATATGAGTGTAGTTAATTATATTTAATTATTTTCTCATATGAAATCATTGGATATTTGTGATAAAACTTATGAAAATCTTTAATTTTTCCCATCTTCACAAGATGAAAAGATCAATGCTCTGATACCAATTGTAATGTACCATTTCAAGGCATTAGATTTTTAATCTTAACTGTGCATATATTTTATATTTTTCTCCTTGATGATTCCATTCTCAATATTTAATATTCTATATATGTATGCATTCTGAGGGTCATGTCCACCCATAATGACTATTAATTATATATTATATTATTAATACAAATTATATTTCTTATATTAATATTAACACTAATACATATAATACATAATGTATCTACTTTATGTATTTATATTATTAATTTGAATATGATATTTATTGTCATAGTAATACACTACACCATTATTAATATTATATTATTGTTATTTATTTAATTATATGGACCTTATCAATCGGGACATCACACTATGAGTTCAAGTATTCATGGTTTTAGAGAAAACATTGTGAGTAACCCCCATATGCATGACAATTTAATGTGTTTAGTTTACAAGTATATTGTGGCTTACTTTGTGGGTAAGTCCATTGATAATGAAGGGCATTTGGAGGATGGGTTAGAGGAGTTTGGTTCCCAATAGGATTGGTCAAAGAATGAAAATAGTGAAGATATGCATTCAAAGGGAGATTTTGACCTACAAAAGGAAAGGAAAATATTCCAAGAGCCTCATGAAGAAGGTGAAGAAATAATTTAAAGGCTTTTCTTCAAAAAAAATATGAAAAGAGTGGTCATATCATTGGATGAGGAGTATAATGAGGAAGATGATGATATGGAGACAAATATTGAGGAGTTAGAGAGCACAAAAAGGAAGGGAACCTTTTCCAAAGGCAACAATAAGCAAAGAAAAATTGTTATGAATTCCATGAGCAGTGATGTGAAGAATGTTAGAATTCTTTAGAGCAACTAAGAGGGGGGATGAGGGGGGGAAGGGGGTGAATCAGCTATTCAAGGTCCAATAAAACTTTTCTCTTATCCTAGTGAGCCCATTAACATTCATGCATCCAAGCTTATCATTCTAATTTTGCAGATTATTGGTAAATCAACATGCAGCAATAAAATATAAAAGATTAGCACATAACACAGTGGTTTACATTGAAACCCAATTTGGGAAAACCATCAATAACATGCTACTCCATTTTCACTCTTCTGAAGTGATGCCCTATAAAAGGCCAACCTTGTTAAAGGTTACAACACACACTGTTAGTTGTGACCCAGTGGGATTTCAATCACCTTGTTAGAAGTGAGCCTGGTTAAAGGACTTTAGGCCATTCACATGGAATGCCACCCTGTTAAAGGATTTTCCAATGGCTACAAAACCAAACTTAGTCTAAAGGATTTTTCCTTAACTGATACAATTGTTAGAGAGTAACAATAAGGGCTTTTGATCTGATATAACTTACAACATAACTTGTAGATTTTAGATCTCAATTCAGTTCCCAATTCTATTTGGCTTTCAGTCTCTACAGCTTTGACAGCTTGTCCATTCCTCAAGCTTATGTCTCCTTAAGATTCTTACTTGTTGTACCAATGTAGTCATTCTAGTGGTCCTTGATGAAGTAGATTTTCTATACTTTGTTCTCCTAGGTTTTCTCTTAATCTTCTCAATGCCTTCTCTTTAGCACCACTCTTCAACAACTTGACCACATTTTTTCATCTTATGATCATAGATTCCTTAAATAGGAATTTACAATACTTTTCCTACTCTAATTTCCATTGTCCAAATTAGGGTTTAGATGAATTAGGTAAGATACAATGTATCTGTCCCTTGTCTTGTTCCTTCTAGAAACTTCATGTAGAATCCTCTTGCAATCACCTAAAAATTGTTAACCTCAAATTATGTACCACCAGCTCACCATCCTTATCTTCCACTTGGTTCACAAAATTTAAGATAACAAACTTTTTGGCTCAAATTTGGTGAATCTTTGACTTTTCAAATAATGCAGCAGCTTAGCACTATTGATTTTCTGATGCTCAACACATACTATGTTACTCGACACCTATTACATTTTCACTTGACATCAACTATATTTTTCTAAAGCTCAGCACCTGTTACATTTTTCTCGACACTAACTAAGTTACTCAGCACATACTAGTATTTGCATTTACTCGGCACTAACTGGTAATCTACTTGGCATGAACTAACTTTGCTTGGCACCCACTATAGACTTTGTTTAGGCTTTGCAGATAGTCCAAGTATTACAAGTTCTTTTTAAAGTTTCTTAGTGTTGCCAACCTTTGTATCTTCAAGTATATTATCAATACATTATTTCACCATTGTCTTAATTGATCCTTGCACTTCATTGCAAAATCATAACTCAACCTTTCCTCTAGGTGTTGTTGTTACATCTTATTGATTAAATCCTCTTCATTAATCAACTAAGTGATAGTACTTGGATCTTATAAGAAATTTTCTTACCAAAAAATAGTAGGTTTGACATCAGTGACAAAACAATGATTGAAACATACTTCTTCAACAATATCTCTTACTCATCAATGATCTTTCAATCAGATTCCAACAATCTCCCTCTTTGGCATTAATGGAAAACCAAAATGATCAACCAAGTTACCTAAATGAAAACTAACTAGGTTAAAATAGTAAGACAATGCCAAAAAAATTTTTTTGACAAAGTTTTCTTTTCCATTAGCTTTCAACTTTCTTAAGACTCCTTCTTTGCTAATACTTTAACTCCTTTGATCTGCTCCTTCTTAGATCTATCATCCTGATTGATCTCTTTGCTTCTCCCTCTTAGTTGTTGTATCTCCCTCTCTATTTTTTTGTTGTTACTCTCTATTTTGTTTTCTTCCTTGATCATCTTGCTATTTCTCCCTCTCTTCTTCTACTTCATCATATTTGATCAATTTCTCCCTCATTGATTCCTTATTAGTTTTGATCAATTTTTGCTATTTCTCCCTCTTTGAAAACAATGCCAAAGACATAACATTTTAGCATCTTTAGTCATGAAGATGTAGAATTTGTAGCTCCAGTTTCTCCCTTTGATGCCATGCTTATGACTGTTTTGGAATTTTAGCACTTTAAGTACTTTAGGAAAAACCTAAAGTAAGATCCTCTGCATCAATTTATGTCATTCAATAATTAGCCTATTTGATGCAGGAAACTTCTGTTGTTACTCAAACAACCTTTGATAGGGGTATTACCCCTAGCTTACCTCTAAGATATTCATATGTATCCTTAGGTAATGGATTTGTGAAGATGTCAACAAATTGTTCCTTCGAATTCACATACTCCATTTTCACCTCTTTGTCTTCCACTAATTCTCTCACATAATGATACTTAATTGCAATGTGCTTTGTTTTAGCATGCATCACAAGATTCTTTGATATGTTGATGGCACTTGTGTTATCACAATAAAGTATCATAGGTTCAGTTATCTCTTCCTTCATACCTTTAAGTAGATGCTTGATCCAAACAATGTACAGTTTATGGCAGTAGCAACATATTCATCCTTAGCTATGGATTGTGAGGTACAACTTTGCTTTTGCTAGTCCAAGTGACCAATCTTCTACCTAAGAAGAGTGCTCCTCCACTGGAGCTTTTTCTATCATCTATATTACCTCCCTAGTCTACATTAGTGTAGGCTCTTAACTCAAATTTTTTAGTCTTCTTGTAGTATAAGCCAAAGTCCTATGTTCCCTTTAAATACCTCATTATTCTTTTCACTGCCATAATATGATTTTATCTTGGGTTTGCAAAAAATCTTGCTACTATTCCATCAAACAATGCAATGTTAGGTCTGTTATGTACAACAGATTATAGCTTTCCAATCATTGATCTATACAATGTCTAATTCACTTTAGCTAACTCATCATTTTTTGATAACTTATGTCCTATTATCATTGGTGTACTGACTAGTTTTGAATCTTCTAGTCCAAATATTTTGAGTATCTCCTTGATGTATTTTGATTGGGTCACAAATATGCTATACTTTAGTTAATAAACTTGCAATCCAACAAAGAATTTGATTTCTCCAAACATTGACATATCAAACTCATGTTTCATCTTATCAGTAAAATATTTGCATAGAGCATCCTTTCCTCCAAATATTATATCATCAAAAAAGATTTCATATATCAGAATGTCCTTACATTTTTCAATCTTGATATACATATTGTTGTTGTCATTTGTTCTCTCAAATCTAATCTTTACAAGATATTTGTGAAGTCTTTCATACCATGCTCTAGGCATTTATTTCAAACCATGGAGTATTTTGTGTAGTTTGCAAACCATATCCTTGGTGTTGTCATCAACAAATCCCTCTAGTTGTTCTATGTAGACTTCCTCTTCCAGTATACCATTTAGAAAAGCATACTTAACACCCATCTGGTAGACTTTAAATCCTTTGTAAGTAGCATATGCAATTAAAGTTTGTACTCCTTCCATCCTTGCAATAGGGGAAAATATTTCTCCATAGTCTAGTCCTTCTTCTTGGGCATAACCTTTACAAACTAACCTGGCTTTGTTTCTTTTGATTTCACCATTCTCATCAAGCTTGTTCCTAAACAACCACTTGGTACCAATCACATTCTTGTTAGTTGGTCTTGGAACTAAACTCCAAGTTTTGTTCTTCTCTATCTTCTCAATCTCCTTTTCCATAGCTTTGCACCAACCATCATCTTCTAGTGCATCTTTCACTATTTTGGGTTCTATCTTGCTTAGCAGACATGATTCATTTCTTAGTTTGTTCCTTGTCATTGGTCTAGCTTCCTTGTTTCCAATGATTTGTTCAGCAAGGTGATGTCTTCTCACATACTTGGATAGCCTTGGTTCTGTCCTTGTTTCCATGTTTGGTCTTTTAGCTTCAGAGTCACTATGCACATCTCTTTCAAGTAACTCAGCATCTCTTCCATGTGTACTGACTTTAGAATCAGAATATCATTTTCCTTATTTTGCAACTTGGCATCTGAATGTAGCTTGGCATTCACTAGTTGTGATTTAGTAGATACTAAAACTTTTTTCTAATTTCCAACTTGATTGGCAGCCTCTTCATCAGCAGGCATTCCCTTATAGAGGTATACAAAAGATTTGTATTCTTCTAGTCTTTTCATGGGTTTATCATCATAAACTTCTATGTATTCATCAAAATTTACATTTGCACTCTCCACAATTTTGTTAGTGTTAGTGTTTAAACACTTGTATGCTTTACTTCTAGTGGAGTATCCAAGGAATATGCCTTCATCACTCTTTTCATCAAACTTGCCATTTCTAGAATCTTTAAGAATATAGAATTTGCTACCAAAAAATTTGAAATATTTCACATTGGGTGAGTGACCATACCATAATTAAAAAGGTATTACACTTGTACCTTTCTTGATCTGTACTCAGTTCAAGGTGTAGACAGTTGTGCTTATGCTTCTCTCTAGTACTTTATAGAAATATTTTTCTCCATCATCAATGTTTTGGCATAGTCCATTACTGATCTATTCCTTCTCTCAAAAATTCCATTCTATGGAGGTGTTCTTGGTGCTGATGTCTATCTTTTGATTCCCTTATCATTACAAAACATCTCAAACTCTCTTGATGTGAATTCTCCTCCTCTATCTGATCTCAAGAATTTCATACTCTTACCTGTTTATTTTTCAACCCTAGCCAAATACTACTTAAACATTTGAAAAGCATCATACTTTTGCTTTAAAAACATAACAATCATCATCCTAGAGTAGTCATCAACAAACAACATTATATATCTATTTCCTTTGTAACTTTTTACTTCTATAGGTCCACACAAGTCAATATGAACAATTTCTAATACTTCTTTCGAAGTATAAGTTTTACGTTTGAAACTTGACTTGGTCATCTTGCCTAGCTGACATTGTTTGCACATTATATTGTTAGGCTTTTTTAGTTTAGGTAAACCTCTTACTTTCTTCATATTGCTAATACTAATCAAGTTATCAAAGTTGATATGACATAGCCTTTTATGCCATAGCCACACATCATTAGTTTTAACAATAAGACAAGTGGCATCATCAATATCTAGGTAAAATAGATTGCTCCTAGTTTGGTCTCCTTTTTCTATCATATTTCCATCAGTTTCAAAGATCTTGGTAGTTTTATTTCCAAATTCAACTTTGCAACCTATATTGCTTAGTTGTGACACACTCAATAGATTCTAGTTCAATCCTTCAACATAATATGCATTCTCACACGAGATCATTTCTATGAGCTTAATGGAACCTTTTCCTTTTATTAAACATGGAACATTATTACCAAATCTAACATTGTTTCCATCATAATCAGTTAATGTAATGAACTTACCTTTATCTTATATCATGTGGTGTGAGAAACTACTATCAATGATCCATTTGTCATTCTTCTTTACACAGGTTACAATGCAGCTGCTTCATCTTCATTTATAGCAACATAGACTACCTCATCATCATTTTCATCTGAATCATCTTCTTCTGCAATATAGCACTTTTTACCTTTGTCTTTATACTCTGTTGTCATCATTTCTTTTGCCTTTTTATTTTTCATTTCCCTTATAGTTTCTCTTATCTAGACACCTAGTAGCAATATTTCCTACTTCATTGCAATTGAAACAAATAATAGGCAACTTACCTTTAAATTTTCCTTTTCCTCTGTAAAATTCCTTGCTAGCAATGCTTCCAATTGTTCAACATCTTCCACTTTAGTGTCATTTCTTTTCATCAAAATCTTTTAGTAGCAACTTAGCCTTGAAAGAAGATTCAAGACTCTTGGGTTTGTAGTTGTCAAAATTGGATAATTCAAATGCAGTGAGTCTTCCTACTAAATCTTCAAGAGTTAGTTTGTTTCTTGGTATGCACCTCAATTCTTGAATAGTTGAGACTCTAATGGCATAGATAGGTAGCAAGGTTCTTAAAAATTTGCTAAGAATAGTTTCATCATCTAAATGACCAGAAAAACTTCTTATTGCACTTACAACTTCTTTTATTCTAGAGGCATATTGAGCAATGTTCTCACCTTCCTCCATTCTCATGTCATCATACTTTCCTCTGAGGCTTTCTGACTTGGCTTTTTGTACATTCTTATCTCCTCCATAAATAGTTGATAGGGCATCTCACATCTTGAATGTAATGTCACATCGCTTGATATCATTAAATTCATCATAGTTGAGGTTAGAGGCAATCTCCAGCATTGCTTGGTTGTGCTCCTTCTTATTTTTTATATATTTAGTAGTAGGAACACCAAATGGATCAACATGTTCCACTATAATTGAGGTTTGTGCATGATCACCTATTCCTCCAAGGTGCAACTTCATTAGACTTTTCCATGTAGTGAAGTTGTCTCTGTTAAGCTTGGGAACTTCTCTCTTAGACATCTTGATCTTTGTGCTTCTAGTACCTTCAAACTAAATTAGTAGAAGGCTCTGATACCAATTGTTAGAATTCTTTAGAGTAACTAAGAGGGGGGGTGAATTAGTTACTCAAGGTCCAATAAAACTTTTCTCTTATCCTAGTGAGCCCATTAAACATTCATACATCCAAGCTTATCATTCTAATCTTGCAAATTACTGGTAAATCAACATGCAACAATAAAACATGAAAGATCAACACATAACACAGTGATTTACGTGGAAACTCAATTTGGGAAAAACCACTAGTAACATGCTACTCCTTTTTAACTCTTTTGAAGTGATGCCCTGTAAAATGCCAACCCTGTTAAAGGTTACAACACACACTATAAAGTGTGGCCCAGTTAAAGAATTTCAATCACCCTATTAGAAGTGAGCCTGGTTAAAGGACTTTAGGCCATTCACATGGAATGTGACTCTATTAAAGGATTTTTCAATGGCTATTAAACCAACCTTAGTCCAAAGGATTTTTCTCTGATTGACACAATTGTTAGAGAGTAACAATAAGGGTTTTTGATCTTATATAACTTACAACATAACTTGCAGATTTCAAATCTCAATTCAATTCACAATTTTTCCTTGCTTTTAGTCTCTACAGCTCTGACAGCTTGTCCACTCCTCAAGCTTTTGTCCCCTTAAGTTTCTTACTTGTTGTACAATGCATTCACTCCAGTGTTCCTTTGATGAAGCAAAGTATCTGTACTCTATTCTCCTAGGTTTTCTCTTAACCTTCACAATGCCTTCTCTTTGGCACCACTCTTCAATAACTTGACCACATTTTTCTGACTTATGATTATACATTCCTTAAATAGGAATTTACAATACTTTTTCTGCTCTAATTTCCATTGTCCAAATTAGGGTTTAGATGGATTAGGTAAGATACAATGTATCTATCCCTTATCTTGTTCCTTCTAGAAACTTCATGTAGAATCCACTTGCAATCACCTAAAATGGTTAACCTCAAATTTTGTACCACTAGTTCACCATCCTTATCTTCCACCTAGTTCACAAAATTCAAGATAAGAAACTTTTTGGCTTAGATTTGGTGAATCTTTGACTTTTCAAATAATGTAGTAGCTTGGCACTATTGAGTTTTTGATGCTCAACACATATTGTGTTACTCAAAACCTATTATATTTTCACTCAACATGAACTATATTTTTTTGATGCTCAGCACCTATTACATTTTGCTCGACACTAACTAAGTTACTCAACACACACTAGCATTTACATTTACTTGGCACTAACTGATAATCTACTTGGCATGAACTAACTTTTCTTGGCATCCACTATAGACTTTGTTCAGGCTTTGTAGATAGTCCAAGCATTACAAGTTCTTTTAAAGTTTCTAAGTGTAGCCAACCTTTGTATCTTCAAGTATATTATCAATAAATTATTTCACCATTGTCTTAACTGATCCCTTCACTTCATTACAAAATCATAACTCAACCTTTCCTCTAGGTGTTTTTGTTACATCTTATTGATTAAATCCTCTTCATCAATCAACTAAGTGATAGCACTTGGATATTATAAGAAACTATATTACTAGAAAATAAAAATTTTGACAATAGTGACAAAAAAATGATTGAAACATACTTCTTCAACAATCTCTCTTACTCATCAATGATCTTTTCAATCAAATTCCAACAAAGAAATGTGGTTCAAACTCTCCAATTAAGATTAGCAGGAGCCTGTTAGGGATTCCCCATAGGCTACTATAAAGTTGAGTGAAAAAGAAGCTAAAATGAAGGATATTGACTCCCTTGGTATGTTAGTTCAAGATCCCCTTCCTGATATTCCTGTTAGATCTCCTATGAGCGATACCTCTATCAAGGAGAGAAAGGTTGTGTGAAAAAACTTTGACATGGACTCTATGCACCTAGGTATCAATAGGTAGAAATTTGAGATGGAGGTTAGAATGGGATAAGGGTTCTTAGGTGGAATAAGGTAACTCATTAACCATTCTATCTTTATTTTGAGTGATTCCAGCAAAGAGTCAAGCTTGGACATTTTCAATAATGCCAAAAATAGTCTTTTGGACAATTTTATGGATATCAAGCGGCTTTTCCATGAGGTAAATGATATGAAGGACATGATTAATATCTTGGAAGAAAAGGTCAAAATTTAGAAGAGTGTTTATAATGTGGTTGGGGATGAGATGAATACGAGCTCTTTGATGGACATCACTTCTTTTTATAGGTTGGAAGTGAAGTTTTTAGAGCTGGATAATGGGACATTTAGTCTAGAGAATACATTGAAAAATATTGTTAACTAGAGCTACAAAATTTTGAAGGCCTCTAATGAAAAAAACTATAATCCTCATCAATAATATGGAGGGTTATGAGGGTGATAAATCCATTATGAATATTTTTGATTATCCGGAGGACCCTGTAGATAGTAACGGTGGTCCAAGTAAAAGGACTAGGTCCAACAACATGAAGAAAGCTTTTGCAGCCACCACAGAGATCAGCTAGAGTTGTAGGTGGTTGATCTTCTATAGAGCATGGCCTAAGTGGTCATTTGTTGTCTCATCTCATGTCCTTATTTTTTATTTTTATGCAGTGCATTATCTTTTGGTTGTTGTCTTTTCTTGGATAGCTTTTGGTTTCTTTGTTGGCCTATTTTATTTTATTTTATTTGTGTTTTGTCTATATGGGTTCAATGACATAAATATTTAGCTCTCTATACAAGGTTTTATGGCCTCTTCAAAACCTATTTTACTTAACCAAAAACAAATTTTACATTGAACAACCTAATGGATTTCCACTAACAGAAGACAAAGATATGGTTTGGTGACTAAAGAAAGCATTATATGGATTAAAGAAACTATGTAGAGCTTGGTATGCAAGATTGGATAAGAATTTATAGAATTTGGAATTTAAGAAAGCTAATTATAGTAACATGTACTTAAGGAAGAATAAATATAGATTATTGATTATTGTACTATTTGTTGATGACATTGCTTTTGGAGGTAATAATGAAACTAGTACAAAAAATTTAGAAGAGATAAAAAAATTTTATTTGAGATGAGTATGATTGGTGAGATAAAGTATTTCTTGGGATTACCAATAAATCAAAATAAGGATGGTATATTCATATCACAAACTAAACATCT
Source organism: Cupressus sempervirens (assembly GCA_028749045.1). Lineage (NCBI taxonomy): Eukaryota > Viridiplantae > Streptophyta > Pinopsida > Cupressales > Cupressaceae > Cupressus > Cupressus sempervirens. The sequence goes on from CM053784.1 coordinate 16,677,731, forward strand.
TAAGGAGAAGTTAACAAATTTTAATTTGGAGAATTATAAATCAGTTGGGACACCTATTGTTATAGGATGCAAATTATTAAGCAAGGATGACTCTCCTAATGCAATATGAACAAGATATAGATCTATGATAGGAGGATTACAATATTTGACTCATACAAGACCACATATAGCTAATTTAGTTGAAATTGTGGCAAAATTTCAATAAGATCCTAAAGAAATACATTTGGTAGTAGTAAAGAGGGTATTCAGATATTTCAAGGGTGTATCATATTATGGCTTATGGTATGGAAAATCACATGACTTTATTTTATGTGCATACACTAGTGTAGATGATGGTAAAAGTACGAGTGGTGGAGCATTCTTCTAGGGAGGAAGATTGGTTTCATGGCTAAGCAAGAAACAAAATTGCATATCACAATCTACAGCATAACCATAGTATGTTGCAACAACAAACAATTACAATATGATTATTTAGATGAAATAGATATTGCAAGACATTGGTATTGAATTTTTGGAATCTATTATCATTTATTGTGATAGCACAATAAAAATTAATATGTCAAATATTTCAGTGTTACATTGAAGACTAGACATGTTGAAATAAAGTATTATTTCTTAATAGGAAAACTAACAAAAAAGGAAATCATATTGGATTATATTAGCATAAAGGAACAAATAGAAGACTTATTCATGAAATCATTGGCTAAGGACACCTTTGAATAATTAAGAGGAATTCTTGGGATTATGCCCCAACCTTCTTTGGAATAATTTCATGCAGGATTGCATCAATTCAACATATTTAGAGATTATTCTTACATCTGGAATACATGTTTGTATATGCTTCCTTTGGGGGAGTAATCACTTTTTGGGAAGAGTTATTGATGACTCTTGAACATTGTTTAACTTTTCCTTTTGACAATTGGTGAGCTTTTTTTAGATTGGTTTAGAGATGATTGAACTTCAAGAATTGGCATAATGGCACATTTTTCATTGATGTCAATAGGGGAGAGATATACATGAAAAAACTTGTTCATCTATTGGGGAAAGTATCATTGTTGCAAATTGATGTATGGGAAAGAATATTGTATGGTTGAGTAAGCAAATGAGGAAGAAATATATCTATTATTTTTGGCACTTTGAGATTTTTCATCATATGTTGTCATCAATACGAAAAGGGTGATTGTTAGCATGACTTCCTAAGTGAGTTTGATGAATGTTGAAAGTATTCATTTGGGAAGATTTTTTGTCCATTTGGAGAGATGGTTGAGGATTTATATGTTGCATTCATGACTTGGTTTGTCATTGATGTCAACATATCATCTTTCTAGTTGGTATAGTCAGAGTTACGTAGACTATTTATTTAGTGAACTGAGAAGATGTTGATTTATGTTCATTTAGATTAACATATTATTTTTAGATATTTCTTTATGATATTTCTCTATATGTGGAAAGAGATATCAAGATTTGTGTGAGTTGGATAAGTTTTTTAGAAGATTGGTTGTAGGCTAGTCTAGAGTAAATTGTATGTCGATGTTCATATTTTATGTATTTGGGAGAGTTAAATCATCTTTAGTGGGATTGTATTTTGGTTAGAGATATGTTTGTGGTTATGTGTTTGAGGTAGAAAATTTAGAGGATCATTGTATGGAGCTCTTTGAAGTTTAACACATTTTGTGTTTACTGTCAGATTGAATGTGCTACATAATTGATGTAATCTATGTTATAGTGGTGTGTAACATAAATTTAATATCTTATTATGGTCCTATATTACTCATTATACATTCGGACATCCACAAGGTCAGCTTAATTTTTTTTTTAGGACTTGGTGTAAAGGAAATATGTTTTCCTTGGTTGTAGATGTCTCATTACATAATTGGAATGTATGTGAACTTTGGATGCTAATTTGATGAGATCAGAGTAGAGCATGATGTTGAGGATATGTTGAGAACTTCAAAGAAATTGAATTAGTGAGATAAGTTTTTCTATTAGTCAAATCATTTCTTGGATATGTTATCCTAAATTTTTTAGTGAAAATAGTTTTAAATAAATTTGGATAGTGGGTTCAGTTGACTCCTGTCAAATCCTAACAGGTTGGAATAGCTCCTGAAAGGGTTGGATTCTCTTGACAAGGATTCAAAGTCTTCTAATAGTGTTTTATATGTATTGATTGTATTTTAATGACTCTTGATAGGGTCACATCCTTTCATAAGGAAATTTCTATATTAGTACATCTCCTTGTGAGTATCATTCCCACTAGGGTTTTCCCTCCGATCAAGGGTTTCCCTAGTTAACATATATTGTGTCACTTTGCATGGTTATTATCTTGTTGTTTTATCTATTGGTTATAGGTTTAATTTTTGGTAAAGATGATTTTAAATGCATAAATGATTTGCCTCCTCCCCCCTCTCACATATATTAGTGGACTTTACTTTCTAACTCAATATTGAAAGTAAAACATATAACAATAGCAAAATCATAACACTTTGATTTGTCCTTCAAAGAGACCTTGGCCAAGGGGAAACCCAATGGGGATGCTACTACACAATAATGTACTAATTTGAAAATACTATATTAGGATTTTTGACTCTGTTAAGAGTCATTACATGCATTTAGTACATTAGTGCTTGTTAGAGGACTTTAATTTGTTAGAGGTATAAATCATGATAGGATTTGTGTTACAATGGGAGATCACTACTCAATAAGGACTCATTGTACAACCTAAAAAAGGTAATAGTTACAATACCAAAATGGTTATTCTAACATCACAATGTTGTTGGTCTTAGATGGTTTTGAAAATTGAGTCTCAACACACTTAACCACTTTCCACATTGAAACCAAGTACATTATGTATGCTAAGTCACAATGTGTGTTGAGTCAGATTTTCAATAGGTGCCAAGTGACTTCAGGTGCTTAGCAGTATATAAGTGTTGAGTGACATATAGGTGCCAAGTCACAATTGATGTCGAGCAAGTCATAATGCTTCAAATACCAAGTGAGTCAAAATCATATATGTGTCGAGCAAGATAGAGTGTAATAGGTACCGAGAAATCTAGGATAGTATGTGTCAAGCACCAGTAGTCTAGTATGTGTCAAGTAACACAAAATCAACATATGAGTTTGTGCCCTCACAAACTCAAATGTAAACCATCTTTAGAGCTGACATAGAAGGATTTTGAAGGAGAAAAAGGATAAGGAAAAATCTTTTACATTTCCTATGCAATCTGCATGCAACCAATCAGGAAAATGGAAAAAGCATGCAACCAATGAGGTAAATTCAAGGAAAGAGTGGGAACTTAAAGATTCAATATGGATTGTAGATCCATACCTAACCCTAAGTCTTCACAATCTTTAAAAGGAGGCCAAAAAATCCATTAGGTATGAAGAAGAAAGTAGTGTATGGGGAGACTATAGCAAAATTCAGTGTGAAGGAAAAAAGATTTAGAGGAACAGAGCAGTAATCACATATCTAGTTGATCAGAACAACACAAGAGACAAGAGACATGATAAGATATCAGATCTTAGAGGATCAAGATCAGAGAAGAGCAGATCAAGTGCTTGAATTCAGCAATTAGAGATTGCATACTATCAGGTTCATTTTTCTAATACTTTATTGCCATTGTATTAGAAGTTGGAAATCCTATATTGATAGGTTAGCTTAATAGCTAGGTGGGAGAACCTTTTGAGAAGGTGATTGAAAATCATATTGTATTAGGTGGGTTTAATAGCCTATTGTAAATCCTTTAATAGGGTGACACTTCATGTAAAGTGTTTGTAAATCCTCTAACCAAATCACTATTGATATAGTTTAAAGCCTTTAATAGGGTAGGCCTTTCAAAAGGTAGACCATCAAAAGAGGTCAAACATTTATTACTGCACTGATTTTTGTGGGTATCATCCCCACCCTAGTTTTACCTTCTTAGTCCTAGAGGGTTTCTGGGTTACCAAAATTTGGTGTATGTGTGTTATTGCATGTGTTTACTTTATGATTATTTGATGTATTTACATGCATGCACTTTACTTTCAGCTAATTTTTTTTAAGGATTAGAAAAGGTTAAAAGTGTGGTACTTCTGATTCACCCCCCTCTCAAAAGTACTCTTCCCATTTTTGAACATTCAAAAAATTGGTATCAGAGCAAAGGTTCTCACAAGGAGAAGCTTAATAGCTTAGAGAAAAGGTCTAAAAATGGAAGTCTTCAAACTTGGGAAGATCATAGACAATCAAGTGATTGATGTGCACCTAGCTCTACACAAGGTGGAAGAAGCCAAAGAAGAATTGAGAAAGTTCTTAAAAAGAAGGAAGGAGATAGCCATAGCTGAAAATGACAAGATTGATACCACACAAGTATTTTCCAATGGAGATTCCAAGGAATTTGATGAAGCAATAGAAGAACTGATGGAGAAAAATAGAGCATAAGCTAAAGAAATTAGATTACTGAAGCTTGAATAAGAATCACAAGCCATAATGCTTTGTGAAGTGACTGAACAAAAGAAGAGAGCCATTGAAGACAAGTCCATGCTAGAAGATGATAAGAGAAATCTTACCAATAGATTGGAGGATAAGACAATTGAGTTTGAAAAGATCTCAAACATGTAGCTAGACACCTTAAGCCAAATGATGAACGCTCATCATGAGCTAAACATGAAGGATATTGAGATTTCCACTCTAAGAATGTAGAATGAACAATTGCAAAATGAATTGAAAAGAGAAAAAGAGATGGTAGAAAGCTTCAATAGACCCAATGAAGCCATCAAGTATTTTGAGCAACTACTAAAAGCACCAAGGGCTAGTAATGATACTTCAGGACTTGGTTACACTAGCACTGAACAAGGAGAATCATCCAAGACTGTGGAAGAAAGGAGTAACAAAGGTAAGAACACTAAACCTACTTGTCATTTCTATGGTAAAAAGGGACATACCTCTAATGTGTGTAGGAGCAAGAATAGTCATCAACATGATAAGCCTACCAATGCAAGCTTTTGTTACAAGTGCAAAAAACAAGGACATCAAGCACATGAATGTAGAACCAAGACTATGAGGACACCAAAATTTGAAGAAAATATGGACATAGAGCATTTGAGTATAGATCAAAGCCTATGTGGACACTTAATCGGCCTGCAAGATGAAACAACCATGCACATCACTGCAATTGGGATTACAACACCAGGTATAGCTATAACTATTGTCAAGAGTATGGACACATTCCTAAAAATTGCATAAGGACACATTTTAGAGGGAATTATAGTAGATGGTTAAGTCAGACTACATCTTTTAGTTGCTTGCAAACTGGACATATCAACAAGAATTTCCCAACAAATTAAAAAGCACCCAAGACAGAAGTCAACAAAGGAAAAGAGAAGGTTGATGTTGAGCAAATAAGAGGGCAAATGAATAAAACTTGGAAAAAGAAAGATGAGTTTAGTGCATCAGGGATCACTTCACCCAAAAAGTCAAGTGATCACATTTCATCCAATTAAGCAAAAGAAAGGTGTATGGGACTGATATACAAAGTTAAATCATAAATCAGTTCCAAAGAAGAAAGGAGTACTACAAAGAAGAAATATGCATGAGTAAAGATGCCAAGAAATTTTTTGAAGAAACTATCAAGTTACACTTGGATGTTGAGTTACTAATAGTGACTGAACTAATAGTTGAAGCTGAGTGAAGTAGAAGTCTAGTGGATGCCAAGTAAATGAATTACAATGGGAGCTAAGTCATATTAAATCCTTCAAGTGCCAAGTTTATAGCTATATGCATGAAACATTTAATGCTAGGTCTTTGATAGGTATAAGGTCAAATTTCTTTCATTTTCATGTCATTCAAACACAAAGAAAAGTCAAGAAGAGCGAAGAAGTGATCAAGCAACAACCTAACAACCATTTTCATGGATTCCAATAGTAATTCAGCACAAACTCATCGATTGAAAGGTATTTATCAAGTGCCAAGCTATGCAGAAGTTAACTTTTTATATTTTTAAACCCTAGTTTGGTAAAATGACCTCTAGTTCAAGAAACCCCAAAGCAAAAGAAAGTCATGAGATTCAGCTAGTTAGCAATGAAGTAAAGCAACCCAAATTTAGGTCAATTCCTAAAGTTGCTTATAGAAATGACCTAGCTAGTGCATTATCCATCACTCCACCTAAAGTAGTCATGGTGCAAGATGTGAGAAAATGTTACAACTGCAAAATTGGTGCCATAGGTGATTTAGAAATATTCCAAGCTTATGAAAAACTATGTGAGAATAAGATTCTAAAATAGGAATTTGAGATAGTTGAGAATAAGGGTTTGACCAATGTCCTAGTCTACCCTATAGGATTTAAAATTGAATGGATATCGATTTTTTTGAGTAGAATTCATGATGGCTATCTATGGCTAGAGATAGGACCTATTAAGATTACCGAGAGAATATTTCATAGGGTTACAGGATTCCCAACCCTAGATCAGCCAAAGACCTTGAGAAGCGATAGAAAGGAGGTCATTGAGAAAAATATTGGAGCCAAATGGAACAATAGGGGAATGACCATTAATACTATAACTAATCCCCTCCTACATTTTGTTGTGAGAATAATATCTCACAAATTATAGCAATCTAGTAGATTAAACAATGTGCCATGTTTAGCAGTTGATGTAGCTTACAAAATGGTGAAGAAAGATCATACCTATGATTTGGTAGAACTCATGTTGCAGAAAATTAATGAGAACCTAGGAGCAATAAGGAGATCAAAAGGTGCTCAATGCAAATTTGGTTCAGTTCTTATGTGTATATTCTTTTATGTTATGGAAAAATTTCCTTCTATAGGAAAGGTGAATTGGAACCCCAACAAAACTATAATTACACAAATTAATGAGTTCATTGAACACATGGGAGACAATTTTGAGGCACAAATGACTAGTTATTTTGAAGACTTTAAGAAGTCTATGAAGCAGAGAATGAGGATACCAGTCTCATTAGTAGAGCAACATATTAATGACATATGTTTCTTGGTTGACATAGATTACACCTATATTCATGCTGCAATACCAAGAGTAAGATGGCTAAGGCCATTGGGATATGAGCTTGACATAGATGAAGCCTCAGTAGAAATCACAACATTACTTGCAGAAGAGATAGATAAGGTAGCCCCTCACTTTGGAACATATGATGTTGTCAAGTCCAAATTTGAGACTGAACTAAAGATAGCCACTATGATAAAGAAGAAAGACAAGATGGTAAAAAGGATAAAGAAGCAATTTGGAGCAAGTATTGAAGGATAAATAGGTAAAGAAGAAGAAGAAGAACAAGCAGAAGGAGATAGTGAAGAAGAAGAAGAGCAAGGGCAAGAACCAGTAGAACTGACATGAGGCTTAGGAGAAGACAAGGACGAAGGTGCCAAGGGAGAAGAAGCTGAGGAAGCACCTACACTTGCTGAGAAAAAGAAGAGAAAGGAAAAAACTCAGCTTGCAACTCAACCCAAGCCCAAGAAAGATACCAAGCCAGCTCAAGCTAAGCTAGCTCCAATAACAAGGGCCACAACAAGAGAAACCATAAAAAAGGCCAAAGAGGCATCAAAAGAGAAGAATAAAGCTATTGTACAGGTTGTTGAAGAACCCAAGAAGAGAAAGAAGTATGTGGTAGAGCTAGATATAGATTATGAAGAAAGAACAAAATTAGAGGACATTAGCCAGTTTAAAGTGGTAAGCCATCCTCCAAAATCTGCAATTCACAAACTTTGTAATAAGATTAAAAATGCAGATTTGAATGATTTAAAGACTCTTAATTTCAATAAGCTTAGTAGGGAAGAGTATAATAAAGTTGAGGAATATGTGTATGCCTAAGGAACTATATGAGATTTAAAAACACACTTCTAGAACTTGAAAATACTATGCCTAAGGAACTATATGAGATTGTTGAGAATAAATGACATTATTGTCTAAAGATAGAAAGGGAGATCAGAGAATCTACCCTAGCTCAAGTAAAGCTTGACATGACAAAGGCTCAAATAACAAAGGCAAACAAGAAACATAGTGGAAATTTTGCACCCAAGTAAAGAGCCTTTTGCATCCTTCAAAACAAGATTGAGGATGTTGTAAATAAATCAACATAATTGTGGAAAACAATATATAAGATAACTGATGACAAGGAAAAGGAAACAAATAAGGTAGAAACCAATACCAAAGAGAAGGTAGAGGAAAAGAAAGTAGAAGAGTAGAGAGGAGAGGAAGAGGCAAAGGAAACAGAGGGACAAGAGGAAGAAAAGAAAGAGGAGGAAAAGAAAGATGTGGAAGAAAAAGGAAAGGAAGAAAATAAGGAGAAAGAAGAGGAGAAATTAGCTAAAGAAGACATGGCAACAGCTGAACAACAAGAGAAGCAAGATGAACAGAGTCTACAAGACACAAAAATGTCATCTACTAGTCCACCTCCTGTAATCATGACACCTGTAGAAACAATAATCATTAAGGATGTTCCTAAGAAGTTAGCTCAGAACATCAATCCCCTTATTGCAGAGAATCTTTCCAAGATCCTTCATCAATCTATTTTATAGGCACAGTTATGCACAAGCCCTATATTGGTGAGTGTTGATGAATTACAAAAGGTAGTAGTAGCACCACAAAAGGAAAAGGTGAAAACACAAGAACCACCTTTCACTTATACAACTACTAGCACTAAGATTTTGATGCTTCCACCACCACCTCCACCAAGTGCAACAAGTGATACTATTCAGAAGCTAAGTGCAATGGAAGGGAAGTCAGATGAAAAGGAGGATACCTCAAAAGAAAAGGAGCAAGTTGCCATACAAACATTGGTAGAACTACCAAAGATTGGCACTCCTACAAAGATCATTCAGTAGCCAAGCATTGTAGTTACACCTTTGCAAATTTCAAATCCAGACTCAAGTTCAACTAGAGTGGAAAGGGTACTTCACTATGGAGACCCTGAATTAGATGAAGATATTGTGATTCCTTCCTATGAATCCAAGACCATCACAATGGCACAAATGACTAAAATGAAAAATGCATTAGATAGAAGGATGAGGCAGGAAATACTGAGGAAAGAATTCAAACATAAGCAAGTACTTCATGAGATCAAGGGCATCTTTATGGATGCCTTCAGCTTGCAGTCACCAAATGAAACAAAGCGAATAATAGAGCAACTATCAGATATAGTTGACTAGGTGAGTTGGCCAAGAAAATAGATAAGGTCAAATTTGTCCTTGAAAACATTTTTTCATTGTATAGGAAGCTGTGTGATTTTTCCAATTTTACACAAGAGACAAATCAGAGAATAATGAGCTTGGAAAGAAATTTGAAAATCTCTAGCATGCAATTACCTAGAGATCCAGTTCAAAGTGAGAAGCATTTTGCACAATCACTTCACACTCAAAGGTAGTTAGCTATACTTATAGTAGAGGAAGCTAATATTAAGGCCAAACTAATGCAAATTTAGTCCTCCATAATCCCTCATTCAAAAGTCCTCCACAAGGAGCAAGTGTATGTAGAAACAGTTTTAAAGAAAGATTCAAATCTTTCCACACTTGATGGACTAGTACACCTTGCTGCAAAGACTGTCACCTAGCACAAGTCACTTGACATAGCTTTGGAGAATTGGGATGTAGCTCTTAAAATAATAATGGAGGTAAATAGTAATTTTTTGGCTAAGTATCGTATTACTCCTTAGAACCCTTTGACATAAGTGTAAAAAAGGGGGAGAAATGATAATAAGGAAAGGGGGAGATATATGTTTTGATGAAGATATAGCTAAGGGAGAATACTATAAATTTTGCTTACATTCTTTCATGGGGAGAAATAATGTTTTGGGGGAGTCATAAATAAATCAACACATAGGTACAGAATACAAGAATAGGTAAAAGGCAAAAGAGTATCAGGTATACAGAATTTTGGTTACAAGAATGTCAAGGCACAATCAGCTCAAGGGGAGTTAAGGTATTTTGAACAAATTTTGGACAATTTTGAAATTTTGTGGATAAGGTACTCACAAGGACATATTAGTGATGTTTAGTTAAGTGTTTTTGATACTCATGTCAAAGGGGGAGATTGTTGGTCTTAGATGGTTCTGACAATTGAGTGTCAACACACTTAACCATTTTCTACATTGAAGCCAAGTACATTATGTATGCCGAACCATAGTGTGTGCCGAGTCAGATTTTCAACAAGTGTTGAGTGACTTTAGGTGTCGACCAATATATAAGTGCCAAGTGACATATAGGTGTCGAGTCATAGTTGATGTCAAGCAAGTTAGAATGCTTCATATGTCGAGTGAGTCAGAATCATATATGTGTCGAGTGAGACAGAGTGTAATAGGTGTCAAGAAATCTAGGATAGTATGTTTCGAGCACCAATAGTCCAGTATGTGCCAAGTAACATAGAATCAACATATGAGTTTTTGACCTCACAAACTTAGATGAAAACCAATTTTGGAGCTGACATAGAAGGATTTCTAAGGATAAAAAGGATAAGGATGAATCTTTTACATTTCCTATGTGATTTGCATGCAACCAATAAAAAAAATGGAAAAGGCATGCAACCAATGAGGTAAATGCAAGGAAGGAGCAAGAACTTAAAGATTCAATATGGATTATAGATCCATACCTAACCCTAAGTCTTCACAATCTTTAAAAGGAGATCAAAAACTCCATTAGGTATGAAGAAGAAAGTAGTGTATGGGGAGACTATAGTGAAATTCAGTGTGAAGAAAGAAAGACTTAGAGGAACAGAGCAGTAATCACATATCCAATTGATTAGAACAACACAAGAGACAAGAGACATGATCAGATATAAGATCTCAGAGGATCAAAATCAGAGAAGAGTGGATCAAGTGCCTAAATTCAGCAATTAGAGATTGCATATTGCCAAGTTCATTATTCTAATACTTTCTTGCCATTGTATTAGAAGTTGGAAATCCTATATTGATAGGTTAGCTTAACAGCTAGGTGGGAGAACCTTTTGAGAAGGTGATTGAAAATCCTATTGTATTAGGTGGGTTTAATAGCCTATTGTAAATCCTTTAACAAGGTGACACTTCATGTAAAGTGTTTGTAAATCCTCTAACCAAGTCACTATTGATATAGTGTAAAGCCTTTAACAGTGTAGACCATCAGAAGTGGTCAAGCATTTATTGTTGTAGTGATTTTTGTGGGTATCATCCCCACCCTAGTTTTACCTTCTTATTCTTGGAGGGTTTCTGGGTTACAAAAATTTGGTGTTATGTGTGTTATTGCATGTGTTTACTTTATGATTATTTGATGTATTTACATGCATGCAGTTTACTTTCAGCTAATTATTTTTAAGGATTAGAAAAGGTTAAAAGTGTGGTACTTCTGATTCACCCCCCCCCCCCCCCCCCCCGCCTACCCCTCCTCTCAGAAATACTCTTCCCATTTTTTAACATTCCAACAAATGTTTGATCATTCCTAAAAATATCTTGCATATCATCTAGCCAAAACATCAAGTTTCACATGCGTCTATTAATACATCATCATAGCATCATCAGTACACCATATATAAAGTTTGCACATCATTACCATACCTCACATCCAAAAACTAGTTCTTCCAACTTATTTTCTCAATCAATGAACAAAGTTATCTTATAAAAAATGTGTTGCACATTTACCAAAACTTGATATTATAATCTACTAACCAGGATTAGCATCTAGGATGTCATCCATTCAATTCTAAGTAATTAAATTACCAACATAATTTAATTCCTTAGGCCAATTTGGCTAATCACTAATACTTACTCCAATAACTTGATATCGATCAATCAACATATTTTCCATTCAAAACATGTTCCAACAACTAGATGAGCATAAGTGAACATATATTAAGCATATACTACCAATATCCAAAAAACATTACCATAACTAATTACCTTCCTAAGCTCACTAATAAAATCAATATGATAGATCATTATTTCTTGTATTATACTTAGACAAATTTCATAAACAAAATTGAATCTAATGTCAGGAAATCATTTCATCTATCTTAGTTGCCATCAATGACAACATCCAATTCATAATATTTTATCATTTTACAACAACCTCAAAATCACACATGACTTCAAAAATTCAACTCATTTTATTGAAAACATCAAATTACATATAAATATGCAGATTGATATGACCAGATATACCTTTAGGGGATCAGCAAAAGGTTTTCTTTGCACATACCTTTAGAGGACCAGTGAAAGGTTTTCTTTTAAATGCTTCCTCTAACCCAAATATTGTCTTAGTTTCATGACAAATCTATCATACAAAAGCTTGATGGCTTGCTTTCTAATAACTTTACCTCTTCCTTAGTTCTTCATCGATGTCTTCTTTGTTACATTGTTTACTTCTCCACATCAAGAATAATCTTATCTTCCTTATTATTTGACTAATTGAATGACCAATTGTTGAACTTGAAGTCTCTAGAAAGATGATTAATCTTATGGTAGTAAAAATATGCCATATTGGTTGGCTTCCAAATTCTAGTATTTAGTATTTTTGTTCTCATTCAGCAATTCACATCTAAGTGTCCAAGTTGCCACAAACTGAATAGTGACATTGAATCATTGCTCCCTTCTATAAGTGTTCACCATTTTGAGTGGTGACTTAGGAGCATTTACCTTAGACCTTTAATCTTCATCTTTGGACCATTTTGGTTGTGAGCATAAAATTATCCATCAAATCTACCTCCACTTGACCTACTACTAATATTGTGTTTGTATTCATATGCAGCATAGTGATTACTATCATCTCCTACAAACATTTGTAGCTTGTACAACCTTTCCATAGTTGAAATAGATCGGAATGTTGATTTTCTTACCAATATTTCTTGAATGTACCTTTAGATCCTGTTGAGCCTATATGGATTTTTATGATTCTCTAGTTTCATATGTATGTTGTGTAGTGTATCCAAGATCACTTGTGTCTTTGTACTTCCTCTGACTAATTATTTTTCCGGTAAGATTTTGTGAGATCCCATTAATATTCTTCAATCTTTCATTGACTTCCTTCTTAATCTTTAATTCATTATTTAGTTTCTCATTTTATTTTCGATCTTTCAACCTCACTCACAACTTGTATATTTTTTTCAATAACATCCTACATGTGCCTTTTTAGTAATGGCATATCTTGTCTTTCTTTGTTGATCTCTTCTTACTTTTTCTTTTAGTACATCCTCAAAAATTTTTTGGTCATCTTTGACATATTTCCTTGCATCCCTGGAAGCTCTTTTACCTTCAAGTTTTTCACAGACACTAATAGCATGACTTTCAAGTTTCTTTCTCAGTTTTACAATTATGTTATCTACTTCTTGTTTTCATTCTTCAGCTCTATGATTTTCTCTTCCAATTCCTTAGATTGATTAGCTTTTGAGAGTTTCTTAATGAATTCTTGACTTCCACTTAGTTTCTCATTCAGTTACTTCCTTTTGCAAGAGAGCTCTTCAATTTTTCCCTGAGTTTCACGTTGTTTGCATCCTCAATTTTCCTTTCATACTTGTACCTTTCCATATTTCCCTTTGGGTTTCTTTTCCTAAATTGATTAAGGTTTTTACCTAGAAGACCAAACTTATGATATGGTCAATTATTGGGATTTAGGAGTACTAAGAGGGTGTGGTGGGTGGTGGGGCTGGGAGTTAATTAGTACTAATAGGTAGCCTAATAATTTAACCACTAGTCCAATAAATATTAATAGAAACCTTTAAAACATAAAATAAGTAACTTATGCAATGAGGTAAAAATAAATAACTTCAAACATTCACAAAATCATCACACATGACACAATGGTTTTTATATGCAGAAATGCTGGCATAGGGAGAAAACGATGGTGGGAATAACACCCACAAGCCCATCGCTATGATAATTAGGTTTTCCCTATTACAAGCTACAAATATCCTTTATGAGGGTTCATCTTGATAGGATTAATTTGTGCATTATTAGGAGTATAATTATATTGGTTAGGATCTACCACAATATATAATTTTAGAACTCCTTCTGAGAGTCCACCCTATTAAGGGATTTATACAAATAGATCGGTTAAAGTCTACCCACTTAAGGTATTTTCCTTGTTGTACAACTATGAGGAAACAACAAGTTAAGTGATCTTGATGTAGCACTCCTTGTCTATCATATCCAATCTATTCTTTGCACTCTAACTCTTCTCACTACTCAATATCTACTCTGTACTTCAATCTTCTCTATTTTTATCTTAACAATAGTACACCACATTCTCTTGACTAAATTCATCCAGCAATATCACAACATCACACTAAGAATAGTTTTTTTATAGAAACATCCATTTTCTACTTAATCTTCACTACTCATTCAAATTTCATCCTTGGTACTCATTCATCACATTCATTTCACAAATCTTGATGTTGTAATGTATTTATTTTAACTACATCAAACATTTTAGGGTTTGAATGAATTTCTCCTAGAACAATCAAAATGTGTTTGACCACTTCTAAGATGCTTTTGGAATCTTCTCTTTCTATGCATTTTGATCACCAAATGCTATTAAGAAGGATATCCACATCCACTATAACATGTCAAAATATCTTCTAATCTCACATAAATACTCATATTGATCACCAATTATCAATTTAATATCGGTAGCTTTAGAACATGAAATGTTCATCTTGTGATTTTGTCTACTTTTGAGATCCTCAGTCACCTATCATCATCTTTGGTTTTGATCCCCAACATAGTTCATTTTCATGACATACATGTTGTACATATGATTGCACCACTTGATTCTTACTATAGATCAATCACCACCACAATAGCCTTATACAGTAAGTCTTTTTGCTGACCAATCATTGAACTTAGTTATTTTCCCTTCTACCTATCTAGTTAACTACTTCTCAATCATCTTCTTGGATTACCAAGAACTCAATTCACTTTCTATGACTAGGTTTCCATCAATGACAACCAAATATTTCACTACAACTAACCACTTCACTATTTGATCATTGCTCATCTTCACAATGCCAACAAGTGGGCTATTTATAGTTAGCACTTCTAATTTTTAACCCCCAAAATGTTATAAGAGAAACATAAACACATTATCTCTCCTCATTTTTGAAACTACAAGCAAGTAATCCATCAAATGTTCAAGTTTAAGTTTTAAAGGAAAGTTTACCCAAGCATTCAAGATCTAGACTTTGTCTCAAGCATTTGAGGTGTTACTTTCCATGGATAAAGATTGTTTCCCTCATTTAAGGCCAATAAAAGTTGTTTCTATGAAGAAGGATATTGAAGAGTTTGAGCAATATAAATCCACAAAAGCCAAAGAACACCTACATGCAAGAAATTTTTACATAGAAGAAGAAAGAAAAAAAAAAGAGGCAAGGGTTTTGCTCTAAAAATATGTAAAATTATATCATCAGACTGAAAAGATGAGAGATACTTACAAAAGATCAATCCTTATAGAAAGAGATAGGAAAATTTAAGAGGGAAGCCCTAAGAGGTAAATGACATTTAATAATTACTATTTAATTATTAAAAGGAAATTCAAGTGCATAAAGGGAAATCTTAAGAAAGGATTAAAGATAATTTAATAAATGAAATTAATTTAACCTTTTACTTTAAAACTCTCCCTTAAAATGAGAAACAATGCAACTACAAACAATGTAGAAAAAAAAAAGGAAACTATAGTAGTCCAATAACTAGCTAGAAGAGTGTGGAGTAGTAGTTGCACATAGTACATGACCCTTTCCTATATCTTTACCTTCTAACTAAAATGACGATGAAGAAGAAGATCTATGAGAAGTAGAAGGAATATCAATGTTTCTCTTCTGAAAGAGAACTATCAATTATGAATTTTTTTTGGCATAGCCATCTTACTTCTTCTCATAGAAATGTGACTCATCATGATTGAGTTTATTAAAATAAGCACACTTCTATCTTTCTAGCTTTGGTTTATCTCCCTTAGGAGCAGGTGGCCTTGATGAACTATGAGGGCTAGAATCAATTTGAGACTTTGTAGGATGTGATTTATGTTTCTTCTCCTTCTTCCCAGAAGATGGTTGAGTTACCAATGCATATGCTTGTGAGCCTATGAGAGAATCCAATTGAGGGAGCTTAGCTTGCTTTCGAGTCAAACAATCATAAAAATCTGCAAAGGATGGCATGATAAATCTAGTATGCAGAGCATCCTTGGTGGAATAAAAAGTAGAAGCAAGAATCTAAAAGTTTTCATGAAGCTTAGAAAGAAGTAGGTAAATGCATTCAATGTTAATCTTGGTTTTCTCACAACCCTACAATAAAGATCTCTGTTGTTTGAACTTCATCGAAAATTCCTCAATGGAAGGAAAAGAATTTGGTACAAGAGAGGTAATCTTTGTCTCAATCTAAAGTTCCTTGAATTCATTCACTATACCAAACAATTCATCAAGCTTGGTCCACATAGCTAGAGGGGTATTACACCCATAAAGATGAAACTGTAGACTCTCGGGTACCTGTAAAGAAATCAACCCCATTGCCTCATCCATCTTGCTCCTTTGTTGCATGACCTCAAAAGGCCTCTGTAAAACTAGTTGCACTACATATAAACAAGACCAACAACCCTTTTGACTTGAGAAGCCGTGTTATAAGGGACTTCCATGTGTGATAGTTATGAGGGGTTAGAAGTTCTAGACAAGAAGAGATCTCGGCCATTATTTTAGAAGGTATTGAATTATTTTTTAAAATGTTTTGGTTTATTGATGTAAATAATAGAAATAATAATACAAAATACCCCAGGATGCAAAAATTGAACCCTAGCTGCTAGAAGGAATGTGCAAACAAGAAGATAGAAAAAAATTATGTTTCATAATCATATGTACCATTGAGAAATACTTATAAAAAATAATTGTAAATTTGGATAGGGCTCGAGAAGAGGTTTCTGCTACTTCTTTTGGATCAAAAAATAGAGGTAAAACTATTGAAACTATAGCCCAGAAATCAATGAAAATAACCAGCAAATAGAAAGAGAAAAATTGAAACAATGAACACCAAAAATATCCTGGGAAAACCCTTCTAGAATGAAGGGGAAAATCCAGCCACACAACAAAATATATCTTTATTGATAATAAAAGTTCAAGTGTACAATGCTTATTGCTTGATGTGAATATATAACAATAGAAGAGACTCTTCATATTCTAACCGAAGATCTCTTGAGTTTCTCATAACTCCTATAATTAAATATGACTCTTCAAATATTCATGCCTCAATGCATGTGAATGACACATGTCATTTACATTTATAATATTACAAATTAAACTTTAAATGTCCTTTTCAACTAAAGATGACAATAACAATAATAACATTCATATTTCCAAAGATAAAGATCTCTATCATAGCTACCAACTTCAACACTCCCTCTTAGCTAGAGAGAGATCTTTACTTGAACAATCACACAAGACTGCAACAAAAAGATAAAATTTCATCTCATATATCCTATGAAAACATGAAACAATCAATCATATGCATGGAATCACTCAACATGAAACTTGTAACAATTAATCACATTCATGGAATCACTCAACATGAAAATATTTGCAAGACTCATAGCTAAGCCTTTGTTCATAGATTCTCTCAATGTGAACTATCATGGAATCTTTCAATATGACATTCAAATCCATCATGGAATCTCTCAACATGATGACATCATAGACTCTCTCAACATGATGTTCAATATCGTGTGGTGAAAGAGTTATCATAGTTGATCTTACAATCTCATTTATTCACACAAGAATATAAATATGCATAAAACAAGACTTAGTTCCATTTAAGTCTCAAATTTTACAAATACCATAAGCATATATGAGAGTAAAGGGGATTTCATAAACACTCCCTCTTAACTAGGGAGCCTCCCTCTGAAGCACAAGCTCCATCTGATCTTTGTATCTGAATGCAATAATATATTTTTAACAATATCTCCATCTCATGATTCTTGTTGCATCTTGCAACCAATAGAGATTAAATCAATCTATCATAAAAAGCATATATAGAGATAAGATTTTGAAATAAACACTATTGAATACTTATCCTTCTCTCAAGCTCAACATCTTGTTAGAATTCTTTAGAATAACTGAGAGGGGGGGTGAATCAGTTATTCAACGTCCAAATGCCCTAATAATACTTTTTCACTACTTTTAATGAATCCATACACTTTTCATCCATCCAAACTTAAATCAACCATATTAGCAAGTTACAGTAAATCAACATGCAGAGATAAAACATGCAAGATCAACACATGACACAATGATTTACGTGGAAACCAAATTTAGGAAAAACCACCAGTAACATGCTACTTGATTCTCACTATTCTAAAGTGATGCCCTGTTAAAAGCATGCCCTCTTAAAGGCTTACAACACACTATTAAATGTGACCTTGTTAGAGGATTTCACCAAACTATTAGGAATGGGCCTAGTTAAAGGACTTTAGAACATTCACTTGGAATGTCACCCTATTAAAGGATTTACCTCATGGCTATTAATCCAACCTAAGTCCATAGGATTTAAACTAACTGTTACAATTTCTAGAGAGTAACGATAATAGCTTTTTGATCTGATATAAATTACAACATACTTTGCAGATTTTAGATCACACTTTCAGTTCAATCCTTTTGCTTGGCTTTAATCACTTCAGCTCTAACTGCTTGTCTTCCTCTCAAGCTTCATTTCCTTGAGTCTTCTTACTCATCATACCAATGCATCCATATCTGGGGTCTTCTTATTGAAATAGAGTAACTATGCTCTCTTTCTCCTTAGCACCTCCTTCAGCACTTTATGCTTTCATGCTTGACTGCCTCTCTCCTTTTTTTCATGAATTTATGACTCCTTAAATAGAAATCTAATTTTCCTTTTTTGCTCAATTCTCCCTCTCCAATTTTAGGGTTTTAAATGGATTAGGTAGGATACAATGTATCTACCGCATATCTTGCTCTTATCTAGAAACTTTGTCAGTTGTATCTTTAAAAACATTCTACATGGTGTTTTGTGCTACCAGCTCATCATTCTTATCTTCCATTTAATTCACAAACTTCTAGATAACAACCTTGTCAGCTTAGATCTGGCGAATCTTCAATTTTCAAAATAATGCACCAACTCGGCATTATTGGTTTACTGATGCTCAACACCTCTGTGTTACTCAGCACTATTGGTTTACTAGTGCTCAACACCTCTATGTTACTCGACACTTGAAGTTCACTCGGCATCTAAAGTTCACTCGGCATCTGAAGTTCACTTGGCATCTGAAGTTGAACTTTCTCGGCTTCAACTAGGAATCTGTTCAGAACCTACTAGCTTGCTTGACTCCCTCTCTCTAATGAAATTTACTTAGGCTTTACAGATGTCATAGCTAAAACCTTACATCTTTGATATGTTTCAGTGTGCCCATTCTCTATGTCTTATAGTATGTTATCAAATACACTTTTTCATCAATGGCTTAGCTGATCCTTGTACTTCATTACAACATCATAACTTCAACCTTTCTCTTGGTGTTCTAGTTACATATCATTGATTGCCTCCTCCTTGTCAATTAACTAATTGATAGTATTTAGATCACTAAAGCAATTGTCATTCCTGCAAGTAGAAAGTTTGACATTAATGACAAAACAATGATTGAGAACATTCTTATACCAGTTCCATATACAATTTCCCTCATGATCTTGTCAATCATTTCCAAAAATCTCTCTCTTTTTCATTGATGGAAAACCAAACTGATCAATTGATCAACTTAGTTACCACCAAAGATTGCATACGTTGTTTACTATTGATCTCATATATCTCCCTCTTTCTTTGTATTGATCAGGTTTTTGCATATTTCTCCCTCTTTGACATAAATGCCAAAGATGTAGCATCTTTATCATGCAAAATATAAGCTTTAGCTTATTGATGTCTTCTCCCTCTGTCATCATGCTTGTGACTGATTTGGAGTTTTTGCTCCTACTCTCATCCTCTGCATCATTCTTCTGATATTTTAATAATTTATTGTTGTTGATGTAGGGAAGCTTCCTTGTTATTTTATACTGCTTGAGTTAGGGGTATTACCCCCAACTTTCCTCTAAGATATTCATAAGCATCCTTGGGCAATGGTTTGATGAAGATATCTACAATTTTTTCCTTTGTGTGAATGTATTCCAACTTCACTTGTTTGTCTTCTACCAATTCTCTGACATAGTGATACTTGATTGTGATGTGCTTGGTTTTTGCATGCATTACTAGAATTTTGGATATGTTTATAGCACTTGTATTATCACAATACAATATCAAAGATTTTGTTACCTCTTCTTTCATTCCTTTCAATAGATGTGTGAGCCACACAATGTTTGTGCAATTGACTACTGCTGCCACATATTCTGATTCTGCAGTGGACTGGGATGTGCATGTTTGCTTCTTGCTAGTCCAGGTAGCTAGCCTTTTGCCTAAAAACAATGCACCTCCACTTGTGCTTTTTCTATCATCAATGTTGCCTCCCCAATCTGCATCTATATATGCATTGAGCTCAATCTTTCCATTCTTTTTGTAGTATAGACCAAAGTTATCAGTTCCTTTAAGATACCTCATTATTCTTTTTACTGCTATGAGATGATTTTTTTTAGGATTAGCAGAGAATCTAGCCACTATTCCAACTGCTAATGCTATGTCTGGTCTACTATGTATAACATATTTTAGTTTTCCAATCATAGATCTATACATTGTTTGATTGACTTCAGCTGATTCATCATTTTTGGATAGCTTATTTCCTATTTCCATTGGTGTGCTAACTGGTTTGGACTCCTCCAAGCCAAAAAATTTAAGAATCTTTTTGGTGTACTTTGAGTTATACCATGTTTGAGTTGATGTACTTGCAATCCAACAAAAAATTTGATCTCACCAAACATAGACATCTCAAATTCATGTTTCATTTTTTCATCAAAGCCTTTGCAAAGCACTTCCTTTCCTCCAAACACTATGTCATCCACAAAGATTTAAAATACAATAATATCCTTACCTTCTTCTACTTTGATGTACATGTTGTTGTTATCATCAGTTCTTTCAAATCCTATTTGCACTAGATACTTGTGAAGTCTCTCATAACATGCTCTAGGTGATTGTTTCAAACCATAGAGTGCTTTTTGTAGCTTAGAAACCATATCCCTATTGTTCTCATCAACAAATCCTTCTAGTTGTTCAATGTAGACTTCTTCTTCTAGTATACCATTTTAAAAAGTAGACTTTGCATCCATCTGATAGACTTTAAAAATTTTATATGCAGCATATGCAAGTAAAGTTCTTACTCCTTCCATTCTAGCAACAGGGGCAAATGTTTCCCCATAGTCTAGTCCTTCTTCTTGAGCATAACCCTTGCATACTAGTCTAGCTTTGTTTCTAGTAATCTCACCATTCTCATCTAGCTTGTTTCTGAATACCCACTTGGTGCCAATCAAATTCTTGTCAACTGGTCGAAGAACCAAACTCCAAGTTTTGTTTTTCTTTATTTGATCAATCTCTTATTCCATAGCTTTGTACCAGTCATCATCTTGTAATGCACCATATACTATCTTAGGTTCAAGTTTACTGATCAGACATGATTCATGTCTCAGTCTATTTCTTGTCATTGGTCTTGCATCTTTCTCACCAATTATCTATTTAGCAGGGTGATGTCTTTTTACATATTTAGATAATCTTGGCTTTGTCCTTATTTCCATGTTTGATCTTTCAAATTCAGGATCACTATGCACTTCATTGTCAGGATGTTCTTCATCTATTTCATGTGTACTGTCTTCAGAATCAGATTGTGCATTTTCTTCATTCTGTAACTCGGCTTCTGAATGTAACTCGGCATTCACTGGTTGTGACTCGGCTGAAGCTGAAATTTGCTGTTGAGTTTCAATTTGATTGACATTATCCTCGTCAACAGTCATTCCATCATAAGAATACACAAAGGTTCTATACTCTTCCATTTTCTTTGGTTCTTCAGCTTGGACTTCTGTGTGCTCATCAAAGTTTACATTTGCACTTTCTGCAATTTTGTTAGTGTTAGTATTCAAACACGTGTATGCCTTACTTCTAGTGGAGTAACCAAGAAATATGCCTTCATCACTTTTTGCATCAAATTTTTCATTTCTAGTATCTTTAAGGATAAAGCATTTGCAACCAAACACTTTGAAATGTTTTACATTGGGTGAGTGACCATACCATAATTCAAAAGGTGTTGTATTTGTACCTTTCTTGATTTGTACTCGGTTTAGTGTATGAATAGCTACACTTACAGCTTCTCTCCAGTATTTTAGAGCAACAATCTTTTCCATCATTAATGTTCTGGCACAATCAATCACAAATCTATTTCTTCTTTTAGCAATTCCATTCTATGGGGGAGTTCTAGGAGCTGACATTTTTCTTTTGATTCCTTTATCATTACAAAATATCTCGAATTCATTTGATGTGAATTCGCCACCTCTATCTGATCTTAGGCATTTCAAGCTCTTTTCTATTTCCTTTTCAACTCTAGCCATATACCACTTAAACATTTGAAAAGCATCAAATTTTTATTTTAAGAACATAACAGTCATCATCTTGGAATAGTCATCAACAAACAACATTATGTATTTGTTACATTATGGTGATTGATCTAGAAAGTACTGTACATACTTCATAAATAGTGGGGTTCAGGGCATCGCCCCGAAAAAAAATTCTTGGCCATGGCCGACATGGTAGCCGACATATTATGGCCAACATACATATGGCTGACATGTTGTAACCCTAAAAAAAATAAAATACTTGTATAAAAGGGTTTAGGTTTAGGTATTTTTCATTATGTTGTGATGCGAAATTGGTTCTTGCGGCAGTATTGAGTTGTAAGGGATTACGGATTGTAATAAGATCAAACTTGTTGTTTGGTGGACGTAGCCCAAGGATTGGGTGAACCCCATTAAATCTTGGTGCCTTGTGTTCATTTCTGTGTGATCTATTATTTTTTATTATCGGTTATATTTACATATAGTTTTATTTCTGTCTGTGGTTTATCCTAACAAGTGGTATCAGAGCGAGGTTGTCTTTCAGTTATCCTCTGTAGGAAAGTCTCATGATTAAGTGGGAGTCTCACGGTTGAGTGGGAGCAATGGAAGATGAGGGTAAGCTAAGGGTTGACAGGTTTAATGGGCAAAACTTCTAGTTATGGAAGATGCAAATGGAAGACTATCTTTATTAGAAGGATTTATGGAAGCCGTTAGATGGCAAAGCCAAGAATCAAGGAACTATGTCAAAGGCTGAATGGGATCTTTTGGACAGAAAAGCACTCAGAAGCATTCGGTTATACTTGGCACCATCGATGGCATTTAATATTACAAAAGCAAAGATGATAGAAGATTTGACAAAAACCCTAGCAACACTGTATGAAAAGCCCTTCGCTTCAAACAAGGTATTTCTCATGAAGCATTTATTTAATATGAAAATGGCAGAAGGTGGATCTATTGCAGATCATTTAAATGAGTTTAATACTATTACTAGTCAGTTATCTTCTGTGGGTATCAATTTTGATGAAGAAATTAGGGCTCTCTTGATTTTGTGTTCTTTTCTTGAAAGCTGGAATGGCTTGCTAATGGCGGTGAGTAATTCTGTTCCTGGATCTAGTACCCTAAAATATGATGATGTGATTAGTGTTGTTTTAAGTGAGGAAACTCATAGGAAATCCTCAGGTCGATCTACATCAAGAAGTGCTTTGAATTCACAAAGTAGGGGCAGAACAACTAAGAGAGGAAGTAACTCTGGAAATCATGAGAAATCAAGACGAAAGTCAAAGGGGAAGAGGTCTCAATTGAGAGGACCAAACAATTGTTGGTACTGTGGGAAACCAAGTCATAAAAAGAAAGATTGTTGGAATCGCAAGAAAAATGAAGGAGATAAATTAGATGGAGATAAAGAGGCAAATGTGGTAAGTAACAAATCCGAAGAGGATGCTTTGCTTCTGTCTTTAGAAAGTGTTGATGATTCATGAGTTTTAGATTTTGGTGCTTCATTTCATGCTACACCTCATAGAGGTTATTTCATTGATTATGTCCAAGGGGATTTTGGGCTTGCTTATTTGGGGGATAATGAACCCTATCAAATTGTTGGAAAAGGAGAAATTAAGATTAAGTTGCAGAACGAGAATCATTGGCTACTACATGAGGTAAGACATGTTCCAAAGGTGAGTAGGAATTTAATTTCAGCAGGGCAACCCGGTGACGAGGGTTGTGTAGCTACTTTTAATGATAAAAATTGGAAGGTTTCAAAAGGTTCCCTTGTAGTAGCAAAAGGTGTGAAAGTAGGCACCTTATATCTTTTTACAGGTCATATTGTTCCTTCTACTTTGATTGTTTCAAAGAAAAATGAATGTTCAAGAACAATTACTGCAGTTGAGCAGGGAGAACAAATAGCTGATGTAGATTATGATACAGCGCTGTGGCACAACAGACTTGGGCACATGAGTGAGAAAGGTATAAAAGTAATTCATTCAAAGAAAGTTTTACCAGGTCTAAAATGTGTGAATATGAATTTTTGTGAAAGTTGTGTGTATGGAAAACAAAAGAGAGTGAGTTTTGTAAAGGCTGGGAAGGGAAAAAAAAAAGGAGAAATTAGAGCTTGTGCATACAAATGTATGGGGACTAGCTCAGGTATCTTCCCTTGGTGGCTCTCATTATTATGCTACATTTATAGATGATGCAACTAGAAAAGTATGGGTTTATTTCCTTAGACAGAAATCTGATGTATTTCAAACTTTTAAGAAATGGAAATGCTTGGTTGAAAATGAGACTGGTAAGAAATTAAAATGTCTCAGATCTGATAATGGTGGTGAGTATTGCAGTCATGAATTTGAAGATTATTGCTCCACTAATGGTATTCGTAGACAAAAAATTTTTCCAAGGACTCCACAGGAAAATGGAGTGGCTGAACGCATGAACATGACTATAATGGAGTGCGCAAGGAGCATGAGGTTGCATGCTGGGTTGCCCTTACACATGTGGGTAGAGGCTATCAATATTGTAGTATATTTGATTAATAGAGGTCCTCTACTCCTTTGGTCTGTGGTATTCCAGAGGAGGCATGAACTGGTAAGAAGGTGAGTTATTCTTTTCTCAAGACCTTCGGTTGTGAAGCTTTTGCTCATATAGATGCTGAAAATAGAACCAAGCTGGAAGTTGAATCAAAGAAATGTGTCTTTGTTGGATATGGCATTAATGAATTTGGTTATAGGCTTTGGGATTTTGAAAATCATAAAATTATAAGAAGTTGGGATGTCATATTCAATGAGAAAGTGTTGTACAAAGATCTGTTGCAACAACATGAGAAGAAAGAAGATGATTATGTAGTGCTGGATGACACTTCAAAAGCTAATGTTCTAGCCATTCTTCATGATGTGCAACAATCGCAAAAACAAATACCACACACACCAGTGAATGTTAGATAGTTAATGAGGCAAATTAGACCTCCACAAAGATTCTCCCCCTCTTTGTATTCTATTTTACTTACTGATGCTGGTGAACCTGAAAGTTATAATGAAGCTGTGCAGGTGGATACTAAGATTCAGTGGGAGTCTGCAATGAACGATGAAATGGACTCTTTGCTGAAGAATAAGACATGGGATTTGTGCAAGTTGCCTGCAAGTAAAAAGGCTTTATAGAATAAGTGGTTTTATAGGTTGAAAGAAGAGGAAGGAGGTAAGAAAAGATTTAAGGCCAGGTTAGTTGTAAAAGGATTTGCACAAAAAAAGGGAATTGATTTTGATGACATATTTTTTCCTGTTGTTAAAATGACTTCTATTCATACTGTTTTAAGTCTTGTGGCTACGAAAGATTTGCATTTAGAGCAATTGGATGTTAAAACAGCCTTTCTTCATGGTGATTTGGATGAAGAAATATATATGGCTCAGCCATAGGGTTTTGAGGTCAAAGGTAAGGAGAACTTAGTGTACAAATTGAAGAAAAATTTATATGGCTTGAAGCAAGCACCTCGGCAATGGTATCTAAAATTTGACAATTTTATGCATGAGCATGGATATAAAAGGCATCATTTACATTATTGTGTTTATTTTAAAAGGTTGGATGATGATAGCTACATTATTTTATGTTTATATATTGATGATATGCTTGTAGCTGGGTCTAACATGGATCATATTAAGGGGCTAAAATGTCAGTTAGCACATGCATTTTCTATGAAGGATTTGGGGGCAGCAAAAAAAATCTTTGGTATGAATATTTACAGAGATGGGAAGAACAAAACCTTGACGCTATTCAGGCTAATTATGTTGAGAAGGTGTTGCAATGGTTCTCTATGGAGAATGCTAAAGCTATCAGCACACCTTTACCTGGTCATTTGAAATTGACTAAGGAGATGTGTCCTAAGACACAAGAAGAGGAGGATAAGATGTCCAAGGTACCCTATGCTTCAGCTGTAGGAAGCTTGATGTATGCTATGGTATACACTAGGCCAGATATTGCCCATGTAGTGGGAGTTGTTAGCAGGTATATGAGTCATCCAGGATTTGAGCATTGGAATGTTGTCAAGTGGATTCTCAGATATTTGAGAGGAACATCCAATAAGTGTTTACACTTTGGGGGCTCTACTACTGATTTACATGGCTATGTTGACTCAGATTTGGTAGGGTATATTGATACCAGGTGGAGTACTACAGGTTATGTCTTTACTATTGGTGGGGCAGCCGTGAGCTGGGTTTCTAGGTTACATAAGCTTAATGATTTATCCACTACAGAGGCAGAGTATTTTACTACTACCAAGGAAGCCAAGGAGATGATATGGATTTAGTTCTTCTTGGAAGAATTGGGACATCCTTAGAAAGATAATTATTTTTTCATAGATAGTCAGAGTGTCATTCATCTTGCAAAGAATTCAGCTCTGCATTCTAAGACCAAACACATACAATTGTGGTACCATTTCATTCAGTCAGTTTTGGAGGATGGACAATTAAAGCTGGAGAAGATACATACAAATGAAAATCCAGCAGATATGTTGACAAAGGTTGCAACAAGGGAGAAGCTGAACTCCTCTTCAGCTTCGGTTGGTCTTTTAGACTGAACATGAATAAAAGAAGAGCAGAGTCTAGGGTGGTTTGATCAAGTGGGAGCCCCATGTGGTAGTGGTATTGCTACAGGATCAGTCTCCAAGTGAGAGATTGTTGTTTAGTGTGAAGCCTGATCAGTCCCCAAGTGGGAGATTGTTAGATTATGGTGACTGATCAGGAAAGTACTGTACATGGTAGCCAACATATTATGGCCAACATACATATGGCCGATATGTTGTAACCCTAAAATAAATAAAATACTTGTATAAAAGGGTTTAGGGTTAGGTATTTTTCATTATGTTGTGATGTGAAATTGGTTCTTGCGGCAGTATTGAGCTATAAGGGATTACGAATTGTAATCAGGTTGTAATCACTGGATTGTAATAAGATCGAACTTGCTATTTGGTGGACGTAGCCCAAGGATTGGGTGAACCACGTTAAATCTTGGTGCCTTGTGTTCATTTCCGTGTGATCTATTATTTTCTATTATCGATTATATTTGCATATAGTTTTATTTATGTCTGTGGTTTATCGTAACTGTATTTATCTCCTCTATAGCTTTGTACTTCCATTGGACCACATTAGTCAGTATGAACTAACTCAAGTACTTTTTTAGATGTATAGTTTTTGCTTTTGAAACTTGACTTTATCATCTTTCCTAGCTGACATTGTTTGCACATGATATTATCAGGCTTCTTCAATTTTGGTAAACCTCTGACTTTCTTCATTTTACTGATATTGACCAAATTTTCAAAGTTGACATGACATAGCCTTCTATGCCATAACCATTCATCATCAAATTTTGCAATAAAACAAGAAACATCATGTATATCAAGGTAAAACAGATTACTTCTTGTTTGATCTCCTTTTCCTATCAATTTACCATCAGTATCATAGATTTTTGTAGTTTTGTTTCCAAATTCTACTTTGCACCCTACATTGCCTAACTGTGAGACACTCAAAAAATTGTAGTTTAATCCTTCAACATAGTATGCGTTATCACATGAAATTTTCTCTGTGAGCTTAATGGAACCTTTTCCTTTGATTTTACATGGAGCATCATTACCAAATCTAACACTATTTCCATCATACTAAGTAAAGTTAACAAACTTACTTTTGCCTCCTGTCATGTGATGTGAGCATCCACTGTCTATGATCCACCTATCATTATTGTTCATACATGTTACCAGTGTTGTAGGCTCTTCTTCATCATATTGGTCCTTCATGGCTACATAAACAACTTCATCATCATTATCATCAAAATTTTCTTCAACAATATAACACTTCTTGCCTTTTTCTTTGTAATCTCTCTTGTCATCATCTCTTCTGAATTTGTTTTTGTTGCCTTCCTTGTAATCCTTTTTCTATGTACACCTGGTAGCAATATGACCTACTTCATTGCAATTGAAGAAAATGATAGGCATCTTACATTTGAATTTTCATTTACCTCTGTGAAATCTTCTAGCAAACAATGCTTCCAATTGTTTCACATCTTCCTCATCAGTGCTACTGTCACTGGATACATATTTTATTTTTCTTCCTTTCTTTGATTTTACCTGTTTAGCATCTTTCAGTGATAGCTTGGCCTTGAAAGCAGATTCAACATTCTCAAGTCTATAGTTGTCAAAGTTAGATAACTCAAATGTAGTGAGTCTACCCACTATACCTTCAAAACTTAGATTGTTTCCTGGTACACATCTTAGCTCTTGTATTGCTGATACTCTAATAGCATAGATAGGGAACAAGGTTCTTAAGAACTTACTATTAACAGTATCTTCATTCAATTGACAATTCAAACATCTTATTGCACTCACCACTTCCTTTATTCTTGTGCGATATTGAGCAGCATTCTCATTTTCCTCCATTTTCATATCATCAAACTTTCCTCTGAGACTTTCTCTTTTTGCTCTTTGTACATTCTGATCTCCTCCATAGATGTCTGATAGGGCTTTCCACATTTTGAATGTAGTGTCACATCCTTTGATATCATCAAATTCAGCATAGTTGAGTGTAGAAGCAATTTCCAGCATTGTCTAATTGTGTTCCTGTTTGTTTTTCATATCTTCAGCAATAAGAGTACCAGTTGGATCAACATGTTCAGTAACAATTGAATTTTGGGGCATAATCTCCTATGGATCCAAGATGTAGCTTCATCAAAATTTTCCATGCAACAAAGTTGTCTTTTTTGAGCTCAAGAACTTCTCTCTTAGGCATTTTGATCTTTTCTGCTTATAGTCCCTTTAAACTGAATCAACAGTTTGGCTTTGATACCAATTGTTAGAATTCTTTAGAATAACTGAGAGGGGGGGGTGAATCAGTTATTCAAGGTCCAAATGCCCTAATAATACTTTTTCACTACTTTTAATGAATCCATACTCTTTTCATCCATCCAAACTTAAATCAACCATATTAGCAAGTTACAGTAAATCAACATGCAGAGATAAAACGTGCAAGATCAACACATGACACAATGATTTATGTGGGAAACCCAATTTGGGAAAAACTACCAGTAACATGCTACTTGATTCTCACTCTTCTAAAGTGATGCCCTATTAAAAGCCTGCCCTGTTAAAGGCTTACAACACACTGTTAAATGTGACCTTGTTAGAGGATTTCACCAAACTATTAGGAATGGGCCTAGTTAAAGGACTTTAGAACATTCACTTGGAATGTCACCTTGTTAAAGGATTTACCTCATGGCTATTAAGCCAACCTAAGTCCATAGGATTTAAACTAACTGTTACAATTGCTAAAAAGTAATGATAATGGCTTTTTGATTTGATATAACTTACAACATACTTTGCAGATTTCATATCACACTTTCAGTTCAATCCTTTTTCTTGGCTTTAATCACTTCAGCTCTAATTGTTTGTCTTCCTCTCAATCTTTGTTTCCTTGAGTCTTCTTACTCATCATACCAATGCATCCATATTTGGGGTCTTCTTATTGAAATAGAGTAACTATGCTCTCTTTCTCCTTAGCACCTCCTTCAGCACTTTATGCTTTCATGCTTGACCGCCTCTCTCCTTTTCTTCATGAACTTATGACTCCTTAAATAGAAATCTGATTTTCCTTTTCTGCTCAATTCTCCCTCTCCAATTTTAGGGTTTCAAATGGATTAGGTAGGATACAATGTATCTACCTCATATCTTGCTCTTATCTAGAAACTTTGTCAATTGTATCTTTAAAATTTTTCTAAATGGTGTTCTATGCCACCAGCTCATCATTCTTATCTTCCATTTAATTCAAAAACTTCTAGATAACAACCTTGTCAGCTTAGATCTAGCGAATCTTTGATTTTCAAAATAATGCAGTAACTTGGCATTATTGGTTTACTAATTCTCAGCACCTCTGGGTTACTCGACACTATTGGTTTACTGGTGTTCGGCACCTCTGTGTTACTTGGCACTATTGGTTTACTGGTGCTTGGCACCTCTGTGTTACTTGGCACTTGAAGTTCACTCGACATCTGAAGTTCACTTAGCACCTAAAGTTCACTCGGCATCTAAGTTCACTCGGCATCTAAAGTTCACTTGGCATCTGAAGTTCACTCAGCATCTAAAGTTCACTGGGCATCTGAAGTTGAACTTGCTCGACTTCAACTAGGAATCTTTTTGGCACCTACTAGCTTGCTCAACTCCCTCTCTCTAATGAACTTTAGTTACGCTTTAAAGATGTCTTAGCTAAAACTTTACATCTTTGATATGTTTCAGTGTGCCCATTCTCTGTGTCTTATAGTATGTCATCAAATACACCTTTTCATCAATGGCTTAGCTGATCCTTGTACTTCATTACAACATCATAACTTCATCCTTTCTCTTGGTGTTCTAGTTACATCTTAGTGATTGCCTCCTCCTTGTCAATCAACTAATTGATAGTATTTGAATCATTAAAGCAATTGTCATTCTTGCAAGTAGCAAGTTTGACATCAATGACAAAACAATGATTGAGAACATTCTTATACCAGTTCCATATACAATTTCCCTCATGATCTTGTCAATCATTTCCAACACATCTCCCTCTGGAGCTATATTTCTTATCTTGTTACATCCTGCAAGTAACCAAGAGAGATAAAAATCAATTTATCATAAAGAAATATATATATATATATATATATACATTATGACAACATAACATGGCAAGATATTATGTCACTACTCAATATTTCAACTTTGCATGCTCATGTATTTATCTCACGTGCAAACTATAAATTCTTCAAATAGCTCTACCCATGAAATATACCTGTATGCCTATGACTTGTTTATCTGCTCCATCCAAGCGCAACAAGCATGAGCACTGATGATATCATAAATCATGTACAGGTATATCATACCAAATAAGATTGAAATAATCAATGGCATCAATCTATTTCTCCATTGCAGCACATAACTTGATTGCTCCAGATTCTCTATGAATCTATTGCATCACTATCCCACAGTCATATTGAGGGTTGAGCATCAAGCATACTGGCCATGTACATTTTTCTTTTCACAAAAACCATGAAGGAGCCTTCAAAAATAAAAATAGGCGTACTCATCTTAAAAATACACGTGACTCAAATTTGATAGACCCAACTGTGTGCCTGAGCATGTCCTATAGACATCACCTTACACGAGAGCAATTAATAACCATTATAAACATGGAGAGATGAAAGACCACATCAAAACCAAAGTTTCCATGCCAGCACAAGGATTATGAAAAAGTTGACAACAATAGAACCAAAAATTCAAATGAATTTTATTTAACCTCTTAAACAATCGTATATGATAGGTACTGAAAATTTTAAAATGGTCAAGTGATACGAATAAACATATCTAGCCCTCCAATATACTAAGATACCCAAAATTTTTCCCTATCTATAAAATTCAATAGTATACAAAGAGAACCTAACCCCAAATTTATCCCTCTTTGTATAGTTTAGCATAAATTATTTTCAAAAAAGTCAATAGGGATTTCAACATTTCCCCACCAGATCAAATGAATTTGAAATAATAAAGACAAACATAAATGTGATAATACATACTGACATAAATGTAAACTTGAGGGTTTCAAGACGGAATTATCCAACCTGTGCCTCATTATTAATTCTACTACGATCACCCCACCCATGACCAAGACATCATCCTTTTCAACCTACAATGATGGTGGAATCCGGATAGAAAGTTCTTTTTGATGATTTTTTCAAGACATCATACATACGATGACCAGAATAGCAGAAATGCTTAAAGCTCCATATCAAAACCTCCTTGCTCTCACAACAACATGCATCTAGTGAATCCAAAGACTATATGAAGAAAGATAATACCACTAGGGACAGATAACCATAAAGAAAACATGATGTCAAATGAAAATGTAGCCATGCATGATATCTACACTAGGGCAAGACATGCTCCAAAAAAAATTCCAAACAATCGAGAGCTAAAAAAAAAATTTCACAAACGACTATGATAAGGCTTTGTAAGAATAAAATTATTATCATAAATCTCAACTGTAGTAATGCAAGTGCCATTACAGACATCGATGAAGATAAAAATGTAATCCATAACTAATAGAATGCTCTAGATCAAATAAATAACTTTTCTGAATCCCTTAGCAATGACAAAACCATGCAAGTTATCTGCATGAAGAGACTAGTATCCTCAACTCTGATACCATGTTGGAACTATAGCCCAAAAATCAATGAAAATAACCAGCAAATAGAAAGAGAAAAACTAAAACAAAGAACACTAGAAATATCCTGGAAAAACCCTTTGAGAATGAAGGGGAAAACCCAACCACACAACAAAATATATCTTTATTGATAATTAAAGGTTCAAGTGTACAATGCTCATCGCTTGATGCGAATATATAACAATAGAAGAGACTCTTCATATTATAACCGAAGATCTCTTGAGTTTCTCATAACTCCTATAATTAAATATGACTCTTCAAATATTCATGTCTCAATGCATGTGAATGACATTTGTCATTTACATTTATAATATTAAAAATTAAACTTTAAGTGTCCTTTTTAGCTGAAGATGACAATAACGATAATAGCATTCATATTTCTATGGATAAAGATCTCTATCGCAGCTACCATCTTCAACAAAAATGTGCAAGTTATACCCCTTAGAAGATAAAAAGGATCATCTGAATTCAAGACAAAAATAGGTACCAAATGCCTCGGGGATCTATGCCAAAATGCAATGATCTTATTTGTAAAATTATCTCAATTTGTGTACCACAAATCTCAATTTTCATGCCAAAAATCTAAATTTTTATACCAAAAAATCTTGATTTGTGTGCCAAAAATCTTGATTTTTGAACCAAAATATTTTGATATGTGTGTCAAAAAATCTCAATTTTTGTGTTAAAAAATCTTGATTTGTATGCCAAAATCTTGATTTTTGAGCCAAAAAATCTCAGTCTACATGCCAAAATATCAATTTTCTTATTGAAAATCTTAATTTGTGTGCTAGAAATCAAAAAATTATCACATTGAGAAATGTGCCCAATTTGGAAGCAATATTTTTTTTGCCTCAAATTTCAACTATGTCCAAATTTGACACAATTCAAGGCCAGAGAATCCCCAAAGGAGATGTCATGCAATGTGCTGGGTTGTAAGGTCTTCTCGATTACGCCCACATACAAAGAAAGTAATAGTTCTACAAGATCCCTCAAGAACCAATCCCAACACAAGCTAGTCCAGATCCACACTCTAGTAGAAATCTCCAACAAAGATCTAAGCTTGTGCTCACAAGCCCACCAAGCACTCAACCACTTCATCTTTCATGCTCTTCTCCAAGTTGGATCCCACACTCTCTATGACTCACTTCACTAAATGAATGTCTAAAAGACTCCACAAGATCCCCTACTTATTCCCAACTATGCCACAAGTCGGCCTAGTCCATTAAAAATTAAAATAAGCCCTTACATTAAATAAACCCTCAAGTCACAAGTTACATTTAATAATGCCACCTATTAAATGCCTTTTTTCCCCTCTTTTCTAGATTTTTTTTATTTTTTATTTTTTTCTTCTAGTTATTGTCACATTCTCTCTCCTCCACATTTTTTTAAATCTTTTTTTCTCTTTTTTTTCTCTTTTAAAATTATGTCCCCCTTATTTTTTGATGCAAAATTCTCCTGCTTCAAACTCCCCAAGTAGATTAAAAAAGTGTGTCCCACACTTTCACACCAAAAGAAATATTTGTCACCATATTTATCTTCACCAAAGGATTCTAATCCATTAAGGACAAGAGAAAAAAATATGTACATCAACCATCTATGCTTAATCCACTCAAACATCATAATCAAATGAATCTTAGCAACCTAATCAGCATGTTCACTCCTAGGAACAAATTGAATGTAGTGCTTCATAGGTAATTCCTCATCCATGTCAACCATCAACCAATCAAGAACATACAAATCTACAGTATCACATAGATTATCATCTACATTAGCAACCAGTGAATTTGCACCAGTAAAATCCAACTCCACATCCACAATAACCTAATTATCCATGACCAAGTGCTTTTTGATTTTCATGTCAGACACAACCAACTGATCATGAAATCAAGTCTCCGTCCTAGCATCAAAAAGGTTAGGAATATCCTTAACAAGAACCTCAAGTTTCTCTTTAGGCATCAGAGTCCTCAAACTCATCAACAAAACCAACCTCCACCTTGACCTTCCTATGTTATCTTCTCTCTCGAACAAATCTTTTAACTAGCCAAACAACTCTCATTCGAATTGGTAGACTCCAACTCCAGTAGCATACTACTTTCTTCTTTGGCTCTTCAACTCTTTTAGAAAAGGAAGCATCTATACTAATATCCACCTGAGAAATTGTCTCATTTATCCTCACCTTTACTATATTATGGATATCTGCAATCATCCCAAGGCCCAATTTTATTGAAAGCATCTTCCAAGATCTTCTCAAACTCTCTGCAAAAAAATTTTCCCATGCACTGTGTGACAAACTCAAATTGTCTACAAGTCAAATCACAACACACCACCTCACATGAATGACCAAGAACAAATCATAAGTCCAAGAACATGGATCTGCAACATCACAAAAAATCTCTACGATCATGCTCCATTAAGATCAACCTTCCATATTTGCATCAATCAATCCATTAGATTAAGATCTTCTCAGGTCACCTTCTCCCAACCCAAGGTCCTAGTGCAAACTGTTTCAACTTTGATAATCTATCTACATGCTCAGGAATAACCTAGCTATGATACCATCTAGCTATTGATCTTAGATTGGTTTTGACAATTAAGTTTCAATAAACTTAAGATATTTACTAAGTCCATGCCAAGCTAGTGATACATGCCGAGTATAATATGTATAGATGCCAAGTTGCAATGAGTGTCGAGTCACTCATGTGCTGAGTCACTCAAGTGTCGAGTACATAGACCATATTGATTGATTCAAGTTTTGAGCATATAGTTGATGGCGAGCAAGTTTAGGTGTCAAACCAAACAAAATTATAGTAAGTGTCGAGCATCAGTATTATCAAGTGTTGAGTAACACAGATTGGACCTAGTTGTTTGTGATGAAACAAACAACTATGTAAACCATTTTTATGCCAACTTATGGAAACATCTTGAAGCTTTAAAGATAAGGATGAATCTATTTAGATTCTCTATAAAATCAACATGCAACCAATCAAAAAATTGGAAAGGTTAAGTGGCAAAATGGATGAATCTCAGTCATAGATTCATACCTAACCCTAAGCCACTAAATTCTTTATAAGGAAGATGAAGCCCCATAATTCAAAAATGTAATGTAACATGTGTGAGTGAAGTGTAAGGGGTGAATTGATCAAAAATAATTCAAGGTGACTTAGAAGTGTGAAAGAATTGTAGAATCAGTTTATAGAATAGAGGATTGAAGATACAACATTTACATATCAGATTAGAAAGGATCAAGTAGGAGAGAAATGAGATATGAAATCAACAAGACAAAGTTGTAAGTTATCAGATCAAACATTCTGTTGTTACTTTTTAACAACTATATTAGCAAAGTGAAATCCTTTAGACTAAGGTTGACTTAACAGTCATTGCAAAATCCTTTAACAGGGTGACATTCCAAGTGAATGTTCTAAAAGTCCTTTAACTAGGCACACTTCTAATAGGATGTTAAAATACTTTAATAGGGTGGGACTTACTAGTCTCTTGTAAGCTTTTAATAGGATAGGCCTTTCGCAGGGTAGATCATGTTTCATGGTCAACACTTTGTAACCTTAATAGGTGACACTTTATTGTTGTAGTAGTGAAGAATTTTGGGTGTCATTCCCACCCCAGTTTTACCTTCTCATTGGAGGGTTTCTAGGTAATCATATCAAGTGTCAAGTGTGTGTGTGTGTGTGTGTGTGCGCGCGCGCGCGCGCACTTATATGTTTGATGCATTTTCTTTACATTTTGTTTCAGTTTATTTCATCCATCTAATGAATGGTGAAAATGTTTTAAGTGTTTAATTTTGAACTTCTAATCCTCCCCCCTCTTAGAAGTATATGTTTCCCATTTTTAATTAAATAATTGGTATAGGAGCCAAGTTCTCATTAGCAGAAGCCTTACAACTGAGAGAAAAGATCTTAAGATGGAGGTCTACAAACTAGGAAAGATTATAGAGAACCAAGGAATTGAGATCTAGGTCATTCTACATTCACTAGATGAAGCTAGAGAGGAGTTAAGGAAGTCCTTAAAGAGAAGGAAAGAGATCTCCATTGCAGAGGATGACACACAATACAAAGAGATTAACACCACCAAATTCTTTTCTAATGGACACTCAAATAAGTTTGATGCATCAATTGCAGATCTGATGGAAAAGAACAAAGCACAAGCAGAAGAGATTAGAAACCTCAAGATAGAGCAAGAATCACAAGCCATGATGCTATGTGAAGTGAATGAACAAAAGAAAAGAGCCATAGAAGACAAGGTCATGATTGAAGAAGACAAGAGAAACCTAGTAAACAGACTAGAAGAGAAATCAACAAAACTTGCCAGAATCTCCAACATGCAATTGGATACCCTAAGCCAAATGATGAATGCTCATCATGAGTTGAATGTCAAAGACATTGAGATCACTAAATTAAAGATGTAGAATGAAAAAATACAAAATGATTTGAGAAGAGAAAGAGAGATTGTTGAAAGCTTCAACAAGCCAAACAAAGCCATCAAGTACTTTGAAAAACTACTAAAATCCCCTAGATCCAGCAATGATACATTAGGAATAGGCTATACAAGCACTAAAGAAGGAGAATCATCCAAGACTACTGAAGAAAGGAATGGCAAAAGTAAGAACTCCAAACCCACTTGTCATTTTTGTGGTAAGAAGGGACATACTGCTAATGTGTGCATGAGCAAGAATGCAAATCAGCATGTCAAACCTAAGAACATGGGTCACTATCATAAGTGCAATAAGAAAGGTTAGTAGGCACATGAATGCAAAACTAGAACCATACATGCACCAAGATTTGAAGGTTACTGCTACAACTGTTAGAAATATGGACATAGAGCCTTTGAGTGTAGATCCAAATCCATGTGGCCACCAAATAAGTCAGCAAAAGAAAGAAGTCGTTGACACTTCTATAATTGAGATTACAATACTAGGAAAAGTTGTCACTACTATCAAGAGTATGGACACATCCCTAAGAATCATGTTAGAACACACTTCAATGGTAACTACAATAGATAGTTGAGTCCAACTACATGCTTTAGTTATTTGAAGACTAATCATATCAACAAGCATTGTCCAACAAGGTCAAAGGCACCTGATTATGAGTTCAACAAAGGAAAAGGCAAGGTAGATGTTGAACACATCAGAGGAGAGATGAACAAGACATGGAAGAAAAGAGATGGATGCAACACACCAAATGGAGGGATCACTTCACCTAATAGGTTAAGTGGTCACACCTCATCAAACTAAACAAAAAGAGGTATGTGGGACTGATATTTAAAATATTTTATCATACATCAGTTCCAAGATAAGTTAGTACTAAAAAGGATAGATTATCATGAATAAAGATGCAAGATTATTGAGGAAATCCCAAGGTCAAATCTTCAAGTTC
The DNA here is from genome assembly GCA_028749045.1 of Cupressus sempervirens. Classification (NCBI taxonomy): domain Eukaryota; kingdom Viridiplantae; phylum Streptophyta; class Pinopsida; order Cupressales; family Cupressaceae; genus Cupressus; species Cupressus sempervirens. Next base: position 16,715,790 of record CM053784.1, read on the forward strand.
TCATATTACTGTCGAGTGTTAGAAGTCCTCTTCACATGTTGAGTAAAATACTAGTAAGTGTTGAGTTGTCAACCAAAGTCATTTGGAGTTGAGTCAGTAGTAGTTGTCAAGTAAAATAAATACCAATAGTTGTTGACTGATGGTAAAATCAATGGATGCTAAGTGAAACAAAAAAAGTGTTAGTCTTGAGTTTACAGTTGTACAAGCACCATGCAATAAATGCTATTTTTTGAAGGGTATAAGGTCTATTTTCACCTATTTTTCATCATTACAAATTTAAAGAATGATCAAGCAGAGTGAAGAAGTGATTCACAAGCTAGTTTGAGGCATTTGTATAGATCATAGCAAAGATCAAGCACTAGTTCATTGATTTTAAAGGTATTCTTCATCTACTGAGCTATGCAGTTTTATATTTGTTAAATCCTAGCTTGCATAATGGTGTCTAGTTCAGAGAGTGCAAAGGATAAAGAGACTTTTGAAGTCCAATTAGTTAGCAATGAAGTTAAACAACCCAATTTTAAGGGTATACTAGACATTTCCTAAAAGCAAGACCTGTCAGGCATGTTATCTATGATTCTGCCTAAGGTTATAATGGAACAAGATGTAAGAAAGTGTTATAAATGCAAAGTAGGAGGCATTGGGGACATGGAGATAAGACAGGAATATGAAAAATTATGTATTAACAGTGTGTTGAAGGAGGAATTCAAGATAGCAAAAAGGAAGGGCTTAACCCGTGCCCTAGAATTAGCAATAGTTTTCAAAACTGAGTGGATCAAAATAGTTCTGAGTAGGATACATGATGGATGTCGATGGTTAAAGGGGTAGACCCATTAAAATTTCAAAGAGAATTTTCCATAGGGTTGCTAGTTATCCAACCCTAGATCATCCCAAGACACTGAGAAGTGACTCCAAAGAAGTAATTGAGAAAAATGCAAGTGCTAAGTGGAACAAGTGTGGAACGACTATTGACACTATTATAGATCTACTTCTTGATTTTGTAATAAGGGTCATATCACATAAGTTTTATTAGTCAAGAAGACTAAATTGCATTCCCTTCATAGTTGTTTTTGTAGGTTATAAAATTGTCAAGAAAGATCATACTTATGATTTTGCAGAACTCCAAATGTAGTAGATAATGGAGAATCTTGGAGCAATAAGAAAGTAAAAGAGTGCTCAATGCAAGTTTGGATCAATACTTGTATGTATGTTTTTCTATGTACAAAATGAGTTCCCATCTTTTGGAAAAGTAGGATGGAAGACCAATAGACCAGGTATTGTCCAAATTAATGAATATATTAAGCAAATGGGAGAGAATTTTGAATCAATTGACAAGCTATTTTGAAGACCTTAAGAAGTCTATGAAACAGAGGTTGAGGATTCTTGTCTCCCTAATTGAGCAATACCACAATGACATTTTTTTCCTTGTAGGATTACACTTACATACAGGTTTTTGTACATGGGTTAGATGGCTAAGGCCCCTAGGCTATGAAATTAATGTTGATGAAGCCTCAACTGCCATCACTACACTCCTTGTTGAGGAAATTGACAAAAGTGCCAAGATATTTTGCAATTATGATGTTGTAAAGTCAAAGGTTGAAATGGAACTGAAGACAGCCCTTACATTGAAAATGAAGGACAAAATAGTAAGGAAACTAAAGACCAAATTTAGAGAAGGTATAGGTGATGAGGAAGAAGATGATGATGATGAAGATGAAGATGAAGAAGAGGTACAAGGTCAAGAACCTTTAGCTTTAACCCAAGGCATGGGTGAAGACCAAGAAGAAGAAGGTGCCAAGGAGAAAGAAGCCAAGGAAGCACAAGTAAATATAGAGCTCAAGAAGAGGAAGGCTAAGGCACAGCTTGTAGCCAAACCAAAAGCAAAAAGGGTTACCAAGCCAAGCATAGCAAAGCCAACTACTCCAACAACAAGGGCTAGTACAACGGTCACTACACAAAAGGCCAAAGAGTAGGAAAAGGAGATAACAAAAGCAACTAAAGAGAAGGGTCCAATGCAAAATAAATAAAGGAGAAAATATATTGCACAACCCAAAATAGATGATGAAAAGACAAAATTTGAAGACACAAGTTAGTTTAGAGTGGTAAGTCATGCACCTAAATTTGATCTTGAGAATATCTATGATAATGTTAAGGTAATGCAGATATGACAGGTTAAAGAACATTGATTTTGGAAAGCTTAGTAGAGAAGAGAAAAACTAGGTAGAAGAGTTAGTGTATGCCGTGATGTCCAAGTTTAAGAGTACTCCACTTGAATTAGACAATACAATGCCAAAGGAGCTATACGCCATTATAGAAAATAAGTGGCATTATTACTTAAATGTTGAAAAAAAAATAAGGGAATCAAATCTAGCCCAAGTGATGTCTGAACTGACAAAAGGTTTTTCAAGGAAAATAAGAAATATGGTAACGTATTTTCATCAAAATATAGGGCATTCAGCATACTCCAAAACAACATTGAAGATGTTGTAAAGAAATCCACTCAAATGTAAAAATTGATATATGGCTTGAGGACTATCAAAGAAGGAGAAGAGGATCCCTTTGAGGGAAGAAATGATGGAGACAAAGAGGAAGATACCACTATGGAGGAGACACAAAGAAGACAGATGAAACAACTACAGCTGAAGCACAACAAGAAGAACAGAGTGTGTACGACACACAAATGCCAACCATGAGCCCTCCACATGATACAAGAACACCTATAGAAACCATAACAATAAAGGATGTTCATGATAGCTCATCTCAAAACATAAACCATTAACTGTAGAGGACTTGAAGAAGATACTTGAACACTCTACATTGCAAGCCAGATTGTGTGAGAACCCTATATTGGTTAGTGTTGAAGAGCTTTAGAAAGCAGTAGTTGATATAACAAGGGATAAGGTGAACACACAAGAACCACCTTTTTCCATCCCTTTAGCTACTAGTGCTCAACCTCTAGTGCAAACATTAGAAGACACATTTGCAAAGGTTGACACAACTGTCAAAGTTGTCATGGTTGAACGAACAAACTTAGATTGCTCAAGAAGAGAAGACTACAGAAACACAAACAAGATAGACGGAGGTATCTATACCTAATACACAAACTCAAGGAGTAGGTTAGATAATAGTAATTGACCAAGGTAGAACTAAAGAAAAGGACATACCAAAGGAAAGGAGCAAGAAGCCATACAAACACTGGTTAATCTACCAACATCTGGCTCTCCTACAAAAGTCCTTCAAAGACTGAGCACTGATGCAATATCAGTACAGATTTCAGCACCATGCTCCAGCTCATCCAAGGTTGCCAAGGTGTTTCACTATAGAGATGCAATTTTAGATGAAGAAATAGTGATACCTATATATGATTATGCAACCATGACACTAGAATAGATAGGTATAATGCAAGAAGCCTTGGAGAGAAAGAAAAATCAAGAAATACTGAGAAAGGAGTATAAAAAAAGGAAAGCATTAAAAGATATTAAAGACATCTTTTTAGATGCTTTTAGCTTGCAAACACCTAATGAATCAAAACCAATATTAGAACAATTATCAAAAATTGTGGAACAGGTGAATAATGAAGACCAGGAAACCAATGTCAAACTTATGGAATGGTATGAGAGAAAATTTCAAGGAAAAATCAATGAGAAAATATCTGGTGATATAGCTCTATCACAAGTTGAATTGGCTCCTAAAATTGAGAAAGTGAAGAAGGTACTTGAGAACATATTCTCATTGTAGACAAAATTGTGTGATCCCACACTCTTCACACAAGAAACTAGCCATAAAATTTTGAGTCTGGAGAATAACTTGAAACTCTCAGGTATGCAATTACCTAAGAACCCAGCTCAAAGTGAGAAGCATTTACATTCATTGCTTCAAACATAAAGTCAACTAGCTAAGTTAATAGTGGAAGAGAATAATGTAAGAACCAAGTTGATTAATATAAAGCCTTCATAACCCCTCACATGGAGATACTCCATAAGGAACTAGGATATGCAGAAATAGTGTTAAAGAAAGACCCTAATATTTCAACATTATATGGACTAGTTCACCTTGCAGTAGAGATAGCTATCTAAATAAAGTCATTAGATGTTGCATTAGACAACTAGGATGTTGCTCTAAAGATTATAATGGAAGTCCACAAGAACTTTTTGCACAAATACACAATCGGTGTCTAGACCCTTTGACATATGTGTCAAAAAGGGGGAGATAAAGATTAAGAGGGAGATAAAAGCATGCAAAGGGGGAGAGAAATAAAATAGGGGGAGATAACTCAAAAGGGGGAGAGCACACAAAAAGGGTGAGCAAAACAGCAAAAGAGAAAAACAGAGCATATTAGATAAAAAGTATTAGTATTTTAAAAAAAACACAGAATTATCAGCAAGAGACAAATCTATGGAGAAATTTTTTTGGATATAGAATAGGCACATTAACTCAGGGGGAGTTACAAAATTTTGAGGCATATAGTCTATTACAAAATTTTGAAAATTTTGAAGTTTTGTATATATGTTGAGCTATGAATGTACTATACTTGAGGATATTAGAATTGTTATGTATAGTTAAGTATTTTTGAGTGTCAACACACTTAAGATATTTACTAATTTCATGTTGAGCTAGTGATACATGCTGAGTATAATATGTATAGATGTCGAGTTGCAATGAGTGTTGAGTCACTCATGTGCCGAGTCACCCAAGTGTCGAGTAGATAGACCATGCCAAGTGATTCAAGTGTCGAGCATACAGTTGATGCTGAGAAAGTTTAAGTGTTGAGCTAGATAAAATTACAATAAGTGTCAAGCATTAGTATTATTAAGTGTCAAGTAACACAGATTGGACCTAGTTGTTTGTGATGGCACAAACAACTATGTAAACCATTTTTACGTCGACTTTTGGATAGATCTCAAAGCTTTAAAGATAAGGATGAATCTATTTGGATTCTCTATACAATCAACATGCAACCAATCAAAAAATTGGAAAGGTTAAGCAACAAAATGGATGAATCTTAGCCATAGATTCATACCTAACCCTATGCCACCAAAGTCTTTATAAGGAAGATGAAGCCCCGTGATTCAAAAATGTAATGTAACATGTGTGAGTGAAGTGTAAGGGGTGAATTGATTAGAAAGCACTCAAGGTGACTTAGAAGAGTGAAAGAATTGCAGAATAGGGGATTGAAGATACAACATTTACATATCATATCAGAAAGGATCAAGTAGGATAGAAATGAGATCTGAAATCAGCCAGACAAAGTTGTAAGTTATCAGATCAAACATTCTACTATTACTTTGTAACAACTGTATTAGCATAGTGAAATCCTTTGGACTAAGGTTGACTTAACAATCATTGAAAAATCCTTTAATAGGGTGACATGCCAAGTGAATGTTGCAAAAGTCCTTTAAATAGGCACACTTCTAACAGGGTGTTAAAATCCTTTAATAGGGTGACATGCCAAGTGAATGTTGCAAAAGTCCTTTAAATAGGAACACTTCTAACAGGGTGTTAAAATCCTTTAACAAGGTGGGACTCAACAGTCTCTTGTGTGCCTTTAATAGGGCAGGTCTTTCACAGGGAAAATCATGTTTCATGGTCAACACTTTGTAACCTTAACAGATGACACTTTATTGCTGCAGTAGTGAAGAATTGTGGGTGTCATCCCCACCCCAATTTTACCTTCTAATTAGAGGGTTTCTAGGTAATCATATCAAGTGTCAAGTGTGTGTGTGCTTATATGTTTGATGCATTTTCTTTACATTTTGTTTCAATTTATTTCATGCATCTAATGAATGGTAAAAAGGTTTTAAGTGTTTAAGTTTGAACTTATGATTCACTCCCCCCCATCTTACAAGTATATGTTTCCCATTTGTAATTCCAATACTGACATAGTGCAAGGCAGGAGAATCCCCAAAGGAGATGTCAGGTAATGTTTAGGGCTATGAGGCCTTTTCGGTTACAACCAAATACAAAGAAAGTAATAGTTATGCAAGATCCCTCAAGACACAATCCCAACACAAGCTAGTCCAGATCCACACTCTGGTAGAAACCTTCAACAAAGATCTAAGCTTGTGCTCGCAAGTCCACCATCTTCCATGATCTTCTCCAAGCTAGATCCCAAACTCTCTATGACTCACACCACTAAATGAATGTCTAAAAGACTCCAAAAGACCCCCTACTTATACCCAACTAAGCCACAAGTTAGCCTAGCCCATTACATATTAAAATAAATAGTTACATTAAATAAACCCTCAAGCCACAAGTTACATTTAATAATGCCACCTATTAAATGCCTTTTTCCCTCTTTTCTCCATTTTTGTCACTTTCTCTCTCCTCCACATTTTTTAATTTATTTTTAAATATATTTTTTCTCTCCTTTTTTTGTTTTTCTTCTCTTTTAAAATTATGTACCCCTTTATTTTCTGATGCAAAATGCTCCTGCATCAAAATTGGACAAATTTTATATGAAAATAAAGATTTTGACATCTTCTAAATCTAACTATGAGGTTTTTTTGGCCTCAAAGTGCTCCAAATTTTAGAGATCCTCCTACTTTAAAAAAAAAAAAACTAAAAAAAAGCTAGATTTGTTCTATCAAACTCTCATTCTTCTTTTCTCCAAATAAGAACAAGCTATAGCAGGTCAGGCACTAATACCATGAAGGAATTTAGTAATACAAATCTGAAAACCCGAACAAAACCTGCATGCAAGAAGTTGTCATAGAGAAGAAAAGACAAAGAAGAGGCAAGGGTTTTGCTTTGAAAATATGGAAAATTATATTATTAGACTGAAAAGATGAGAGTTATTTACAAAAGCTCAATCCTTATAGAAGGAGATCGAAAAACCTAAAAGGGAAACCCTAAGAGGTAAATGACATTTATTAATTATTATTTAATTATTAAATGGAAATGCAAGTGCATAAAGGGAAATCTATAGAAGGGAGTAAAGGTAATTTAATAAATTAAACTAAATTAACCTTTTGCTCTAGTAGATATATGCATGCATCTACACTCATCCAAGTCTTCTTTTATCTTCTTAATCAAGAAATGTGTTGGACTACATCTTTTGCACAATATTTTATCTTTCATGATTCCCTTTTAGGTTTTAGTGTTGATTCAAGATATTGCATCAAAATACTCGGTCTCATTCAAAGAAATGTTTACATTGCCAAGTTATGGAATATTTCATTTTTAGAATTCTTGTTCTATATGATAATACACACTCATTTAATTTATTTCATTTCAAGGTTGATTCCAAATAGGTTTTGACTAAAGAAAACCCCTCTATCCAACCCTTACTTTCTATTTTTAGCAATGTGTAGTTGAGTCCTCAAGTCTTAATTCAAAATGTGTGTGATCTAATGATAGCAATACAACTAGTTTTAGGAAATTTTGTTGGGTGTTCATTGTGCTAAGCTATTTGTACATACTAAATCAACTCAAAATTTGTATCGAAGGTCAATACAATTTTATGGTTTCTATTTTAATTCATTGCAAGTGTTTGTATATTTTCTAGAGTATTTATTTTTATAACTTGTGATTTTTCCTTATTTGGCCTTCTATATTGCACCATAATATCATTTCTACTAAAATTAAACTTACCCCAATTCATTAGTGTGAAGGATCGTGTCACCCACTTAGTCCTTAAGTCCTACTAAGGCCTAATGGGATATCCTCCTTTTGATCATGCATTATGGAAAGGAGGAGAAATTTACCTTTTCTTATTGTATATGTCTGATTCAATAATATAAATGATAGGATAAGAAGGTTCAATAAGGCACCTTGGAAATCATCTACCCTATGCCCAAAAGTAAATACAATTCTCTTCCTTGGCTTCATGTGGCCCTTTTCATGCATATGAGGTGGGATACCTAGTGTGAGCTCCTATCTTTATATCCCTCCATATATCCACACTTACCTTGCCCCCCTTAGTTGAATGTCCACTTACCATGATAGGGATTGTAAAAATTATTCACATAAGGCCTTTCATACTAATAATTTTATGGAGGCTTTGGCTATCTCGTACATTGTGGAGCAATTTTGTTTGCAAGGATAGCACAAGATTATTTGCGAGACTGGCTCTCAAGTAATTGTGAACTTGCTACTAAGAAGTCACTTGAGGATGTTAGTTGGCACTTGGCTTCAATTTTTAATTAGACTCTCCACTTCTATGGATCTCTTGAGTTTTTTAGTTTTACTTACATCCCTCACAAGTGGAATGGACTTGTTGATTTCTTGGCTAAATGGTCTTTAGCTCACGTGTAGAATTGAAATATTGTTGATAAGGGGAAATTTCCCCCTAATTTATCTCATGAGATTGGTGAACTTGTTGAGCTGGATAAGGCTCTCTAGAGCTCTATGCTTATCTTTCCCTTTTATTTCTCCTTTTTTAAATAAATTTTTAGTCCACTTTTAGTTACTGGTATAGTTTCATGATGTATGCACATCATCATTTTGAACAAGATCAACCAACTTAGCTATAGTTTGGTTGTTATAAAGATACAAAAAAACACTAAATTGTAACCTTTTATGATAGTAGTTAATAGTTGTTACTCATGAGACCTATGTCCAAACACTATAGTTTGGATATCTACCAATATACCACATCTCAATGAGAACACTTGGATCAGAAGGAAACCCTAGAATAATACTAGACCTACTACTACAACCAATCTGCAATTAAATGCTATGAATCCTCACCACCTAGAGGCCTAGCTTGCTATTATGATTCATGCCAAGAAAATGCCCTTAATTTCCCAACAAAATTGTAAATTGATCCTAAAATGCCATAATTTTACGAAATAACTCAATCAAGTAGATAACTGACTTAACTTACTATTTTCCACGCCTTTAATTTTTTTTAAAAATATCAACCTACTATTTTTTAGCATGCCACCTACTCAAACACTACTTACTGATTTAACACTCGTCCGAGGTGTCTCACTTCTAATATCTTGGGCAAGGAAATATATATCAACAAAGAAAATAATTTCCACACCTTAATATTGATCATCCAACTTATCACAAAGATACACTCATATCAACCAATAAATAAACGTTAATGCTCTATTATCTTTGTCTTTCAAATTCTTTTGTGTGTATATATATGTATATGTGTGTGTGTGTGTGTGTGTGTGTGTGTGTGTGTATATACATATATATATATATATATATATATATATATATATATATATATATATATATATATATATATATATATATGTATGTATATATATATGTATGTATATATATATGTATATATATATATATGTATATATATATATATGTATATATGTATATATGTATATACATATATATGTATATATGTATATATATATGTATTTATATATATATATATATATATATATATATGTGTGTGTGTGTGTGTGTGTGTGTGTGTGTGTGTGTTATATATTGCATAGTAACTAAGTCTTCACAAAATGAGTTAACCTTCAATTTTTTTTTGATATTCTTCATTAATATCTAAGTGTACATACATACATACATACATACATACATACATAAATACATACATATATTGCATAGTAACTTGTAAAACCTAACCTTCAATTTTTTTTTTATATTCTTCATTTATATTTAAGTTGTCTCTCTATTGACATAATTGTGATACTATGGTATTTCTACTTGGTCTAGGAGGTATTGCAATGTCCTTATTTGACTTGTACCAAAGTTTGAATATCCCATGTGGATTTTTAGTTGGACTGACTTGTGTTTGCTTGTATATTGGTATGGCAAGAATCTTTCAGTTAGAAGCTATTTGTGTAGAGAGAAAGTATATTTGTCATAGAATTTTTAATGTACTCATGCAGAGTGCCATGGGTTTATTAGCCATAACTTCAAATATTCTATAATAATGCATGGTGCAAGTGAGTTTGTGTAAAAAAACAATCATAAAAAAATTGAAGATGACTATAGCAATGATAATATCTATTAAAACCATTCCTTATTACCTATGTTGGCATTTCTATTCAAAATTGACAAGAATACATTATGAGAGCTATCGTGAGATGTATTTTAGTTTTTATATAAGATGGATGTGTGGGACAAAAATACAAAGTTTTTCTTGTAGGTCAATCTAGCAATCAAAAAATTGGCTAGAAAAGATTAAGGGGTTTTCATTTTTACAAGAATACAAGATAACATATGAGAGAAGATGCAAGGTGCATGTTCATAGTTTTTGTCTGGTATTAACAACGCTAGTCTACAAGTCTCATATTTTTCCTATTAAAATTTTTTTCTTCCAAAAGGATGTTGCTCTCACAAAGATGAAGGTAACAAACTAAAAGAAAAATATAGATGGAGTTGAGATTTTTTTTGGCATAAGACATCCATTCTATAAAAAAAATTGAGCAGTTAAAACTGCATAGATCTAGCTAAGAAAACTAAACCATAATTGCAAAATTAAAACTGAGAAAACAGAGTGTTACGAAATTCCTTATATTCCATGGATGAAAAAATCGCTTGAATACAAAAGCATTAAGCATGCTTTATAGAAACTAAACCACCCTAAAGAACACATGCAAAATAGCATGCATAGTAATCATAGATATGCACAATAATTGAGAGTTTTCTGCAAATTACAGATGTAAAAAATTGAGCAATTAGAATTAACTTCCCTTTCCCCCTTCCCCCTTTCCCCCTCTCACCCCCCTTAATTCTAATTGACAAGAATAGAAAACTAATGAAAGAAAGGAGATAAGAGGGAATACAACCCCCCATTTAAAATCTACAAAGAGAAATTCTTCTGTGACATGAAAAATATTGTGGATATCTGTCAAATCATAACCACCATAGTGTTGAATGAAGAACCTCCTTCAAAACCAAGATGAAGATTAGGATCAATCTACATGAGTGCCCCCAATGATACTACTCAAACAATGAACATATAGAAAACAAAGGCGAAACATCTATCAATCAAATCAAAGATATAGTCAACAATAATATGCATAGCTCCATCAAACAAAGTATAGATGGAAAACAAGGGAAAAACATCTATTATTTAAGGGTGCAGATGACACGAGTATGTATGAGTGACCCTAACAACACTACTCAACCATGCAAGAATAAAATGTTGATTGAAAATATAGGTGTCAATCATCTATAATTCTAACCAACTATGGAACCAAGAAAGTATTCACACAAGAGGCATGAAAGATCCACAAAAGGAGCGTGTTACAAGAGAGAAAAGAATTGCAAGATCCATGTGAGGGGAACATGATCTTGACCTGTCTCTAATGTAGAATCAGGTCCAACCTCTAATGTCATGACATTCTGATGCAATCATCTTCTTGTGGGCCTAAGTAGAATATGTGGCTTCCATTTAAGAAAACTAAATGGCATGATAAAGACAAAGGCTGAAAACTTTATTCTTGAAAGCTCTAATCTTCAATTCCTACAAAATAAAATGCTCTCTTTCCTAGCAACTCATGCTCTGATACTATGTAAACAAATTGTAGTTGTCAGTTGTAGAACAACTTGATTTAGTTAAGAAAGAAGCATTTTTTTTTTTTACAAAACTCCTCACATTCCATAAAAATTTCTTGACTACAAAAAGCATGAAGCATGTTTTATAGAAACTAAACTACCTTAAAGAAAACATGCAAAATAGCATGCACAAAAATCATCGTTAAAATCACTAAACATAAATTATAGTGAGATCATTATGATGAGATTTGCACAATAACTGAGAGCTTTTCACAAATTATGGACATAACAGATAGAGCAGTTAGAATTAATATTGCAGCAATAATAACTTTGTGAGAATATGTCAGTGCTAAGTAGTGATATCTATTTAGACAATGTAATAAACAACAACAAAAAGGCAAGGCAGATCAATTTTTCTCTATGGGTTCTATTATTGGAAGTAGCTTGTTTAAAGAAAAGGGTATCAATTATTATTCGACATGCATATGAGTGTTGAAGATATAGTTTTGGATGTGGATCATTCAAAAAAAAAGATAGAGCATATTTTGAATGGAGGTCTTTCCAGCTCATTCATTGTTTCATTGTTGGGATTTGCATTTCATTCAACCAAACAAGATATACACTAACAAGTATCATGTAGTGCTAGTTAGAAAGTGAAGTGTGAAGGTTTTTGATACTAGTTCCTCATATGGCAAATTCAAGGCCAAATTAGTTTAGTAGACAAATTACTTTTTCTTCATATGGGGCAGTGTTTTGGAAGCTTGTGTTGAGAATGCAATACAAAAACTAGTATAAAAGTGTGATGGAAGTTATTACTAAAGTTGATGTATGAATGTGGAAGGTTTCCATCACTATTCGTTTATTATTTTTACCATCTCTAGTAAACCAAGAGCTTAAGTTTTGTGTCAAATCATTGTTTTTATATTAGGTGTACTGGATAGGTGCCCTCTTGAGGTCTTAGCCTATGTATGTTCAATTTGGAACCTATATTGTAATTCTGAGTGTAGAAGAGTAGCAATTCTTCCTTGTACTAGGGAGCAACCCATTTTGGAGATTAGCAATACCATTATTTTTTTACCTTGTTGGGTTTTCCAAGAGAAAAAATTAGTGTTCATGTTTTGTTGAAGTGTAGATTCTATTATTATTTGGGTTACATTTGTTTTAATGTCTTAAAATATTGATTCACCCTCTCCCCCTCTCTATATTTCTTTTCCAATTGGTATTAGAGCCTACTTCTCTCTTCCAAAAGTTCGAAATTATGAGAGTAGGTATGTCCTATGCCAATATGATTTCTTTAGAAGGTCTTGCTACAAATCTTGCCCCTCTCTTTGATAGAACAAACTATGCCTTTTGGAGTGTTCGTATGAAAACCTACATTTTCTTGGATTTGTGGCATATATGAGTGTGGTCAATGGATATGCTATCCCATCTTAACTCCCCTACTGATGTTGATGTGAAATGGGTCTTTAAAAATAATGTCAAATTCATGAATGCACTTCTATGTGATCTCTTTGAATCTAAATGGGTCAATGTTATGCACTATAATTTAGCCAAAGAAGTTTGGGATAAGTTATTCAATTCTTGTCATGGTGACAATAAAGTGAAGAAGGAAAATTTTCAAATGAATAGAATTTTTTTTGAAAGTATTCACATGAAAGAAGATGAGAGTGTTGTTTATTTCCTAAGAGTTAATGAAGCAGTGAATACTATGAAAGGAGTTGGTGCCTCAATTGATGAAAAGGCCATTGTTCAAAAGATTTTTTGCACTCTCCCTTTAAAGAATAATACCAAAGTTTTTGTTGTTGGAGAGATGTTAGATTTGGATACTCTCATTGTGGATAAGTTGGATGGTATCTTGATTGCATCTGAAATGTGTACCAATGTTGAAGGATCATCACAAAGGGAAAAAAAAATTGAAGGCTGTGAAAAGTGCAAAAGAAACTTCGAGAAGTCAAGTGATAGTGTGAAAGGTGACTCAAATGATGAGATAGCCTATCTCATAAGGAAATTGAAGAAAGGACTCAGCAAGAGAAAATGCAAGTTTCCCCTAAAATGCTTCAACTATGGTAAACTTGGTCATTTGATTCAAAATGTCCTCCTGAGAAAGAAGAAGACAACACTAATGAAAGAAGTTCAAAGTTTAAAAGAACTAGGAAATTTGTAAGAAGAAATAGGAAATATAATAAATCTAAAAGAGTGTTATATTCTAAGGATGGAAGTGATAGTTCTTCCTATAGTGAAGATGATCTTCACAATGATGAAATGTTGTTCATGGCAATAGACGTCTTAAATTTGGACGAGCATGAAAAATGTGGGTTTCCTAATTTTAATGGCACAAACTTTACTATTTAGAATTTTAGAATGTTTATTTGCATTAAGGCTCTTGGTCTTGATGTATGGGAGTGTATTTTAACTCATTATGTTCCTCCCATAGAACTCGCAAATTCTAAAAATAAGATGTCAGCAAATACAAAAGAAATAAGTGGCATCCTAGGTTGTCTAATTGATTTTGAGTGTGACAAGTACTTGCATTTTAACACAATTAAAGAAATTTGGAAACATGTACTTGCTACATATGGAAATGATCTTCAAAAGGATATTAATTGTATGGCCAAGGATGATACTTAGTTTGATGACCAAAAGGGTAATGATGACAATGATATGGAAGATGGTGGACTTAGAACTTGAGTTATTAACAGCCTTGGCTGAAATTTAGAAACTCAAGAAGAGAAATTAGAATCTTGTAAACTTGTTACAAATGGAAAGTCAAGAGAAACTAAAGATTGTTATGGTTGTTATTGAGGTTGAAAAACATCTTATTGACTCAAAAAAAATGAATAAAGAGGCCAAAAAGATTCAAGACAGTTTAGAAAATCAAATTCAAATGAAAGAAGAAAAAAATTGTAGATCAGAGGTAGAATTTGTTTCTCTAAGAAACCTTGGCAAATCTACAACCTTGTCAAGTGAACAGGTTGTTAGCATGATTGTTGATGGTATTCCTTTGGGGAAGTATCCTAGGTATTGGAAAGATTGTTTATGATTGACATGTTGCATTCATGATTGTGTTTGTCATTGATGTCGACATAGCATTATTTCTGTGAAGACTAGTAGAGTAGCAAACAAAGAATGAGATCGTACGGACTGAGTATTGGTGATTAGGTCAAGCAAAGTTGAGAATATATTCTACACTATATCCTGATGATTTGGATAAGTATGCATAAAAAGTGTTGAAGACGTATATGCTTGATTTACAAAAGATAGTAAGTAGAAAGTACATGATAAGTGGTTTCTGATGATTGATTTGTATCTCCTAATTGAGATAGAAATGGGATACACGCAGTTAGACTATGATAGTAGACAACCTAATGATGACATCAGCCAGCGTACAAGGTCAGGGGTCGCACATGTGAGAAGTTGTGAAGACTGTGAGCCGACAATAACTTGTAATTGTGAAAAGATGTAATGTTTTGTAATATTTTAATGAGGTCCTATTATAATTAATTGGAAAAGCCTCAAGGCCGACTCAAGAAATTATTTTGAGAATATGATATAAAGGAAGTTTATTTTCCTTGTGGTGAAGTGTGTGATAGAAAAGTCAAATGTGATATGAGAAGTATTTGGTAAATGCAAACGATCCAAGGGATTATTGGATGCGAAGTTGGCGATATGGTATTGATATCAAAAGAGGTTTGGTCTAGTGAAGAGGACAGAGAAGGAGCTGAGGATATTCATTTCTATTATTCTACAAGGAATAATACAAAGATTAGTTGGATAGTGAGTTTGGTGGTCTTGCCCCTAAAGTTGTTTGCATAGTGGGTCCTTTTGCCTTCTATAACTCCTAACAGGGATTCAAAGTCTCCTAACAGGAACTGGTACGTACTAAATGTATTTCATTGGCTCTTAATAGAGTCCATCCTATAACAAGGAACTTTTATATTAGTACATCATTTTGTGGGTACCATCCCCACCAGGGTTTTCCCTTTGATCAAGGGTTTCCATAGTTAACATATATGGTGTTATTGTATATGTATATCTTTTATGGTTGTTGATTATATTGTTCACATGCTTAAGAATTAATAAGGTTGATAAGTGTTTTAATAGTTGGATAATTGATTCACGCCCCTCCCTCCCTCTCAATTATCTTGGTGGAATTACATTCTAGCAGAGGTGAATAGAAAAAACCTCATCATGTCATTAGATAATCTCATTGCTTCACAAAAACCATCATTCTAGATAAGAGAGGGATTGGAAATGAACAATAGACTTCAAGTGGTTTGTAGGGCGTTATTGTCCAATAAAATCATTTGAACAAGGTGAATAAATCTTTCTTCTATTGTTATTGCTTCTCATGTAATTATTTTGGACACTATACCAGAAATTGTAGGTCTTTCACTCAAAGAAAATCCTACTTCTTTGACAAAAACTTATTTGGTTCTTTTGGCAAATATATATAACTTGTTATAGTTGCAACAACTTTGGTCATGCAGCAAATTTTTGCAAGATTGATAGTGCAGGATCATCTTATCAAGCTGAAGAAAAAGGAAAACCAAAGATTACTAAAGTTTGGAGGAAGAAAGAATCAAGAGGTATCTCTTAAGGTTTTGGTTGCTCAAATTTCTCTTGTTGATAGATATGAAAAGGATAATGGTATGTAGATAGTGGTTTCTCTAGACATATGAGTTGTCATTTGAGTAAGTTTCATACTACTTAAAATATGAAAGAAGGAAAGGTCAAATTTGGAAGTAGTTCATATGCTGAAGTTGTTGGTATTGGAACCTTAATTTTAAATAATAATGCAACTAAAGTAGAGATTGTGTTTTACATTAAAGGTATGAAAAACAATTTGTTGAGTGCAAGTCAAATTTGTGACCAAGGTTGTAATCTTGTTTTTTATTTAAATGAGTGCATCATTAAGAAAGGTGAAGAGCTTATTGTAAATGCTAGTAGGACATTGAACAATCTTTATATTCTTGACGATACTAATGATGAAACCTATTGTTTATGTCAAGTAGAAGATGAATGGCTTTGGCATAGAAGACTTGGGCATATAAAGCAGGAATGAAGCACTTAGAGACGTGCCTATTTTAGAAAAGCCAATTAGCATCATATGTAAGACTTGTCAACAAGGGAAGCAACCAAGAGCTTCCTTCAAACCAAAAGAACTTCCCAACTGCAAGCTACTTACCTTATGCACATGGATCTTTGTGGGTCAACTACGACAAAAAGTCTACAAGGTGAGATATATTTTATGTTGTTAATAGATGAGTATTCATGCATAACTTGGGTAGCTTTTCTCAAAGAAGAATCAGAAGCTCTAGATAAGTTTAAAACATTTAAGGCTTTGGTTGAAAATGAAGTGCATTTAAAGATTAAATGTTTATATTCAAACAATAGTGGTAAATTTACCTCTAATGAGTTTGTGAGTTTTTGTGAAAACCATAGGATTAAGGGACAAATTTCAGCTCCTAGAACATCACAACAAAATGGTGTTTTAGAAAGGAAGAATTGAATAGTTGAAGAAATGGCTTGTTGCCTCATGAATGAAATAAAAGTAAGTGATATTATTTGGAGAGAAGTTGTCCATACAACTGTCTATATTTAAAATAGAACTTTGTTGATGACCAAGTATTGTAAGACACCTTGTGAGCTTTGGAAAGGTAAATCAGCTACTGTTAAATACTTTAAAAGTTTTGGTAACCCATGATATATTAGGATAGATGAAGACAACTTGGAAAAAGTTTACTCAAGAGCATATGAAAGTATATTTCTAAAAGTAAGGCTTTTAAATGTTACAACAAAAGGCTACATAAAAATTGTTGAAAGTGCAAATGTTAATTTTCATGAAGTTAGTAATGAAACTTGTGAGAATGTGAACAACAAGAATGAGCAAAATATTGAAACCAGCATTGTTGTACCTTCTTCTCCATCTCCTTGTCTTGGACCAGCAAGAAAAGACGAAGAAAAATGCAAAATAAAAGTCACAATCAAATAGTGATAATAGATTCTTTTCCATCAATGAAGCTGAACTGCACATGTGCCTTCCAGTTTTGATATACAGGTGAAATTGGTACATCCTCTTTTTAAACCCCCTTTAAGTTTGTATAAAGGAATCATCCTCTAGAGCAAGCAATGGTTGAAAGAAGAACAAGGGATGCTAGGAAGAATGTAAATTATTTTGTGAATGGTGATGTTTCACCAAGATGAGCATTGAATTGTAGCCATGAAAGAGGAATTAGAGCATATCCAAAAGAGTAATACATGGGAGCTTGTGCCTACACCTAAGGATAAAAACATCATAGGTACAAAATGGGTGCTTCATAAGAAGGTAAATGAAGATAGGAAAATAGTAAGAAATAAAGCCTATTTAGTTTGCAAAGGGCATTCTCAAGTTGAAAGAATTAATTTTGATCAAACTTTTGCACCCATAGTAAGGTTAGAAGCTGTTAGAATGTTTCTTGCTTTTGTCATTTTCAAATGTTTCAAAGTTTATCAAATGGTTGTTAAATCTACATATTTAAATGGTGACTTAAATGAAGAGTGTATGTGGAACAACCTAAAGCGTTTACTTTGTCTAACAATTTGGATGATGTGTGCAAGCTAAAAAGGGCATTGTATGGACTTAAACAAGCTTCAAGAGCTCAGTATGATAGACTGGACAAATATCTAGAGCAGCAAGGGTTAAAAAATGGTTATGTGGACAGCAACTTGTATGTAAAAGAGAAAGGTGACAATATTCGCATTGTTGTTGTATATGTAGATGACTTGATTTTTGGAAGTGGTAGCTCCAAAATGACTAAGAATTTGATGGTTGCATAAAAAATGAATCTAAAATGTCAGTGATAGGTAACTTATTTTCTTGGGTTGCAAATTCATCAATCAGATGATGGTATTTGTATTTCACAATCTAAATATGTTAGATGGCTACTTAAAAGGTTTAAAATGGAGGATTATAACCCAGTTAGCACTCCCATGAAAACTGGATCCAAGTTAAGCATAGAGGATGAGTCTCCTAGAGTTGATCGGACTTACTACAGGTCTATGGTAGGAAGTTTGTTATTTGTTACAGTTGTTAGACCTGATATCATGCAAGTTGTAGGTTATGTCGTATACTTCAAGTCGCACCTAAGAAAACGCATGTGATTGTTATTAGGAGAATTTTTTAGCATCTAAAAGGGACTGTTGGCTATTGTTTATTATTTCCAACATGTGATTTTTGTCTAACAATATACACAGATACAGACTGGGGACGTTTAGTGGATGACAAAAAGAGCACAAGTGGTTGTGCATTTTTCCTTGGCGGGTGTCTTGTTTCTCGACTCACCAAGAAACAAATTTGTACTTCTCTATCTACAGTTGAATTAGAATATATTGCAGTAGCGTCATGTTGTATGCAAGTAATTTCGATGAAGAATACCTCGCTAGTTTACAAGCTTCAATTTGTTGATCTCATTTTTATTTATTGTGACGACACTAGTGCGATTGATAATTCTAAAAATCTTGTTGTATACTCTCGCGCTAAGCATATTCCAATTAAATGTCATTACTGGAAACAACAAGCTGCTAATCAAGTTGTCAAGCTCGAATATGTTTACTCCAAGAAACGGGTGACTAACATCTTCACAAAAGCACTTCCCCGAGAATGATTTGCATATCTCAAGAGCAAACTCGATGTTTGTCTTTTTCACTAGATTACTTATCTTCCACAGGAGCACTTCATTGCAATATCACTGATGTCAAAGGGGGGAGTAATGCATTAGGAGGGTATTGTTCGTCAACAATTTTTTCCCAGTTGAGGTTTCCATCAATGAAAATAGGTTAAGATTGTTGATATTTTTCATTAATGTTTAAATTGTCTATTTATTGAGCCCATTGTGATACTGTGGTGATTCTACTTGATCTAGGTGGCCTTGCAATCTCCTAATCTTGACTTCTACCAAAGTTTGACTATCCCATGTGGATTGTTTGGGTGGATTGTTGTGTTTGCTTGTAGACCGGTCTGACAAGAACCGTTCAATTAGAAGCTATTTGTGTAGAGCAAATGCAAATTTGCACTAGGAGTTTATAGTGCGAGGAGAGTTCGTATAAAACAACATTCATAAACAAATTGTGGACAACTACTGCAACAATCATAATATCTGCTAAAATTGTTCAATGTTACATGTGTTGGCATTTCTCTTCGGGATTGACAAGAATACGTTATGAGAGCTACTGTGAGAAGCATTTTGTTTTTTATAGAAGCTAGATGTGTGGGAGAAAAGGACAAAGTTATGCTTGTAGGTTGATTTGTCATTCATAAAATCACAAGGTTGCATGGGGACGAGGGTAATAGGGGTACTTAGGGTACCCATACGGGTACAGGTATAGGTATGGCCATTTTTTATAATAGGAGAGGGAGGTACTTGGGTATGTCAAACTTTATTTAAAAATTATAGTTTTATATTTATAAAAAATCTGAAATTATAAGTCATGACAATGATTTTTCAAAACAAGAACATTGCTAAAGTTTGCAAATATAATGTATTGTTTTCAGTTTCAGATTTGCTATATGTTTGCAATAATAATATATGATAAATGATTAGATGTTGAATAAAGAAGACAGACTTTAAACATGAATGAGAAGATCATAAATCATATGACAATGACATATTGCAAATGATAAACTTCTGACTTGAACAGTGATAAAGTTCATTGTTAATGAGTATCAAAGTTTCAAACTGATTGGGTATTGAATTAAGCTTGATAAACAGCACGCTGATACAAAAACAAAAATCCGAAAAAATAAAAATCAGAATTAATCAAGGTCCTTAGCTATTATGCTCTCTACCGAGTATTGGCTACTTGGGATACGTGTATGAGTATTAGGGGTGTGGGTACGAGTACCATGCAACCTTGTAAAATTGACTAAATAAGATTAAGGGACTATCAATTTTATGAGAATGCAAGATGACATATGAGAGCAGATGAAGGGGTATGTTCTTCATAGTTTTTGTCCTATATTACCCACACTAGTCTACAGGTGTCATGTTTTTCCTATCAGGCACTTTTTGAGAATTTTTTCACGTAAGACATCCATTCTTCTTCTTTTATTGATAAAATGCCAGTTACAAAGAGTTGCGGCAAAAGACATCCATTCTTGGTAGAGCAACACACTTTTGTTTTTGGAAAATGCAGGGGACAGCAAATGAGACTTGTTTGTCATTTTTGGTGCGAAAAAGACATGGTTCGATTTTAGACTGAAAGATGATTGCAGTGATAATGACTTGGTGCGAATACGTCAGTGTTATGTAGTGTTACCTATTTCGACCAACTAGTAAACAACAAAAAAGGCGAGGCAGTTCAGTTTTTGTGTGTGGGTATTGTTGTTGAGGAAAGTAGCTGTTTAAAAGAAAAGCTACCAATTTTTTATCGGCATGCATATGAGTGTCAAATATATAGTTTTGGAAGTAGATCATTGAGAAAAAAAAGATAGAACATCTACTGAATAGAGGTTTTTGTAGCTCATTCACTGTTTTGCTACTGCATATTTTGCATCTCATTCAACCAAAGAAGATATATAGTAACGAGTATCATTAAATGCCAATTAGCAAGTAAAGTTTGAAGGTTATTGATGCTAGTTCCTCGTATGATAAAGTGAAGTCCAAATCGGTTCAGCAGACAAAGTACTTGTTCTTCATACAGGGCAGCATTTAGGAAGTCTGTGTTGAGAGTGCAATAGAGAAACTGTTATAAAAGCGAGATAGAAGTTGTTACTGAAGTTGATGCATGTTGAAGGTCTGCATTACTGTGTTCATTTATGGGTTTTACCCTCTTTGGTAAAACAAAATCTTATGTTTTATGTCAAATCCTTGGTTTCATATCAAATGTATTGAGTACGTGCCCTCTTGAAGTTGAAGCCTCTGTATGTTCAAGTTGGAGCCTGTGCTGTAATTGTGAGTGTGA
The DNA here is from genome assembly GCA_028749045.1 of Cupressus sempervirens. Lineage (NCBI taxonomy): Eukaryota > Viridiplantae > Streptophyta > Pinopsida > Cupressales > Cupressaceae > Cupressus > Cupressus sempervirens. Next base: position 16,737,159 of record CM053784.1, read on the forward strand.
AGGATTTGTAGCTCTCATCTTTGGTAGCAGCCCATTTTTGGAGATTAGTAATACCGCAGTTATTTTATCCTATCGGGTTTTCCACAAAACAACATTGGTGTCCCCGTTTTACTTAGTGTGAACTCTGTTGTTACTTGGGTTACATTTATTTTAATGTATTAAAATACTGATTCACCCTCTCGCTCTCAGTAGTTTTTTAATTTTACAAGCAACCCTGCAAACTCTAATAAATCAAACTGCACTCTTCAAGTAAAACTACAATCCTCTATGTTAAAGATAAAAGAAAAAATAAATTTTCCTGCATTAACCGAGGACCTTTCACCACCATGGCAAATCATCTTTCAAAGGGTTTTCATCTTCAAGAAGAAAAAAAAGATGAACCAAGTTCAATCTTCCCAAACCACTTTATATACATTTCCTGCCAAACATTTTGATAGACTTCATTTTTAGTATCTCTTTTCAATTAAGATGTTAGTTTGACTCCAAAATCTTTAATGAGAATAATGATATATTTGATTTGCAAGGTTCCAATATTGTGTCTATGCATTTTTATTTTTTTAAGTCTCTTTCAAATTACAAGCTTTAGTAAAATAATTGAAATAAAGAATAGCCCTAAATTGTAGAAATTATCAAAAAGCATCAGATTGAAATCTGACTGCACTAGACTAATACTAATGATGAATATGAGAATCAAGACCGATTACACAACTTACTATAATAAACACTTTTTCCAAAAAAATCTTCAAAAAACATCAAAAGCCAAATTCACTTTGAAAAGTGTCATAAGAGTCCTCCAAACCAGCTGGGCCCATTTCCAATATCAAACACTCCCTCTAGCAAGGCACCAAAAAGCCAAAGCACTAAAGTATTGGAGTGATAAAAAATAGTTAAGGACACTGCATAAGATGGCCCTAGGAAGTGAAACTTTCTTTTAAGTGTTGTATAATTAAATCAGAAAGTTCCCAATATGAACGTAATATTTCACTTTCACAAGCCACAAAAGAACCTTGCATTGCACTTAAGAAAAATTCTTAAATTGCCCATTATAATGCAATATGTATGTGAATGCAACAAGTACTAAATCCATCAATCTACATTGTAGTATTACCAAAATTTACAGTGCACTTATGTTTTTATAAATGATTTCCTATAGTTGAAAGAAGAGGAAAGTTTATAACATCAAAAATGAATTAACTTCAAAAAATATCTAGCATTTACGAATACCCAAATGCATGTCACATTGCAAGTGTTCTTTTAAAATGAATGCTACAAAACCATGAATAAATCTTGATCAAAATGCAAAAACATAATCAAATGCCAAAAATATACATTTCAATTCTGCACAAGGTCTGTGATTAAAGACTACTCTTGTCCACATATGCATTAACATGTCAAGAAAATATCTGCTCTTAGGATATTTTTGATGTGTCAAGAAAACTTTCCATTGTTAGGAAATGTTTGGGTCACGAGCCGCTTGCGACCCTTTGCGCGCCTTCTTTTCAGCACTTTTCTTCCGCCTGGAGATCGCATTCGAATTCGGAAGCCATAGGTTCGAGCTCTCGACTTGCGAGACCTAGACCTCTTGGTGCAACCCAGGGAAGGCTTAGCTGCTCTTACTTTCAGAAGGCTTCCCCTCTCCCCTACCAACCGAAGGCGATTCAAGTTGGGCCTAATTGATAGACCTGTTTGCAAGATTCAGATCCAAAAAATAAGTATTGTTATCCTAGAAAAAGATGAATAATCCGAGTATTTGCTTGTGTGTACATCTAAGTCTAGATATCATTTTTGGCATCAAGATATGCTCAACTAAAATCTATGAAGCCAAAGGGAACAATACGTATTTTCAAAACATTGAAGACTTGTTAAGAATACAACATATTAGTTCATCCAAAATTATTATGTGGTTCAGAGTTTAAAATGTCTACTTAATTGACTTCTAATGATATATCATACAACAAATTTTATTTATAAAACTGCTTTAGCTCAGATTCATAAAGATTAACTTTCCCATTAAATGTTTTTTGATCGAGAAGCTGTCATGAAAAGGAGCCCCTTAAACTTAAAAGGCTATTATAGTAATTACACTTCATTTTGCCTTACATATCAAGGCAAGAGGAGTAACTATTCCTTCAAAATTAGCATAAGACAGAAGATTCAGCCCCAACCCTTCTAAACATGTTCTTGGTGTCTGCCTAATGGAAACTAGTGGACTATATGGCCAAGACGACATTACCAGTGAACCAAAGCCTAATTAACATACATTCAGTCTAGTGTCCTGATTCAACCAGCCAAAATGTGGAGTTCAACAAATTCCATTGCAGCTCACTCTTGCTGCATTCATTACCCCCAAGTCATCCAAAATGGAAATTATTCTTTAACAAAGGAAAATTTGGTTATATGACAGCAGATGTGTGTTATCCATGGTGTAGGTGTGGAATTAATGGATGAGGCCTAAGTTACTGATTTGCACCATCCTGCCCTGGATTTCGAAGAGGATTCATTCTGATGCAGATGCGGATGCTGGTGCCCTATGGATGCGTGCAGGAAGCGCATCCTGGGCACCTGTATGCTCTGTGGATGCATGATTCCTGCACGCATCTACAGAGCACCCGGGAGCTTCCACAAGCTTTTGTTTGATAAAAACAACTTAGTAGTATTATGCAATGTACATTTCTTTCTTTGCAATGTAGAGTCTGATGACCTAAGCTGTTGAAACTTGTCAACTTCGATTACTCAATCTAGCAACTGCATCAATTCAGACTAGACTGATGTAAACCAGCTGCTCAATTTTTGAAGCTTGTCAATTTTATTGCTCAACTTGGCAACTGTTTATAAGTATACAAGGCTGATGTAAACAAGTACCAGAATGAGAATAATATGTCTTCAAATTAAGCTGTTCTAGATGATTAAAATGTGTTGTTTACTTAAGTTCTTCTAGGTAACACCATATTCTCGAAAACCAAAAACAAAAGCAAATGGTTTCCAGAAAATTCGAGTTTACCTTTTGCAATTGTATGCAGGAATTGCACTCCACAAAGCTAGATTTTGCAACATCCTTAGTAGCACATCATTCTTGTACTGTCTCCACAATGCATGAGCCATGGCTTTCAAATTCATCACTTTTGGCTAGACCATTTTAATTATGCAATTTGTCAATCTTACAAATATAACAACTTTTGCAGTGTAGAGTCTGATGACCTAAGTTGTTGAGACTTTTCAATTTTGATTACTCAATCTAAAAACTGCTTCTATGCAGACCAGCCTAATATAAAAAGCTGATGTTATTCAAGGTTGCCAATTTTTTTGCTCAACTTGGCAATTGTTTATCTGAAGACAAGACTGATGTAAACAACTGACGGATTGAGTGCGATATGCCTTCTACATAAGCTGTTCTAGACAACTAGAAATGTCGTGGAAATGTTCAAAACAGCTTGATTACAATATTGTACTTAAGCTGTTCTAGACAACTGGGTACAACTGTGAAGTCTTATACCATCAAATGATTTAATTTTGGATGTTTCTTGCATTTCTTTGCATATATATATATATATAAACGCATCCAAAACGCCCAAAAAAAATTCAGGCATCCATGCACTTGATTCTCACACATGCATTAGCATCCGCACCCGAATCAGCAACTTAGGGCAAGACTAGTTTTGCTTAAAATCCCTCCCATAAGTAAACATTGAACTGAGGTAGAAGACTGCATTAAATAATGAGGGGAAGTGGGCAAATAATTTCCAGGCCAAAGAAAATGCAGGGGGAACACCAGCAGCTTGATGTTGTGCGATCCACAATTTTCTACAAGAACATGCTGTGTAATTTAGAGACCAAAATAAATTAATCTCTGCTCTGCTAATTGGATTTCCTATCAAAAGATAGTGGAATTCTTTGCAATACTTTCAGAATGCAAGGATGATTCCACAAACATAAACAGAAATAAATCAGTCTATTCCTAAAACCTCAAAGCAAGAAAATTACTTGAAAATGGAAAATGCAATGATGATTTCACAAGCATAAACAGAAATTAATCAGATCATTGAGGGCGGATTTATCCTAGAAATATAATGGCAAGAAAACCCAGTTGAATATGCAAATGCATGTCTTCAGCTTCCTTGGAACATTAAAAATTTGAAACAATTACAACTGTCCAGCTTGCTCCACGCATTTCCTATCTTCCTAATGCTCTCCAGCATTGAATGTCTTCAGCCAAATGGCTGTCCTTTCTGCCTGGAATTTTTTTGTGCCTCTCTCTCTCTCTCTCACTCTTTCTTGCCTCCCTTGAAGACACACTCACGCTAGTATCAACATATAGATGATAGTAATATGTCTTATTGATCCATAGTACACAGCAGTTTATATATGTGTAGCGATTTTTACCAAATGAGGATTGATGTTAATAAAAGAATGAACCAATTCCTTGAATACAAAAGACGTAATTGTCATTGATGTAAAAGAGAAATCATTATGAGCATCAGTAATGAATTTTTGGAATTGATGATGGTCATACAATTTACAAGTTTTGAAAGCAGAACCTACAAGTCACACAGATCTCAAAGAAAGATTATATGTTATTAAAGATGCCAGCAACGTCTTGCTTACTGATGCCAGCAATCATGTAAGAGAACCGGTGATGGTAGCATAATGCAAAGAAAAGTGTACATATTTAAGAAGTTAATCTACGATAATCAGTGTTTAACAAGTCAATAAAATAAATAAAACAAATGAAACTGGACAGGTAACCAACACTCAGTACCATGGTTCAAAAAAAGGGCGAAATATTGCCAAACACGCAGTATTTCGCGGGTCACAGAGTTGAACGAAATAAACGCACCAATTCTCAGCGCCGTGATTTGTAAATAATTGCTGCGATTTTTTGTGATAAATATCGCCAAATTTCACGCATAAACATAGTTGAAAACGAAAATTTCGTTGAGCATTTAATTTATAAAATAATATCACTCGGTTTAACATTTTAGGTTTTTAACTTTTTGTCTTGAATGCCCGAGCAGCTATGTATAATACATAATCATATTATTGTTGACGGCGAGCGAAGGCATTAGTTTCTCGACTGGCAGAAAAGCAGAAAGGTTGGAATCGACTGGTTGCTGTTTCAGAACCGCCTAGCAAAATCTAGTAGTTTGAATTCATTGGTTGCCGTTGCTGAATCAATAGGCAGAATCGATAGGAGGTAAGTTACCATTTTTACTAAGTCATTCTTGTTTTCGTATGAAAAGTTTAGTGGCATTTATGTAATGAAATTCAAACACTGCATAATTAATATTAAAGTCAAAGTTTTATAATACTGTAAGTTATTTTTTTATTATATTGTTAAATAATATATGAACTAATTAACGGCATTATTAAATAGTAATAGTAATACTTTATAATTCATAATTTTATATAGTAAATTACTATATACTATTATACTGTATTGATTATTAAATCTTGTATGACAGTACATAATAAAATAAAATATATTATTAAATAATATGACTATGTTAAAAATTATATAATACTGTATGTGTATATGTATATATTTATAATATTCTAATTTATAATATATTTTGGTTGAGCAATTTAAAAATAGTATATATTTGATATGCATTTGATAATTTAATATTGATAATTGTAATTTCATTATATGCTTCTAACATCTAATTATAAAGTATTTTTTTTGCTCGGTTCTCAAACTTCACAAGATGGCCAGCGGCAGAGAGAAGGATGCATTATGGAAAGATGGGAACCTAGGAGAAGGCAGAGGACATGCCGAATATTTTGTCATAAGCATATGACTTCAGGCATTAACCGATTAAAAAACCATCTTGCAAAGATTCCGTGCAATGATATTACACCGTGTGATACATGTCTAGAAGAGGCTACAAGAGAGGCTTTGACAAGCCTTCAAAAATATGTGAAAAATAACGCAGCAAAAAAGAGGACATTCGAGGCCATGACAGCCCCAATGGGGACTTTTAGTTTTACAAGATCACAAACAGGAGGAGAGGCTTCTTCTTCTATTGGGCCTCAGATATGAGGATCAGGAAGTGGGGGTGGGTCTTTATCAGAAATTTGGGTTCCACGCAACATTCTTGGTGCTCAACCTGACTTGCTAGGCACTGCATGGAACAAAGAGATGCATTAGAAGACAAAGGTGGCAATTACAAGATTTTGGATCCACGATGATATTCCCTTTAATGCTTTATGTAGTCCGTATTGGGATCAAGTGGTAAGGGGTTCAAGGCCTCAACTCCTTATGAGGTTAGTGGGTCATTGTTGGACGGTGAGGTAAAAAACATTCACCAGCTTGTGGAAGAGCAAAGAAAAGTTTGGGAAATATGTTGCACTATTATATCGAATGGGTGAACGGATGGCAGGAATAGGACGCTCATCAACTTCATAGTTGCTTCAGGGGGGCAGTTAGTATTTCTAAAATCAGTTGATGCCTCTCATCAAGTAAAAAATGCAGAAAATTTGTGGAACATGTTGGATGAGGTGGTAATAGAAGTGGGAGTGGCTAATGTCATCCAAATTGTGACTGATAATGCAATTGCATATGTGACAGCTAGTACGCTTCTGATGGAGAGGCATCCCAGATAATTTTGGAGCCCTTGTGCTGCCCATTGTGTTGACTTGCTTCTTGAGGATCTAGGGAAACTAAGCTGGGTGGAGAAGGTGGTTGAAGATGGAAGGAATATTGCAGAGTACATCTACAATCATACATGGGTCTTGAGTCTTATGAGAGAGCACATTAGTGGTAAGGATCTTGTACGAGCAAGGGTCACACGCTTTGCTACTAATTTTCTAAATTTGCAAAAAGCATATCTGAGACATTGTTAGACCTCAGGTGTGAGACCTTATGCCAAGAAGCATGAAGCAAAGAAGATTGTGAAGATTGTGTAGATTGTGTTTGGTGCTAGCTTTGAAAAGCTAATGGAGGCGACCCTCAAAGTAAGTTGCATTTAATTTTTAAATATTTTCATTGGCTGATTTTTGTATGTTTTATTATGTCCAGGTGTCAGAACCGTTGGTGAAGAAGGTTCTACGAACTGTGGATAGGGATAAAAACCCCATGGGGTTTCTATATGAGGCCATGGATAGGGAAAAGGAGGTCATTAAGCACTTGTATAGGTTAAATGAGACCAAATATAGACCCATATGGAAAATTATTGATTGTAGGGGGAACCGACAAGTCCACCAACACATTCATGCAGCTTACCTACTTCTTGAACCCCAAGTACTATTTCTCCAACACTTTAAAAGCAGATGCAGAGGTTCAAATTGGCTTGGTCACATGTATTTGAAGATTGGTTGCTGATACAGACCTCCGAGATCTCATACTTGATGAGTTGCAAAGCTACAAGAGGGAAGAGGAGCCATTGTTTTCTTCTCCTGATTGCAAATGTAGGAGATACACCCTGTAGCCAGGTGAAAAAGAACATGTGTTTAGTTTTATCATACCATTTATTTCACTCATGAAGTTTATTGGAAGTTTTACCACATCATAAATGGTTTGTTTAATCCTTGCAGATCTATGGTGGCAAGATTATGGTACCACAATGCCTAATCTTCAATGGCTTGCCATCTGAATTTTATCACAGCCTTGTAGTGCTTCTGGCTGTGAGAGAAATTAGAGTACTTTTCAGAACATACACACAACGAAACGTAATAGTGTTTATGTGAAGTACAACCTTCTCTTATACGAAAAGAAGGTGAAAGGGCAAGCTTCATATGAAGCACTAGACTTGGATGATATTGATCCATATCCAGCAAATTGGATTGCTCCTCCTATGGTGAGGATGCAGATGGGGATGTGGGTGAATCTTTATTGACAGATGAGTAGCTAGTTGAGTTTAAGAGAGGAACAGATGACTGGGATGTAGATGTGGCAGCACATGAGGAGGAACATGAGCTTGGTCATCTAGCAGAGGCTTCTGTCGAGAGTGAGGCACCTATTAGAGCACCTGTTGAGGATGTTGCCATAGCAACTACTTCAACACCACCCACCTAGCAACAACAATCTCTCTTGAGTTTTACTCGTAGATGCAAATTATGATTGCTACTTTTAGTTTTCATTGATGTTGAAACTTGAACTTAATATGTATTCAGAAGTAGTAGTTTCATGGAGTTCGACTTCTATATGTATTGAACTTATTTATATTCAGATGTTGTACTTGTTTTTTGGTATATGATTCTAGCACTATGTTAATCTACTAAGTTCTACTTGCTATGAATTACTGTTTAACAAAAAACTTTGATTGATATACGGTGGAAATCTCAAATATTATATATATTCTACAAATTTGGTGTACATGTATGCATTTTTAAGAATTTTTAAGAAATTGTATATTTTCAAATGTTTGATAAAAGTGTCGATTTATTGCCGTATTTTTTGCCGAGCTTTTGCCGATTCCGAGTTTTTCAAAAATTTTGGGTCCGCTAAGATATTGTCGATACCAAATTTTAAACTATACTCAATAGTAATACTATATCAATTTAGACAATGTATAAGTGGAGATATGCTAATCAAGAACAACGATAGTCAAGAGATTTGATGAAGATTTGTGATATTAAGATGAACCACTTGCCAAGGATCGAATCTGAAGTTTGTGATAACCACAACCATTGTCATGAACAAAAATATAAGCCTAACGTGAAAAGTAACATTCTTGATCAGAGAGATTGGTGGAGACTTTTTTGTTTCGAGTGACTTTGCATTCCTCTCTTATGCGGTGAGACTCTTGTGATTCAATGACATGAATAGAGGAGCCAACAAAGTTAGCAAAATAAGAAGGTGCTATGTTCAGGTTTTACAACTCAGAGAAAGCAAGGATGAACTAAGACGGGAGATGTACAACAATGGATTTCCATGAAGAAGACAATTTTCAATGACTCCAATATACAGGGAGTTTTGTAACATACTAAAAATCTGAAGTCTAATTAACTGATTAACTTAAAGGAAAAGGTATCTATCTTAACCAAATGAAAAGATATACAATTAAATTAATTGTTCTATTCTTTCCCATGAAGGGAAAATATGAGATATTTGTAATTTACATTTTCAAATAATTAGAACTAACAACCATTGAACTACTAGATTCACATGACATTCAGTTAACAATTACATTTCACTTGCATTTCCTAAACAAATTTCTTTAGGAAATATTCAAATACATGAATGCATCATATTTATCAAATGAAATGCAAAATACATGAAAAAAGCTACCAAAGAATAAGCGATTTATGACCCTGAGTTGTGCAAGCCTTGGCATCTGGGAGAGAGGAGAAGCATTGCCGTGGGATTGACCTCCCAACGGCGAACTCTTAGTATCCCCACACAATCTCCATTGAGAAAGGCTCTCCCTACCCTGGGAGTTGGCTTGGGACACCCTTCTCTAGCCACGGAGCATCCTAGTGTTGACTAGTCATCTGACGAGGCTATGGACACTTTCCAATCAGTCTGTCTCACAACTGCCAGTACTCCAACCTCTAGTGATCATAGTGGCAAACATGCCATTAACTACCTTGGCCAAGGATCTTGGAAGGGCAACTTAGATGCCCGATCACCCACCACTCGACTTTGATAACAAGAAATTATACAAGGTTTCCCATGAGCTATCTTAGTTACTGATTTTGAATGCCATTAGTAATTATATTTTCTTTTCATTGCAGTATTATTCCCACTCTCTCTCCCTCCATCTCGACCTTGCTAGTCCTAATTACAAGGGAGGTTCATTCTATGATATCTTTTTAAAGAGTACTTATACATCTATCATCTTCATGCCACTTCTGACCTGTGGCATCATAAGTGAGTTGAGTCTTTATTCTAAAAGTAATTACATTTACATGTAGAGAAACACTCCCATCTCAGGAATATATATAGTTCATATCCTTGTGTGGATCGGTACTCATGACAGTAAAAAGAAAACTTTGTGTGCCTTTGTGATTTAGTACTATCACTAGTATAGCCTTTCGGCGATCAAATAACTATGCTTTTGTATCAATGTCATGATGATGGAATATATTACAATGACATAATTCCAATATAATCAAACAGGGTCTGGTCTAAAAGACAAGGTGGCCATTCAGTTGCACGATATAGAACATGATCAATAGTAAAAGAGTAATTCCAATAGTTGATTATGCAGATGCAATTTGAATAGCAAGGTTGGTATTATTACGATAATAGATAGTTTCTATTATCTCTGTTTAGTGTCTAATGGTTATCTATTGTATTCTCCTATATATATTAGAAAGTTTCTAATATTTAGTTTCCTATTTCTAGAATAGAATGTTTCTATTATTTACGATTGTTTCCTAAGGAAACATCGTTCAGTCTCTTGTATAAATTGATCTCTTGATCACTAATAATATCAAGCAAATATTTATTAGAGCCAATACTTCAAATTTTATCGAAAATCATAATTTTTTGTTGAAATTATCAAATCCTTATTTTCGAAATAATTTTTTCCTTCAAATAGCCTTGGTTCGTGTAGGGTTTTTCGTCCATCTACAATTCATGATTTTTTGTATTGGCCGTCACTTCTAATCTAGTTTTTTCAGCTCTATTCGTGGGTTTATTGACTTTGTTTGTGGGTTGTCTTGGCATCTTTTTTATGTGTCTTTGCCTGTTATTTCTCTACAAACCCGCATAACCATTTTTCTCTGCAAAATACAACTACATTTTGGTCATTTTTTCTACCCGCATTTTTGTACTTTTCGCTGCAAAATACAGCTCTTTTAGAAGCATTTCGATCCATTTGTTGCTATGAGAAGCGTCATCTGAGGTTTTTTAACTTCCAGTAACAAATCCACACCCAACAACTAGGGTTTTTCTGCACTTTTCTACCACATTTTGGGTTTTTTTTGCAGCAGGGCCATTTTTTTTAAACCCTAAATTTCTACACCAGATAAAAAAATTACAGATTCCTAATGGGTTTTTCAAGATCACAACTGGGTTGTCCATTTTTTCTAAATGTCTCAACTTTTGAGCGAGTAGATCCTAAATCCGATAACATGTTTTTTGAGCTCTTTCTAGAGACCCCTTCAATTTTTTTGGGTCTTCTATTTGTTTGCCTCAAAGTATGTGTCTTCACAAATTTTCACACTTTTCCACTGGAAAACATGCTATGGCATCTTTGACTAATATTTTGCTCGATGGCAATTCAAAATTCAATGGTCCGAATTATAGCACATGGAAGCAGCAGATACTAGCGATCCTTGAATATCGGAATACTAATCAGATTGTTCTGGGTGTTATGTAGGGTCCAAAAGTAGCTAGTATTGATCAGGATACATGGGATCTAAATAATCCAGAGGCGATGATGCTTCTCAAATTATCCGTAGCTGATGATCAACTACCTCAAATTCCATCTGGCAAAATAGCTGTTGAGATATGGGAGCATCTGAAGAAACTTCATGAGACTTTAGACAAAAGCAGAGCCTTGTTTCTCAAGAACACTTTGTTTTCTATTATCATGGATGAGCAGAAATCTCTCCGAGAACACTTGAATAGGATTCAAGAAAACCGTGATCAGTTGCTTGCCATTGGATGCAAGATGGACGAAGGGGACATTGTGGTCATAAACCTCAAAAGTTTGCACAAGTCTTACAAACATTTTATTGAGACTCTCAACATCACTTTTACTAGCGTTGATTTGAAGTTCACATATCTCTACACACTTCTGCTTCAGCAAAATCGATACCAGTTCCAGCTCCACCTCAACCGAGCAAGGCTTTGTTGTTGAATCCTTTCAGAAGGATAAGGGTAAGTCTCATTCATAGCAATCTTCTCAGCAAAGGTCTTCTGTTCCAACTTCAGAAGGCTATAGGTAAATGAACATTCAATGCAACTATTGCCACCAATATGGGCACATGAAGGTTGAATGTCGAAAGTGCTTAGCTGCCCTATCTAAACAATCGGGTAGTAGCCCACAGCAAACAATGCGGAGCACACTGAGCAGACAGAATCGCCTTTTACGCCTTTTGACAGCTTCGTGCCGTGGATATATTAACCGTTAAGGGAGGGTGTTATGATAATAGATAGTTTATATTATCTTTGTTTAGTATCTAATGGTATCTATTCTATTCTCCTATATATATTAGAAAGTTTCTAATATTTAGTTTCTTGTTTCTAGAATAGAATAGAATGTTTCTATTCTTTACGATTCTTTCCTAAAGAAACATCATTTAGTCTCCTGTATAAATTGATCTCTTGATCATTGTTAATATCAAGCAAAATATTTACCAATTACTTCATAATAGGTATCAGCGTTAAAAAGATGCCACCCACCTTAGAAATTAACTATCAAATTGATCAAAGCATAATAAGTTGAAATTCACCGTACTAAATATGAATCAAAAGCAATAAGGCATGAACAAGAAGAAATTTCTATAGAAGCAAATTCGATTGCCATAACCACTCGGAAGGGAATGAGAACAATTTAAATAAAATGCATTCCATGAAGAGGCGAGCAAGGAAACAAAGGACACCGCATGCATGCTCAATTACACAAGAAATGGTTGAGGTGGCAAGAATACTCGCATAGGCCTTGAATTTCATATTTTGAATAAAAGAACAACATAAGTCTGATGCCTTACAAGGAAACATGGAAAAAGGTGGTCGCTCCAACAATTAAATACATAAATAACCAAAGTCAAGGATCGGATATAAAAGAATAAGGATGGAAACATCAACTACGCTTATGTCTTAGTATATCAATATTGCCCCTTTATATTTATGCTTGTTGAGTAGCCTTAATATATCTATCTATATATACACATACATGTCAAGTTTGAGATTCGCGCACACACACACATACATACATATATATATTTTTTATATCCACACAAATATAAACTCAATATTACTATACTAAGACATGATAAAATTGCAAGGTACTAAGATCATCCATATTATGAAGGTAATATTTTCTTATTTGAGTTTTATAGTGTTTTAGTTTAACTGGATAGTTCATGGTCATCCTTGTACTTTCTTGCTTGTCTAGCTATTTCATCCTTGGTCCAGGTGGTTAAATTCATGCCTGATGACCTGACAATGGATCTGGTGTCCCTTTCCTAACTCCCATTTTGGCAACACTCCCCCACTTCATCATGCTCCTACAAGAATGGAAATGATTCCAAATAATAATATATTTCCATAATTTAAAATAATAACAATAAATCACATAATCATCTTCAATTTCTAAAATATTCATTTTTCAATTCCCATCATAACGTCTAACAAACATGTCACATGAAGTAATAACTAATAACCGAATTACCATTTCACAAGAATCAAAATATCTCAACAACCTTATCGATAGATCAATTTCACATGAACTATTATTTTCAACAAATTTACCAAACAATTAACTTCACAAGAATTTCCCAATGGCTAGATGATTATTTTTAAATGTAGTAAAATTTTGGGACGTAACAAGCTTCACAAGGTAATGCACGGCGGATAAACAATAGTGGCAACGATTATCGATTTCCAAGAGACAGACATGTCTAGAGACAATTTGTTTTAAAATCAAAAATATTTTTAGTTTGCGAAAAAGGATAATCTAAAAAGATTATGAAATGATGGGATCAACATCACAAAAATATTAGAGTTTGAATAAAAGGTTTTCATACAAAGGTGTGATCTATATTATTTGTGAAAGGTGTAATTTATGACTACATTTCAAAGAAAAAAGATAAAAATGTTGATAAATACTAAACCATAGTTGAAAATATTGCACATAGCATGATATACCACAATCCAATATGGCAAATATTATTGCACAAAAAAGTTGCAACAATATTTCCAAAATCGCAAGCCAAAATTATTTCAAAAAATACCAATAAATCGTGGTTTATTTGCCAAAGAATCAGTTAAAAAAACACATCAGCGGCGGTCTGACTTTTGAAGATATTTTTTGAACTTTTATGTGGTTGTCAGAAAAGTTATTTTGATCTTTTATGCAATCGAAGAAACGTTATTTGATGTCATTGTTTCTTGGCCATTTCATTCCAATCGCAATTGCCTCATTTGTTTTGGTGGGTGCCACCCCAGTCCACGGTTGACTCAGCTCAATAGGTAACGATTAGGAATCCCATGTTTGTCGTTATTTTGTTAAGTCGATGAGTGGGGACATGACTAAAATATCACATTGGAACGATAGAAAGCCATGATATCACACCATGTGATGGTGTAAGGAAGCAAAGGTATGCAGAAACGCTTCCTGCACTAATCTTGAGAAGACAATTATGCAAATCTCAAATTAAGTATCCCAAAGATCTCAAGAAATGCATAAAAGCACAATCAAAATAAAAAACAACAATGAACACAAACACGGTGATTTATCATGGAGAAATAATTCCAAGAGAAAAACCTCACCCTCCAAAACTCACATAATGTATTATCAAATCAAGAGGATTACAATACACTTGCAATGCAAGTTCTTTCAGGAGCATCACCAGAACTCGAACTCGGAGAGACTCCTTCTAGCACCAAGCCTTGCAAACAAAACTCAATGATGCAAACTCCTCCCCAAGCCCTCCTTATATAGTGATTTTACAACCTGGAAATCACTTGTGGTTTATACCATGGGCTAAACCACCATTCCAAGTGTTGCCCATTCTTGACATTTACATTTCCAAGATGGGAAGAAGCCAAGTTAAAATAGTATTCCCGTCCATAACTTTGTCCCCTAGTTCAGACCCTCATAAAAGACATAAAATGAGTCATCCATACTCTAAAAACAACCCTCCTATATTCTACTATGGACAGGGCACCTTTTTGACAACTCGCACCTTTTTCCACTGAAACATGTGGAAAACTACCAACAAAAAAATTGTAATTATCTAGAAAAAAATTGCAAGGTTGACACACATGTTTCTCAATAGATGGTTGTCCTAAAGAGGCTACCAAAGAGGCTACAGCAAGCCTTAATGCATATGAGCAAAAGAAGATAGTAAAAAAGAGGACAACAAATGCTATGGCTGCCCCAATGGGAGATTTTAGTTCTAGAGGGTCACAAACAAGTGCAGAGGCTTCTTCTTTCATTGAGCCAAGGATACAAGGTCATCCGAGAATGTGAGAGGATATTCCCTTCAATGCTATATGCAATCCATATAGGGATCAACTGATCACTTCGATTTCTATTTCTGGTAAGGGGTTCAAGGCCCCTACTCATTATGAGGTGAGTGGGTCATTAGACAATGAGGTAAAAACCGTTCATCAACTTGTAGAAGAGCAAAGAAAAATTTAGGAATATAGGAGCTGCACTATTATATCTGATGGGTATAGATGGCAAGATTATGACACTCATCAACTTTGTAGTTGCTTCAAGGGGACAGCTGGTATTTCTGAAAACAGTTGATGCCTCTAATCAGGTCAAGAATGCAGAAACTTTGTGCAACATGTTCGATAAGGTGGCAATGGCAGTGGGAGTGGCTAATGTCATTCAGATTGTGATTGATAATGCAGCTGCATATGTAGCAGCTAGTAGACTTTTGATGGAGAGGCATCCCACATTATTTTGAAGCCCTTGTGCTACCGATTGTCTTGACTTGCTCCTTGAGGACATAGGGAAACTAAGTTGGGTGGAGGTGGTCATTGAAGATGGAAGGAATAGTGCAAAGTGTTTGTGAAATAGGATTGATTAATCTGTTTTGTACCTTGTAATAGCACTAATGGATTTTTATGTGTTTTCCAAGTTACTATACGAATGAATATATATATGTGTGATATAGAGAGGCATGTCTCTTGAAGAGACATGTTTGTTTAATATATTAACTTACATTAGTTATAGTTATAACACAAGTAATATACCCTCAATATATTATAATGATTATATAACAAGATACACACACACACACACACTCTCTTAATATAAGTTAATTATTCCATATATAATATTTGTCATATATTATTTATATATCTCAAATATATAATATAATTTATTCGACAAAATTATAACATTAACACTTCCTCTTAATGAAGAAGGATAAAACACAGATATTATACCATAGGTAATATTTCAAAAAAAAATTAATACATATAGGAAATCTTTGATCAGAAGATTTCCAGTGTATGATATCATTTAAGTATTGACCTATTAGAATATCAAAACATGATATTCACCAATTGCTATTTGATATCGTATTAGATAACATGAGCATTGGCCTGTCAGAATAGCAATCAAATGATATTCACCAAGTACTCTGAGTAATGGCCTATCAGAACATCAACTAAATGATATTCACCAAGTACTCAATGCGGTAATGGCCTATCAGAATATCAAGGCAAGATATTCACCAAGTACCTAAAATATCTCTATACAAACAACTTGTAGATAGTCAAATTAATGACATCTAACACCTAGTTGTTGATTTATAAGATAAAGCCTTTCATGATTTATTTGAACATTTACACAAAATGTATATCATGATACAAGTTATTGTAAGGTCATCACTTTTCACTAACTTCTCCAAATACAAGTGACATCATTTGAAAGTCGTCACTTCCTCATGATGTACACAAGGGGTAGGCCCATTAAATCACACAGTCACAAGATATACTCATGAATTATAGTCCTCTTGACTGCTCCAATTTACTAATTCCTTGGAGAATCCATCTCATTATGGTTTACTCCCTCTGAATCAATATGATCAAGACCACCAAAGGTTGACTAAATCATATTCTCTATCTGGTCCCTCTCTTTGTCCAAGGTTGCCTCTAATAAACTGTTATGCTCCTTGGTTCAACAAGTATCCATCTATCTAGGATTTTTATGGTCTAGATATCCTTGGTTCACATGGAACTTCATTCCATGAATCATAGTCCCTTTCATTGTGATAATTTTCTGATTAGTAAAAATACCATCTCAGCATAGTCTACTCCTAAATCAATATGATTGAGATCATCAAAGGTTGACTTAAATATATTTTCAATCTCCCGCTCTTTCAAGGTTTTCTTTAATGAAATATCAGTCTCCCGAGCTTCTCATCCAATAATGCTTTTGATGGAGTTTTAAGCTCCCTCTAAACTTGATATTAATCCTCCTTTTCCTACAAGAACATTCTTGAAAGAAAAGCTCAAAGCAAATAGCTCTTATAATATCTAAAAATTAACTATAAAGAATAAACATAGTTAGTTCTCGAGATAATAATAACAAGAACTTCTCTCTCCTTTTCTTGAGTTCTGATTATTCATTATTTCTTCGTTATAAAGATCCAAAGTATCCTATATTCTACTTTAATAAATCTTTACATTTAAAATGTCTCATAATGAATCTAAAGTATTATTCTTATAGGCTTTCATATGCCTATATTTCAACTTTAAATAATTTATCAAGTATACTAACATATTAATTATGCTAAGAACTTAACACAATATATTATAATATAATACTTGCCTGTACATACACATCTTTGATGTAATCTTTAATACTTATTGATTCGTCCTCTTGATACTAATATCAATACTTCCTCTACTTTATATATCCAATCCTTCTAGCAGTCGAACCCTCTTCAAAATATATCAAGGTCTATCCATGGTTCATATCTTCATATAAAAAGATAAGTGAATTGGAAATTATTGCTACCAATAATATTATGTCACATGGAGATTTTCAATTTTTAATCTCAATCACAGTAGTTATTAGATACGTTAACACCTCAATATCCCATGATATGGATCCTCTTAATCTCCATGATGTTAATCCATAGGTTAACACAATATTATCAAAATTTCACTATTCCTCATATATGGACCATATTTCTTAATCATAAATAGATTCATTTAAAAATCAATATCCATCGTAGCCTTATATCTATAGACATGATACGTTACAATAAGAATAATCAACTATAAGTCATACCTCCGAGTAGAGTGGGGTCTACCCCCTTTGTCATTATGTACCTGTCAACCCGTCAACGTTGTTAGTTTTTGGTGTTTGCTCCTCCACGTTGTTAGAGTGGGGTTGCTATTGCACCAAAAGACCGATCTGTCAATACAACCACTCAACTTATAGTACATAGGAGGCGGTAAAGTCCTTGTCACAAATCCTAAGGGGAGCGCTGAATAAATTTCTAACAATCTCCCCCTCAGTGTTACCCAAGGGTCTAAGGATTCAAACCCGTGACCAAGCTCTGATACCACTTGTTAGAGTGGGGTTGTCGTTGCACCAAAAGACCAATCTGTCAATGCTCGATACAACCACTCAACTTATAGTACATAGGAGGCGGTTAAGTCCTTGTCACGAATCCTGAGGGGAGCGCTGAACAAATTTCTAACACACGTGACCTAAGACGTGGTCGATCTCAAATTCCAATTTATTGACCATCTTCAACCTGCAAATTGGTAAGAGAGGGAACCTCTGTCTCCTCCATCTTCGCTGCCAATAATAGATACATAATTGATGGTAACAGTGACAACCAACCTAAACCTTGTGGCAGTTGATAAAATGACAAGAAAGTATCCAAGTAGCTTACAAATAAGTATTTTGTAAGCAATCTAAAATAATGATGCGTTGAAATGTGCATCTTAATTTGGATACATCAGTCCCTCTATCAAGTTGTGTCTACAGAGAATGATGTTTCTTTAGTCTTGGAGGTTGCGTGCGTAAACTTGGAAGGTCCCTCTCTCATACACACCAGATGTTACGTTCTCAGCCCATAATTAGAGCAGCTTCTTCCAAACACGGCAGTAATAATAGATACATAATTGATGGTAACAATGACAAACAACCTAAACCTTGCGGTAGTTGATAGAATGACAGGAAAGTATCCAAGTAGCTTACAGATAAGTATTTTGTAAGCAATCTAAAATAATGATGCATTGAAATGTGCATCTTAATTTGGATACATTAGTCCCTCTATGAAGTTGTGTCTACAGAGAATGATGTTTCTTCAGTCTTGGAGGTTGCGTGCGTAAACTTGGAAGGTCCCTCTCTCATACACACCAAATGTTACATTCTCAGCCCATAGTTAGAGCAGCTTCTTCCAGACACGGTAGTAACAATAGAAATATAATTGAATCGCTCATGAACATATATATATATATATATATATATATATATATATATATATATATATATATATATATATATATATATATATATATATATATATATATATATATATATATTCAAGCACTCAAAGAATCACCGTGTCCGGTTTCATTTTACACTATAAAATGGCATGTACAAAATTGCTTTCAGGCCACCATGTGATATTTAGCATGGTAATAGTTTGAGCCTGCAGATTCAAATACACCAAATAAGCCATCACTTTGTCCATTACAATTTTGGAAATCAAGGTCAGCTAATAGATGTGAATAGTTGCTTTTCCCTTTGGAAGATTAATACAGCCTTATATTCTTCAACTATTGATACTTCATATAACAACAAACATCCACAAATACACTAATAAAAGTCCACGGCACAAAATAGGGAACTTAAATAATTCCACATTGATTCCTGATTATATTAGTCTCTCTTATTTGCGTATGAGATATGGTGTGTGGCATGATTATTTTCATTGTCAGACTGATTAAAATAATAACTTAATCTCCTCTACTTCTCCGTCATAATCAACCTATGCCTCCCAATATGACCATTCTTGAGAGTCCCATTGACCACCTATGCAATTCCATTTGTGTACAGTAAAACATTTACAATGAAAACAACCGAGTTGATGTTAGAATAGGTTCCTATAATAGTGACAGCCAACCTATACAAGTTATTGTATGTATTCTTGCATAATTGCCATCATGGTCGAATAGGTTCTTGTAGGTGTTGAACATGCTGAGCTATTGGCCAGTACCGTTGCCAATAGGTTGGGTGTCAAAGGGAGCCATGAAGAAATTGATTCCATCTCTACCCAAAAATGGTAGGACATAGGAATCGGGTTAGAATATGTGCCCCAATCGAAGTTTGATTTCAAGCTATAAGTGAAGAGATACGGAGAACCCTTAATAATCTTCGACCTATATTTCTACCACGCCTACAGATCAGAAAGAAAACTCTTAGTGCTCAACCGATTTCTCCTTGCCATTATTGTAGAAATATCTTTCTCCAGTGACTTCCCAACATTGATCATCATCCCCATTTCAATGTGACTCAATCACATCTCAATGTCTAACAAGTTTACATTCTTCAAAGTACGATAAACGATTGCATTTAACACAGAATCACCATCACAGTATTTTCCAACTCACCAAATGTGACAAAGCTCCCAAAGATTGAACGTGTTCTAATACTATGTTAGTGAAATAGGATCGATTAATCTGTTTTGTAAATTGTAATAGCACTTATGGATTTTTATGTGGTTTCCAAGTTACTATACGAATGAATATATATGTGATATAATGAGGCATGTCTCTTGCAGAGACATGTCTCTTTAATATATTAACTTACATTAGTTATAGTTATAACACAAGTAATATACCCTCAATATATAATAATGATTATATAACGATATATATATATACACACACTCTTAATATAAGTTAATTATTCCATATATAATATTTGTCATATATTATTTATATATCTCATATATATAATATATTTTATTCGACAGAATTATAACATTAACACAGTCTACAATCACACATGGGTCCTGAGCCTTATGAGAGAGCACAATGGTGGTAAGGATCTTGTGCAAGTAGAGTTCGCATACTTTGGTACTAATTTTCTCAACTTGCAAAGCATATTGAAAACATCAAATGACTTGAGGCATATGTTTGTGAGCGAGAAATGGTTAGAGAGCCCTTATACCAAGAAGACTAGAGCAAAGAAGATTATGAAGGTCGCGATTGATGTTAAATTTGGCAAGCTAATAGAGGAGATCATCAATATAAGTTTTCAAGTCTTGAGTGACATATTATAAAAAAAATTTAAATATTGCAATTACCCACGTTGGTTCCCAAAACCGCAAATTGGAAATCCAAGAGCTTGCCAGTTCCCCAACAAGATTCCACAATCAATTATGGCTAACAAACGGGAATGACTTCAATTCCCCTGCACTTTAGACTCCGCTACACCCAGGCGGGTAAACCTTCACCTCAAAAGCTGACTACTTGGTTCAAGGCTTTTTCTATAGTGAATTTAAGCTTTGGAGATCTCCGACTGGCAAGGTCTTTGAACACAATCAATATGGAGTTATGTTATAGTTTGAAATGAATTTTTTGTATAAGGTTTTTAACAATGGATTTGAGTTTTGTAAGAAGTTATAGATTTTTTGGCTTCAAATATAGATCCAATACTTCAATGATAAAAAGACTAGTGCTTTAGCTTATTCGGGCAACAAAGTTAACTATAATGAAGATTATAACGTACAACTTGATAATATTATATGCACAAACTATAAATAGTTTAATAATCAAGATGGGACAAATCAAATATATATACGCAATTCTAAACTAGTCCAAATTGTGCTTTAACTCCTAAGGTTGAGGACATAGACAGGACACAGATTCGGAAACAATTAAATATTTCACAATATTTGCGATGATCGAATTTAAAATGCCATAGATGACCTTGTCCACTTATCTAACATAAATTGTTTACAGAATTTTTTAAAATGATTATAAAAGACAAATCAACTGTAGTTTAAATCTCCATGCCTCTAATAAAAATAGACAAAGGGCCTTTTAATTTATTATTGAAATAAAATATTTGAATTCATATTACAAAGCCATATTAAAGCTCCTTATCCCTCCATACAAATGAATGTAAAATATTTTTTCTTATCTTTGGATGTCTCTTCTATTACCTTTTGCATTGATACTTATATAATACCCAATAGTCACCTGATTACATCCGATCAATATAACTCTTCAAAATAGAAAACTAATCACTTTATTATTGTTCCTGCACCATAATTGTTAGTATATTAAAACTTTAATTGCCGATGGTAGAAAAGGCATGACTAACATCAAATTGTAATACTTGGCAACCAAGAGGTGCTTAGTATCTTTCCTCGCCTAACATTTTCTACCATTTTCCGTGAAACCAGCTCTGACATGGAGTCTACTTCGGAATTGTAAAGATTAATTTCCTTCACGTATTTTGTTCCTTCCCTCTTGCTGACGAAAAAAATTATGAATTCGGCACCATCAGGAATGCTTTGTACATTCAATGCACTGATGGGAGAAAATGAAGAAATCATTTTGGTAATTTGCATCAATATTCATCACAGATTACATTCGGTGTTGGCACTCTACCAAATCCTCATTATTTATCATTGCTTTATTCCTTTGGTGGCTCGGGATAAAAATGATTGCAATCTTTGATCATGGGGAAAACCGCTGGGCCCTTTAGCCGTTGCATATCCTCAATCATATTTCAAATGTTTTATGATAATAGTTTGGTTGCAATCTCATTTTCTTACGCAGGGTCCTTCTCAACTTGATAACTTGTCCTTGTCGTCTTCTTCCTGCAGACTTCTTATTTGTTTCCGACTGCGTGTTTACTGTCAGTTGTCTCCTTGTGTACTTGTCTGTGATCTTTTCCATGAGAACTTCTGAGTGCAGTGATTCTGTGTATTTTAATCATTTTCAATTGTAATTGTATAGTGGTAATTGATATGTGTGTGTTCCATATCTAACAAGTAGATTTCCATATTTCAATGGTACCTCTATCTGACCTCTCCAACACCGTATCACTCTTGTGAAATATTAGACTTCCATCTTTCTGAAGCACAACCACCATGAATACCAAAAAGTGCCTTTGCCAAAAGGGAACCAATTGTTGTACGAGCATTTGGAAAGTCTGCACTTTTAACTTCCATTACTGGCTTTCCAGGTTTGAACATCAAAGACAGGATTGGGAGTTGGATGAGTTTGTATAAACAAGCTCCTTTATTGACTGATATTGCACTGCTCCACGTGTGAGAGAAGAGGGTCCTAATTAAAATAGTGAGCCAGTCATGCCATTAAATCTGTGTTGTTTTTTTCTATTTTATTACTAATGTTTCTGATATCTTATCATGTTTCCATATTATCATGACAATCTTAATAGTTACTGCACTTCTGTCAAGGCTGGGAGTTGTTTTTGTTTTTCATTCTTGTCAAACATGGCTTTCAGCACCTGCTGATTATGTGATGAGTCAATTTGTAATTCATTGTGATTCATAACAGATTCATTCTCACAGTGGCTACCTATTCTTGCAAAGTGAACTTGTTATTTTATGCATGTTGATTTGGTGAATGAAATCCAATCAGCAAACTTCTTGTGTTGGCATCCTTATCTTCATGTACTTGACTGTCATATGTACATGAAATTTGTTTATATATTCTCTTCTCTGATCAACTGTTGTTATGACTTACATCACTTTTACAATCCCTTCAATCTCATAGTGTCCTATGTCTATCATCCCTAGCGAGAATATACTATATCCATTCATTGTGAGGATGTAGAAATATCTTCAAATACTTGGTATTGATTTGTAGCAATTCTGCTAAAAAGTGGAGGCTAAAATTTAAGCTCCATCAGTAGCTCTTGCAGAGGGCATATGCTCCTTGTGGGCATAATGGGACTCCAGCTATCTCTGGAGAAGCATACCGAGCATCTTAACATGATGCACGGTGAAATTGGGTGGCCATAGGCCCCCCAAAAGTGAACACTTCTTCTTTCCTCTATCAAGCACCTGATTCTGATCATGTAACACTTTGAACCTTGATGAATTCGATACATCATTCTCATGGACAACATTTATTGCTTTATTAACACCGGATGACTTTTGTTCAGCCTTCAAGAAGTCATTAGATGCACCATTATTTTTGCTAGATGGAAGATCTTTATGGTCATGCATGTGATCAGCTATACAAACATCTAGATAAAGGTTTTGAAAATCTCCTTGCACACAATCTGCCACATTTCCATACTCCATATGCTTCTCTTTACGATATGGTTTCAAAGATAGCTCACACTCTCGAACTATTGTTTCTTTTTCATCAAGAGTTTGATTAGATAGTAGATTAGGAAAAAAATCAGAACTAATCTCCAATGCACTCTCCTCATTACACATATATGATTCTCTATATTCTTCACATGTTTGAAACAACTCTTGCTCATGGGATGAACTGAAAAACATCTCACCTTCTGAATGCATATCCTGAGTTTCATTAACCCCGTAATTAGGACTGCTATCTTCATCGTGATGCTGATGGACTTGACTGCATGGAATATCTTCTTCGAAAGAGAAATCAGACATATCTTCATCCACTTCCTCTTCGAACAACAGATTCAAGAACATAGAGAATTCAAGCATGCCTTCATGGGAACTTCCATATGAAACTTCCTCCTATTCATACATCGTATGCAATTCCATTTCAACTTCACTATTTGACTCTTTGGAATTCTCATCTCCTTTATCTATCCCTTGAATATGTGACGATCCATCAATTCTCTCACCATGGTTAATTGATAGAAAAATTGGACCATTTCTTTCAACATGTTTATGATATTCCAGATCTAACAAGGCTGAAATTTCTTCCACACTAAGAGAATCATCCTCATCATTTCTACATCTGCTGTCATCTGTCGTCATACAAATATCATCATAATCAGATTCTTCCTCAAACTATCCACAAATTTCTTCTCCATTCAAGTCTGGTACATCATTTGACTCATATGTTACTTCAGTCCTACATTCATTCTGCTTTGCAACTAGTTCATTATCCATAAGCTTGAGAAAGATAAGAAACTGGTTATCATATAAGAGACCTAGTTCTCACATTCTGTTGAGAAGATCAAAGGATGAAGGTCTGCATTCCGAAAGTATTTCTTGATAGGGATTAAACATCTTCATAAAGAATTGCACTGCAAATTCTTCGTCTTGTTTTTCCAAATTCAAAAATGTAACCAAAGGAGATATATAGCTTGGACCTCCATCATCTTCTTCTAATAATTGAAAGGGGAACTTCAAATCAAGGTCATGTGGCGAGATTCCCAACTCATAAAATTTTCTTATCAATTCCTAGCGTGGAGGCGCGATGTCTAAAGGTACCTACTGAAAAATATTCACCATCCTTCTAAACAAAGGTATTGCGGATTCGCCTTCATATCTTTCCAAATTGAAAAATGCATCTAAGGGGTGTATGTGTGCTTCCTCCACGGTGTAACATAGATCAGCTTCCTGATCATGGTACACATTCTCCGTGTTAGGTAATCAAATCATTTCCTTTTGAATCTTCTCCCTCGGCAGAGCTACCAACTAAAATCCTTTTTAATAGAGTTGCCACCTCTTTCAAGGAATGTGTTGATCTTTCGAGTTCTCACTTCTAGCAGAGCACGCTTCCAAACAAACTAATAGAACTACTTCCTAATTTTGGTCTACAGAATCTTAACTTCTAGGCAACTTCACAATATATATTATGAGCAACTCTCCCCAGCAGAGTCACCAATCTATTGGTTCCCAAAGCCGCAGATTGGAAATCCAACAGCTTGCCAATTCTCCAACAATATCCACAATCAACTATGGCCAACGAACGGGAATGACTTCGATTCCCTTGCACTTTAGGCTCCACTACACCCACGCAGATAAACCTTCACTTCAAACGTTGACTGCATGGTTCAAGGCTTTTTCTATAGTGAATTTAAGATTTGGAGTTCTCTGGCTAGCAAGGTCTTTGAACTCAATTAATATGTAGCTATATGATAGTTTAAATGAATTTTTTGTATAAGGTTTTTAACAATGGATTTGAGGTTTGTAAGAAGGAAGTTGCAGATTTTCTGGCTTCAAATATAAATCCAATACTTTAATGATAAAAAGACCAGTGCTTCAGCTTGTTCAGGCAACAGAGTCAACTATAATGAAGATTATAACGTACAACTTTATAATGTTCTATGCACATAAACTATAAACAGTTTAATAATCAAGATATGATGGATCAAATATATATACACAATTCTAAACTAGTCAAAATTGTGCTTTACCTCCTAAGGTCGGGGAGACAAACTGTACATAGATTCGAAAACATTTAAATATTTCACAATATCTGGGATGATCGAGTTTAAAATGCCATAGATGACCTCATCCACTTATCTAACATAAATTGCTTACAGAATTTTTAAAATGATTATAAAGGACAAATCAACTGCAGTTTAAATCTCCATGACTTTGATTAAAATAAACAAAGGGCCTTTTATTTTATTATTAAAACAAAATATTTGAATTCATATTACAAAGCCATATTAAAGCTCCTTATCCCTCCGTACAAATGAATGTAAAATACTTTTTCTTATCTTTAGATGTCTCTTCTATTACCTTTTGCATTCGATGCTTATATAATACCCAATAGTCACATGATTACATCTGATAAATATAACTCTCCAAAATAGAAAAACAAATCACTTTATTATTGTTCCTGTAGCAGAATTGTTAGTATACTACAACTTTCATTGCCAACGATAGAAAAAGCATGATTAACATCAAATTGTAATACTTGAAAATCGGGAGGTGCTTAGTATCTTTTCTCGCTTACAATTTTCTACCATTTTCCGTGAAACCAGCTCTAGCGTGGAGTCTACTTCAACATTGCAAAGATTAATTTCCTTGTCCTATTTTGTTCCTTCCTTCTTGCTGACAACAAAAAAATTTAATTCGGCACCATCAAGAATGCTTCTTACATTCAATGCACTGATGGGTGAAAATGTAGAAATCAATTTGGTAATTTTCATAGACTTCCATCACTGATTACATTTGGTGTTGGCACTATACCAAATTGTCATTATTTAGTATTGCTTTATTCCTTTGGTGGCTCACGATAAAAGTGATTGCAATCTTTGTTCATGGGGAAAACTGTTGGGGCCTTTAGCCATTGCATATCCTCAATCATATTCCTCGTGTGATAACAGTTTGGTTGGCGTCTCATTTTCTTATGCGGGGTCCTTCTCAGCTTGATAACTTCTCATCTTTTTACTACAAACTTCTTATTTGTTTCCAACTGGGTGTTTACTGTTAGTTGTCTCCTTGTGTACTTTTGTGTGATGTTTTCCATGAGAATTTCTGAGTGCGGTGATTTTGTGTATTTTAATCATTTTCAATTATAATTGTATAGTGGTAATTGTTATGTGTGTGTTCCATATCTAACAAGTAGATTTCCATATTTCAATGGTACCTCTATCTGACCTCTCCACGCCATATCACTCTTGTGAAATATTCGACTTTCATCTTCCTGAAGTGCAACCACCATTAATACCAAAAAGTGCCTTTGCCAAAGGGGAACCAATTCTGTATGAGCATTTGGAAAGTCTGCACTTTTAACTTCCATTACTGGCTTTCCAGGTTCAAGCATCAAAGACGGGGGATTGGGAGTTGGATGAGTTTGTATAAATGCACTCCTTTCTTGACTGAAGATAGTGTTGTTCCATACATGTGCGTGAGAAGAGGGTCCTGATGAAAATTCTTAGCCAGTCATGCCATTAAATCTGTGTTTTCTTTTCCTAATTTATTACCAATGTTTCTGATATCCTATCATGTTTCCAAATTATCATGACAATCTTAATAGTTTCTGTACTTCTGTCAAGGTTGGGAGTTGTTTTTGTTTTTCGTTTTTGTCAAACATGGCTTTCAGCACCTGCTGATTATGTGATGAGTCAATTTGTAATTCATTGTGATTCATAACAGATTCATTCTCACAGTGGCTACCTATTCTTGCAAAGTGAACTTATTATTTTATGCATGTTGATTTGGTGAATGAAATCCAATCAGCAAACTTCTCGTGTTGGCATTCTTATCTTCGTGTACTCTACTGTCATATGTATATGAAATTTTTTTAAATATTCTCTTCTCTAATCAACTGTTGTTATAACTTACATCACTTTTACAATCCCTCCAATCTCATAGTCTCCTAAGTGTATCATCCCTAGCGAGAATATACTATATCCATTCATTGTGAGAATGTAGAAATATCTTCAAATACTTGGTATTGATTTGTAGCAATTCTGCTAAAAAATGAAGGCTAAAACTTAGGCTCCATCAGTAGCTCTTGTAGGGGACATATGCTCCTTGTGGGCATAATGAGACTCCAACTATCTCTGAAGAAGCAAACTGAGCATCCATGCTTAACATGATGCATGGTGAAATTGGGTGGCCACTTCTTCTTTCCTCTATCAAACACCTGATTCCCATCATGTAACACGTTGAACCTTGCTGAATTAGATACATCATTCTTATGGACAACATTTATTGTTTTATTAACACAGGCCGACTTTTGTTCAGCCTTTGAGAATTCATCAGGTGCATCGTGATTTTTGCTAGAGGGAAGATCTTTATGGTCATGCATGTGATCAGCTATACAAACGTCTAGATAAAGGTTTTGAAAATCTCCTTGCACACTATCTGCTACATTTCCATACTCCAGATGCTTCTCTTTACAATATGGTTTGAAAGATAGCTCACACTCTGGATCTATTGTTTCTTTTTCATCAAGAGTTTGATTAGATAGTACATTAGGAAACCTTTCAGAACTAATCTCCAATGCACTCTTCTCATTACACATCTGATTCTGTATGTTTGAAACAACTCCTGCTCATAGGATGAACTGGAAAACATCTCACCTTCTGAATGCATATCATGAGTTTCATTCACCTCAAAATTAGGACTGCTATCTTCATCGTGATGCTGATGGACTTGATTGCATGGAAAATCTTCTTCAAATAATGGATTCAAGAATACAGAGAAATCAGACATATCATCATCCACTTCCTCTTTGAACAACGGATTCAAGAACATAGAGAATTCAGGCATGCCTTCATGGGAACTTTCACCTAAAACTTCCTCCTATTCCTAAATCATATGCAATTCTATTTCATCTTCACTATTTGATTCTTGGGAATCAACTCCTTTATCTATCCCTTAAATATGTGTTGATCCATCAATTTGCTCACCATGGTTAATTGAGACAAAAATTGGACCATTTCTTTCAACATGTTTATGATATTCCAGATCTAACAAGGCTGAAATTTCTTCCACACTGAGAGAATTTTCCTCTTCATTTCTACATCTGATGCCATCTGTTGTCATACAAATATCATAATAATCGGATTTTTCCTCAAACTGTCCACAAATTTCTTCTCCATTCAAATCTGGAACATCATTAGACTCATATTATTTCAGTCCTACATTCATTCTCCTTTGCAACCAATTCATTATCCATAAGCTTGAGAAAGATAAGAAATCGATGATCATAGAAGAGACCTAGTTCTCACATTCTGTTGAGAAGATCAAAGGATGAAGGTCTGCATTCCGAAGGTATTTCTTGATAGGCATTAAACATCCTCATAAAGAATTGCAATACAGATTCTTCTTGTTTTTCTAAATTCAAAAATGTATCCAAAGGAGATATATAGCTTGGACCTTCATCATCTTCTTCTAATAATTGAAAGAGAAACTTCAAATCAAGGTCCTATGGTGAGATTCCCAACTCACGAAATTTTCTTATGATTTCCTTGCGTGGAGGCATGATGTCTAAAGGTACCTCCCGAAAAATATTCACCATCCTTATAAACATATGTGCTGCGGATTCGCCTTCATATCTTTCCAAAATAAAAAATGCATCTAAGGGGTGTATGTGTGCTTCATCCATGGTGTAACATAGATCAGCTTCCTGATCATGGTACATATTCTCCATGTTAGGTAATCAAATCATTTCCTTTTGAGTCTTCTCCCTCAGCAGAGCTACCAACTAAAAATCTTCTAAAATAGGGTCGCCGCCTCTTTCGAAAAATGTGTTGATCTTCTGGGTTCTCATTTCCAACAGAGTAGGCTTCAAAACAAACTAATAGAACTACTTCCTAATTCTGGTCTAAGAAATCTGAATATGGGTAACTTCACAATATATATTGTGAGCAACTCTCCCCAATAGAGTTGCAAAATATGTTGGTTCCCAAAACCGCAAATTGGAAATCCAAGAGCTTGCCAATTCTCCGACAGGATTCCACATTCTATTCTGGCTAACGAATGGGAATGAATTCAATTCCCCTACACTTTAGGCTCCGCTACACCCAAGCGGATAAACCTTGACCGCAAACTCTAACTGCTTGATTCTAGGCTTTTTCTATAGCGAATTTAAGCTTTGTAGTTCTCGAGCTAGCAAGGTCTTTGAACTCAATTAATATGGAGTTATGTGATAGTTTGAAATGAATATTTTGTATAAGGTTTTTAACAATGGATTTGAGGTTTGTAAGAAAGAAGTTATAGATTTTCTAGCTTCAAATATAAATCCAATACTTCAATGATAAAAAGACCAGTCCTTAAGCTTATTCGGGCAACAAAGTCAACTACAATGAAGATTATAACGTACAACTTTATAATGTTCTATACAAATAAACTATAAACAGTTTAATAGTCAATATGCGATGGATCAAATATATATCCACAATTCTAAACTAGTCCAAATTGTGCTTTACCTCCTAAGGTCGGGGAGACAAATTGTACATAGATTCGGAAACATTTAAATATTTCACAATATCTACGATGATCGAGTCTAAAATGCCATAGATGACCTTATCCACTTATTTGACATAAATTGCTTATAGAATTTTTTTTAAATGATTATAAAGGACAAATCAACTGCAATTTAAATCTCCATGCCTTTAATAAAAATAAACAAAGGGCCTTTTATTTTATGATTAAAATAAAATAGTTGAATTCATATTACAGTCATATTAGAGCTCCGTATCCTTCCACAAATGAATGTAAAATACGTTTTCTTATCTTCAAATGTCTCTTCTATTACCTTTTGCATTTGATACTTATATAATACCCAATAGTCACCTGATTACATCTGATCAATATAACTCTTCAAAATAGAAAACTAATCACTTTATTATTGTTCCCGTAGCATAATTGTTAGTATATTAAAACTTTAATTGGCGATGGTAGAAGAGGCATGATTAATATCAAATTGTAATACTTCGCATTCGGGAGGTGCTTAGTATCTTTTCTTGCCTACCATTTTCTGTGAAACCAAAATGGTAGGCAAGAAAAGATACGAGGTGCTTAGTCTACTTCAGAATTGCAAATATTAATTTCCTTGTCATATTTTGTTCCTTCCCTCTTGCTGACGACAAAAATTATGAATTTGGCACCATCAGGAATGCTTCTTTCATTCAATGCACTGATGGGAGACAATGGAGAAATCAATTTGGAAATTTGCATCAACTTCCATTGCTGATTACATTCGATGTTGGCACTATACCAAATCATCATTATTTATCATTGTTTTACTCCTTTGGTGGCTCACGATAAAAATGATCATGGGGAAAACCGTTGGGCTGTAATGGGCACCCTTGGATGTCCCAAAAAACTAAACCAATTTGCTGAAAGGAATTTTGCCAAATAGTTTGCATGCAACCTCTTATTTCTCCCTTTAATGTTTTAAACCCCTTATAACTCCGGAAATCAAACGTTTATTTGTTTGTTGTGTTTTGTGCATGGAATTGGTATCATACAACATAAACAAGAAAGAAACTACAATAATATGCAAAGTGGAAATGAACTGCTGCTAATAAAATGTTATTTTCAGAATTCATAAAACCAAATACATGGCAGATTTAACAACTCACTAATTACTTCAGCAGTATTGACATAATACTCCAGCCCATGCTTTCAAACTTGCTGCTACAATACTTTGTCCTTCAATCAGTCCACTACCTTCGTAATACCATTCCCTCAAAGCGGCATAAGCGTCGGACAAGTAGTGAAGAAGATATGAGCAAAATACCAAATCTGCCTGTAGCCGGAAATGCAACTAAACTGCCTGATAATGAAGCCAATAACAAAGAATTCCAAAGGCCAAACCCCAAGGGAATGACGTCTAGAATGTTACAAGAGAGGATAGACGTCCTCAAATGCCAAGAACAGAGCTGCAACTCACACACCAATTTCTTCTCATATTCAACCTGTCTAATGAAGCCACAAATGCTTCCTTTTATTCTATTCCCAAGGGTCCGCTCAACTCATATGGGCAATGTGGGATAAAAGATGTGTAATATATAAAACATATATTAAAATACCCCTTATGTCTCCCTTGGGTACACATCACCATAAAATAAATATTAAAGTAACACTTTAATATTTTACAATTAAATTAGACGTTACTTTAATAAAACTTCAGGCATTAAAATGTATTAGCAATCGGACTCCGAATAATGCGAGTGATAGCTCATCGGAAAGCTCTCACCGAGGAGTATCGAATCCAATCACCAAAATTGACATGCACTGTGTCCTGCCGACTTACTAAAAATAGTAAGTATGCCTGAAACTGAGTAAATCAACTTCATTTTGGCCCTAATTTTTTTCTTATCCTCCACTTAGACTTTGGAGAACGTGAAGGCCAAAAGATGGGATCATTACAAATCCACCCTCCTTGAAATTGCTTGTCCTCAAGCAATTAAGTAACATAATGGACTCCAACCTCCACCTGGATCCCAATATGTGATATCCATATGGAAGTTAAACCAACTGCAAACCCGCATCATCAGGACCAACCCCTGTAGCCTAGCATTCAAAACTTGTGCTGATGAAGTCAGAATGTCACCATAAGGCAACTCCATAGAAGATCTATGAAAAGTCTTCTTCCCTTTATCCATCCTGTCATGTCCCCTTCTCCGCGCTAGTGTCGGCGCCGAGTTAATCTATCTTCGCATCCGGATAGATTAACGGCATCAATCAGGATGTTTTACCAGTCACATGGAGAACTTTAATTTAAAGGTTTATCTGATATTAATTTGGACATTCAGTTATAAAGTCACTTTATGTTTATTAAAGTTTTACTTTGTAAAGTGACTTAAGTCACTACAGGACGAAACAGTGGTTTTTATCCCACATATCTCATGCCAACTCTTTTCCCTCACTTCGAGGTTATAAAAGGGAGAGCCTACATTGGGATTGGGAGCATGAAGTTGATATTAAATGTTCAGATAAATATTCTGGTTGCTTGAATGTGACTGGGTAATTCTTAAGGACGAAATCCCTTAAGAGTATTGGTGGTTTTGGACGCAGCCCCATAAACTGCCACCTTAGCATTAAATAAGAATCACAATAGTGCAAGTTTGCGATTCAAGGACAGTCTATCACGCCGGTTAACAGCAGGCGTTAGAGGTAACAGGAACCCGAGTCTCAGTCTTCACTGGGGTTGGGTAAGCAGTAGTCATCTAATTCTCAGTAGCTGGGCGGTCGCGTGACAAGGAATGAGTGGCGTCTAAGGGGAATCCACGACCGGCGGAAGCAGTGTATAGAATGGAGAATACGTGGGTGATAAGCTTCTGAAACGGCGTCTATTCTGCCTCATATCGGGTCTGAACTTCCTCATTTATATTGTTTAAGACCACAGCACGCAGCAGCTTACCTGCGTTCATCACTGGAGGGACCTTCACCCCGAGTTTCGGGTTGCACATACGCCCACGAGTAACAGAATCCAGGTGATTGTATCGGCTCTCATAGCGTGGAGGGGCGTCCGCAATTCAGCGCCAAGTTGGAGTGGTTTACGCAATGTGAAGTCTCTCACATCGAAGGTCGGGTAATTCGATGCTCTGTGGCAACCGGAGCGCCCACGCAGTGTAGGGAACTACTCACAGGTTCTTATTTATCCCTGTTTGCTTAAATCATGAATATAAACGCATGACTGTAATGTGAACCTTAAGTCAGTATTTTGGTTACTGTGATTCTTGCTTTAAACACAGGATTCTAAACTGTCTCCTTAATATTCTGAGTGATTAATTATTTTCATGTAATCAATGAGAGAAGGTTGCCAACTGTTTGAATAAATACCCGCATAGCAGAGTATAGGGGGGGGGGGCTGGATCATTAACAGTCTGGAATTTTATATATCTTATCTTGTTTTGAAATAATGAAGAATGTTATACTGGCTCTGCCTAGTTAAGACAATCATTACAATATACCAGAACAGTCCCAGGTGTACGTGATCCGTTTTTTTTTATAGAATTTATCAGGGTCCTTTCAGCAGATTGGCTGTCCATATAAGGTTCAGCTTATTACACATCCACATAATATATATTGGACTGGAATGCATATTATCACCATCATGCATTGAAAAAGATGTAGTTGTAGGTGAACCATACATACTCATGCTAACTGTATCAACAATAGGTGTTGCCGCATCGAAATATATGGACATAGGAACAACATTAATTGCTGCAACAGAAAACTGAACTGAATTTGTAGTTGATGAAAACTCATAATCATTAACATGTGTGGCTTCATTAGAAAATACATCAACCACTGCATTTATACCAATTAACTCCTCATTGGATGCTTCAACTGACATAGAAGTGGCTGCTGATATGATAGTATCCTCACATTCTCCTAATTCCACTATTGCTACGTCATCATCCCCTGACAAGGCTTCATATGTGGTCTCCTGACTTTGCACGCATGTCTCTACTGACTCTGCCGAAATGCCCACATCACCAACATCATAGCTGGCTGGCTCTATACGTGTATCGATCCCACCTGAAAAATCGACTACCTTATGCTCTGGAGCAACATACAAATCATCAATGTTGATGCCCATCTGTTTAGCCATAAGCTGCAACATCATATCCATTCGCCTATTCTGCTCCTGTTGCATACATTGCCTCTTCTCTAATGTACCCAATAACTGTCTGAACATCACATCTTGATCTGGACTAATATACATCTTTATCCGACTATCAATATGATCTCCACAGGATGGCAGGACTTATAGCTCTGATACCACTGTAATGGGCACCTACTGGTTATAACTTCGTGAAACACTTTGCAAGCAAGCTTTGATACCACTATAATGGGCACCCTTGGATGTCCCAAAAAACTAAACCAATTTGCTGAAAGGAATTTTGCCAAATAGTTTGCATGCAACCTCTTATTTCTCCCTTTAATGTTTTAAACCCCTTATAACTCCGGAAATCAAACGTTTATTTGTTTGTTGTGTTTTGTGCATGGAATTGGTATCATACAACATAAACAAGAAAGAAACTACAATAATATGCAAAGTGGAAATGAACTGCTGCTAATAAAATGTTATTTTCAAAATTCATAAAACCAAATACATGGCAGATTTAACAACTCACTAATTACTTCAGCAGTATTGACATAATACTCCAGCCCATGCTTTCAAACTTGCTGCTACAATACTTTGTCCTTCAATCAGTCCACTACCGTCGTAATACCATTCCTTCAAAGCGGCATAAGCGTCGGACAAGTAGTGAAGAAGATATGAGCAAAATACCAAATCTGCCTGTAGCCGGAAATGCAACTAAACTGCCTGATAATGAAGCCAATAACAAAGAATTCCAAAGGCCAAACCCCAAGGGAATGACGTCTAGAATGTTACAAGAGAGGATAGACGTCCTCAAATGCCAAGAACAGAGCTGCAACTCACACACCAATTTCTTCTCATATTCAACCTGTCTAATGAAGCCACAAATGCTTCCTTTTATTCTATTCCCAAGGGTCCGCTCAACTCATATGGGCAATGTGGGATAAAAGATGTGTAATATATAAAACATATATTAAAATACCCCTTATGTCTCCCTTGGGTACACATCACCATAAAATAAATATTAAAGTAACACTTTAATATTTTACAATTAAATTAGACGTTACTTTTATAAAACTTCAGGCATTAAAATGTATTAGCAATCGGACTCCGAATAATGCGAGTGATAGCTCATCGGAAAGCTCTCACCGAGGAGTATCGAATCCAATCACCAAAATTGACCTGCACTGTGTCCTGCCGACTTACTAAAAATAGTATGTATGCCTGAAACTGAGTAAATCAACTTCATTTTGGCCCTAATTTTTTTTTTATCCTCCACTTAGACTTTGGAGAACGTGAAGGCCAAAAGATGGGATCATGACATGGGCCCTTTAGCCGTTGCATATCCTCGATCATATTCCTTGTGTTGTGTGACAATAGTTTGGTTGTCATCTCATTTTCTTACGCAGGGTCCTTCTCATCTTGGTAACTTGTCCTTGTCATCTTCTTCCTACATAGTTCTTATTTGTTTCCTTTCGGGTTTTTACTGTCAGTTGTCTCCTTGTGTACTTGTCTGTGATCATTTCCATGAGAACTTTTGAGTGCTGTGATCCTATGTATTTTTATCAGTTTCAATTGTAACTGTATAGTTGTAACTGATATGTGTGTGTTCCATATCTAACAAGTAGATTTCCATATTTCACTGGTACCTCTATATGACCTCTTCATGCCATATCACTCTTGTGAAATATTAGACTTTCATCTTCCTGAAGCGCAATCATCATTGATACCAAAAAGTGTCTTTGCCAAAGGGGAACCAATTGATGTACGAGCATTTGGAAAGTCTGCACTTTTAGCTTCCATTACTGGCCTTCCAGGTTTGAGCATCAATGACAAGGATTGGGAATTGGATGAGTTTGTATAAGCACGCTCCTTTCTTGACAGAATATTGTGCTGTTCCATACATGTGCGTGAGAAGAGGGTCCTGATGAAAATACTAAGCCAGGCATGCCATTAAATCTTCTTTTTTTTGTTCTATTTTATTACCAATGTTTCTGATATCTTATCATGTTTCCATATTATCATGACAATCTTAATAGTTTCAGCACTTCTGTCAAGGCTGGGAGTTGTTTTTGTTTTCTTCTCCTGATTGCAAATGTAGTAGATACACCCTGCAGCCAAGTAAAAAAGCACGTGTTTTGCTTTGTTATACCATTTATTTCGCTCATAAGTTTATTGGAAACTTGACCATATTACAAATGGCTTTTTTATCCTTGTAGATATGTGGTGGGAAG
Source organism: Cupressus sempervirens (assembly GCA_028749045.1). NCBI lineage: Eukaryota > Viridiplantae > Streptophyta > Pinopsida > Cupressales > Cupressaceae > Cupressus > Cupressus sempervirens. The sequence continues at coordinate 16,773,936 of CM053784.1, forward strand.
ATTATGGTGCCACAACACCTAATCTTCAAAAGATTGCCACTCGAATATTATCACAACCCTGTACTACTTCTGGTTGCGAGTGAAATTGGAGTACTTTTGAGAACATACGCACAAAGAAGCGCTTGAATGACTTGGTTTATGTGCAGTACAACCTTCGATTGCACGAAACGAGGGAGTGAGTACAAGCTTCATATGACGCACTTGACTTGGATGACATTGATCCATCTACAGCAGATTTGACTGCTCCTCCTGATGGGGATGATGAGGATGTGCATGATGATCCTTTGTTGACCAATGAGCAGCTAGCTACGTTTGAGATGAAAGCAGATGATTGGGATGCAGAATGGCAGTACGTGATGAGGGGGAACATGAGCGAGTTCATTCATCAAAGACTCCTATTGAGGCACCTATTGAGGCAACCATTCAAGGACCTGTTCAGGATGTTGCAACTACTTCGGCAACACCCACTGAGCAGCAGCAACCCCTTTTGAGCTTTTTACTCATAGACACAATTTATGATCGATTTCATGGAGTTGATATGTATTGAACTTATGTTTATTTAGATATCCATGTTGCACTTTTCTTTGGAAAATGATATTCTTAGTTCTAATTATTTTGTATTTATGTCAAAACTTTGATTAATATATGGTGGATATCTCAAATCAGTATATGTTCCAAGAATTCGGTGTATGTGTATGTTTTTAATATTATTTTAGAAATTATATATTTTCAAATGTTCAATAAAATTGCCGATTTTTTCGCCAAGATTCTGGCAATTCTGAGATTTTTATTTTCTATTGGGTCGGCCAAGATATTGCCGAGACAGATTTTCAACTATGATTATTATATCTACTTAAAAGAAAGAGTGAGTTTGTGAAGGACTAGCCTATATTGAAGCAATATGTCTTCTGCAGAAAGTCACAATCATTGGACAAAAGAAAGATATACCTAAAGAGAGATTGAATTTGAAGAAGTTAAAAAAAGGAAGTGTAGTGTAAGTTTGTATCATCCCAATATGAAATACACACCAGATTCAAAGAAGTTTATATGAAAAGAATACGGGAGTTTAATGCCGGAAATATAAATCAGACACAAGAAAAGTTTTGAAGATCAATTGCATATTTATGACAAGACAATGATAATATTAAGTTCAAGAGATATGGATAGATTATGAGAAGATAATGATAACACCCATATAGCATATTTATTAGAAGACCTGTGGCAAAATAGTAGATCCATCATCAGTTGAGATCAAGATGGAACTTCGAAATGGATTAAAGTTGGGGCTTTTCTTTTAGGGGTCAGTGCCTAAAAATTGTGAGTTGGAGCTTCCAGTCATAAACTTATAGTTGGTGCCTACAAACATTGTAAAAGAAGAATTAAATAAAAGCATATTTGTCGTGGTTTTCTCCTGCATTGATTTTCCATGTAAAACATTGTGTCATTGTGCTCAAATGCGCATAATTGTTAAATTTAGCAACCGATGCTACTATGATGGATGAGTTTTAAATTGGTGAATATTGTTGTTATACTGATTCAACCCCCCTCCCCTACACTACCAATATATTGTATGCTCTTCACAAACATCATACAACTTTTTCGCACCATATTGTAATCATAGGCAGAAATATGTAATTTACTAGGAAGATCATTTAATAATTTACACGTGCGTTTAATAATATTTGCTACTACAAGAGAAGACTTTGTATCCAAATCATAGTACACTTCGTAAAGAAAAATCTATATACCTCTGCATGATATGTATTAAAAAGTGTTGAAGAGATGACTAATTAGTAACGCAGTTCTGTCATTTCATTGTGCTTAATATGTTAGCACAATTATTTACATATCATGTTTTCATGTTCATGGCATAATGAATATTATATAGAGAGAGAAGAACCTTTTGGCATGCTTCAGCTAAGAATGCATGTTGGAAGCCAGTACATGAAGGATTAAGAGTTTAGCTATAGGTCACACACACGTACCAGTACAGGTAGCTATCATTTTGGTATAGCTGTCAAAACCATCTTGAGGCTTGTGAGGTGTGATGATGGGATGCCTTGGCAGATCAAGCACACAAATGTCTACAGATGGTTCAATATGAAATTGAGTTCACTCCATTAGAAGCACCTATCAAGGAATGCCTATGGAAGTGTTGTCAAGTTGAGCTATTAGATGAAGTGTATGTGTAGTTTTGGGTGGAACTCCTAGATTGCTTGTTGAAGTTGGCATTGTGGATGTTTTAGAAAATTTGCCATTGATGGCAAAATGTTGAATTGCAGAGATGATACTGTATAGATGCTACTGTCACGAAAGATAACATACTCTAAGATCCGGCAATGAAGGTAGCCACCCAATATCTAGAGGAAATGGAAAGCATGATAACAAGAGAGAAATAAAATGATAAGAATGAACTGTATCCTCAGCAAGAATGCAAGAGAATAATAATATAATTAGAATGAAGTGGAATAACCCAACTAGAATCAACTTTAATATTGGATTGATCATTACATAGGAGATTCCTTGCTTATATGGCCAAGGTGAATATGAAGGAGTGAATGATGGATGAGAAATGTCGGTGTCTCATTACATGTTAATCAAAAGGCAAGCTCTCACTCACCCAAGATGGAATTATTAAGATAATATCTTATACTTTCTATAATAGTCAACTACTTGTCTGTAGTCCGTCTTTCAGTCTAGATAGGAATGTTTCCTATCTCGTCTCTTTTTTCTTCAGTCCAGATAGGAATGTTTCCTATCCTGTCTCTAGTTTTGTTTCTAATTTCGTCTTCAGTCTACGTTGTTTCTTTTAGAAACAACGTCCTTGTAATTCTTTATAAGGAACACATTTGTTCCTCTGTTAATCAATCAATCATCTGGAAATCCGTTAATTTGCCAACTCTTCTTGAATCTTGTAACAGGAATCACGTGCCCACCAAAGATGGACCATCCTCCAATCTGTAATTAAGTTTGTGCAATATGTGCAACAAAGGTGGAGAGAGATAAAGTGATATGACCACAAAACTAAGTTGGAAAAAGTCCATCACTATAAGTGGACATAATTAAAATAATAACATGATAATTCCACATTAGGTGGAAATGCTCCAACTACTCTACTCCTATGCAATTCCTTAAGTAAGCTTCAATAAAGTGTAACTAGAACCTAGGTGAGAATTAACAAAGGTAAAATGTCAAAATTACACCAACACCCCCACTTAATTGCAACTTAGGGAGAGTGTACTAAACCTAACAATGCAAGATGGGTCTTGACTTGTAGGCCATGTTAGGTACCCATGTAAAAAAGAAATGCAATCTCTCACAAACAGAGACAAGGAATAAACCTAGTGGAATAAAACTCCTCAAAAGAAAGATGGAAGTACAAAATAACTCTCAATAATGAGTGAGGAAGAATAGAGACCATGAAGCTCCCCCTCTATGTCAAATCTCTTGCAAAGATGGTCTAAGATGACAACCTATACTCCTCCATAGGAAGAAAATAGAGTCAATGTTGCACCAAGAATGTCAAAGGGTGAAAAAACCAAGTATCACTGTCGATGAGGAACAGATCATAAATCACCCATGCAATATAATTAAAAAATAGCGTCAGTGTTACACCAAGAATGTCACATTGAGACAAAACTAGGTACCAATGTCAATGAACTAATGATAAATTACCCATTGCAATATGATAGAAATTAAGAATCGAGACAACTACTCATTTATGAATTGGATACTCGCAAATAGCAGATTGGAAAAATCTAAGTCACCACCAGAGCTTTGCACCACCTATGGCAAATTGGTACATTATAAGTCTCCAATGAAGCAATATACTAAGTCTCAAAAGATACTTCTCAATCTATTAAGAACAGAAGGATTACAGCAAATCTATCATCAATGATAAAGTGCAAAGAAAGATGGCACTTTATATAGTGTGTACAGCATACTCATGCAAGACAATAGAACATGATATAATGTAAATCTGGAAATTGATGATGATGCCACCAAAGGATGTGTTGCACATTATCATTGATGATGCCCTCCTATTGGATCAATGTGCCAAGAAAATGTAGGAGCAACTCATCCCCTTGGTTGCTAGTTGGAAGGTAGATTGCTGCAACAAATATTAGATGGATCAAAAAAATTGTTCCCAATTATTTATTTATTTGAAATTTGTTTTTAAGAACTACTTTTGAACGAGTGGTAAATGCTTTGACCTAGAGCTATGAATTGGTGAGGCCACAAATGGGGAACCCCGTCCCCAATGGAACTTGAACTTGATGGCAAGACCAACACAACTTAACCATCACAACACTATTGGCAATTCTTAAGAGCTTATCATATATTTTTTGAAACATTTTATTACTAAAAAACTTTAAATAATAAAGATTTTTTTCCATTTTTTCTCTTTTTCTTTTTCTTTCTTGGACTTTCCATTTTAGTGACTACTATTGCCACAATTAGGCTATAAAAGAATCATGTCATTATACAAAAAACCAAAATCTTTACTTTAAAATTGCAAAACTAAGTCAAATCTTGAAAGTACAAACGTTGATCACAATGACTATAAACTGATAGCACCACTGTAAAACACAAAAAAAAATCATGCACATTGTAGAATGGTTACCAGGCATAAAGTATAGAACAATAAAACATAGACTCATATAATATACCAGAGACTCACTTATATGAATAGAGCATTCATTAATTGTACCAAAATACCAAAATGGCAAGAGAATATTATTCTTTATTGGTACCAAAAACATGAGTACATTCATAATTCACAGTTCTTATATGATGGTCGATTGGTTGGGAAAACCAACGGACGCATCCCCTCGCTTCTTAACTACCCAACCCAACAAAGCTTAACTAATGCTAAGTACAATATTACTTTATTACGTGCTACATTTATCCCCCCAAAAAAAAGAATTTGTCTTCCGGATGACTACCCAACAAAACAAAGAGAGACCATATTTCAAGAAGAAGGTTGGAAAGACATCCTTGTTTTGGGGGCTCCACGAAGTTGCTAAAGATCTCATTCAACTACCTTTTGTTCAACTCGAACTCCCTGTAGAAAAGGCAAAGCATCCATCTTTTTCACCTCTGCTATTGTGATTTTGTCTTCTAAGGCAGCCTTATCTATTTTCCAATCTTCCTCCAAGGTAGCCATTTCTGCCTTCCACTTGTCTAAGGTCTTCTAAAACAGCTCTTTTGATCTCCCACTCCCTAGCCAACCGTCCTACCGAGTTTTTTTCCTTGCTGGAGTTCTAAGAATGTCCTTCTAAATGCCACTTCAATGTCTACAAGTGTCTGTATGAGAGGTGGTTGCTCCTAGGCTAGAGGTATAGTGTATCGTTTTATCCACTCTGCAGCTATTTTCTCCTACTTATACCCACTCTACTGAAGCAAATCCCAGTCTATATGGCAGCCTTTGTGCATAAATACCAAGGATTCAGCTGCACTAAATATAACCCCCATATTCAAATTTTTAGCTTGCTTCATCACCTTCTCGGTAAAATGTTCCATAGCTTGTAACTCCCTTAGAAATGTTTCATCTTTGTCTCCAAAGGAGAATGTCTTGGATGGTCCCCCTCTCTCACTTTGTATTTTGTTGTGTCTACATCCCCTTCCTCCAAAGGAGTAGGTGAAGGTGCAATATCATCACTTCTTCCTCAAGCAATTTATCTGCCTCTTCCAATACTTTGTCCTCAATCAGCATGTCCTCCCCAACTCTAGTTTCTTCCACCTGTTTCACCTTTCGAATGCCCATTTTTCCTGTAGGCTGCACCACCGAAGTGATAAGGTGTCCTACTTCTATACCTTGTGTTGTATGCAATCTGACCTTGTGCCCACACTTTTTCTGACACCTACGATCTATAACCATAGTACAAGGTTGTTGAGTTGTAGGCACCAAATTTGCCATTTTTGGTAGTGAAAGTTTTGTCGCCCCCCATGGGAAATCTATTGTTGGCAACCGTCTTCCCCCTCTGTATTCTGATCATCCATGGTACCATCATTCCCTCCTTCCTCCGTACTAGACCTAGTACGAACGTCGTTCGTACTCATGGTGCATCCCTCCAGCATACTAGGCATAGTATTAACATTTCCAGCCATACACTGTACTCTAGCCTCTCTTGTCGTACTCTCCATGCCTGTTTGATGAATCTAGGCATACTCGGGTGCCCCATGTGACAGCAATCCTCCACTTGGTGGTAGGAAAGTGACATCCCACGGTGTGCCCTTTAGGTGACTCAAACGGATTTCTGCCTCCTGAGAGTTTGAGGAGGACGTGTCTGTGCTGCTCTCAGCGTCTTCTGAACTGCCTTCTGAACTCTCCACAAACTCAACAGATGCTTCTTGTCGTACCTGTGTGACTGTCTATTTTAGTTTCTTTTTTCGTGGTTGTCCTCCACCTGACCTAGCTCGCAAGGTGTCCATTTGAACCCAATATGTCATTGTTGGCTAGTAGGGTTCTTCCTTGTTTGTTGGAACCAGCGCCCCTCTATGCTCAGTGGCCACCTGACTATGAACTACTTCTAGAAACAAGGCTATTGCATGGTGTGACATGGAGACTGCCTTGTTTTTGAGTTCCGTGAATTCTTGTAGCCTCTCTGAGAGAAACTATGTCAGCCGACTGGATGGTTCTGGCGGTGTTTCTATAGCCGACGGATTGGCTGGCGTCAGTGTTTTGTATTCTGTAGCCGACGGATTGACTGTCGTCGGTGTTTTGTATTTTGTAGCCGACGGGTAAATAGTTTGTAGCAGACATAATGATTGTGGTCGACGGACTCCTTTGGGAAGGTTCGGCGGATAGTATTTATATCCCGTTTGGGATCATTGTAACTCATTGAATCATCTACTATTACTGATATTATGAAGCATAATGTATGTCTGGCATATGCGAATATAATTTTACTATTCTGTTCCATTGTCTGTATGTGTTGATTTCTTTACCAGTACGGTAAACATTTGGCGTCGTTGCCTTATGAATCTAGAAGGTGGGAAGAATGAAGATTAATGCCAAATCAGCTTAACAAGGATCGAAATAAGGCGAAGGGAAAAGATGAAATCCATACTGCACAAGAACATTTAATTCTGGCACAGCAAGCAAACCGCCGAAGGAGATTCTAGAAGCTTGCCGACGGAAACAGGAGTGCAGAGGAATTGTTGGAGGAGACTCGGCAACGAGTGGAATTGGTGGAAGAAGCACGGGAGGAGTTCTTGAATTTGTGTTTGCCGAGGGAAGAAAATTCAAACGGAAGAGCATCAACTCACACGGCTCGCAGTGCCGAGGGAGCACGAGCGTAGAGTGACCTCTTCGTCCGGGATAGACTTCCGCAGGAAACAACTTCAAAAGATCCTTCTTCTTCATTAAAGTTCGCAGCTGTCGACACCTCCAGTGTGGGAGAGAAGTCCGCCGGTGTGGGAGTGCAGACCGCCAGTGTGGAAGTGCAGACCTCCGGTGTGGGAGTTCAGACCTCCGATGTAGGAGTGCAGACCGCCGGTGCGGGAGTGCAGACCTCCGGTGTGACAGTGGAGACCTCTAGTGTTGTGATGGTGGGACCCAAAGAAAAGCTGCCGAAGTTTGAGGGCGATGGTACAACCGACCCCATCCGACATTGTAAGACATGTGAGACAATCTGGCGGGCAAATGGAATCACAGATGCCAACGAATGGGTCAGACAATTTCCGGCAACACTACGGGGTGTGGCGATTGATTCGTTTTTGGATACGGATCCACAAAAGCTGAATACTTGGGATAACATTAAAAAAGAGTTCCTAGCGGAATTTAAACTCTTGCGGGATGATAAAGATATCGTAGCAGAGATTTTCAATACCAAACAGGGGAAGCACGAAACTGTCTGCGTCTACACCAGGAGATTAAAAGACTTAATAAACAAAATGGAAAGCAAGCCGGCGGACGGATTGTAGAAAAGATGGTTCGTGGATGGCCAACGCTCGAAATTGCAGAGGAAAATGAAAATTGTGCCACCGTCGTCATATGTGGACGCGTATAATAGAGCACTGGAGCTTGAATGTGAGCAGAAGACAAAGAAGAAGAAAACTAGCTCCTCTAATTCTGATGACGACGAGCCTGCTAGAGATGATAGCAGTGACGACGAAGGCAACAGCAAGAAGGTTCGTGCCCTACAGAAGGATATGATCCGCATGATAAAGGAGTTTAAAAACATGCAGAAGGAGCCAAAAAGTAGTGAGCTATGGTGCACGGAGTGTAAGACTGACGGTCATACTAAAGGATCGTGTCCGAAGAACCACTTTTGTGACATTTGTCAGATCATAGGCCATTCCACAAAAGAGTGCCCCTTTAACATGAAGACAAGAGGATCTCCGCAAGTGTTTCTTACACAGGAGGCTTCCCCGTCGGATAGTAGCGGAAATACGAATAGCGCAGGTGCCACATCCGGAGGGTACAGGAATAATAACAAAGGGCAAAATAACAATACAAATAATAATAATAATAATGGGAGCTGAAGTCGAACTCAGGATGATGCAAACGAACGGTCGATCGTTCAATGCTGAGCATGTAATTTGTGGGATCATTTTGTGCAGGATTGTACAACGGCAAACACACCAAAATTATTATGCAGATGGTGCAGACCTGGCAATCACGAAGATTCCAAGTGTCCAAAGTCTGGAGTAAACTTGATCACTCTCGGCACGGATGTAGAGGAGGTTCTAGCAATTACACGGAGGCAAGCGGAGGAAAAGAGAAAATTGGGGGAAGCGCAGGCGGAAATTGCAAAGGCATCATCGGCGGAGACATCTCAGTTGAAGGACATCACCGGCACCTTGGCAAGGAACTTCGCAGAACAAAACATTGTAAGACAGATCTTACAAATGGAGATACCGGTCAAGATAAGTGATCTCCTTCTCACAATGCCCCAGTTACGAACGGCCATTTTGAATCATACACCATTTCTGAAAGCAACGGAGGACACAGGAAGGGACAATAGGGAAGTGATGACAACAGACCCAACGCTGCTGGCACTCACCTCCGGACGGCATCCGGCGATCGTCGACATGGGGATTTTGGAAAATGTTCTGACAGAGACAATTGTTGACAGAGGGTCCGGCGTGAATGTGTTGTCGGAGGATACTTGGAAAAAGTTGGGAAAGTCGACGCTGTGGCCACCTACATTCTAGTTGCTGACAGCAAACCAGCATGGAATCAAACCGTTGGGAATCTTGAAAGCGCAACCGGTAACCATTGGTACGCAACCATTTTTATTGGATTTCGTAGTCATTCCATTGAAAAGAAAAGGATATGATGCTATTCTCGGACGGACTTGGTTGGTGCAAGCAAAAGTAAAACATGATTGGAAACAAAATACCCTATCAATGGAGGTGTAATGTCCCCTCTTTAGTTCGACATGGCATTAATCATGGATTTGCCTATTCCAGACTCTCGTAGGCAAATGGTGTGGAAAGAGAGTCAATTCTGCGGATCAGATAGCCATATCTTGCTCTTGAAGAAGTGTTAAGAGGTTATATTTTATCATTATGTGATATTGGGGCCCACATGTTATAATTTTAATTTGAGTTGCACTTTTTATTTTATAAAATTACTTTATTATAAAAAGTGCATTATAATGAGAATTTATAAAGGATGTTTCTAGAAGTTCTAGCAACTTCTTAGAAAAGTGAATAAATAGAGGGCTGGGCCTCTCATTTGGACATGCTTGGATTGGAGAACTCTTCTACTTCTTCATTGTGAAGACATTTGTGGACTTTGGATCTGCAAATTATTCGATCTTTGGGAACGAATCACTCCCTTGGATTGGCGACTTTGAGGGTGTGAAATATCACCTGAATTGTTGCATAATTGGAGTTGGTATTCAGCCATCTCATTGGAGCTTATTGAAAATTCGTTGTTAGGGTTTGTTTTTGGTTGGAATAAGGATTTCAGATTTGCCCTATCATTGGAGAAGCATTTGACAAGAGTTTGAAGACAGGATAAGTGCATTTTCAGAATTGGCAAAGCAGGGTTCGGAACCACATAATTGCTCATATCTCCTCAACCCCTTGGAGTTATTTTTTACGGTTTTACAGGGTTACTACCTAACCCTAGGCGCCCATTTTCCTTGCATTTGGGGGTCCCAAAACCCTAATATTATTTTTATTCAGCAGCCGTACAGGTACGGCCTGGTACGGCTCTGCTAGTTTGGGCAGCAGCTGCAAATTAAGGACAGTTTGGGGGTGCGGTTGGAGGTCTTCATCAACGATTTGCAGCAAAACGTGGTGTTCTTCCATAGTTCTTCAAACCAGGTTCTTGCATTCTGAAATATATGTCAATTTTTGGGTAAATTTGCTGTCATACAGTCATTGTAATAATCAATCCAGAATTGGTAATAAAATAATTTCAGAATTTATTGCATTGTAATTGAAATATAGTTCAATGGCTTTATATATATTGTAATTCTGCGATTATATTCTGAAAGTATCAAATCTGAAATTGCCATATTCTGAATATTGTTACTGTTACACGCCAAGTGTTTGACAAAATTCCTAAGTTCAGTTTGAGGGTTTCTGTGGCCTTTATAGAGAGGGTCATTACAGTGGTATCAGAGCTATAAGTCCTGCCATCCTGTGGAGGTCTTATAGGGAATTTGGAACAGCTGGATAGGAGGGAAAGTGTTTGACGAAATGTCAAAACACTAAAATCAGAGCATGCGACAAAGGCCTTATAATTTCCGCAATACCAAAGCAAGACAAGATAGGATTTCAGACCTGCAGAGCGAACAGTCTAGCTCATCTATCCAGGTGGACATAGAATCCAGTCATACAGACACAGGGGAGGTATTTTTTGATCAAGACTACGACTACAATATGGATAGAGGCGGGAATGCCGGTCCAGATCCGCAAGAGGAAAGATTTTTACAGTTATTAGACACCCTGGCACAGGGATAGCGATTAGCCGAACAAAGAGCACAAGAACAGAATCAGAGAATGGAGCTTATGATGCAGATGATGGCTCGACAAATAGGGTTGAACGCTAACATAGGTGGAGGAAATAATCAGAATGGTCACAATCAAAATGGGAATAATCAAGATGAGAGACATAATGGAGGCGAACAAATTGGGAACAATTTCGGTCATGCCCCCCAGCAAGCTCGGACAGTAAGTTCGAGGCCTATGATTCCTACGTTCCTTCCTAGAGCTCCAGAGCAGCCGGTACCAGAACCCCAGATCACTGACATACAGGATCAGCTGAGGAGAGATTGGGAAGCAGGAGGACCAGATTTTACAGCTGCAATCACCTTTAGAGAGTATATGGATGTGCGGATGAAGCATATGCCCCGTGGACAAGACAGGACTCAAAACTATGAGCTACGAAAGAAAGTAGGAAAACTACAGTTACCATATTATGATGGCTCGGGGAAGTCTACAGCAAGAGCTTGGGTTCAAAAACTTGACACATACTTTCAATTGAATCCTATGTCTAAGGAAGAAGCTATTAAGTATGCAGAAATTCACCTGGATGGGTTAGCACACGAATGGTGGCATCATGGTATGATCACTATGGGTCATGCACACATTACCTCATATGTGGAGTTTACGGAGAGACTGATTGAACGTTTTGATAAGAAAGATCCAGAACTCCATTTCAAGGAATTAGCCCAGCTTAAACAGTGGGGATCATTGGAAACATACATTTCAGAGTTTCAGAAACTTGCAGTGTTAGTAACAGATGTATCTGAACGAAGGCTATTGGTTTTATTTATGGATGGGTTAGTTGATCCGTTGAGAGGGTGGATTAAAGCTCTCAACCCTCCCACTTTGCAGGAAGCCATTAAGAAAGCTCGTGACATGGATTCCTCTTCAGCTTCTAAAAATAAATTTCAGGCAAAGAGTTTCCCTTCAGGAAAAGATAAGGACAGGAAACCCTTTTATAGAGAGGCACAACTACCTAAGGAAGAAAGTAAGAGGCTGGACAAGGAGACACTTAATGACTTGCGTAGGAAGAAGCTATGCTTCTATTGCAAAGGCCCGTATGAGTACGGCCATGACTGTCCTATGAGGCCAAAAGGGAAGGCCAACTGGGCAATGTGGGCTTATTACGAAGGCTCAGATTCAGACGGTTCAGAACATCATGATGAGGATCCTGATGAAGCAGAGGGAGAGCAGGAGATAGACAGTGCAGGGCAAAGGCAGGAAACAGAGCTACATTTACAGGAAGCACGACTGTCTAGTATCCAGAGAGAGGGATCTTTCAGACTTCGGGGAGTCTTGGCTGGACAGAAGGTTATTACATTGTTGGACACAGGTGCCACGCATAATTTCATTGATGCACGATTCGTAGAGAAGCGTGGACTCATTACTGAGGAGTTCGAAGGACTAAGAGTCAAGGTAGCTAATGGATACACTCTTCGTTGTGACAGGATGGTACGAGACTTACCTTTGCGCTTGAACAACTATGAGTTTAAGGCGGACTATCATGTGGTCAACATGGGTGACATGGACATAGTACTTGGGATGCAGTGGCTACATTCATTGAAGGTGGTTACCCTGAGATTAGAAGATATGGAGATACAATTCGAAATGAATGGTAGGATTCATGTGCTAAAGGCTATCCGTAATGGAGACATCAGGACTATCTCATTTAGGCGGCTGGAGAGATTAACTAGGCATAATGATATAGAGTGGGCAGCAGTTTGTACTTTGATACCTACACAGGAGGAGCAACATAAGGCGGAATATCATCCTGATATTCAGAAGTTGAGGATTAAGTACGAAAAGGTATTCAGTGAGATTCCACCAGGCAGGCCACCGGACAGAGGCATTGAGCATATTATTGAGCTGGAGGAAGGTGCTAAACCTATCATGATCACACCATATCGACATCCAAAGCGACTCAAGGATGAGATCGAAAGGACCATTGAGGAGTTGCTAGCTATGGGGCACATCCGACCCAGTAAGTCACCTTTTGCATCTTCTGTTGTTTTCGTAAAAAAGAAGGATGGAACGCTTCGGATGTGTATTGATTACAGGGCATTAAATAAGAGAACCATTAAGAACAGGTATCCTATTCCTCGCATTGATGAGTTGATAGATGAATTGCATGGGGCCTGTTATTTCACGAAAATTGATTTGAGATCAGGATATCACCAGATCAGAGTCTGTGAACAGGATATTGAGAAAACTGCTTTCAGATGTCATTGTGGGCACTTTGAGTTTGTAGTCATGCCTTTCGGCCTGACCAATGCACCTGCCACTTTCCAGTCCACTATGAACAGAGTTTTCCACCATCAGTTGAGGAAATTCGTGCTGGTGTTTTTTGATGACATTTTGATCTATAGCCGATCATGGCAAGAGCATCTAGAGCATTTGGAGACGGTGTTGAGCATTCTACAGAAGGAGTCCTTGTATGCAAAGGAGTCCAAATGTGACTTAGGGATGACCGAGCTGTTATATTTAGGACACATCATTAGTGCAGAGGGAGTGCGGATGGATCCTGAAAAGATTCGCGCTATTGTTGATTGGCCTCCACCAGAGAACCTTACACAGTTGAGGGGGTTCTTTGGTTTATGTGGTTTTTATCGCAGGTTTGTCAGTGGCTACTCACGACATGCAGCTCCCATGACAGATTTACTGAAAAAAGGGGAATTTGTGTGGACTCAGAAGGCACAGGACTGTTTTATGAGATTTAAGGAGATAATGACTACGTGCCCAGTTCTAGCATTACCTGATTTCACGAAGCCATTTGAGCTTCAATGTGATGCATCTGGAGAGGGAGTAGGTGTTGTACTTATGCAGAATAAGCACCCCATAGCTTATGAGAGCAGGAAGCTCAGAGGCCCTGAGCGTTCATTCAGTATATATGATAAGGAGATGTTGGCCATCATGCATGCTTTGGCCAAATTCAGACAATATCTTGTGGGTAGCAAGTTTTGTATTAAAACTGATCATAACAGTCTGAGGCATTTCTTGGGACAGCAGGACCTAAATGATCGCCAACAAAAGTGGGTAAGTAAGTTGCAGGCATATGACTTTGACATCTCATATGTCAAGGGAACTCAGAATGTTGTTGCAGATGCTCTATCTCGAAGGCCACACCTCACTCTTATGGTTCAGATATTAGAGGATTGGCGACACTTGATTATAGCAGAGTATGCCAAGGATACATGGGCCTCCGATATAGTAGAGGGAACAGTGATTGATACCAGATACACACTTGTAGATGATTTGATCATTTACAAGAACAGGATTTACCTAGTCCCAGGATCGAAGGTTAAGCAACTGATTATGAGAGCACTTCACGACTCACCGACAGCAGGCCATCCCGGGTACTTCAAGACTTACAAGTCAGTTCGAGAGCGGTTCACTTGGAAGGGGCTGAAAGCTGATGTTTTGCAGTATGTTCGAGAGTGTCTTGTTTGCCAGCAAAACAAACAAGAACACAGCTATCCGGCAGGGCTCCTACAGCCACTTCCGATTCCCGACAGGAATTGGGAATGCATCTCCATGAATTTTATCACAGGTTTGCCCAAGGTACAAGGACGAGATTGTATTTATGTGGTGGTAGATAGATTAACGAAATATGCTCATTTCTTTCCTATCATCACTACACACTCAGCAACTCAAGTGGCAGAGGTTTTCTTTCGAGAGGTATTCAGATTGCACGGCTTGCCTCAGAACATTGTGAGTGATAGGGATAGCCGTTTCATGAGTCACTTTTGGCAGGAGGTATTCCGGTTATATGGCATGGAGCTTACACCCAGCACTAGCTATCACCCACAAACCGATGGTCAGACAGAAATTGTGAACAAATGGGTGGAAGGGTATTTAAGGAATTATGTGGCAGCTCAGCAACGAGCTTGGGTCAGATGGATATATCTCTGCGAGTATTGTTACAATACTACATATCATATGACTATACAGATGACACCCTTCATGGCACTTTACGGTTATGAAGCACCTAGTTTCTTGGATTTGTTGTTGAGCGACAGCAGGGTACCCAGTGCAGGTGAATTATTACAGGAGAGCAAGGATATAGTTGCTACCCTCAAAGACAATATTGCAAGAGCTCAGAACCAGCAGAAGCAGTATGCAGACCAGAAGAGAACTGAGCGTAGTTTTGAGGTAGATGATATGGTTTACCTCATGTTGCAGCCATACAGGCAATCTACTCTTAAGAAGAGTGGTGCAGAGAAACTTAAGCCACGCTATTATGGACCATTCAGGATTATCAGGCGAGTTGGTGAAGTGGCTTATGAGTTGGAGCTTCCCGCAGACAACAGAGTGCACAATGTGTTTCATGTGTCACGCCTCAAGAAGGCGTTGGGTCAGAATGTGGTGCCTTCTGCAGTATTACCTCCTTTAGATGTTGAGGGAAAATTGATTTTAGTACCAGAATCCATCCTGGAGAGCAGAGAAAAGCAGCTTCGTAGAAGGGTGATCAGAGAATACTTGGTTAAGTGGAAAGATTTACCTGTTGAGGATGCTACCTGGGAGGGGGAGGCTATTTTGCAGCACCCGGCGTTGAGATTGCTTGAGGCCAAGCAATTTCAGGAGGGGCGGACTGTAATGTCCCCTCTTTAGTTCGACATGGCATTAATCATGGATTTGCCTATTCCAGACTCTCGTAGGCAAATGGTGTGGAAAGAGAGTCAATTCTGCGGATCAGATAGCCATATCTTGCTCTTGAAGAAGTGTTAAGAGGTTATATTTTATCATTATGTGATATTGGGGCCCACATGTTATAATTTTAATTTGAGTTGCACTTTTTATTTTATAAAATTACTTTATTATAAAAAGTGCATTATAATGAGAATTTATAAAGGATGTTTCTAGAAGTTCTAGCAACTTCTTAGAAAAGTGAATAAATAGAGGGCTGGGCCTCTCATTTGGACATGCTTGGATTGGAGAACTCTTCTACTTCTTCATTGTGAAGACATTTGTGGACTTTGGATCTGCAAATTATTCGATCTTTGGGAACGAATCACTCCCTTGGATTGGCGACTTTGAGGGTGTGAAATATCACCTGAATTGTTGCATAATTGGAGTTGGTATTCAGCCATCTCATTGGAGCTTATTGAAAATTCGTTGTTAGGGTTTGTTTTTGGTTGGAATAAGGATTTCAGATTTGCCCTATCATTGGAGAAGCATTTGACAAGAGTTTGAAGACAGGATAAGTGCATTTTCAGAATTGGCAAAGTAGGGTTCGGAACCACATAATTGCTCATATCTCCTCAACCCCTTGGAGTTATTTTTTACGGTTTTACAGGGTTACTACCTAACCCTAGGCACCCATTTTCCTTGCATTTGGGGGTCCCAAAACCCTAATATTATTTTTATTCAGCAGCCGTACAGGTACGGCCTGGTACGGCCCTGCTAGTTTGGGCAGCAGCTGCAAATTAAGGACAGTTTGGGGGTGCGGTTGGAGGTCTTCATCAACGATTTGCAGCAAAACGTGGTGTTCTTCCATAGTTCTTCAAACCAGGTTCTTGCATTCTGAAATATATGTCAATTTTTGGGTAAATTTGCTGTCATACAGTCATTGTAATAATCAATCCAGAATTGGTAATAAAATAATTTCAGAATTTATTGCATTGTAATTGAAATATAGTTCAATGGCTTTATATATATTGTAATTCTGCGATTATATTCTGAAAGTATCAAATCTGAAATTGCCATATTCTGAATATTGTTACTGTTACACGCCAAGTGTTTGACAAAATTCCTAAGTTCAGTTTGACGGTTTCTGTGGCCTTTATAGAGAGGGTCATTACAGGAGGGTGGAGGCAAAAGATTCACAATTGACCTGCACACACAAATGGTCGGCGAGGAGGCAGCATCGTCAGATTCAGAAAGTGACGACAAAAGTGACGATGAAGGAAAGAAGAGAATGGAACCAGACGAAGGAGTATTGAGACTTGACGGAGGATCGAACGATGACGACTTGAACTCGGAGAATGGCCTTTACCACTGGCAAATATAAGACTACGAATTGTTTCTGAGTTGCAATATGCTAAGGGTCGATGAAGGTGAGAAAAAGGAGGAAAATGAGTGTCCGGAGGAATACAGAGAAGCAGATGATGCAAAGGAGGTTGCGGCTAAAGAAGGGAAGGACATATAATACAGACCTAGAAAAAAGAAAAATTCCATCGTCCAGTACACAGTGAACGGACTGCACAAGAAGAAAAGAATGCATCGCACCATAAAATTGGTTGAAGGGTGCCGACAGCAAGGAAATAAGTTAGATGTGCGACGACCGCAGGCACTGTGGGCAACGGAGGTGACACAGAACAAACGTAAGGCCTGGCATGACAAACATGACAAACTCAATAGGTTTCAGCCGAGGCAGTTGGTACTCAAGTACGACGGTCAGGATGAAATCAAACAAGAAAGGTTTAAGGCAAGATGGGTTGGACCATATCAGACCTGGGAGGTCGGCGACAATCGGGTGATAAAATTGGAGACATTGGACGAGCAAGAGGTGTCTCCGATAGTCAACGAATTTAAATTACAAATATATGGTGCGAGGAAGACTCCGTTGCTATCACAAAATGGCCAACTGACTTCGTCGTCGTTGCAGAATGGCGACGCCTGGAGGCAAAATTGAGGTACCTCTATATTTTTATTTTTGAGAAAAAAAAATTGGATTATAAAAAATAAATAAATAAAAAGAGAGATGACTGTGCCCACGGGCAACCCCCGTGGAGCTGGTTGTCCCGCGGACATCACACGGCCCTGCGGAAGGATGTTCCGCGGGCAGGTTGTCCTGCGGACATCACCCGCGGCCCTGCGGAAGGATGTCCTGCGGGCACCTGTCCGTGGCCCTTCCGCGGGCAGGTTGTCTCACGGGTACCTGTCCGTGGACATCATCCGCGGCCCTGCGGAAGGATGTCTCGCGGGCAGATTTTCTCGCAGGCACCTGTCCGCGGACATCATCCGCGGCCCTGCGGAAGGATGTCCCGCAAGCAGATTGTCCCGCGAACACATTCCGTGGCCCCGCGGGTAGATGTCCCCGCGGACTCTGCCTTCTCCGCAAACATTTTCCTTCTCTGGGGGACAGCCACAGACTCTGTTTTCTCTGCGTGATTTCCTCCGCAGACGGTCGTTCAAGTAATTTCCGTGGTGGTGCTCCTGTCTTCCGCGGAGTCTTTTGCTACTTTCTTCCTTCCGGCGAGACTGCTCAGTTGTCAAACTTTGCCGCCAAGGCTAGAATGATTGCAGTGCACATGACAAAGTTGAATCTCGAACTCGTGACCAGAATGTTAAGGCACGTTTGTCAAGCAGGCGTTCGGCGCTACAGTATTCGAGAGTCGGGGATGCCGCGGGAAAAGGATGATAAATCTTCTTCTCCCTCTTCTGCGGACGCTCCTGCGGTGCAAATTTCTTTCCAGGTGTTTTGGTTTTCCTCAGGAAAGGTGTGAATATACTTTGTGATCGGCTACGGCATGTAGGAAGCTATTCCATACGTTAGGAAGTGGAGTGGAAGAAGAAGATTGCAGGGTAGCAGGAGGGTTTCTCTATAAAAAAATTTAAAAAAAACGACGATAAATTCAAGTTGTTCGAAATGAGTAGCAGATGATGCCAAAGGGAAGGGGAAGCATCAGTGGTTGCCAGAAAGAGTGTAGAATCGGCAGAAAATGACAGAAATGGTGTGTTCCATGGAGTATTGTGTGGGTTTCGAAGTGCTAATTTGGTCTTGACGGCGAGGGGCGCTGCCCCTCGACCCCGCCGGGGGCATTGCCCCCTAGACCCCCAGTCGTGGCGGATATCAGTCGTGGGAGTCTGACCAGTTGAGAAGAGTTGAAGTTGCTGCAGGCATAGACTTTCTGTGTACCAGAGGCACTGGGAGTAGGTGTTGGCCGGGAGGCTGTCTTGGTGGATGCGTAGAGAGCTCGGGAGGAGCTAATCATCCAGTTGGAGGCAGTGCAGCGACACTTAGCTCAGTGGACCAAGTGTTGGAAGCAGAGAAAGCAACACGGGTGGCTATCAAGGTCATCTTAAGGAGACAGTATTGTGTTAGCAGAGGTTGCGGATGTAACGAGATGAATGTGGAAGTGATGTGATAGAAGCAGATTTTTTGTTGTAGTCACTCTGTTAATGTATTTTGTTTGTTAAATTGTTTCAGATATTTTGTAATAGTCGTCAAGAGACGACTTTTTTTTAGGGGGGATGGTGTCAACCGACTGGATGGTTCCGGCGGTGTTTCTGTAGCCGACGGATTGGCTGTCGTCGATGTTTTGTATTCTGTAGCCAACGAATTGACTGTCGTTAGTGTTTTGTATTTTGTAGCCAACGAGTAAATAGTTTGTAGCAGACATAATAATTGTGGCCGACGGACTCCTTCGGGAAGGTTCGGCGGGTAGTATTTATATCCCATCTGGGATCATTATAAATCATTGAATCATCTACTATTACTGATATT
The DNA here is from genome assembly GCA_028749045.1 of Cupressus sempervirens. NCBI lineage: Eukaryota > Viridiplantae > Streptophyta > Pinopsida > Cupressales > Cupressaceae > Cupressus > Cupressus sempervirens. The sequence continues at coordinate 16,793,332 of CM053784.1, forward strand.
ATGAAGCATAATGTATGTCTGGCATATGCGAATATAATTCTACTATTCTGTTCCATTGTCTGTATGTGTTGATTTCTTTACCAGTACGGTAAACAAACTATACCCAGTTACATACTATCCCCTATTCAATCCATCAACCACAGGTAACATCCATTGGGCAATATTTGAGGTGCGACTTTCGACTGTAAGCTTACTTTTAACCAAGTCCACAATGCATCGCCACTCTTCGTTGACTATGAAAACTTTCTTGACGCCCCTATTGTTCTTCAAAATTCCTTCCCGCTCATGCTTCATAAGATCATTCCTGCATAATAATCTTAGCCACTTTTTCTTCTCTTCCATTGTCATTAGGGTTTTTGTCAATTCTTGTCCTTGGTTGGAAATTCTGAAAACCTTGTTTATCTCCTTCGCCAAGTAGGAAATTGTAACTATTTGCAAGAAATATTGAACTACAAATTTATGGGCTTTGTATCATAGCCAACCACCATCTTTCACAAAATGGACTCAAACTCTTTTAAATAAAAAATGGGCATAAAAATTATTGGATCTACCTCTGCCATGCGCAGCACCTCTTTTAGAGGGTGATTGTCTTTTGTTTTCTCCCACTAGGCGCGACATTGGCTTCCCATTACACTTTCAAAGGTGACATTAGCCGTAGTAATCTTGTCTGCAATTTTGCCTTTGGTTCTTGCCATCTTCCTCACCACCTTCTTAGCCTACAACACTGGGTCTTTCCTCTTTGAATTGATAATTTTTCCTTTGCTCATATTCCCAATGCTTATCTTTACCATTTTGTGATAATGCACCAATACCTAGGTTGCTTCAATTGGTTGCATGCTCCAACAATTACCTAGATGGTTTCTTAATGCCACTTGTCCAATTTACCACTTTTTGAATACCTTGCACACATATTCCTATGCATATGCCTCCTTTTCTTCGGTATGTACGCACCCAATGTCCCCTTCGTCACTTCATACCCAACTTTCAAATTTGCACAATACTCGTACGGCAGGACCTACGATTGCTCGTACAGTAGAAATGTGTATGGAGGAGAGTGCTTGTACAGGAGGAGTTGGTGCTCATACGGAGGAGAGTGCTCGCACGAGAGGAATTTTTGGTACTCGTACGGAGGAGAGTGCGACCTTTTGCACGGAAGGAGTGATCTTATGAAGATTTCCAATCGGATAGGGAAATGATCACAGCCTACAAAGGGTAGAATAGCAGCATTCCAAGTAAAGCTTATTGTATTGATGTCTCCCTTGAAGATAAATTTGTCAAGTCGTTCCACGATATAGCAAAAATCTTTTCTTTTGTTATTCCAAGTGAAATGTCATTGGTAGTTATAATGTCTACTAGGGGATTTTCCATGAACCAATTTCTGAAGTCAATAGTTTGAGTTTCCTTTTGGATTCCTCCTTTTTCATTTAGATTTAACAGTGCATTAAAATCACCCCCTAGAAGGAATTTCGAATAGGGCTCTGAGTTCATATAACCACTGATTTCTTTCCATGTTGCCTTCTTATCTACTATAGGTGTGGGTCCATATACATTAACAATATTGAATTGAATATCACGCTTGCAACTTATTATTCTTCCTCCCATCCAATTATTCCTAGTTCTGTGACATATAAAGTCTACCTTACTTGGGTCCCAAATAATTCCCAATCCACTGGGGGCTCCTACAGCTACATTAAATTCACATTTCCACAGGCCAAGTTTCCTTTTGAGTTGTTCCCCTTCTTTGTTGAGTTTTGATTCTTGAATCTGAACAATTTATGAGTCAAAAAGGGTTAGGTTGGGCTTGAGTAAGCACTTCTTGTTAGGAGCATTTATGCCCCCTATGGCATAAAAGGCAAGATAGATTTAATACAAATACTGCAAGATACAAACTAACACCCTTTTCACAGCATCAACATTCAAATTGGCAGCATTGTCCTCCATGCTACACATCTTCTTTTCCTGAGGGCAGTTTCTTGATGAACAAAAACTCATACCAAACAATAAGACATAACTAATCACATCAATTAAACTGTTTCTTACTTTAAATGTTAAACCAAGTGCCCTGAATTGTTGTTAAAGACAATGGATAGGCTCATGAAGCTAAAGGTCCTATAATTTATGGATGTGAAGGGAAGTCATGTGGAGATAGAGCTCTAGAGACAAAGAAGAGAAGGCCATTAACATAGTACAACTAAAAGTTAGCGGCAAGGGGGATTTCAATCAAAGATGATGCACAGTTGGAAGAGATTTACATACGAAAGAATATACATTAAGGCACTCTTTCCATTAAATCATCAGAACTATTTGCAGCTGCAACTTACAAAATTTAGAGCCCCACAAAAAACTTTAATGCACAAAGACTTTTACAGATTTATGCACTTGCACATTAATGTAAATCAGCAATCCTCTTTCTGTATAACTTGCTCTGATACCATATTGAAAATAGTCAAGCATAGAAAATTGGAACTTTCAGATTATATTCTGGTTAGAAAGGAACCGTCATATCTTTAAGGATGAGGTTTTAGAGGTTCCTCACTTATGGTGGAAAATTCTCCATTCTTTGGGGGATATTGCTTCTGCAAAATGTGACACTTCTGAAACCATGGAACCAGGGGAGGATATTTTCAATAAGCATCTGAATATTTCCCCCTCACATGGAAAACTGCTAAGAAAGATGTGTAAACATCCCTTGCGAAAGATAAGTAGGGTGGGGAATTGGAGTGCCCCTCCGCAGGATATTCTTAAAATCAACACGGATGGGTCTTCCAAGGGAAATCCAAGCCCTGCTGGCATTGGTCGTGTTAGTAGAGATAGTAAGGGGGATGTCTAGTTTGTGTTTTCTATTTATAAAGGTCATCACACTAACAACTTGATGGAGGCCATAGCTATTTTGTATGCTGTGAAGAATGCTTGTGACTTTAGTTGGAGAAGGTTTCTCTTGAATCTAACTCACAAGTGGTGATACGTCTATTGAATCAGCAACATTTTGAAGTTGTTAGTTGGAAGTTAGCTTTGATTGCGGACCAGATTCATAATTTGTGTACTTCTTTGGAGTCTGCTACTTTCACTCATATTCCTTGGGAATGGAATAGTCTTGCTGATTGTTTGGCGAAGTGGGCTTCTAACCATATGTGTAATTGGAACATTGTTGATAAGGCTCAACTTCCGATGGGCTTGTCCCATCAACTTGATCGCTTGGTTGATCTTGACGAGGCTGTCTGATGCCCTTTCTCTGTTTGTTCTTGTTTCTCTTTCAGATTGAATAAATTTTCGCCCCTCCTTTATTTCAAAAAAAAAATGCATATACAATCAGCAACATCTAGTTGTGCTAATTTCATCCGAACTAATAGTTTACATTCATATGTTTTTTAATAAATACTATTCATATTACCTTCCCAAAACACAACCTCCTTCCATTTAATAGATAATCTAACATTGATCGCCAGACAAACATTTAATAAACATTAATAATGTGTTCGTCTATTTTTTTTAAACTAGACTATCTATACTAGGTATATATGTCATATAATATCCACCAATTTTCAAAATATTCAGGTTATGAATACAAATGCATTCTAGAAGCTCCCTAGCTCTCAGCTAACCATTCTTGCAAAACGGTTACGCCTAAATCCTTATATCTTCTATAGGTTACTGTGACCAATAGAAAAGCAAGTCGTTTGCTTGCATCTCTGTTTTCATTTTAAGGAAAAGCTATTTAGTGTTCGTGTAAATAACCTGAGAGCAATGCAATTGTACCCTAAGAGTAAAAATCAAGAAGAAAATGCAGCGTACCTGCAAATGAAGAATCTGAGAAGCTCAGACGAGCAGCAGCGCATCTTGAGGGAGAAAAAGTGGCAGAGACATTAAATTTGGTATTTGAAATCAAACTGACAGAGGAGCGTGGGAATCCATTGAAGGTTGCTAGGCACGCTAAACCCATCTCTTCGTAACGCCCGACACGGGGCCTCTGCTCTAAACGTATCCTTTATTGGTTTGTTTCTTACCTTATCCTATGAGCATAGTAGTATCAAACGGATAGAATTCACGGCTGAGATTTTGGAGTGTTTTTTATTTTTACTAGAAATATGAATGAATAAATGTTTTTTAATGACATCCACAAGACCAGAGGAGTCTAAGGGATTGAATATCAATTCCACTAGGTAATTTCCAAATTCCTTTCTATTTTTAATCTTGGTATGTATCTTAACCAAAAATCACTTTGGATGAGTGGAATTAAGGCTAATGTTGAAGAGCATATTTTTCAAAGTAGAGTTGTATGATGTAGTCATGAAAAATGTTAATTATATTAGGGAAACACTTTTTTATCAAAAGCTGTTAAAAGCAATATAAACAAGTGGCATATAATGGTTAGTACTTACCGTTAGTTTTAGTATAAAATTTAATTTTCATTTAATAAATTTATTATAGTATATAGAATATTTAAATTAATAAAAATATTATATAGTATTTTTATAATAATAATATATATAATAGTATTTCTTAAAAGATTATATAATATAAATATATATAATATTTGTAATTGAATGAAAACAATTAATTTGTAAAATATAATATTAAAAATCTTAAATAGTATCAAAGTATCATGTTTTAAATCCGAGTTAAAATAATATGAATCACTTTATTAAAAATATAACTCTTAAAAACTATCATATTTTACAATTCACGAAATCCGGTCCATATAAAAGTTAAAATGGTTCATCCAATCAAATCATAGAAAAGTATTTTATAGAAATTGGATTGTTTCAAAAAGTATTTATCGATAAGTATCGATAAGTTGGATTGTTGTTACCTATGGCAATAACTTCATCGATTGTCCATTTTTCATCAATCATCATTGTAATAAAGTTTCACTTCCTAGGCTTAGTGATAAGCCTGATCGCACTGACCTATGGCGATATTTCTTTCACATTGTAAATAGCTTCCTTGTCGTCATTGTAGGACACATCAAAGTAGCAACCTTCATCGTTGTAGCTATAGCAATAAGAAGAAAAAATTAAGGTCATGCATGATTGACCAATTTCCATGAGTCGCCAGGTATATTTGTAGCTTAGTGGACATTGCTTGATGTAGGAAACTATAATATGACAACTACTTGTGTACATGGCATTCATTCATTCATTGTTGACCTTTCAACTATTCCACAGTGTACATCTTCATGAAGAGAATCATCCGTCAATCTAAACTTAAGTGGATGCTTGAGATGAATTGTTAGACTAGGCCCATCCTTTGTAAGCTTGGGGAAATCTATGGCTTCTGTCACATAGTGAACACTATTTGATGAGCATCTTCCTTCGCGAGGATATGAGCATTGTTAGATCTGCAAGATCTTTAGCTTCACACTTAGGGCACTTTAAGTTGGATCTTTAAATCATGTCCATCGATCTTCATCTCATCTGATAGTTCGGACTTAATCTCCAAGAGAAATTGACTTTCCAACTTGTGACATGGACCTCCAGATGTATTTTGCATTGCTAATTTGATTTCAACCTTCATTCTTGCCACCTTTGACTAGGATATTCACCATTGTTAAACATATTGAACATTTCTAAAGGTTTACACTACTTCCTCTGTATTGATTAGATACTTCAACCTACTTCCATGGCCTCACGGCCGATTTCAATGAGCTTGGTTTTATTTCATTTAGTCTCAGAGATGAACTTGCTTGCTTAGACCGTGTCATTCTTGTTGCCATATCCTTTTGTGTTAATGTAATCTTTCCTTCAACTGAGCCTGTTAGGATGAGAGTCTTTGAACATACATTAGAGCTTTATCAAATAGATATTTTTCATCTCATCTTTGGGGTATGCTTGACACTTACCCACCCATCTAGACACACATAACAAACAAATAAGCATTGAATTCCTGCTTGATTAAGCTATGAATGGGAGGTGATGAGGTAAAAAGCCTTCCTAGTCATCACCTAGACATGAACATTGACTTGATTGGACCTGACTTGACAACTAATTGAAGCTCAAAACTAGGGAACTAAAAGTTGCTCTAACACAATGTTCATTTTGTACAATGTCTAAATGTCATTATATATTTTTATTTTTAGTATTGCAAAACTTATATATAATATAACTTTTAATTAATTTATATATTTTTCCAAAAGTAATTGGATAACAATGATAATGCAATCTATGTTCACTTTTCAATATAATATCTTTCTTCATTCACCTTTATTCATACAATTTATCTCAAGAACTTTTTATGGAGGATTTTTTTATCTACAAAATCATTTTAGCTTCTTGATATGAGAACATGAGCCTTAGGTTGAACCCTTCCAGCTAAGAGCCAAGGACTAAGTATCTATTCTACCAAATTTTCCCCAAGGCACAATCCTACTCTCATCTTATATGGTTTCAGATCATTTCACTCAACTAGACTTGATTCATGGTGGACTCATTAAGAATCTTTTAACTTCACCAACAAACAAAGGGTACATTGACTAATTGTTTTGTATTTTATTTATACATACATATTTTCATTATGGCATGTATGTTATAACTATATGTCTACCTATGCATTTATTCTCGGGATTGGCTAATCTCCAGACAATTTGTCCATGCCTAAGACCATGGTATGACCATGTCATCCATCCAGTGTCGGGGTGTTGAGTGATGGGCATGACTGAAATTTTGATGACCATCAGAACTGTGGTTGTTTCTCCTAGCCGTGTGTGGATACAATAAGTCATCAATTTACAGTAGCATTAAAAATGGGAGTTGTGGTTTCTTAACTATGCATTAGGGTTGATTGGTAGGTCTGATTTGAAAATGTTGGTAAACTGGTAGGTGTGAGTTTGACAAGTAGATTGGTAGGTGTTAACTTCACATGATTGTTTTTCCATGGTTGCAGTGACTAATAATTTTATCGATCATTTTATTTCCATTTTTCTTTGGCTTTGGCTTCTTGGTGTGGCATAGCGTAGTTCCTTCTACATAGACCTGTGAGAGAAAAGCTTATTTTTGTTACTTCATAGATCTAGTATTGGCTACTACAAATACCTTGATTTTGCAATTTCTGGGTAAGAAAAATGTTTTATATATTGTTGTATTTTATTTAACTCATCCATGTCGATTCAATTTGAAATGGGAAGCCACTGATCATTTTAATAAATATTTATTTATTCGTAGATCAGTGAGTTGATAGTTGCATCTTCATAGATCTGCTACGATACGGAGCATACTTTTGTTTACGGGGGCAAGTTAGTGAGAAAATCATTGCATCTTTTTTAAAAGGTAAGGTTTTCTTAATATATCACTCTCCATTTTTTCATGTCTATCGGGTTATCTTATTTATCTGTGATCATCTATGTTTTCAATATTGATAAGGGCATTTCTCTAATCCATCCTCCCCATTCATAGATAGGTGCTTCCTTAAATAATTATCAAAAATAATGATGCATTTGGGCATATGCCCCTCCATTTTATTTTATGAAGAATAATGATTATGATTAGATAATTGTAAGAAATCAAGTAAAATGAAAACTAATAAAACAATCCAAGAGAGCTTAATGTGAAGAATATTACCATAAACTAAATGAGCTTCACAATGGATCAACAAGAATGGAGTCAAGAGATTTTGAAAGGGGAAAGCAAAGAAAACCCCTTGTGTAATATTATAAATGGAAGACGAAAGCCCTAAGAAAGGAGAGAGAAAGAAGGTGGAGCAAATAGCTCATTACAATAACATCAAGATGATGTGTAGAAGAAGTGTGGAAGAATGAGAGAGGCATCTCTTTTATAGAGATGAGAAAAGAGTTGCATGTGTAACTCCCATTCCTATGAATGCCACCATTCATAATAAGTGTGTGCAAAGTGTCAATATCCTCTTAAGGAGGAATAACTATTTTCCTAAATAAAAGAATTACAAAAAATAAGTTGTCCTTACACATGGACAATAGGACAAGAAAATGACATGTCCTCCACATGTGGACTAGAGGACAAACAATATAAGGATACCTTGGTTTATCCCATATAATAAATAAATACAACCAAAGAAAGATTACTAATTCTAACATCCCCCTTTAATCTTTGCTTGGGGAGATATTATCAAAGGATGTCAAACCCAACTTGATTTTTTGAAATATTGTCATTGTGCAAGAGGTCTCTTATTAGCATGGGTACATTGTTGGAGAGCCAAGAGAAGTAGATAGTCCTTCAAGTGTGTTACATCGTCAAGTGGATTCATGTGGCATAGGATCTGTACAACAAATAATGATGTCTTGCATGTGCCTTGATGGATTACCTGAAACATAAAAACAAGAAACAAGACAACTATCCACAAGGATAATTTCATCTTATATTCAAGTTAGAAACTTTTTAAGCATAAGTAAACTCTCATAGAGTAAATTGAAATACAGTGATAAATATAAGTGTAGCTTGGTACCACAAAAAACAAGATAAATCATATTCTGCAAAGAACAAATATGTTATCAAAACTTTCAAGAAAAGACCATAGAAAAGGCTAGCTAATGAATCCAACATTAACAATGCATCAATCACGTGGATATAGACAGTCCACTAATAAGTCATTTTACTACAAGTTGATGGGTGATCAATCCATAACCTACATGACTCATGATTTAAGCAATGAAGTATACATAACATTTTCAAAGATAGCAAAGGGCAGTAATATGAGTATTAACAATCGATTGCCTTCAAATAAGAGTAAAATGCCTTCAAGATGGGTCATATTAACTGAATTTGGAGGGAAACTCCAAGAATAAATGGTATAAAGCATAAATTGCCAATATGGCAATAGAATGATGCTAGAAAAGCATAAATTGCACTTATGTGCTAATCAGTAGAACAAAATAAATGATGAAGGCAATAGTGTACAATAACTCATAATCTGAAGGAATAAGAAAGAGCTCAAAAAAAAATTTACAAATGTGAAATATATAAGAATGCACTAATAAGTGACAAGTCATAAAGACGCAATAATTTGTATATTTATCAAGATATATATGTGGGCCCCCATATATATACACACGAATAAATATACCTAAAATATCATGATATGAAATCATGCAAAGACAATTAAGATCATATATAGAACATAATTTCTAGGCAACATACTAAAGAGAAATGTCAAAGGTGATGAAAGAGAATCATTAACATCAATCAATATTTGCAGTAATTAATCCTCCTAGGTTGAAGTCCACCGATTCTGAAAATTGATCTCGTTTACTAAGTAATTTTTGAAACCATTTAGTTTTCCTCTTAATAGATTTATCACTGGAGGAAGAGTCATGATGTATGAATGTACCATTTGTTTCAACATTAGCTTGATTACCATTATCAACATTAACATTATTACCATGTTCTATAAATTCATAATTACCATTACCACTATAAGAAAGAATAAGAGTAATAAAGGTAGATATATGAGAAGTAGGGTTTGGAGAAGCAGGTTGGTCCTCCACTAACACAATTCTGCTTCCACTAAATTGTTCATTTTGAGCATTAGAAGAATCATGTACATCATTTTCTGCAAGACAAACATTTTGTGCTATGTGCACTTTATTAGTAATGGGATTATAAGCTTGATAACCTTTGGTAATTTGCATGTTTTCACTCATGCACCCAGTACATGCAATCTTAGGAGGTAAATTTTCAACTGTATTAGATGAGATATGATCAGTTTTCAAATGAGCAAGCCTTTCATGCTCCATATTAAAAGCAATATCTTTGTGCAAAGAGTGTCTGGAAGAAGTAAACTTAGAAAATTTAAATAAGTTATCATGACCTAACTTAGCATTAGCAATAACTTCATTAGTATTAGGATCAATAACAGTGCACATGTCCCTAGGCAATTCAACTTTGTAATCTTGACATAATTTAACAATAGAAAGAAGATTGTATTTCAACTTAGGAACATAAAGGACATCATGTAATTTTCCATTTGGAATACTAACATTACCAAATCTTTCAACTTTGCAACTATGATTATCAGCTAATTGAATTGAAATATTAGAAGGATCGAGTTTTAAAGAATCAAACACTTCTTTATGAAAAGTAACATGTTGAGATGCACCAGTATCAATAATCCATTCTAAATTTTTAGGAACATTGTAACTAACAATAAAAGCATGACGAGATGGATGAGAGTTTTGATTATTGTTATTGATAAGTTTCTTATCTTTTTATTTTTAAAAACAATTATTAGTTACATGACCATCTTTCCCACAATAAGTACAGTGTGGTTTTTTATTAGATTGATTAGGATGAGTATTATTACGATGTGTGTTTGGATTATTATTATTATTAAAATTATAATTATTGTGATTATTATTATTATGAGTATTGGGAGAATCATTATTAGAAGGTTTGAAATTCTGATTTTGACTTTTAGAGACAAAGACATATTCATTAGATCTAAGAATACCAAATTGTAACAACTTAGCTTCCTCTTGATGTAACAAATTTTGAAAAATACTATAAGTTAATTGAGTAGACAAAGTAAGAATAGCAAGTTGAGAATGAACATTAGTGATAAATTGTTGAAATTGTCTAGGAAGACATTTCTTTAAAATAATGGTAATTAATCTAATATTAGTGAGATTAATGCCTAATCCAATTAGTTGACTTTTAATGTAATCAAATTTAAGTAAAAATTCATCCATGGATTTGAAATCAATATACCTCAAGTCTTCCAAATTGTCTTGCAATTGAATCTTGTGTGATTCAGATGGCCTGTCATACATTTGCTTTAAAATATCCCAAGCTTCGTGGGCAGTAGTGCAATGAGCAATTAGAACATATAAATCAGGGTTAAGGGAGATACTAATGAGGCCAAGGGCTTCCTCATTTTTAGTATTCCATGCATTTTTTTCATCTTGTGTAGCCGAGGTATTGGGAACTACAGAAGGGTCAGTAGCAACATCTTAAATATGCTTAAATTGAAAAATAAAGGAGAGATGTGTTTTCCAAGCATGATAGTTAGAGTTATTCAACTTAATTTCTCGAATTAAAGTTGACATGATTACAAGATTAATGAATCTAAAAAAAACCTCCTTGATTTGAAAAAATCCCCTCTTTTACATATAAAAACATATAATTTTTTTTAAAAACAAATTCGAATATTTAAAGTACTTAATAAATTTTTTTAATTTTTTATGAAATTAAAAAAGAGCTTAAAAAGGTTAAGTGATATAAGAACTTTTTAATAATCCAAAAGTTTCTTTAAAAACAACTTCTAATATTTTAAAAGGTTTTCATAAAAAAATTATAGAGGAAACATTTCTTACCCTTAAGTCAAAGAAAAATCAAGATTTCTTTAAATATTTAATAATATATGATCTCCTTTATATGCTTAAAAGTCCCACGTGGTTTTCCTTCAGAATTAATTTATTAAAACAAATGTTTTAATGATTTGAAGGTTTCCAAAAAAACTTAAAGTTTTCCTTTTAATATTTTTTTAAAAAATGTTCTTTTTAAAACTTAAAGAGCATTACGTGGCTGAAATTTGAAGGGCAGTAATTTTTTATACTAAAAATAGCAAGAATCTTTCTCCTACAAAGAACTGCAAGTACTTATGAAATTGAACAAAAAAAAAGCAAGAATCTTTTTATTTTGAAAAGTGATTATCAACAGAGAAACCAAAATAGAATATTTAAAGAAAATCAATGGCATACGTTACAACTAAAAATCCAAAAAACTTTCAAACTAGATAAATGATAACAAACCTATAACTTTTAAATTATATTAAACAAAGGAGGTTTGGGTAGGAAAGGCAAGAAATGGCATCTCCAAACTGTATTCAGTCTTGTCTTGAGATCGTGGAAAATAACATTTCAAGCCTAAAATAATTTTTCAATTACAAAAGAAATGGTGTCTCTTCTTCAAACCTTTATGTCTCGGCTGCAACGACTCTATGAAGAAAAAAACACCGCCTATTGTTCTTCTTCTTTTTTTAGTTTGGTATTGTTACCATTGCTTTTTATGGGTTTCAAGTTTGGCTGCAATGACTCTGTAAAGAAAAAGAATTGGTCGTTTATGTTTTTTTATTGTTTTAATTCTGTGATTTATGCTTAAAGAGCGATTTGGTCATTTTGAAATAAACTGACATCAAAACCCACACTCGAATATAAAAAATAGATAAAATCTTGAGAATTTATTGAAGACTGAAAATTGCAAACACTAAATATTTCAAAGCCTAAATACAACTATTATACTTGTGAATCAAAAACAGTGTTCAAATGGCAAATGTGTACCATACATGAAGGCTCACGCAATGAGATGAGAAAGGTTTAGTACAAAAAAGCAAAATTCTAAACAAAATGAGAAAGATTTAGTACAAATTAGGAAACCACAAAGATGCTATAAGATATATAAAAAAAAAAAATTAAAATTTTTAAAAATAAAGAGATATAGATGACAATAAGATTAAATTTTCAACAAAGATTTGAATTAAAGATTAAATATTTAAGAAGGTTAAAGATGAGAGAAATTTAATTAAATTTTTAAAGATATATGAAATAGATTTAACTAATTAGAATAAGTAGAATAAAAATAATAATCACACTTAGGATTATTGAAGTGTTTCTTGCAATGAAAATATTAGGAAATTTTATTTAATTTTAAATATTTAATTAGAAAAAAATGCACAATTTAAATGCTATCAAAATAAGTGATTGATAAATGCTACTTGTTTTGGCAGCATGCCTTTCAAAACAAGATTTTAAAAAAATGATATATTTTGTTTAAATAGAAATACCCTTTGGCGGCAAGCCTTCCAAAAAGGGTTAGTAAAGAAATGATAATTTTTTTTATAAAACCTACACACACAAGCTATTAGAATGAGCAAAAAACCACAAAAAAAATTATTCTCTCAATAGTGTCTCCAAATAAGATTTGCTCCAATGAATGGCAACCTTCAACACTAAACTCAAAACAAGGATTAGTAACCAAGCTCTGATACCATGTAAGAAATCGAGCAAAATGAAAACTAATAAAACAATCCAAGAGAGCTTAATGTGAAGAATATTATCAAAAACCAAATGAGCTTCACAATGGATCAACAAGAATGGAGTCAAGAGATTTTGAAAGGGGAAAGCAAAGAGAACCCCTTGTGTAATATTATGAATGGAAGAAGAAAGCCCTAAGAAAGGAGAGAGAGAGAACGTGGAGCAAATAGCTCATTACAATAACATCAAGATGATGTGTAGAAGAAGTGCGGAAGAATGAGAGAGGCATCTCTTTTATAGAGATGGGAAAGGAGTTTCATGTGTAACTCCTATTTTTATGAATGCCACCATTCATAATAAGTGTGTGCAAAGTGTCAATATCCTCTTAAGGAGGAATAACTATTTTCCTAAATAAAAGAATTACAAAAAATGAGTTGTCCTTACACATGGACAATAGGACAAGAAAATGACATGTCCTCCATATGTGGACTAGAGGACAAACAATATAAGGATACCTTGGTTTATCCCATATAATGAATAAATACAACCAAGGAAAGATTACTAATTCTAACAATAATTGATTAGTTAAAACTTGAATAAAAATATGCTCCCTGGTGTGTGGATCTGTGCACTAGAGGGCTTTCCTTGGATCTTAAATTCGCCCCTTAAATTCAATATTTTCATTGAGTGGGTTTTTAAGTTTAATTGGTCTGGAGTGTATATTCAGTCTCATAAAGACCCTTTAGATGGAGGAAATAGGTGTCCTAGTGAAGGGAAAAGAAACTTGTTGATGTCTACCCCATTGTGGAGGCTTAGATATGAAACGAATTTCCTTTACTTATGAATTATCTAGGGAACTTACTCGATAGAGATACCTTGTAAGTTGGTTTATAAGGTCTACAATGCAAATGAAATTCTCAAATAATTTCTTCAGAATGATGTATGTAAAACCTATTTCGTATTCAAATTACCAAACCAATGAGTAGATCTAATAAAATAAATAAAAATCAAATTCACACAAGAAACAACAGATTAATTATAACTCTATATCATCTAATTCACATAGAAGTGAATGGTTCTAAGATATAAGTTGGTTTCAGATATTGGTCTAACTCACTATTTTGTTGTACAAGCAAAAATAACCTGCTCATATGAGTTGCGGTTGTAGTTGTAATGGTTGTGAGGTCGTTTGATTCCTTTACTCAAAAATAACACATACCAATGATATCTCTTTTGTACTATTACTTACATTCATATCAGATTGAAAACCATCAATTAGTAATCTAGTATAACTGATTGGCCATGCCTAAGTCCAATAACATAACAAATTGTCCATCCCTAAGTTCAAGAACAATGTAATCCATGTTCTCTTTTATGGCACAAAAGAATGGTATAATGCAAAAATAACTGGTAGAATGGTCTACCTCTTAAATTATGCCTATGAGTATAGATCATAATCAATATGTATAATCATACACAAGAAGGTGTAGTCTTACAGGCAAATAGTATGATTATAGTCATAAATTGAATAATCAAAAGAGGATTTATTCATATGTTGTGCTAAAATCTTGGTTCATGAATACTCTCTACAACCTAAATATATATATGTCATATTTTATGATCTGTCATCCACATGTTTGAAGGGTTTAAAGCCAATGACAATACACCATATACACACCAAGGTGTAGTCTTGGAGACAATCATTATAATTATACGATATGCAACAAAATTCCATCACAAATGTAGCCTATGATTTTCCTTATGAAACAAGTTTAAATATAGATAGATGAAAATATTGGATGAACTCCATAATTAATGTTTTAGATAATGAAGCAATAATTTGTAGTGTGTTATGTTCAAAACACAACATCATGAAAGTTTTAGTAAATTGAGGGTGTTGAATGTATCAAGAAGTTGTGTTCATAGTAATAGTCATGTTTTATTATTGCAGCCTCTATAGGATGTTAAATTTAAGTGATAAATTAAAAGCAATCAGCACTTCACTTGAGGCACCCTACATTAGGGAAAGAGTGGAGCCTTATGTGGATATGAAAGAGGTGTTTTACACTAGCGAAAGAGTGATGCCTCATGTGGATACAAAAAATATGTTGGTAAGATGTAGTGGTTTAAATACACACCAAAAAAATTATCATCTGAGTACAAAAAACAATGTTTAATTCTTTTTATTCTCCTTCTTAGGAGAGAAAGGTTGTTGTGTTGAGGACTTCTCCCAGGTTTTCTAGAGATGGTCATGTGAGTGTGACTATAAAATTCATTATCATTTACAGCCATTTTGACATCGTATAGTTTGAATGATAGTGTGTGGATAGTTCCCTTGATGTATAGTTAATCTTAGATAAAAAGCGACACACTTAGAGTGGTGGTTTTTCCATTGAGGGAAGTAGTGAGAGATGTTGCAATTGGTCTTGGATGTAGTGAGAGAATTACAATTGAGAGCAACAAAGATTTAGATATCATTGGCAAATTCGATAGTGATGTTGGTGGTGACAAGTCCTTGATTTGTACTAAGGTTTAAATTTTGTATTCATTATTGATAAATGATGTAATCCATACAAAGATGGCACTCGTTTGTTGTATAGTTACATGATATAAGTTTTGTTTGTATGGAAATGTTCAATTTTGTGTTATGGTCTAGTCTGTGTAGGGGGGTCAATACAAAATTGAAAATTTTGCCCAAAGGAGGATATATTACTACCTTGTTGAAAGTTGTTATGTTGATGGGGAAAGAATTTTTGGGACATTGAAAGGATGAACATGCATAGGATGCAAATTCATAACCTCCCATTTATTTAAACACCTGTCCCTAAGTGACATTTTGTAAGCAATAGCAAGCGATGTCGTTATGAGTCAAAATCAATAGGATAAATCTTTAAGAGGATGACAAGTGTTGATTACTAGATGAGGATCAGGTTTGAAGCCCAAAGAAGGCATTTACAATAGTGCATATACAAACTGCACAAGGTCTCCTTAGTTGAACTCCTTTAGGAAGAGGTTCTAGTCAAGATTGAAGAGGAAATGTGTTACTATGAGAGTGATGAGTTGAGGAATGAGAGACCAAAAAGGGTCCTAACATTGGTGAAGAGAAGAGATTACATGGTATGATCAGTCTGATATAATAGTTTATGCTTTATGCCAACAATCCACGCAAAAAAATCAACAACTTAAGAGCAATTTGCTAATATTCAGTAAATGTACCATTGATAGGGGTCTCCATCTTTAACTAATAAGGGTTGTGTGGACGGTATTGTTGAAAGTTTAATAGATGCACCACTATCTTCCTTAGTTTTAGGTGACAAGAGTTGCTTGCGATGATCTTGTGGATGATGGAATAAGTCTGGTAGAAGGAAAAAACCTCTATAAGATCGAATAATGTAATATTATTTTTCTGTCTCTGTAAGATCAAATAACTAGGAACAAAAAATATTATATTTATGTCTCTATAAGATTGAATAACATATTATTGTTATTTTTTATTTTCACTACTCATGTGTTTTGTGTGCAAAAAGAGGGGTAAAAATTTATTAAGACAGAAAGGAATACAACAAGGAGAGCTCAATAAGGAGCTCGATTATGAGCAACAAGATCATCAAATTCTTGCACCATCTCAAAGGACAGTTACCCCCTATCCCTAATATTCCAACCCGGATCATGACTAGAAGCCCATTTGGCTAAACAATCAGCAGTTCTATTCCATTCACGAGGAATATACATGAACCTAATGAATTGAAAAGAGGAAGAGAAGAAAAGAATCTGCTTAACAACAGTGGCTAGCTGCCAACTAACATCCTCAAGCTCTTGCGAAGAAAGCCTGTTCACCACCACCTGGGAATCCGACTCACAAATAATCTTACTCCATCCCCGCAAGCAACACTGTTCCACAGCATATAAAATAGCCTAAGCTTCCATGAGATTGTTAGTATAATCACCCTTATGAACTGAGAAGAAAAATTTAACATCCCCAGAACTACAATGAGCCACTCCACCAATACCAGCCGGACCAGGATTCCCATGGGAAGAACCATCAGTGTTAATTTTTAGAACTCCACGGGGAGGAGGAGTCCAGTGCCCATCCCGGTTAACTCGACCCTTCCTCTAATGGTGAAGCTGCCTGGACATAGAAGGAAACCTATGAGCTGCAACCCCATCCTGCAAATGAAAATTGAGGCGATTATAGATAGCAAGATCAACCGGATCCATACCCCCATCAAGCTCACACTTCACAAGAATAGTTTCCTGAAGAGAATGTGATATTTTCCACCAAAGATGCAAAACACCAAGCCAAACATCTTGGAATATGCAACAATTCCTCTCCAACCAGATATGCCAAAGCATGAAAGATGGGCCAGCAATCCAAGCAGCATGGAGAGAAGAAGACTTGGAGGGAGCACTACCCAAGCGGGCCCAGAACTCAGGCAAAGAGGAAGCATGCCGACAAGAGCAACCCCAAGCGCTCCACCAAAGGTGCCATATCTGAGTAGAATAGGAGCAATGGAAGAACAGATGGGAGACAGACTCCTCGCCATTACCACACAAAACACAATAAGAGGGGCCCTGAAATCCACGTTTACAAAGATTATCCCAAGTAAGACAATGGTTGTGAGCCACTAGCCACATGAAAAAATTGCACTTGGACCAAGAAACTTTATTCCAAACTTGCTTCCACCAAGGGACTTCAGCATCCCCAAATAATTGTCTAGTTATCTCCTGATACCCAGCAGAGACATGATATTTACCAGACAAGGTACTACCCCAAGCCAAAACATTTTGGTTTGATATCTACAAAATTGGAACAAATGTTTTATTCTATGTCAGTCATCCGCCAAGAAAGACATTATTGCAATAACAATTGACTATCAAGATGGGCATGTCCTTGCACTCTCGATGTTTACATGTTAGGGTGTTAAATTGACATCAGTGAAATTCAGGAGTGGCAATAAGTCAGTGTTAGGAAAGCATAGACAAGAAATGTTGGTTAATAAAAGTTGAGATTAAAGATAGGGTAAGTATTATTGGGTTGATGCAGATTATGCATTATTTGACACATATATTTTTAGTGTACCACATGGAGTGTTGTGAATTTCATTATAACCCACTCTTAATGGTAATGGTGGTGCTTGGGAGACTTTAGTTTAGTATACAGACCATTCATAGTGGTGCCCATAACATTTAATACTTATGATGTTTCGCTATATGTAATGCAAGTTAACAGTGCTAGGGTTTCCTTTAACACTCCATACATAATGGAGGCCTCAGATGGAGATGTACGTCATGTAGTTTTGATTAATGCAAATTGAAAGATTGGTTATGAGTTAATGTAATTTGAGAAAGTATTTTATAATTTTTTTGGGGGTAGGACATGGTGAAAAGACTAGTTGGAACTACAAGGTCCCTCCCAATAGAGAATCAACAATCTATACCACTTGATACTCCAAAAAATGTAATGCCCTCTTTGCATTATATGGAGCTCTATATATTTCAAAGTGTGACGAAAAACCCTTCAATTGGCATCTTTGTACAAGATTGTGGTGTAAGAGAAACAACATTTTCAAATATCAGTTTGGGTGTTGACATGAATGGTGAGGATGCACCCATGGAAATGAGAATGAAAAGTGAGAAAGATGGGCATGATGAGTCTGGCTCATTGGATATGTCATAGAGTCTTCCTGAATCAGTAAATGCCATAGTTGTGTCAATTTTTCATTTTGCAAGCAACTATATTATTATAGTTTGGATAGAGAACCTCAGTTTCCTCTAAGCATCTTTTATAATTGCAAGGAGCGGACAATGATGGACAATCCAAAGAGGAAACAGTTTGCTCTTATGGTATTGATAATAATGTACACCTACTATGTGAGGGTAAATTGGTAAGTAAAGGCATCATCGAAGGTGTGGGAAGGATGTGATGTGCCACAACAAACGACTATGTGCAGGGACTACCAAAGTGAAAATTGTCGAGGTTATTGACCCGAACGCTAGACTGCCCTACCCTTATTCTTTTTCTAAAGTTACAAGATACTCATTAAATAATTTTGTAGTGTGGAACATATATGACCTATCCTGTAATACATGTTTGATGTAGCATAATGTATTATTCTCTTTATCTTCTTTTTTTTGTGCCTACATTAATAGTTTATCAATGTCTTCATATATTGATGTCATTTATTTGGATGTTGTACTCATCCAACTTGTGTGCATAACTTTACGCTAAAGTGGTGGACACATCGAAGGTGGCTAAAGAATCCAACGATCCCCTTCCTATACTTAAAAGACATAGTCTCATAATTAAAATCTTAGGTATAACCCCTCCAACGGTGTACAAGAACCCCAAGAGGTGTCATAGATTTTATGAAAGCATTAACTCACTTGCCCAAAATAGAGGGTGGAGGAGGAAATGAGGGGGTCTCACTTGTCTAAGTAGTGTATACAAAATCGGTAGTAGGGTTACTACACTTTGTTCATGTTGTGGCTCAATATCTGCTCTTGTTCAATTACATTAGATATGATGCACATTCATATTGTGTAATCATTTCCTTAATATTTGTTTAATATGTTACTATTTTAAAACATTATTTCCAATTGAGTTCAATGGTTGAAACTATGCATTCTCATTTACGCATAAAATATGTGGTGCATTTTCTAGGCATGTTGATTTGTGGCACTTTCTTGATATTGTGCAACAAGTGAGGTCTTAATTTGGCTGCCATGATTGGTGAATGTTGTCTATTTCTATAGTGTTTTAGAATAGTAAGTGTTCATTTAATGATTCATAATGTATAATATATTAATTACATGTCTAATGGAGTCAAATTAATTTTGTTATAAACTTGTTGTCATTAAAGAACTTTTGATATAGTGGTTGTTGTATAGAGTGAATATAGTTTAGTTATAATTATTGTCTATTCATTATTGTTTATTGTATTGGTGATGACTAAATAGGATCACATTTTTGATAAGAGGTGCACTTCATTTGAAGGGCATGCCATATTTAATTCATATATACTTGCATTTTGCAATTATGTTTGTTAATTCAAACTTTAATTCAAGTTCAAAGGTGGACTCCCTTCATCCATATTTACTCCTATGCCTTCACTTGCCCACCACTCTTTTAAGGGTTTAGGTAATTGAAAAGGAATGTAGTTTATGTCTGATAAATTGTATGATTTGATGTATATATTGTATTATATGAATGTATCTTTATATTTAAGCATGTATGTGTGCATGCTTATTAATACATACATAAATATTTATTCTATTATATATGTAAAATCTAGATAGAAATGTGTATAAAAATCTAAAAACATCTATATGTATATTAAAATAGTCATCATATAGTGATCTTTAGGAGCTCCATTTATGGATGTCCATTTTATGTTTTTATTGGTTCAAATTTATTCAGATTCTTGTATAATATATTCCGTTTAACTTCAAATATGTTTAGTATAGTTTTGTTGGATTTCATATCTTGTGAACATTTTGATGCTTGGTTTCTAGTCAAAAAGTCCATAAGACCCTTCAAAATCCTTGGAAGATGCTATAGACAAATTGGACATTCCATGAAATACTTCTATTGTGCAAAAGGGAGAAATTGCACATGTTGGTGAGCTAGTATTGCCTTTACTCAATGTCCACCATAGTCTTTTACTTGTATATTATTTTCTAGATTTTTTTATCATTTTTGTATCTAATGCACATGTGGACACCTAATTTGTAGTAAGAAAGTCCATAATTCCCTTTCCATGATGAAAAATGCTTAGTCATCACCCTGGAGACCATGTTGATCATTTTCAAGGTAATATGCTTGTTGGTTGGGGTGTGATATTAAGGAATTATATGATTCCAAATTGCTTTACTTCAACGATGAATGTCCCAGTAGGAGTTGTGAAAGTTCATTTTAAGGAAGTCTTTATGACAAAAGCTCTACCTCCTTATGTTGATGGATTGAATTTTGAAGATATATTTCTAGAAGCTGATGAAGCCATTCAATTATGGAACATCTGCAATATAAAAATTCACTGGATCTAGCGTAATGCCCCACCAAGAGATCCTTGGAACAAGGATAAATAAAAGCCATTTTTATTATTATAAAAGAACAAGCATGGAATCCAACACATCAACATGCAATTGATCAAAAGATCAGAATGGAAGACTTAACCACACAATCTAGGTAGCCAAAAAATCTCCAAGCATCACTACTCTCTAACGCGTCCAAAACTAACTATGAAAGTTTATGCAAACAAGAAACTAAAGATATCTGACCTGTTCGGACCTAGGAAGGGGTGCATCCCAAGAGTGTACCCAAAACACCCTTTGACTCTTGACCAACAAGTTAGGAGGCCAACATGCTACATCTCGACTAAGCCATGCAGACAATGTATTTTCTTAATGTAGTTAATTACCCATAAATTTATTTATTTATCACTTATTAGAAACTTCATCATGTATACCTTATTAGGACAGTTGGGGTATATGAGAAAAGCCCCTCTACTGACCTTACCCTACATACCCATTCTCATCACATGATGAGTGCCTGTAGGCAATGTAGTTTCCCAACCCAACCCGAATGAACATAACTCAACTAACAAACAACTAGGAGATCAGGTCTCGTAAGAACTCGACAAGTGCATGCTCATGTGCTCATGTGTGGGCAAATCAACTTCGCAATGATCATAAATAACAAGGGCTAGATGAGAAACAAAAGGACACAAGTAACAAATCACTCAACTAACCTATATCCAGGATATGGATTTAGCATGAATCACAATGCGATTAAGAAAATACATCAAGGGTTAGAAAGATATCCCTATGGATAATCTAGATCCACAACCAACTACGGTGCTTAGAAAACCCAAGAAATCAGGGTGACATGCAAATCGAGGCAAAAACACAAAATGTCAAAAACTTCAAAATTAAAACCCATTTTGTCTTTGGGTACAAAAGCCATGAATATCAAATAAAATCTGGTTTCAGAGCCCATATACAAAAATGACCAGAATAATGGTACAAAACCCCAAACCCCCATCTTGAAAAATAGGGAAATGCTCATACTTGCCCAACCAAGTAGAGAAAGCAACCAAAAACGGAGGGGAACATTAGTTCTCAACCTCCTAATAAATAGCTACCAAAAGTAGAAGCAGATACAATAAGAAAGGAGAGCCTTACTTGATAGCCAAGAGGGCAAATATGGGAACCCGAGTAGTAAAATAAAACCCTCACAAAAATTCTTGATGCCATGACAATCCAAGGTCTTCCCGAGTTAGATCCAACGAGATCAACCTCATGACAATCTCATGCCCATAGCTCCTACAATGAACAAAAAAATATTTCCTCTTGAAGAGGATTTGGAATTAGCTCTCAAATTCCTATTTCAAAAGTCAAAAGGTGAGGAATGAAATTCCTTTTTGGATATATATTTTCTTTTAAAGTGAAAAAAAAAGGATTAGGGTAATTAACCAGATCACCTAGTTAAACCCTTAATCAACCCAAACAAAAATAAACTATTCCAAGTGATTGGAATCCAACTACATAAAAGCTATTGGGAATTAAATTAAATAAGATAGAGCCCAAAATTCCCTTTAACCAATAAATCACAATATTCCAAAATAACTTTTGCAACAATTATGAATGTCTAAATGCATAGACATGCTCACTAGTCTAATCACATAATGCAAATGAGTCTGGGTTTAATAAATCATCAAAAAGTTTATTTAATCAATTAAACAGGATACATCAACCATACAGGGATAACATTGGCTAGGTAAGAGTAGTTGAATCATTAGCTCCATGTGCCACTACCAGGGATATAAATCCTACACATTAAAGAAAATGATCAAGTAGCATCATAAGACATCTCAAAGAAAGAATGAAGTAAATAGTTGTAGCAAAAAATTGAAGTATCCAAAATCCAATAAGCCCATCATATAATCATAAACAAATTATATGTCTGAATACAAAATAACTAGATATCATCATAAAGCATCATGTCACATCAATAATCATCATCATGCAAATATGATCAAACTAAACAACATAGCATCTAACATCTATGATACTGGTAAATCAAAATAATGTATCTGACCATTAGGTCATCTTGAATGTCCTAGAAAATGAGTATCAAGTATCTCTCAAAACCAAAATAACAAGGTACGAAATGCAAACATGGGAGGCACTACATCCTCCCCCACTAGGCATAAGCTTACTCCTGGAATCTTTTAAAAAGGTAAGGGTAAAATTCTCTCAACTATGTAGCATCCTCCCAAGTCGCAAAAGTCTCATTGTTCAGGTCCCGCTGGACCCTTACCTACTCTATGTCCTAACCTCTAAGGGTCAGCCTCTAATGATGAAGGATATAGATGGGCTCCAAAGAAATTTGTCCATCCTCTACCTATAAATTATCCCAATCAAGTGCATGGGTCGTGTCGGGAATATATTGCCTCAAAATAGGAACATGGAAAACATCGTGGATGCACAATAGGCTAGGTGGAAAAACTAGTCGATAAGCAATAGGATCAATCCTCTTGAGGATCTCAAATGGTCCAACAAAATGTGGCACCAACTTAGAGCCTTTCCCAAAATAGATGGGGCTCTTCCTTAGATGCACTCTTAAAAATACCTTGTCACTAACTAAAAAGTAATGATCCAATCTATGGGAATTTGCAGATTCCTTATGCCCATCATAAGCAGTAACAAAATGCTCTCTAATACTAACCACCTATTGCTCCATATCCTAAAGCATCTTTGGACCTAACATCACTCGGTCCTCTAAATGATCTAGACTTAAAGGAGTATGACATGGTCTACCATACATGTCCTAAAAATGGACATGCCAAGAGAACTATGGTACCCATTGTTATAGAAAACTCAACAAGGTACATATAGTCCTCCCACTTCACCTGTGTGTCCATTACATACATGTGAAGCATGTCTTCAAGAACTTGGTTCACCCTCTCCATCTGACTATCGATCTTTGTGTGGTAAGCTGAACTAAAATTGAGCTACGTGCCCAAAGCATGTTAGAGAGATGTCCACAGTGATGAAGTAAACATTGGATCTCTATCCAATATAATCCCTTGAGGGATTCATGGAAAAAAAAATGTCTTCCAAGAAAACATGTGCTATAGAAGTTGTGTAGTATGCTCTCATGGGTGAAAAATGTGCTATCTCGGACAACTTGTCCATTATCACCATGATACAATCATGTCATCATGATGACATAGGCAACCCTATGATAAAATCAATTGATATAGTATCCCACTTCCACTCTAGAATAGCATGTGACTACAAAAGGTCTGTTAGGTGTTGATGCTTTGCCTTCACTCTCTAGCACTCAAGACATGGGGCAACAAAATTAGCAACATCGAGCCTCATCCCTCCCCAAAAGTACAATTGTCTAAGGTTACCATGCATCTTCTTGTTAGGAAAAAACCATGGACAGAAATAAAAACTACATGCAAATATAACCAATAACAGAACATAATAGAACACACAGAAATAAACACAAGGCACCAAGATTTAACGTGGTTCACCCAATCCCTGGGCTACGTCCACCAAACAGCAAGTCCGATCTTATTACAATCCAGTGATTACAACCTGATTACAATCCGTAATCCCTTACAGCTCAATACCGCCGCAAGAACCAATTTCGTATCACCACACAACAATCTCCCACTTGGAGACTGATCTTGTAGCAATACAACTACCGCATGGGGCTCCCACGGGATCAAACCACCCTGGACTCTGCTGTTCTTTTATTCACATTTAGTCTAAAAGACCAACTGAAGCTGAAGAGGAGTTCAGCTTCTCCCTTGTTACAACCTTTGTCAACATATCTGTTGGATTTTCATTGGTATGTATCTTCTCCAGCTTTAACTGTCCATCCTACAAAACTGACCGAATGAAATGGTACCGCAATTGTATGTGTTTGGTCTTAGAATGCAGAGCTGAATTCTTAGCAAGATGAATGGCACTCTGACTATCTGTGAACAAATAATTATCCTTCTGAGGATGTCCCAATTCTTCCAAGAAGAACTGAAGCCATATCATCTCTTTGGCTGCCTCTGTAGCAGCAACATACTCTGCCTCTGTAGTGGAGAGAGCATTAATCTTCTGTAGTCTAGAAACCCAGCTCATGGCTGCCCCACCAACAGTAAAGACATAACTTGTAGTACTCCGCCTGGTATCAATATCCCCAGCCAAATCTGAGTCAACATAGCCCTGTAAATCAGTAGTAGAGCCCCCAAAGTGTAAACACTTATTGGATGTTCCTCTCAAATATCTGAGAATCCACTTGACAGCATTCCATTGCTCAAAACCTGGATGACTCATATACCTGCTAACAACTCCCACTGCATGTGCAATATCTGGCCTAGTGCATACCATAGCATACATCAAACTTCCTACAACTGAAGCATAGGGTACCTTGGACATCTTATCCTCCTCTTCCTGTGTCTTGGGACACATCTCCTTAGTCAATTTCAAATGACCAGGTAAAGGTGTGCTGACAGCTTTAGCATTCTCCATAGAGAAACGTTGTAGCACCTTCTCAACATAATCAGCTTGAGATAGCGTCAATGTTCTGTTCTTCCTATCTCTGCAAATCTTCATACCAAGGATTTGTTTTGCTGCCCCCAAATCCTTCATAGCAAATGCATGTGCTAATTGGCGTTTCAGCCCCTTAATATGATCCATGTTAGACCCAGCTACAAGCATATCATCAACATATAAACATAAAATAATGTAGCTATCATCATCCAACCTCTTAAAATAAACACAGTAATCTGAATGACACCTATTATATCCATGCTCATGCATAAAACTGTCAAATTTCAGATACCATTGCCGAGGTGCTTGCTTCAAGCCATATAAACTTTTCTTCAATTTGCACACTAAGTTCTCCTTACCTTTGACCTCAAAACCCTGTGGCTGAGCCATATATATTTCTTCATCCAAATCACCATGAAGAAAGGCTGTTTTAACATCCATCTGCTCTAAATGCAAATCTTCAGTAGCCACAAGACTCAAAACAGTACGAATAGAAGTCATTTTAACAATAGGAGAAAATATCTCATCAAAATCAATTCCCTTTTTCTGTGCAAATCCTTTTACAACTAACCTAGCCTTAAATCTTTTCTTACCTCCTTCCTCTTCTTTCAACCTGTAAACCCATTTATTCTGTAAAGCCTTTTTACCTGCAGGCAACTTGCACAAATCCCATGTCTTATTTTTCAGCAAAGAGTCCATTTCATCTTTCATTGCAGACTCCCACTGAATCTTAGTATCCACCTGCACAGCTTCATCATAACTTTCAGGTTCACCAGCATCAGTAAGTAAAATAGAATACAAAGAGGGAGAAAACCTTTGTGGAGGTCTAATTGGCCTTGTTGACCGTCTAACATTCACTGGTGTATGTGGTATTTGTTGTTGCAGTTGTTGCACATCATGAGGAATGGCTGGAACATCAACTTTTGGAGTATCATCCAGCACTACATAATCATCTTCTTTCTTCTCATGCTGCTGCAACAGATCTTTGTACAACACTTTTTCATTGAATATGACATCCCAGCTTCTTATAATTTTATGATTTTCAAAATCCCAAAGCCTATAGCCAAATTCATTAATTCCATATCCAAAAAAGACACATTTCTTTGATTTAGCTTCTAGCTTGGTTCTATTTTCAGAGTCTATATGAGCAAAAGCTTCACAACCGAAGGTCTTGAGAAAAGAATAACTCACCTTCTTACCAGTCCATGCTTCCTCTAGAATACCATAGCCCAAAGGAGTAGAGGGACCTCTATTAATCAAATATACTGCAGTATTGACAGCCTCCGCCCACATGTGTAAGGGCAACCCAGCATGCAACCTCATGCTCCTTGCGCGCTCCATTATAGTCCTGTTCATGCGTTTAGCCACTCCATTTTCCTGTGGAGTCCTTGGAATAGTTTTTTTTCTACGAATACCATTAGTGGAGCAATAATCTTCAAATTCATGACTGCAATACTCACCACCATTATCAGATCTGAGACATTTTAATTTCTTACCAGTCTCATTTTCAACCAAGCATTTCCATTTCTTAAAAGTTTGAAATACATCAGATTTCTGTCTAAGGAAATAAACCCATACTTTTCTAGTTGCATCATCAATAAATGTAACATAATAATGAGAGCCACCAAGGGAAGATACCTAAGCCAGTCCCCATACATCTGTATGCACAAGCTCTAATTTCTCCTTTTTGTTTTCCTTCCTTGTCTTTACAAAACTCACTCTCTTTTGTTTTCCATACACACAACTTTTACAGAAATCCATATTCACACATTTTAGACCTGGTAAAGCTTTCCTTGAATGAAGTACTTTCATACCTTTCTCACTCATGTGCCCAAGTCTATTGTGCCATAGCGCTGTATCAGAATCTATAGCAACTATTTGTTCTCCCTGCTCAACTGCAGTAATTGTTCCTGAATATTCATTTTTCTCTGAAACAATCAAAGTAGAAGGAACAATATGACCTGTACAAAGATATAAGGTGCCTACTTTCACACCTCTTGCTACTACAAGGGAACCTTTTGAAACCTTCCAATTTTTATCATTAAAAGTAACTACACAACCCTCATCACCGAGTTGCCCTGCTGAAATTAAATTTCTACTTAGTTTTGGAACATGTCTTACCTCATGTAGTAGCCAATGATTCCCATTCTGCAACTTAATCTTAATTTTTCCCTTTCCAACAATCTGACAGGGTTCATTATCCCCCAAATAAACAAGCCCAAAATCCCCTTGGACATAATCAATGAAATAACCTCTATGAGGTGTAGCATGAAAAGAAGCACCAGAATCTAAAACCCATGAATCGTCAACATTCTCTAAAGACAGAAGCAAAGCATCCTCTTCGGATTTGTTACTTACCACATTTGCCTCTTTGTCTCCATCTAATTTATCTCCTTCATTTTTCTTTCGAGTCCAGCAATCTTTCTTTTTGTGCCCTGGTTTCCCACAGTACCAGCAATCATTTGGTCCTCTTGATTGAGACCTCCTCCCCTTTGACTTTCCTCTTGATTTCCCACGATTTCCAGAGTTACTTCCTCTTTCAGTCGTTCTGCCCCTGCTTTGTGCATTTAAAGCACTTCTTGATGTAGATCCACCTGAGGATTTTCTACGAGTTTCCTCACTTAAAATAACACCGATCACATCATCATATTTTAGGGTACTAGATCCAGGAACAAAATTACTCACCGCCATTACCAAGCCATTCCAGCTTTCAGGCAAAGAACACAAAATCAAGAGAGCCCTAATTTCTTCATCAAAATTGATACCCACAGAAGATAATTGACTAGTAATAGTATTAAACTCATTTAAATGATCTGCAACAGATCCACCTTCTGCCATTTTCATATTAAATAAACACTTCATGAGAAATACCTTATTTGAAGCGGAGGGCTTTTCATACAATGTCGCTAGGGTTTTCATCAAATCTTCTGTCATCTTTGCTTTTGTAATATTAAATGCCACCGATGGTGCCAAGCATAACCGAATGCTTTCGAGTGCCTTTCTGTCCAAAAGATCCCATTCAGCTTTCGACATAGTTCCCTGATTCTTGGCTTTTCCTTCCAATGGCTTCCATAAATCCTTTTGATATAAATAGTCTTCCATTTGCATCTTCCATAACTGGAAGTTCTGGCCATTAAACCTGTCAACCCTCAACTTACCCTCATCTGCCATCGCTCCCACTCAACTGTGAGACTCCCACTTAACCGTGAGACTTTCCTACAGAGGATAGCTGAAAGACAACCTTGCTCTGATACCACTTGTTAGGAAAAAACCATGGACAGAAATAAAAAACTACATGCAAATATAACCAATAACAAAAAATAATAGAACACACAGAAATAAACACAAGGCACCAAGATTTAACGTGGTTCACCCAATCCCTGGGCTACGTCCACCAAACAGCAATTCCGATCTTATTACAATCCAGTGATTACAACCTGATTACAATCCGTAATCCCTTATAGCTCAATACCGCCGCAAGAACCAATTTTGTATCACCACACATAAAAAATACCCAACCCTAAGCCCTTTTTATACAAGTATTAAACCGCTTTAGGGTTATAACATGTCGGCCACTATTTATGAAGTATGTACAGTACTTTCCTGATCAGTCACCACAATCTAACACTTCTTGATGCCAAGATGTACAAAATACATTGCATGATGTGCTTCCGATAAAATTAAGGTATGAAGATCATTAAATGATGGCACATAAATGCACCCCAAGTGTCACAATAGTCCATCAAACTCTAGCAAATAACTTGTAAACCTCCCCTCAAGAGTACATCTAGACTCAATCTCTACCCTCGCCTCCTAATACCATGTGTCACTAGGTAAGGCCTCTAAGATATGACCTCACAAATCCACTCTCAATGACAAAAATGATATTTCATATCGCCTCCTACTCAAGGCATCCACGATGAAATTTTCTTTCCCTTTGATATAGTGAACATAAAAAACATAGTCACACAGGAACTCCATCCAGTGATATTGTTGTGCATTCAAGTTTAGCTAAGTAAAGATATACTACAAGCTATGATGATTGCTATGTATCTCAAATCTATGTCACATAAGGAAATGTATCTAGCACATAAGTGCATGCACAATTGCCTCAAATTCCAAATCATGAGTGTAGTTAAGCTCATGGTCCTTGAGTTTTTATGCTATCACCCAACCATCCTGCATCAACACTAACCCCACACCCTCCAATGAAGCATCTGTGCAAACCATAAAATTGCCTACAGGATTAGGCACTACAAGGATTGGTGCACTGGTCAATCGCTCCTTTAGAGCCTCAAACACTGACTCACACTGGTCTGACCAAACATACTTCTTCCCTTTTCTTTGTAGAGAAGTGATATGATGAGCCACTCATAAGAAGTCCTTCACAAATCAACAATAGTAAGTTGCCAATCCCATGAAGCTATGCACCTCAAAAACATTAGTGGGCGTTGACCAATCCATGATAGCTCATATTTCTCTAGGTCCACTACAATACCATCACCTGTGATGATATGCCTCATACTTTGCTTCATACTAGAATAATCCACATTTTCCCAGGTTGCCATACAATTGATGGTCTCTTAAGCACTACAATACCTATCGTAAATGGACGTTGTTCTCCTCAACGATCTTAGAATAGATCAATATGTCATCAAAGAAAACAAGGACACACCGATTGAGGTACATGTGAAATAACCCATTCATCAAACTCATAAACACTGACGGTGCATTGGTTAACCCAAAGGATATAACTGTAAACTCATAATGCTCATAGTGCATACAAAAAGTTGTCTGATGAATGTCAGCCTCATGAACCCAAAGTTGATGGTATCCTGATTTTAGATCAATCTTTGAGAACACTCTTGTTCCCTTCATCTAATCAAACAATTCATCAATCCTTGACAAAGGATACCAATTTTTTACCATCATCTTATACAATTTCTGGTAGTCAATGCACAACCACAAAGATCCATCTTTCTTCTTCACAAAGATGACTAGTGCACCCCATAGGGATAAACTAGGATGAATATCACCCTTGACCAATAATTCCTCCAACTACAATCTGAGCTCACTCAACTCATGAGTAGTCATATGATAAGGAGCTTGTGAAATATCTACATGAAAATCAATGTCATGTTTTGGCAACATTCTTGGTATCTCATTGAAAAATGTGTCTGTGTACTCACGAAGGAATGGGTGATCATCTAGCATCACCTCATGGCTCTCAGCCTCCTCAAGGTCACTGACAGATACTGCAAACATCTAGCATCCATGTCACACATTTTTCTTTAGCTACTTAGCTGAAATCATCCGAAGTGAGATTGGCCTCTGGACCCCTACTAGTTTCACCTACCCACCTGTGTCATCCACACATTGTACCAACTTATATCGACAGACTATATTCGCCTAATGGGAAGCTAACCAATCCATAACCAACACAATGTCATGATACCTTAAGGATAGGATCTGAAGATTAACTATAGTGGTGAAGGTGCCCAAGTCCAATACACAACCACTAACTATAGAATCCATAGTCACCCCTGAACCTGTAGCTAACTCAACCTACCACCTATCAACCTGTTGTAAAGCCACTAGCCCACATCACTGAATAAGGGATGGTGAAATAAAAGAATCTGATGCACTAGAATCCATTAAAACAACAAAAAAATTACCATGCAATGTACTTGTAGCCTCAACTACGGTACCTTGGTGCTCAGCTTGATGGTTTTCAACCATCACAAATACCCTGTGGGATTTGCCTGCATCACCCATGGTAGGTTTAGACATGGTCATACCTCTATTAGGTCCTGAAGATGTTTTCATAGGACACTCTACTGATCTATGGCCAATCTAATTACAATAAAAGCATGTTCCTTCAAAGCTAG
This sequence comes from Cupressus sempervirens, assembly GCA_028749045.1. Lineage (NCBI taxonomy): Eukaryota > Viridiplantae > Streptophyta > Pinopsida > Cupressales > Cupressaceae > Cupressus > Cupressus sempervirens. The sequence continues at coordinate 16,824,712 of CM053784.1, forward strand.
AACTAGATCCTCGCCCACCCTAGGGAGCACTAGAGTATGGGGCACTCCCTCTACTAGAGTTATGTTGATTACCCTAGGATGGATGACTCTACTAATACTGCTAACCTCTACTTTGGTCATGCCCCTTTCCCTCTATGGAACCTAAACTTTGTCTACCCTTCTGTGGATGTTAGCATCGTCATTCCTAACAACCACGACCACTGTGTGAGGGTGTTGAATGAGCTTGAACCTACCTTGTGACCTATATCTAAGGGGGTAGTACACTCTATCCTACGGATCATGTATTGTGGCCCTAAGAGCTTGATCTAACATTGACCACCCTAGCCACATTGCTCTTGGAAAATTTTTCCTTCTCAATGGCAAGTACAAGTGTCCTAGGCTAATTAAGATGGAAATCCTCAATGGTGGAGTCTTTAAGACCCCTATAAAAATGTTGTGTGAGGAGTACCTCATTGTAACGATAACATGAGTACTATCTCAACCCAAAGAATCACCTCTCAGATTGATCCACTATCATATTCCCCTATTTGAGATCATGTAACTCATCATCACGAGCCTCGCGGTACTATGGAGATAGGAATTTTTCCTTGAACATCTCCTCAAAGATGTCCTAGGTGAGATCTGTTATACTGATCTAGAGCTTCTCACTCATCCCACCACACAAACCCATATTCTCTCAACTGAGTAATGACACAACGGGCCTTCATGTTTCTTTTGTATAGATGCAAGGAAAAGAAACTCCCCATATCCAAAAACCATGTCTTAGCCTTGAGACCTCCTCCTAGGCCATTAAACAGTGATGGTTTAGACCTTTTAAGGTCTCTCATCATATCTATTTAGGTAGAATCTCCATCATCTTGACCACGACCTCTCCTATAGTTATCTCTACTACCAGGTGGTGTGTGAGAACACTCAAATTCATGTCCACACTCTTCTTCACCTCCATGCTCTGACAGGTGGGAGTCTCCATGGTGGGATCCCTCTACTTGGCCATGGTTGTGTTGGTTTTCCTCAACTCAAGGTCCCAAATGAGCTATAATCTCTTGTAACAAAAACAACGATGGCTTGACATCACCCCGATTGCTATCCCCTTGTCTTATTCTAACTTCCTAATGTTCTTCCTCATGGTGTTCATCTTTATTGATATTTCATCGGTTGTTACCCTGACCACTAGGTCTACGTGTAGGAGGCATCACTAAATGAGCAACAAGATAAGGGTCAGAGTCATATGTAACAACCATAAGTGTCACAAGCATCAGCCAAAATAAGATACCAATGTATGCATTAAAAACAATATCATAGTGGGAGCATAACATAGAGATCCCAATGTTGCAACATGGGCTCTAATACCAGATGTAATGCCCCACCCGGAGATTCTTGGAACAAGGATTAAAAAAATCCATTTTTTTTTAAAGAACAAGCATGGAATCAAACATGTCAACATGTAATCGATCAAAAGATCACAACTAAAGACTTAACCATGGAATCTAGGCTACCAACGAATCTCCAAGTGTCACTACTTACTAACACATACAAAGCCAACTATGAAAGGTTATGCAAACAAGAAATTGAAGATCTTTGACCTGTCAAGACCTAGGAAGGGACACATCCCAAGAGGGTACCCAAAAAACCCTTTGACTCTTGACCAACAAGTTTGAAGATACTTCATATTTTCCCAAGCAAGTTTTTGCAGAGGAATCAGGCAATATTTTCCAGTGTTGTATGACATTTCACAATACTAAAAGGCGATAGTTTTCCAGTATTACATGATAAACCTAACTACTACCAAGAAATACTTTCCAATATCATGTGATAAACCTTTCTACTACTGTGTGATAGTTTATTAGTGTCGCATGATAAAACTTACTACTACCATGCGATACTTTCCTGTATCACACAATATTTCTCTCTAAGGCATGAGATACTTTTCCATTATCACCTAATGCTAAAATTTTGTCTCCAAGGTTTGCAAAGAAACAACCTAACAAATAATTAGAAGGGGAAAATACTTTGAAACTCCACACTAGGGAGTACCAGATCCACAATAATCAAGGCTCAAACACTTGAATTATGCAAAACAACTAATCATGCTAGAAGGGATATATCAAACATCTAATCACCTAATCCTTCACTTCTAGTAACAATGTGGAAAATTAACATTTCAATAACATACATGATCATAAATCAACTATCTCTAAAAATTGAAATAACTTAAATCACATGGAAACATACTCTGGAAGAAATGGAGAACCATGTGAGCATCTAGCTCCAAAATTGAACATGGAGAAAGATCAAATCTATACATTTGTCCCCAACAGTGGTAAAGGTAGCTATGCCTCCCAACCATGTGGAACTCATAGGCCCACTCTTAGGGTGCTAATGGAGATGGTGATCTGACCTCAAACACACATAAGACAATCATCCATGCCTAACACTCATGCCAAATAGTACAGAGGATTGAAACCAAGATCATGAGACAATGCAATATCACAAGTCCTGGAAAGACACTCTATGGGTCTACTATGTAGGGACTCTTGTGGAGAGTAAGTTTCTTGGTACTCCCAAGCTCAACATTATTATAGACCATTCCCCTCGATACTCCCTCAGGAGGCCAACGTGTTGCGTCCCTAGTTGAGCCATGCAAATAATGTATTTTCTTCTCTTAGATAATTACTCATCAATTTATTTAGTTATCACTTATTAGAAACCTTGTCATGAATACCTTGTTAGGATAGCCATGGCATACAAGAGAAGCCCCTCCACCAACCTTACCCTATATACCCATGCTCACCACATAATGAGTGCCTGTAGGCGATGTTGTTTCCCAACCCAACCCTAATGAACATAACTCAATAGAAAAACAATTGGGAGCGTGGGTCTCACTTGGATCTTGCAAGAACCCAATAAGTGCACCCTCATGTGCTCGTGTGTGAGCACACCAACTTCACGATGATCATAAATAATAAGGGTTCAATGAGAAACAAAAGGACACAAGTAACAAATCACTCAACCAACCTATATCTAGGAGTACAAATTCAACATGAATCCCAAAGAAATTAAGAAAATACATCAAGGGTTAGAAAGATATCCCAATAGATAATTTGGATCCATAACCAACTACAGTGCCTAGAAAACTTAAGAAGTTAGGGTGACACACAAATCGAGGCAAAAACCCAAAATGTCAAAACTTTGAAATTAAAACCCAATTTGTCTTTAGGTACAAAAGCCATGAATATAAAATAAAATCTAGGTTTAGAGCCCATATGAAAAAAATGACCAGCATAACAGTGCAAAACCCCAAACCCCTATCCCAAAAAATAGGGAAATGCTCATACCTGCCCAACTAGGTAGAGCTAGCAACCAGAAATGGAACGAAACACTAGTTCTTAACCTCATAACAAAAAACTATAAAAAATAGAAGCTAAAACAAAGTTGAAACAGTAAAATAAGAGAGCCCTATCTAACATCCAAAAGGGCAAATACAAGTACTCGAGTAGTAAAATAAAAACCCCATAGAAATTGTTGAAAGTTTTGACAAGCTAAGATCTCCCCAAGCTGGATACAATGAGACCTACTTCACAATGATCCCAAACCCATAGCTCATACACCGAACCAAACAATATTTCCTCTTGAAGAGGATTTGGAATTTACTCTCAAATTCCTATTTCAAAAGTCAAAAGGTGAGGAATAAAATTCCTTTTTGGATATATATTCACTTTTCAAGTGAATAAGCGATTAGGGTAATTAACCATATCACCTAGTTAAACCCTTAATCAACCCAAACAAAAATAAGCTATTCCAAGTAATTGGAATTCAACTATGACAAAGTTGTCAGGAAATAAATTAAATAAGATAAAGCCTAAAATTCCCTTTAAACATTAGATCACAATATTCCAAAATAACTTTTGTGACAAATTTGAACCTCTAAATACACAAACATGCTCACTGGTCTAATCACATAATGAAAATGAGTCTAGATTTATTAAATCATCAGAGGGTTTAATTTATTAGTTAATAGGATATGTTGACCATACATGGACAAAATTGGCTAGGTAAGAACAATCGAATCACTAACTCCATGTGTTAGTGCCGAGGATATAAATCCTACACATTGAACAATATGATCAAGTGCAATTGCATATAGTAATATAGCCAAAGAGATAAATGCATTAAATCACATTAAATAACCATTTATTTAAATCACTCACTACATCATAAAAAATCTCAAAGCAAGAATGAAGTAAATAGCCATAGCAACAAATTGAAGTATCCATAATCCAATAAGTACATCATATAATCATAAACTAAGTATATGTTCAAATACATCATAATTAGATATCATCTTAAAGCATTAGGTCACATCAATATGCATCATCATGCATATATGATCAAACTGAAAAACATAGCATCTAACATCTATGATACTAGTAAATCAAAATAAGGTATCTCACCATCAGGTCATCTCGAATGTCCTTGAACATGAGTATCAAGTATCTCTTGAAACTAAAATAATAAGGTAAAAAATACAAACATGGGAGGCACTACATCTAGTGCAGTAATTGATTTAGGGTTTTAAACATACTATTTAATTGCATGGTTTTGGTGATTACTATATTGCTTATGTTGATGGCGGTCTTGCGCATTAACTTATCTGGTTTATGCATAGGTAAAAAATGTTAGACACTGCACAAAAGAAAAAGGTATATCATGAAAATCATCATTTTCTCCAAGGAGGATTGCACTTATGTGTGTGGCTTGTTTGTAGTCTTCGGGGATACAGATTGAACGGTGCAAAGTAAAAAATGCATATTTGGAGTTCATGTCGATGTAGGTCATAGCATGTTATAGCTAAATAGTGGTTGTCCTTCATGCATGTATAGTTGGAATTGTAGTCATGGTCTATAAAAAAAAGTTATTTTATTGTACACTAATAATGGGATTGAAGAATGTCAAAGGAACATCTCCACACACAGAGATTTTGTGGCCTTTTTTGTTTGTAATTAAGTTAGAGTCATGTTAAGTAACAAGTTCTAGTGATATGGTAATGAAAATATTCCATGAACAAACTTATATATATTAGAAATCTATATTTCTTTTATTAAATGTGTTATGTTGATGTTATTCATTGAGTCTCACATCCACAATGGTATTTAAATATGTTGTTATTGTTAAATCAAGACCATTGAAACTCGGTAGATAGTAATTGTTGTGGTGCTCATCTAATGTATGTTAGACATTTAGTTAATCAAGTAATTCAAAGGTGTTATTTTAGTGCTCTAGCTAACTAGTGGCATTAAAACACAAGAAAAAAGGAAATCCATGCAAATTAATGTGTTATGTCAATTTATAATATATGCATTTCTCATTTGAAATGCAGTAACATCTATCGTAAAATGTTCAATTGGATGGATATTTTAATGACTTTTATGATTTTATCTTATCAATGTATTAAGAGGATACTCCTACTTCCACTAATCAATATTGACCAGGTATTCCACAATTTTGTGGCACCTTGGTTTCTACTTGTTATGTTGGCCAAAATGCAAATTTTTATTAACCTTAATTATTGGAAGTATAAGCATAGTTGTCATGTGTTGATGCAGTCATGGGTAGTCACAAAGATGTTCACATAAAGGAAGCTCCCCATGAATCAATGTCTAATATCCCCATCACTAAAACTGTAGGATTGTCAAAGTCTACTACTTTTGGAAAGCATGGAAAGATTAATGAGGCATCCACCAAGAGGGAACACCAGAATTTAGATTAAGTACCTCTATTGGGTTTATCAAATTTTGGTGGTGTAGTTGTTGGAATATTCAAATGGGAAGAGTACTTTTGAGAGAGGGTGTGAATCAGAAGTAACACTCTTTAACCTTTTCAAATCCTTTAAAACAAATAACTAAAAGTAAACTACATGCATGTAAACATCAACAACACATAACACCAGAATCTGGTAACCCATAAACCCTCCATGAATAAGAAGGTAAAATTGGGGTGGGGATGATACCCACAAAATCACTGTAGCAATAATTATTTGACCACTCCTAATGTTTTGCCCTGTTAAAGGCTTTACACTGTGTCAATAGTGACCTGGTTAAAGGATTTAAAACACTTTACATGAAGTGTCACCCTGTTAAAGGATTTAGTCACTTCTTCAAGGGATCTACAAAATAGTTGTTAAGCTAACCTATCAACATAGGATTTTCCACTATCTAATACAATTGCTAGAGGGTATTAGAAATATTTTGACCTGATTGCTTACAATCTTCAATTGCTAATTTTAGGCACTGGTTCTGTTGATTCTAATCTTGATCCTCTGAGATCTGATATCTATTCGTATCCCTTTCTCTGTTCTAATCAATTGGATATGCAATTACTACTCTGTTCCTCTAAGTCTTTCACACTTCCTAGTAAATTTCACTATAGTTTTCCCATACACTACTCTCATCCACACATACAATGGGGTTTCATCCTCCTTTTAAAGATTTTGAAGACTTAGGGTTAGGTATGGATCTATGATCCATATTGAATCTTTAATTCCTGCTCATTCGTTGCTCTTTTCTCATTGGTTACATGCCCTTTCTATTTTTCTTATTGGTTGCATGTTGATTACATAGGAAATGAAAAAGATTCATTCTTATCCTTATTATCCTTTGAGATTCTTCTATGTCGACTCAAAAAATGGTTTACATCTGAGTTTGTGAAGGCACAAAATCATATGTTGATTTTGTGTTACTCAGCACATACTGGATTACTGGTGCTTGGCACATATATTGTCCTGGTTTGCTCAACACCTATTATATTCTGTCTTGCTCGACATATGTATGTTTCTGGTTTACTCGGCACATGTTACATTTTGACTTGCTCAGAATCAACTATGACTCGACACCTATATATCACTCGACACTTGTATTATGCTCAGCACCTAAAGTCACTCGACACCTATTGAAATTTTGGTTCGACACATATTGTAGCTCGACATATGTAGTGTACTCGGCTTCTATGTAGAAAGTGGTTAAGTGTGTTGACACTCAAATGTCAAAACCGGTCTAAGACTAACAATCTCCCCCTTTGACATGAGTGTCAAAAACACTTAAATAAACATTATTGATATGACCTTATGACTACATTAATGTGCAAAATTTCAAAATTTGTTCAAAATACCTTATAACTCCCCTTGAGTTGATTGTGCCTTGTCTATTCTTGTAACCAAAATTCTATGTTGAATACTCTTTGCCTTTGCCATATTTCTGTAATCTGTACCTGTGTGCTGAGTTGTTCTATCTTTTGGCTATCTACAATCTTTCCCCCTTTATTCTTCAAAAGAATGAATGAAAGAATGTAATCAAAATGCTTAATATTCTTTGGGCCTTAGTTATATCTTCCTTATTATTTATCCCCAAAACATTTTTATATATATCTATCTATCTTGTCTCCATTATTGTTATTTCTCCCCCTTTTTGACACTTATGTCAAAGCGTTCTAAGGAGTAATACCATATTTAGCCAAAAATGTATTATTTACCTCCATGATCATCTTGAGAGCTGCATCCCAATTCTCCAAAGTAATTTCAAGTGACTTATGTTGAATGGCAATCTCTACAACAAGATGTACAAGCCCATCAAGTGTAGAAATATTAAAATCTTTCTTTAGAACATTCTCTACATAGGCTTGCTCTTTGTGGAGGACCTCCAGATGTGGAGTAATGGAGGACTGTATTTGCATCAATTTGGCCTTTATATTGGCCTCTTCACTTGCTAGTGTAGCTAATTCTTTTTGAGTGTGAAGCGGCTGATCAAAATGCTTCTCACTGTGAGCTAGATCTTGTGAGTTGGATCTCTTGGTAGCTACATGATAGAAATCTTTAGATTTCTCTCCAAGCTCATTATCCTTTGGCCTATCTCTTGTGTGAAATTGAAAAAATCACACAACTTTTTGTACAATGAGAAGATATTCTCAAGTATAGTTTTGACCTTTTCAATTGTTTTCGCCAATTCAACTTGTTGAAGTGTTGTGCTACTAGATATTTTCTTGTTTACTTTTCCTTGAGACTTCCTTTTAGACCACTCCATAAGTTTGACATTGGTATCCTAGTCTTCACTTGTCACCTGGTCAACTATATCTGACAATTGTTCCATTATAGGCTTTGACTCATTTGGTGACTGCAAGCCGAAGGCATCCATAAAGATGTCCTTAATCTCATGTAGTGCTTGGTTATGTTTATACTCTTTTCTGAGTATTTCTTGTCTTATCCTTCTATTTAATGCATCCTGCATCTCTGTAATCTACTTAATGGTGATAGTCTTTGAATCATAAGAAGGTATTACTATCTCTTCATCTAGCTTAGGGTCTCCATAGTAAAGTACCCTGGTCACCTTTGTAGAACTCAAGCCTAGTGTGGAGATTTGCAAAGGTGTCATCTTAGTGCTCGACTTGTGAAGAGTTTTTGTAGGAGTGCCTATTTTTGGTAACTATACCAGTGTTTGTATTGTGGCTTGCTCCTCTTCTTTTGATTTATTCTCCTTTCCCTCATCAGACTTCCCTTGATCAATGACAATTACTTGGGGTATACTTTGGAGTTGTACTATAGGATCAAATGTATCAATCTATCCTATTGGCCCTATTATTGTGTCATTCCCTTCTTCTGCACTTGACTTCTGAATTGTGTCACCTACTCCTGATGTATCAATTGTTGCAATTGTTGGAGATGGTGGTGGAAGCATTAAAATTTGAGTACTAGTAGCTGTAGAGATAGAAGGTGGTTCTTGTGGATTCACCTTGTCTCTTGAGGAGTCAACTACTGCCTTTTGTAGCTCATTTAGACTGAGCAATACAGGATTTGTGCATAATCTTGCTTGCTATGTTGATTGTGTATATGAGAAATGTTAGTATGCTAATAGAAACCAAATTTAAATAAAGCTTCTACAAACTAAACAAAATTCATAAACTTCAAGATAGACTAAGATCAACTCTCAATTGAGAATATGAGCCATTAATGGACTCTCTCAATAAGAAGTTCTCTTGTTGAGTAGCTTTATCTAAATGGATAGGATGTATGCTCAATATGCTTCCAAAGGCTTCAATGGATGATTGTGGATTTTTGGTGTGGATAGATGGCTTTAGTATGGATTTGGCTCTCAAAATAGCATTATAACTTTACTTCATGGATTGTGTTATTTTGCAAAGGGGAAGGATCCAATTTATAGGCAAGAGGCTTGAGGGATTGAGGGCTAAGATGCAAGGATGGGAAAAAGCTTATGGAGGGCTCAGATTGCATGAGAGGAGAGCACATGGATTGTGCTTCCTTACAACCAATCAAGGAGTGACACATGTCACATGGTGAGAGGATGGAGGAAAGGGGAATGATGAGTCAAAAAAGGAGGCTCAAGGGATAAAATCTTCATAAAGACCCTCATAATGACTTGTAAGAGCAATAAAAGGGCTTGTAAGAGTCATTTATGACCTAGAGGACTTCATAAAGTTTTATGGTTGAGATATTTTGAGGGTGATGAGAGCAATTTCGACTTGGACTTGATTAGGAAGGTTTTAAGCTTGTTTAGGCTTGTGCAAATGATTAGAGGATGGATTAGGATGGTTTAGGATTAGCTTAGGGATAGGCAAGTGGATGGCATTTAATGAGGGTGGGTGAAGGATGAGATATTTGTTAACTTTGGCTTGGGTTAGTAATTCTTAACCCATGTTTAGGGAATGTGACAAGGTTAGGAGGGGATTAGGATTAGGTTTAAAGACATCTTCTAGAAGAGTCTAGACTTTGGATGAGGATAAAGACTTTCTAGAATAGTCTAGAATTTCCTAGGATGAGGATGAAGACTTTCTAGAAGAGTCTAGAACTTCTTAGGATGAGGATAAATTAGATTTTTAGGAAATAAATAAAGTTTTATTTATTTCAAAGGTTTGGGTAGAGGAGATATTTATTAAAACTTTTTTGATAAACATAGGATTAATATTTAATCTTAATTAAATATTTTGAGTTGGGATTAGGGGTAGGAAATGATGGGATTAGCCTTTAATTAAAATTAAAGAAGGATTAGAAGATTTTGGAAGAGGTTAGTGGTCTTAAGAAAATTGGCCAAGTTTTGGGCAAAAAATAAATTTTTTATTTATTTTGGGTTTTTTGGTCAATTTATTAATTAAATAATTAATAAATAAGGAAATAATGTTTAAATAAGATTTAAACATTTTTGGGAGGGATTCTTTTAATTAAATATTTTTAATTAAGATAAAGGGATTTAATGGCATAAAAATTAATTAATTAATTAATTAAATAATTAATTAATAAATGATGATGTCATCAGGACTTTTTCAGAAAATAAAAATACTTTATTTTCTAAAGGTTTTTTAGGTGTCTACAGATTGGTCAAGGATCTTGGAGAGATCCTCTATAGTTAGGGGATTGATGTTCTAAGCATAATTGTCAGGAACATCCTTCACAGTTTTAGTGTCTGTATATGTGATGGTTACATGAGGAGGGCTAAGAGGTGGCATTTATGTGTCTTGGACACTCTCTTCCTCTTGCTACTACTACTCAGTTGTTGCCACTACATCTCCCTTTTGTGTTTCCTCCTCTCCTTTTTCCTTATGCTCTTCCTCTTTCTTTTCTTCTTCTCCTTTCTCTTCTTCCTTCTTCTCTTCTTCTTCCACTTTCTTTTCCTCTATCTTCTCCTTGGCACTAGCCTCTACCTTATCTGCTTCTTCATCCTTGTCATCAGTCAACTTTTAGATTGTCTTCCACAATTTTGTGGACTTATTTACTACATCCTCAATCTTGTTTTGTAGGATACTGAAGGCTTTATATTTAGGTGCAAATTTGCCACCATGTTTCTTATTAGCCTTTGTTATTTGACCTCTTGTCAGGTTAGGCATCACTTGTGCTAAGGTAGATTCTCTGATCTCCTTTTCCATTTTTAGACAATAATGCCATTTGTTTTCAATTATCTCATATAATTCCCTAGGCATTGTATTGTCTAGCTCTAGAGGTGTGTTTTTGAATTCAGCCATCATGGCATTTACATATTCCTCTATTTTGTTTTTCTCTTCTCTACTTAGCTTATTGAAATCAAGGCTCTTCAAATCGGTCAAATCTACATTTTTAATATTTTCACAAATTTTATCTATGGTAGATTTGGGAGGATGGATTACCACTCTAAATTGGCTAATATCCTATGTCTTAGTCTTCTCCTCTTCATCAGAATTTGATTGTGCCACAAATTTTTTTTTTTTTGGCACTTCACCAGTATGTTTAATGGCCTTTTGTTTTTATTTTTTTCCTCCTTGGGCTTTTGTGAAGATGCTCTTGTGGTAGCCCTTGTTTCAAGTGTCTTTGGTTTGGCTTGTGTAGGCTTGGTTACCTTCTTGGGTTTGGGTTGAGCTGGAGGCTAGATTTTAGCCTTTCTCTTCTTTTGCTCAGCTTGTGTTGGTGCTTCCTCGGCTTCTACTTCCTCTGCACCTTCCTCCTTATCTTCACCTAAGCCTTGGGTTAACTCCATTGGGCCTTGTCCTTGGTCTTCTTCTTCACTCTCACCTTCTTCTTCTTCTTCCTCTCCAACACCTGTTGTCCCTTCAATTTCAGTACCAAATTTCTTGCTTATCTTTTTCACTAGTTTATCTTTCCTTTTAATTACAGAGGTTGTCTTCAACTTTGTTTCAACTTTAGACTTCACCACATCATATGTCCCAAAAGGTTTGGTAGTTTGGTCTACTTCTTTTGCAAGTAATGTAGTTATTGTTGTCGATCCTTGGTCCACATCTAGTTCATAACCTAAAGGTCTGAGCCATCATACCCTTGGAACTGCTACTTGGATATAGGTATAGTCAATGTCAACCAAAAAACATATGTCATTGACATGTTGTTCTGCCAAGGAAACTAGTATCCTCATTCTTTGTTTCATAGATTTCTTGAAATCCTCAAAATGGGCTTCAAAGTTGTCACCCATATGTTCAATGTACTCATTGATTTGAGTGATTGTAGATTTGTTTGAACTCTAGTTTACCTTTCCAATAGAAGGAAACTCTTCCAAGAAATATAAAAATATGCAGAAAAGGACTAAACCAAACTTGCATATAGCTCCTTTTGACCTTCTAATAGCTCCTAGGTTCTCATTTATCTACTGTAGCATCAGTTCTGCTAGATCATATGTATGATCTTTCTTCACAAGCTTGTAAGCTACATCAACATCTAAACATGGTACACTGTTTGGTCTGATGGATTTATAGAATTTGTGAGAAATTACTCTCACTACAAGTCTAGAAGCAGATCTATTACAACATCAATGGTCATACCCCTCTTGTTCCACTTTGCCCTTGTGTTTCTTTCAATGGCCTTCTTTGAATCACTTCTCAGGGTTTTAGGCCGATTTAGGGTTGGGAAACTCATAACACTACATACTATCCTCTTGGTAATCTTAACTGGTCATGTTTCTAGCCACAGATAGCCATCATCAATTTGACTTAGTACAATGTAGATCCATTTTGTTTTGAAAATTGTGGGAAAAACTAGGGCATTTGTTAAACCCTTCTTCTCTACAATCTAGAACTTGTCCTTCAAAATTTTGTTATCACACAGTTTTTCATAGACGTGGAATATCTCAAGGTCACCTATAGCCCCTATCTTGTAGTTGTAACACTTCCTTACATCCTTCACCATGACAACCTTGGGTGGAATTATGGACAATGCACCAGCAGGGTCATTCTTGTAGGCTACCTCGAGAAGGGGTCTAAACTCAAGTTGTTTTACTTCATTACTAACCAGCTGGACCTCATGACTTTCCTTTCCCTTGGGGTTCTTAGAACTAGAAGCCATTATATCAATCTATAGTTTTAATATATTAAAACTTTAAAACTATGTAGCTCGACACTTGATAAATACCTTAGATTAACAAAATTTATGCTGAATCACTATTGAAATTGGTGTAAAAGGCTTCAAGGTTGCTCTTTGATCTCTTCTGCACTCTTCTCATCTTTGCTCTACATTTGAATGGAGTAAAAATGATCAAAATTTGATCTTATACCCCTTAAAACCTAGCATTAAATGCATAATGCATATAGCTATACACTCGGCACTTAAAGTCTTCAACATGACTTGGCTTCCATTAGATTTCATTCACTTCACTCAGCTTCCATTGACATTTCTCAACTTGGCATCAACCATTAACTCGGTTGCTACTAGTAACTTGACATGCACTGGAGCTTTACTCGGCATCTGAGGACAACTCGATAGTATTTGCAAAAACTTCAAATTTTGACTTGGCATCTTTGCTCATGATGATTTCTTCTTTGTAATGCTTCTTTGTCTTGAGATTGATGTATGATATAACTTTGTATATCAGTCCCATACACCTATCCTTGCTTAGTTGGATGAGGTGTGATCACTTGACCTCTTGGGTGAAGTGATCCCTCCATTTGATGTACTGCACTTATCTTTCTTCTTCCAAGTCTTGTTCATTTGCCCTCTCATTTTCTCAACATCTACTTTCTCTTTTCCTTTGTTGACTTCTAACTTGGGTGCCTTGGACCTTGTTGGGCAATACCTGCTGATATGACTAGTCTGCAAGCAACTGAAACATGTGGTTTGGCTTAACCATCTGATGTAGTTCCCTCTAAAATGTGTCCTTATGTAGTTTTTAGGAATGTGTCCATATTCTTGATAGTAGTGATAGCTATACCTGGTGTTATAGTCCCAATTATAGTGATGACCATGGTTACCTTCTCTTGTATGTTGATTAGGTGTCCACATAGGCTTTGATCTGCACTCAAAAGCTGTATGTCCATATTTCTTGCAATTGTAGCAGTGACCATCAAATCTTGGTATTCTCATGGTCTTGGTCTTGCAGTCTTGTGTCAGGTGTTCTTGCTTGTTGCATTTGTGACAGTGACCCTTGTTCTTGGGTTTGTCCTATTGATTGGTCTTCCTACTCCTGCATACATTAGCAGTGTGTCCCTTTTTATCACAAAAATGACAAGTGGGTTTATAATTCTTACCTTTTTCACTCCTTTGCTTAATGCTCTTTGATGTCCCCTTCTTCAATACTGGTGAAACCTAGTCCTGAAGTGTCATTGCTAGATCTTGGTGATTTCAGCAATTGCTCAAAGTACTTGATGGCTTCACTTGATTACTTGAAGCTTTCTGATATCTCCTTCTCTCTCCTCAATTCATTCCATAATTGTTCATTTTTCATTTTCAAGGTGGAGATCTCAATGTCCTTCATGTTTAGCTCATGATGAGAATTCATCATTTGGCTAAGGGTATCTAACTGCACGTTGGAGATTTTTGCAAGCTCTGTGGACTTTTCCTCCAGTTTTTTTGCAAGGGTTCTTTTATCATCCTCAAGCATAGCCCTATCCTCAATGGCTCTTTCCTTTTGTTAAGTTATTTCATACAACATCATTGCTTGTGACTCTTGCTCAATTTTAAGAGATCTTATCTCTTTTGCTTGAGCTATGTTCTTCTCCATCAATTCTACTATTGTTGCATCAAACTCTTTGGAATCTCCATTAGAAAACACTTTTGTGGTATCTATCTCCTTGTAATGTATGTCATTTTCAACTATGGCTATATTCTTTCTTCTTTTCAAGGATTTTCTCAATTCTTCTTTGGCTTCCTCCAATTTGTGTAGGGCGAGTTGCACATCAATCACCTAATTCTCTATAATCTTCCCAAGTTTGAAGACTTCCATCTTTAGATCAAGTTTCTCTAAGCTGTTAGGCTTCTCCTTGTGAGAACCTTGCTCTGATACCAATTTTTGGAATATTCAAATGGGAAGAGTACTTTTGAGAGGGGGGGGGGGGGGGTGTGTGTGAATCAGAAGTAACACATTTTAACCTTTTCAAATCCTTTAAAACAAATAATTGAAAGTAAACTGCATGCATGTAAACATCAATAACACATAACACCAGAATTTGGTAACCCATAAACCCTCCAAGAATAAGAAGGTAAAACTGGGGTGGGGATGATACCCACAAAATCACTACAACAATAATTGTTTGACCACTTCTAATGGTTTGCCCTGTTAAAGGCTTTACACTGTGTCAATAGTGACCTGGTTAAAGGATTTAGAACACTTTACATGAAGTGTCACCCTGTTAAAAGATTTAGTCACCTCTGCAAAGGATCTACAAAATAGCTATTAAACTAACCTATCAACATAGGATTTTCCACTATCTAATACAATTGCTAGAGAGTATTAGAAATCTTTTGACCTGATTGCTTACAATCTTCAATTGCTGATTTTAGGCACTAGTTCTGCTCATTCTAATCTTGATCCTTTGAGATCTGATATCTGTTCAGATCCCTTGCTCTATTCTAATCAACTGGATATGCAATTGTTGCTTTGTTCCTCTAAGTCTTTCACACTTCCAGTAAATTTCACTATAGTTTTCCCATACACTACTCTCATCCACACATACAATGGGGTTTCATCCTCCTTTTAAGGATTTCAAAGACTTAGGGTTAGGTATTGTTAGAAATGGAAAAAGAAATATGTAAATAAGCAATACCAGGAAAGAATCTAATAGAGTTAATGCATGAAAAGATATTACCATAAGATAGGAGAGAGAAAGCTTCAAGATCCAACACCATGAGACAATATATTTGAAAAGGGGAAAGCAAAGAAAACCCCTTGTGACATTATGAATGAGGCATGAAAAACCTAAGAAGAGAGAGAGAGAGAGAGAGAGAGAGAGAGAGAGAGAGAGAGAGAGAGAGAGCGCAATTGCTCATACAATAATTGAGAAGAGGAAGAAACCTCATTATAAATGAGAGAGGAGGGTCATCTCTTAAATAGAGATGAGAGAGAGGAGTTAGAATGTAAGTCCCATGTCTATGAATGCCACCATTCATAAGTGTGTGAGGCCAAGTGTGAGATTCCTCTTAAGGAGGAATAATCTAAATTACAAATTACAATAAATATTTGTCCTCACATATTCCACTAGAGGACAAAATAAGATGTAGTGGAAAAAGGACAAAAAAAGAAATATATTAGGATACCTTGGCTTATATGCTAATATATTATAACAATAAAGAAAGGAGGTCTAACCTTGGTTTATAAACATACCAAGGAAAGATTACAACTTCTAATAGGTATGGATCTACAACCCATACTAAATCTTTAATTCCCAGTCATTCCTTGCACTTTTCTCATTGGTTGCATGCCTTTTCTATTTTTCTTATTGGCTGCATGCTGATTGCATAGAAAATGAAAAAGATTCATTCTTATCCTTATTATCCTTCGAGATTCTTCTGTGTTGGCTCAAAAAATGGTTTACATCTGAGTTTGTGAAGGAAAAAACTCATATGTTGATTCGGTGTTACTTGACACATACTGGATTACTGGTGCTCAACACATATATTATCCTGGTTTTCTCGACACCTATTACATTCTATCTTGCTTAGCATATGTATATTTCTGGTTCACTCGGCACATGTTGCATTCTGACTTTTTTGGCATCAATTATGACTCGAAACCTATATATCACTCAGCACCTGTATCATGCTTGACACCTGAAGTCACTCAACACCTATTGAAATTTTGGTTCGACACATACTATAGCTCGACATATGTAGTGTACTCAACTTCTATGTAGAAAGTGGTTAAATGTGTTGACACTCAAATGTCAAAACTAGTCTAAGACCAATAGTATTGTGGCCAGGCAATAGTAATGATATTGTAGTTTTAGATGATCCAACTGTGGATGAAAACTTAAAAAGCTCACTTCAACTTATGTAGAAACATAGTCAAATTCAAGAGAAACATATATCTTTATTGTCAAATAATTTAGGTGCATGTGAAGCAGATAAGAAATGCCTAAATTTGCAAAATGTTGAATTGGAGATGAAAAATGCATAATTTGAGATAAAAATCAAAGATTTGGAGATGATGCTTATAGAGGTTAAGGAGAAAAATGTGGAGTACAATCTTTAACTACACTAACACCAGCTGATCAATTACAATCTGGAGGAATCATTTGCTATGAACAAGAAGATGTTCGTTGAGTTGACCCGTACCTATAGTGAGATGTTAGATGTTTTGAGAGGTCATACCAAAGGATGGAAAGAAAAGTACAATGAGGTGGTTGGCTTGCCTTCCAATAAAGGACAACAACAAACTTCCACCCTGTCTTCAACACACAAATGTGAAAGTGCATTTAAACAATGTTAGATGCACATATGTAATTCAATATGTTGAGCCTATATGCAATTTTTGTTCATGGAAATGTATAATCCTAGTTGTATCAAACAATGTCATATGAAGAATACTCAATGTTTGGATATGCAAACTGATGTCTCCTACAAAAAAGGAGACTGTTGCTAGTTAAATTTGACAATTTGGTGTCTTAATGTGTATAAATCATTATGGATCCAATTTTTTTTTGAATATGTTACTGGAATGTTATTGTTAATACATTTTGATGCTCTTATTTTATGCAACAAATGTCATTGATGTATTGAAGTATTTTCTTATTATGATCAATTGTAACATCATATGGTCTACAAGTATTTGCATTGCTGCTTGTTTCATTTGATACACTACTTAATGCAAGAATTGTGATGAATGTATACAAAATTCATAAGTATTACTTTTTATTTATAAATACATTTTTTGTAGGCAACTTCCATATACATGGTTCACAACTGTGTTCCCTTTTCATGTCTAAAATAATACAAAAGGGTATAATCTCAAAATTGTTTACATATTTTGCAAACCTGAAATCATCATTAGTGTCCTTTCAATCTGCTAAGAATTTATAGACGTTACATATATGTTAGGCATAGTCCTCATCATTGTAAACATAGACATATCTTGTTGACACTTCCATTGAAAATTGTTGTCAGGTCATTGTGTCCATTACTATGAACATGTGATTAGACATGTTATTAGTGGTCTTCAATTCAGAGAGACCAATAGAGAAAGACTCAGCAAATAATACTCTCCATTTCTGTAGTGGCATTGGCAAACTATCTTCAAGGATGCAGTGCAATACATATGTAACATCACACTCGAGTTTCTTCATGTCAAAGCATAACTTCTGAGTCCACTCTGTGTGTTCTTTCAAGAAGTCGTTTCCAAAGTATTCATGCCCTAAGTTTAGAGAATCATTTGTCTTGATGTCTTCTTTAATTTTGACCTTTAATCTCTCATTCTCTTCTGTATCTCAGGAAGTATGTGAGAATTGGACCCAATACTTACTGACCATATTTATTAACTTGTGACATCTATTTTTAACAATTCTAATTGCCAAGTCATCCAACTGATGACATATTTTTGTAGCTATGTGTTGCAGGAGCACCTGTTCCTCCACCCTCCATAGAATCCACTATATCAAACTCTCTAAGAGTCATAATAAAAGGCATTCATTCCTAAGAGTCATTTCTAATAAGTAGAAGTAGTTTTCTAGTTTGAAATAAGCCTACTTGTAAGGCCTAGTCACCATTGTTGTTCTATAAACGATGGGTTTTGATTATGGTCATTGGGCACATCTAATTCCTAGGATAGGGTAGGTGTGTTTCTAGGTTTCATAACATGTTTTAGGCCCCTATGACACTAGAGGAAGGTCCTAGTGTGGTCATAGTGCACATTTTGCAAAATATGCAAAAAAGTTGCACTTTACAACAAAAGTTGCTTGACAATTTCTGCATAATTGCTCCCCAATGGTCACAAAAATCAATTGGATTAGTTGGGAGAAGTCTTCAAATATCCCTTTCAGGTGGGTGGAAGAAAAAACATGTAATTTTTCATTTTGAAATCAATAAAATCTCCAATTTTTCCTTGTAATTGGCTGCAACATGTGTGTGCACAAAATGGTATAGATTGGCAAGAATAAATGATTGTCTAAATTAGGATCAAGGATGTTCTAAGAAGAGGAAGAAATTCGTTTGAAGGATTGAAGGGATCAACATCAAATTTTATTTAACATTCTTCCTCAAGTGCACCAAAACCCTTGTTTCATTGATAAGTTTTGGTAAAAATGCCCTAACTTGCCTTTCCACCATGGGATTTTCATGCCACTCAAGAAAATGCAAGTTAGGAGGGTGTATAATAGGATTCTAGAAGGATGGGAGATGGGGATCAAGTTATCTAATTTTGCAACCCAGTCCTAGGCCAAACATATCTATGTGTTTAGTTCAAGACAATAGACATTAAAGTGTTAGAGGTCACGAGAGCCATTTATGACCCATTCTATGCCATATTTCAATACATTTCATTTAGTTTCATACTCATTTCTATATTCCATTTCCATCCTATTTTGTCCCATTTTACTATTTTACATTACATATGATCTAATATATATAAGTAGTATTTGATATTGTTGTGTGATTAAAATGTGGAAAATTAATCATTGATTTTTTTTTCTAATCTTTACTATCACAGTATGTTGATGTGTGAAATAGATCTTCCTGCTACCTCCTTGATAAAACTTCTTGTAGCATTTGAGACATAAATTAGAGTGGATAATGTTGGCCTACAACTTATTCATGCTATTATTTTAAAATACTATTCTAGCTTTCACGGTGGCATTACCTCTTCAACATAAACCATGCCAGAAAATGTGTGATAGTGAAAATCCTCATGTATTTTGTTATAGCAGAATTGTTCAAATTTGTAGAAGGTAAATTGTCCAATAAAGTTTCCAAACAAAAACAACCAATGAGGAGAATGTGGGTATCAACATAGGCAACATGTCTACCATCGTGATCTCAAGCTTGAAGATTCGTTAGTTGCTACAAATATGGGTTGCCTTCCATTCCATGTTGCCCATTAGTGAAAGATATGAAAATACATGATATCTTCCACTTTTGTCCACTGTTAACAAATTAGTTTATGATTTCTGGGAAGAAAATGAATTTGTACATACACTCATATTCCTTGGTTGTCAACAAAACAAAATCATCTTGTTTTATGCTATCTTTGTATTCTCAAACATATAAATATACGTGCTATGCAATATCAACAGGAGATATAGATTATTATAAGAATATATATTCATTTTTGAGAGTATTGTACGTAGATCTAAATTGCATTATTTTTGAAATAAATAAAAACAACAGTTTCACATGGTCGAAGTAATGTAAGAAATCATTTTTCTCTATTCATCATGCAAGCTGAGGAGTCAGGGCCCATTCTTTGGCAAATGATGATGGTATTTCTATTTAGCGTATTTTTAATGTATTATTTAAGAGTTTAATTTCATGATTAGTTTATTTAATAAATTAGATGAGCACATTTTTATTTGTTTAGCGATTTTCAACTAAGTTTATTTAGATTTGAATTTAATATTTGTATAAATATTTATGTTATTGTTATTTCTTTCATAAATTGTCATTTTTTAATGTTTATTTATGTTTTTGATGTTCCTATCGCTAGGAAGTGACAATTCCTGCTGTTGGGATTTATTTGGTTTTTCATAGATTTTATTTTTTGTTGTAGCATTCATTACCCCTCATCTCACAACTATCACCCCTTGATGGCATATTGATTAGACATCTTTCACAAGATTATGCTCTCGGATTGACATGTATAGACCAAGCTGAACTTCATTTAGAGTATTAAATATTTCATATTATCTACCCCAATGTTGTCCTATCATTTTGACATCATTGCTAGGGAAGGGTGTCAAAGGCATGTTAGCTTGATGAGTTGAGTTAGGAACAATGCATTAGGATGAAAGCTTTTGCAATTGCTAGCTTTGTTTAAGTAATGAATCTTAATTTGTGTTGCATAAATCATATAGATTCATTGCTTTAGAGTTTGCAATTATATCTTAGAAATTAGATTCAATTTTACATTACCAATAGTTGTTGTGAGTTATTGGTAAAGAAAAGAAGCCATTTTGAAGAAAAAATGTTTAAAATGATGCATTTTCAAGGTTGTTCAAGTACATCAATTTCGGGTGAAAATTGTTTCAAAAATGCAAAACTTGAAGGGAACACAAGAGGAAAAATGTGCTTGGCATTGGGGGCATTTCCCCTCAACCTCGCCTTGCACTACAAGCCCCAAGACCCCGCAAGAGGCGTTGCCCCTTAACCCCACTGGGGGCTTTCGCCTCCAAACCCCTATTTTCGAATTTACAGACAAAAGAAGAAACTGGCAGGGAAACTGCATCGACCAAAGGTGATGTTTTTATACCCTCTCTACCTAATGAATGCAACTTAAAAAATCTTGTTCTTCCATTGCCACATGTATGTCCAAATTTTATTTCTGTGTTTGAACAAGAGCAAATTATTGATGATTTTTTAGAACAATTTGATTTTGAGAATGAAAATTTAACCTTTTGTTGTTCTATTTGCTACATGAAAGATGATCAATCCATATGCCCAAGAAATTGAGAGAACATGGTGAATGAGTTACAAGATATTTATAAGTCTCACCATGATAAGGGTGAAAGTGGACATGTTGTTCTTATAACAAATAAACAATTTCAAACTTCAAATCAAGAAGATCAAGGTATGGATTACTCTATTGCATCGGCAAGCCCAAACATTTATTCAAAATATAATTCTCCACCTAGTATGAACAATGAATGTAATCATGCATGCTCACAACAATCTATATATCCCTCTTATACTCCACCATATCCATTCTTACCATCTATTTTCTACCTATCCTCTTTATTCCCACAATTATTACCATCTCGTTCACATCATATTCTACCCATTCCACCATATTTGATTTTTCATATATTTTCTTTCATGTGTTGTAGCAATCATAATCCCTCATCTCCCAACTATCACCCCTTGATGGCATATTGCTCAGACACCTTTCACAATCTTACGCTCTTGGATTAACATGTATAAACCAATTTGAACTTCATTTAAAGTATTAAATGTTTCATATTATCTACCCCAGTGTTGGCCTATCATTTTGGTGTCATTGCCGAGGGAAGGTGTCAAAGGCATGTTCACTTGATGAGTTGAGTTAGGAACAATGCATTAGGATGAAATGTTTTGCAATTGCTAGCCTTGCTTAAGTAATTAATCTTAATTTGTGTTGTGTAAATCATATAGATGCATTGCTTTAGAGTTTGCAAGTAGATCTTAGAAATTAGATTCAATTTTACATTATCACTAGTTGTTGTGAGTTATTGGTGAATAAAAGAAGCTATTTTGAAGAAAAAAAATGTAAAAAATGATGCATTTTCAAGTACATCAATTTTGGGTGAAAATTGTTTCAAAAATGCAAAATTTGAAGGGAACGCAAGAGGTAAAATATGTTTGGCAGCGACGACACTGCCCCTTGACCCTGCCCTATATTGCAAGCCCCAAGACCTTGCAAGGGGGCATTGCCCCTTAAACCCACTAGGGGTTTCTGCCTCTGGACCCCTTCTTTCAAATTTAAAGACAAAAGAAGAAACTGGTGGGGAAATCACATCGACCAAAGGTGATGCTTTTATATCCTCTTGGTGGAAATATTCAGGATGCAATGTGTTACTGAGAGGGGAGGGGTGAATCAATAACACATAAAATTTTATGCATTTTATTCATCATTCATTCATCTAATCTATTGCATAAATGAAAGATCAATCATTCATAACACATGAACACAATGATTTGGTGACCCAAAAACCTTCCAATTAGAAAGTAAAACTGGGGTGGGGATGATGCCCACAAAACTTTGTTACCACAGTATGAAGTTGGCCGGTTAAAGCTTACATTGATCACTTCTGATGATTTGCCCTGTTAGGAGCACAAAAGGACCTGCTAGGTCCACCTTGTTAGAGGATTTACAAACATACAATGAAGTATGCACTCTGTTAGGAGATTTACAAAAGACTATTAAGTCTACCCTATTAAAGGATTTACAAAACTGATTCACCTATTAGGATGAAGCAGTGGATCTGCTTACAACTATTTTTTGATAAAATCCTTGTTGAATTGATCACCTGATGTGATAGATATAACTTTTTTGCTCCTATGTTGACCTTGTTGTGTTCCTTTTGTTCTGCTGCTGATTCACTTTCACTTTTCTCAAAATATATCAATACCTTCTTCACATGTGAACGTCATTCTCTTTACATACACCATGCTATATGTCTCTTTCACAAATGATATCATACATTACATATATACCATTCCAATATTTTATAGTTACAAGGTCGGCCAAAACACAAGTGAACAAAACATTACTGAGTCAACCCATTAGTAAACTCGGGTTCATTGAACTGACTCGGTGACCTTCTGATACTCGGCATCCACTACATTACTCAGCATCATCATGCACTTGGTAGAAGCAGAGACTCAATTCATATTAGTCACAGAACATTGCTTGGAACTCGGTAGCCATTGGTGACTTGGTAGATGTAGTGTTACTCGGTAGAAACTATCTTCATTGTTTAGCTTGCTTAGCTCGGTAAACAATGAATCTTTTGTTTACCTTTTTCACTTAGTAAGCTCTGTTGATCTTCGATTACCTTTTTCACTTGGTAAACTCTGTTGATCTTCGATTACCTTTTTCACTTGGTAAACACTGCTGATCTTTGATTACCTTTTTCACTCGGTAAACATTGCTGAACTTCCTTTACCTTTTTCACTCGGTGAAAACTGTTTGCCTGTTGAACTTTTCATTCAGTCATTATCTTCTGGAATGCTCAGTGAGAACTGTTTACCTACTGAACTTATAAGGTAACCATTGAATGCTTGGTATATACTAAGTGATGAGGAAGATAAGCATTCATGATAGAATAAGTGTTTGCACTAATGACAAATATATCATAATTCCAACAATCTCCCCCTTTGGCATTAGTAACAAAAACACTTATGGAAAAAAAAACTTATGTACAAAATTTGATGTAATGATTTACATATATCTCCCCCATACAATATGCTCAGAGTATTTACAAATATCTTTATCTTTTCTAACTCTATCTTCCCCTCTAAACTCTATCTCCCCCTTTTTGAAAATAATGCCAAATTAAGCAATATATACTTACACAGAGACACCAAAATGGGAGATGAATTTAGAATGTACCTTGAGAATAAGAACCAAAGTCTTATCCCAATTTTCTTGCAAAATTTTGCAGGAGGAGAGTGCTATTTGAACTTCTGCTGAAAGTTCAATCATATGATCTGCAACTGAGAAATTATTGTCATGGATCAATGCTTTGGAGTGGACAATGTGTTTCTGCATTGTGTCCATGATAGGAAGGATCATGTTCTAGATGTCTATTAAGGTAGACCTAATCCTTGCTTCCTCTCTCAGTAATTCTACTTGCTTTTTTGACAAAAATCTGATTCGAAGATGATGGGATGAACTTGAATTGGGATCAAGTTGCAATATTTGGGCACTGCCCTTCATATCCTCATCAATTTTATTCAATTTTTCTTTGATCTCCTTTGTGTACTCGGTAACATCACAAAGTTTGGCAAAAAGTGAAGTTATATTATTAAAAGAATTTTCAAAATTGGCCAAAACTGTAGACAATTCTACCTATTTTATTGCAATGTGCTGAGCAATGTGCTCAAGCACCTTATTATCAAATTTCCTTTCAGCCTTCTCAATCAATTTTTCTTCACCGAAGGTGTCCTCATTGAATTTATTTACAGCCTCTTCTAATTGAATCAAAATGTGTTGAGTAGAATCTACTTCAACACCTATAGTCTTTGTAATAATGTTCTTGGCATCCTCTATTATTTTGTATTCCTTATCCCTTTTAGATCTTAACTGCTTCTGTGTAGCCTTCATCTCTATTAATTGACTAGCATACCTCATTTCTTCAATGGTAGCATTTTCATAGTCAATTTTTGGAATAACTGTATCTGTGTCTAAATCAATTTCTTCTGGTATTTCCTTTCCAGTCATAAGAAGTCTTAATGGTTGCTTTTGTTTGACTTCTATGGCTATTGGTTTAATCTTAGGAATAGACACAATAGTAGAGATGGAAGGGCTAGCAGCAAAAATTGGGATATGACTTGAAGACTGAATGCCAATAGAAGTATTTACTAGATCAAAAACTGGAATACTTCCCAAAAATGATGATATACCCATTATAGCAGTATCTGAACTAGTTATACTTGAACTAGATGTAGATAATGCTATCAAAATTGCTGGAATTGACAAAATTGTAGAACTTACTGATGTATCTCTTGATGATGTTGGAACAGAGGAGGCTTGCTCGGTGACTGAAGAAGAGGGTTGCAGCTCAGTAGATGAAGTGGTAGACACTTCCACTGATGATACCTGGAGTTGTGATGTGGCAGATGCAGATGATAAATCTGATGAAGATGCTATCAAATCTGCGGAAGCTGACTCCAACCTTGATGATGTGATAGTTTTAGGTGGAGAGTGAGGAAGAGATGCAATGACTGCTGCTACAATTTTTACTGGATCATCTTCCTCCTTATTTTCCTCTTCAGCTTCTTCCTCTTTTTCTTCCTTGTCTTCCTCCATTAATGCATGCAACTCTCCTGGTGAGACTGTGATGGATGGAGAGGCAGTTGTACAATCACTGTCACTACTGTCATCATCTTGGATTTCTACTGGATCTTCAGTGGGCTTATGCAGATGATAGATATTTTTTCACATGTTTGTTGCATCATTTACAACATGCTCAGTGTCTTTGATTAAAATCAAACAAGTGTGGAATCTGATCATCATTTTGCTTTCATAATTTTTCATTGCAGTTTTTACGTCTGCTCTAGTGAGACTTGGTTGAAGGTTCTTCAGGGATTGCTCATATATGTATTTTACCGTTTGGGTTTTTGTTTCCCATCTTGGTTGGAATATCTCCAGTAGGTCCTTGGAGATTTGAGAGGCAAGCTAGTCCAGGGAGTATTTCCATTTTCCCATCTTGGAGAGTACCAGTTCCTCTATCTGCATTTTCTTAGCATTTGTTCTTGTTTCAAATTTCAAAGCTTTGAAATTTGTAATGCCTGCCCCTTCTTCCAACTGTTTGAGCCTTTCCTCAAATGTGAGTGAAGGTCTGACCAGTACAGGTTCCTGTTTGCCTTTCTTGGTCCTCCTTGAGAATACTGCAGTAGGCATCTTCTTAGGTTTGGTAATGGTTACCTTACCTTTCTTCTTTAGAGGTTCTTCTCTTGTAGATTCTTGTTGTTCTTCTTCTTCTCCTCCTTCTTCTTCATCATATTCTTCATTCTCGCCTTTACCTTTAGTTAGCATAAGAGGACCAGTAGCAGTTTTCATTTTGGCTATCTTCCTCTTGCCTTTGCTTATTTCCTGAGGTAGCTTGATTTCAAGCTCTATTATGGCCTTTGCTTCATCATAGGTTCCAAAGGCAGGAATGTTGGGGATAGCTGGTTCATTGACCAGTGCCTCAATGATATCTCTTGCATCATCAATATTTAATTCATGAGGCAATGGTTTTACCCATGCCACTCAGGGTATGACTGCTTGTATGTACACATGATCACAGTCAACCATGAAACAGATATCATCTTTTTAATCCTCGACAAACCTAGGAGGAATTTTGAATCTGTTATTTATCCTTTCCTTGAAATCTTCAAAATAGTTATCCATGTCTTTGTCAAAATTTTCACCCATTTCAGCTATGAACTCATTCATCTGATATAAAATTGGAGTGTCTTTCCTCCATACTACAGATCTGTTTGAGGGAAAAAAACTTTTGTACATAAAAGAATAAAAAAATTAACAAAGAACCAAATTTACAGGGGTTATTCTTGGAAGTCCTTATGCTTTCCATATTTTTATTCAGCTGTCTTAACAATAATTCTGACAAATCAAATTCAAGATTTTTCTTTACAATCTTAAATGCTAAATCCACATCTTCACACGGTACACTATTTAATCTGCTGGAACTGTATAACTTATATGCAATCACATAAATGCCAAATCTGAGTTCCATGTCAGATATATTGTTAAGTTTTAGTCCTCTACCATCCCACTCTACTAGGGTTTGCTTCTGTAATTCATCCCAACCTAGGGTTTTAGTGGTTTTAGCTTTGCTTAGCATAGGCAAACCTGTGATTTTATGAATCATCTTTTTGGTTAACAATACGGTTGTTCCAACCGCAACTGACCATTATGAACATGACTTAGAACATATCTAACCCATTTAACCTAGAAACTTCTTGGTAGGTGCATAATATGGGTCAAGCCTTTTTCTTCTAAGTGTTTGTGCTCATGTTTTAGGGCTCCATCAACACATAATTGACCTAGGGCATTATCCATATCTAATGTACCAATTTCTTGAACAATACATTTGAAATGAGCGTGAATATCATTAACAAGAAGTACCTGAGGAGGGATTTTCAATTGAGCTCCGTGAATGTCAAGTGATTCTGCAACTGCGGGCACTACCTTGAATTTTGGGGCTTTCCATTTGACTCCTTTTACGAGCATTTCAGAACCATTCTTCACCTTGCTGCTGCTGGTGCTTGTAGATGCCATTGATGCTCAGTGGATGAAAAGATTTTCAAACAATTACTTCATAGGAATTTTGCTTCAAATCGCTTGGCATGCAACTGGAAATCCTTTTGGCTTTGAGAATTTTAAGTCGCAGTGGAAAATGAAATCGAATTCTGCCCTTTTAATGAAATACTATCATTAAGGCTTGGTACAAAGGTAGATGAGATGACATAGTGCATGCTAGTCTGTCATTGAAATACTCAGTAGAACCTTGCAACTCAATGGATTAATAAAATCTTTGATACTCTTCTCCTAGCTCGGTAAGGTCTTTAACCAACCTTGCTCAGTAAATGCAACACGGTGAATGATAACTTTTCTTTGACCCTTGTATCTGAAATACTGATTTGATCATTTGCACTCTTTCACTCTGAAACTGCTTGAGATATGGCTTGATGATGCAGTTCTTGATTCTTCTTAAATCTTAATTGGAAATGGTAGAGTCACCCATTTCTTTAGTGACATGACCATCATTTGAACTGTCTTGCTCGGTAGATTTAGGAATCCACTATTGTCTCATCTACTTCCGAATGTTATTAGCTTTAACTTTCTTTTCATCTTCAATTCTTTTGGTATTCATGCAATTCTTGGCTATATGACCAAGTTTTGTACATGTATAACATCTTACTGTTGTGTCTTTTTTTTTCAAGTGATGCCTTGAGCAGTCCTTGCCAACATGTCCATATTCTCCACAATAATGTCATCTACACCAAGTATTGTAGTCCCATCCAAAGATTGATTTGACAAGTTGTTCAACCAGATTGGATGATTTGGATCTGCATTGGAATGCCTTGTGACCTTGTTTCTTGCATTTGTGACATTTGCCTTCAAATTTTGGTTTTTCTTTGCATTCATTAGCTTTGTGACCATGCTAATTGCAGTTGAAGCATTTGCCGTTGAATTTTGCCTTTCCATTACTCCAAAATTTGTTTAATGTATGACCTATCTTACCACAGTGATTACAAGTAGGCCTTTGATTTCTTTGTGCACCTTGTTTGGAAGTTTCACCTTCTTCCTTGTAACCAAGTCTAGCTTTGCCTTTTTTTCTATGAAGATTTTGCTCACTTAGCTGATTTAATTGAGTCATGTCTGCTTGTGATTTCATCATTCTCTCATTGATTTTTTTCAGTGTTTAGGTCATTTTCCAAACTTTCATTGATTTGTCTTTCAGATCTCAAGCCACTTTTTAAGCTTTCATTAATTTGTCTTTCAGTGATCAGATCATTCCTCAGGTCTTCATTTTCAGATCTCAAATTCATAATTGCTTCATTTACATTGGAGAGTTGATTTATAAGATCTTGATGCTGAAGGGATTGACTATTTATTATCTCTAAGTCTTCATTTGCCTTGTTTCTTTGTTCCAAGATTTCACATAGCTTGATTGATTGGATTTCTTGTTCTGTTTTAAGTTTTCTTACTTCTTCCTACAGGGAACCATTCTTTGCCAGGAGTTCCTTGATTGCCTCATTAGCTTCATTTGAACTTCTTGAAGGTAAAAGGTCTTCAATCCTTTCTTCAACATACTGATGATCATTCATTTGTCTTGTAAGTTCCTTCCTTCTTTTCAGGGATTGAGAAAGATGCTCCTTAGCTTCTTTGAGTTGAGCCATGATTATTTCTAGATCTAACTTTTCATTTTCAATAGCTTTGTCAAGTTTGAATAGCTCCATTGTTCTTGATCTTTGCTCAAGCTATCAAACTTTGTCCTGAGAACCAAATGCTCTGAACCAATTGTTGGAAATATTTAGGATGAAATGTGTTATTGAGAGGGGAGGGGTGAATCAGTAACACATAAATTTTTATGTATTTTATTCATCATTCATTCATCTAATCTACTGCATAAATGAAAGATCAATCATTCATAACACATGAACATAATGATTTGGTGACCCAGAAACCTTCTAATTAGAAAGTAAAACTGGGGTGGAGATGAAGCCCACAAAACTTCGTTACTACAGTATGAAGTTGGCCGGTTAAAGCTTACATTGATCACTTCTGATGATCTGCCCTGTTAGGAGCACAAAAGGACTTGCTAGGTCCACCTTGTTAGAGGATTTACAAACATACAATGAAGTATGCACTCTGATAGGAGATTTACAAAAGACTGTTAAGTCTACCCTATTAAAGGATTTACAAAACTGATTCACCTATTAGGATGAAGTAGTGGATCTTCTTACAATAATTTGCTGATAAGATCCTTGTTGAATTGATCACCTGATGTGATAGATATAACTTTTTTGCTCCTATGTTGACCTTGTTGTGTTCCTTTTATTCTGCTGCTGATTCGCTTTCACTTTTCTCAAAATATATCAATACCTTCTTCACATGTGAACATCATTCTCTTTACATACACCATGCCATATGTCTCTTTCACAAATGATATCATACATTACATATATACCATTCCAATATTTTACAGTTACAAGGTCGACCAAAACACAAGTGAACTAAACATTACTAAGTCGGCCCATTAGTAAACTTGAGTTCACTAAATTGACTCGATGACCTTCTGATACTCGGCATCCACTAGGTTACTCAGCATCATCATGCACTCGACAGAAGTAGAGACTCGATTCATACTAGTCACACAACATTGCTTGGAACTCGGTAGCCATTGGTGACTTGGTAGATGTAGTGTTACTCGGTAGAAACTATCTTCTTCATTTACCTTGCTTAGCTCGGTAAACACTGAATCCTTTGTTTACCTTTTTCACTCAGTAAGCTCTGTTGATCTTTGATTACCTTTTTCACTCGGTAAACTTTGTTGATCTTTGATTACCTTTTTCACTCGATAAACACTATTGATCTTTGATTACCTTTTTCACTCGGTAAACACTGCTGAACTTCCTTTACCTTTTTCACTTGGTGAAAACTATTTTCCTATTGAACTTTTCATTCAATCGGTATCTTCTGGAATGCTCGGTGAGAACTGTTTACCTAATGAACTTATAAGGTAACCACTGAATGCTCGATATATACTAAGTGATGAGCAAGATAAGAATTCATGATAGAATAAGTGTTTGCACTAATGACAAATATATCATAATTCCAGCACCTCTCTACCCAATGATTGCAACTTAAACAATCTTGATCTTCCATTTCCACAGGTATATACAAATGTTATTTCTATGTTTGAACAAGAGAAAATTATTGATGATTATGGTGAATGAGTTACAAGCTATTTATAAGTCTCACAATGATAAGGGTGAAAGTGGACATGTTGTTCTTATAACAGATAAACAATTTCAAACTTCAAATCAAGAAGACCAAGGTATGGATTACTCTATTGCATCGGCAAGCCCAAACATTTCTTCAAAATATAATTCTCCATATAGTATGAAAAATGAATTTAATCATGCATGCTCACAACAATCCATATATTCCTCTTATATTCCACCATATCCATCCTTGCCATCTATGTTCTACCTATCCTTTTTATTCCCACAATTATTACCATCCCATTCACATTGTATTCTACCCATTCTGCCATATCCACTAAATGAAACCATAATTCCTCATAATGCACTTCATAATAAGGTGGTTGAAACTACAATTAATAATAAACTTTCAAGGTTCCCTTTACCATTTGATAATGTACTTGTAAGTGGTAAATCAATGTTGGAATGCATTGATGCTCATATAGGATGTGATTTTGGTTTCATTGGATTAGAATAGTATAATTTATTGACTTATAATCAAATTCGTTCTTCTTTTCTACTTAGTGAATCACAAATTAACACAAATGAGGTCATACTTCAATGTGAGTCAATCATCAAACTCATAATTATGTGTGTTGATATTTATCATTCACTAAGTAATATTAAACCATATGCTTTCCTCATTCCACAAATGTGTTGTCAGATTCTCCAAGATCTATATTTTATTACTTTTGTACTTATGCATATTGATCTTTGGAGGCCTATGGTTAAATTGTGTATTCCTCACATACTTGTTGACTTGGGACCAATAATTGATTACGTAAAATCATAAGGGATTATATGCATTAATGGCCAAATAAAATATGTTACAAATTGATGGTTATTCGTTTCCAAAAGAATCAAAGTATTAATATATTTTTGTCAATATTGATTATTTGTACTATGATTCTATTTCTTGATTCCTTGGATTGTCCTAATAAATCCATGATTTTTTAATATAAAATTAAGCTAGGGGGATATACATTGAATTTTGAAATATTTGGTTATCCTATTTCTTTGGTTTCATATTCTCATGCCCTTGTAGTATGAAGTTAAGTTGGGGGGAATTCCTTGACTTTTCTAATTCTTGATTGATTCCTAATAAATGTTCATTGATGCTTCTGATATACCTCATTGTGTGATTCTTTGACTACATCAAGGTATGTATTCCTATGTTGATTCACATTGGTGTAACTCATTGTAATCACATTCTTTTCTTTTTATCAAGTGTTTATTCATATTAATAACTCTACCTATCTTTTTTTTAAATGCACTACTCACTCAATGCCAAGGTTATTAATTGGATACAATTTCTTTACTATACTTGATATGCTTGGTTTTGAGAATATGGTTATAGGTCTCTTGTTGTGGTGAGATGATCTTAGCATCAATACTAGTTGATGATGCTTCTCTACACAAGCATTGCATAACATACTATGTTGGCTTTGTTAACATTGTGTGGGCTTGTTAGTTATCTGGCGTATATTAGTTTCACTCATGCTTCAATATTTGAGATCACAAGAAGGATATGGCATAAGGTATTCACCACCTTGATATGAGATTTCTTTGACGCTTGGTAAAGTAGAGGGCAATGTGCAACTTGGTCTATGAGATCCATGCACAATGTGATACTATTTTTATTGTGCTACACATATGAAAACTCTTAGAAGACATGTACAATAATCTTGAACATATTTTCCATTGCCACACTCCTTCCTTGAGATATGTATCCTCTTCTTCAAAGTTTTATGGACACATTGGTGACTATTATGCATCTTCACTCCATACTCAAGTCTTTCGTAATGAAGGTGTGTTACTTGCAATTTTTTTTTTCTACAATGGATATCTCTCAAGCTTCAAAAGAATAGGTTTCATATCTTCATTTAATGTCATCCTATTTTTTCATAGAGAAATATGAGTAGCACCATCACTGTGAGTGATTCTCTTACCTCAGTGTGTTAGTGTGTTCCAATTTCTCCAAGAAGATTTCAGATTTAGTATTGTGAGATACATGGATCAAGATCATTTTTTTGAATTGTTTTAGTATTCCCAATTTGGTGGAGATTATTGTTGGTCACCTTTTCAAGTTCATTATGCAATCAATTTTCCACAGTGCCTTTTGTGAGGTCATGGACAAAAATCAAGTTTTGGATGGTATCATTTTTCATCATCCATGTAAGAATTTCTTGTTCCTTGGTCAATATATGTAGGAAAAAGAAAAAGAAAAAAAAAGAAAAAAATGAAAAACCATGAAAAAAATGAAAAAATAAAGATAAAAAAGCAATAATAGTTCCAACAATGAAAACCTTTGGGCGTTGTTGGCTAGTTAATATCTGAAAACCAATTTTTGGTAGATATTGATTGCAAAATAAAGTCTTAGTGGTAAAAATTATTTTTACAACACCATTAAGTGGTGAGTGATTGAAAATTGGTTTGCCAGCGGTTACTTGTCTTTATAAAAAACATGAAAAATGAAAAAAAAATGCAATAATTGGTGTTCTTGGTTTTTTTTTTTGCTAATCATTCTTTTCAGGGACACTCATTGGCTTCTATATTTTTGGGCACCTCTTGTCACTCACTTTGAAAGCTCTTCTTTAGCGTGGTCATTAAAAATTTGTAGTCTCTATTCCATGCTTCAATTTGATGATGGTGGCTCCTCACATTGTAGTCTCTATTCCAATTTTAGCTCCTTCCAATGGTATCCTCTCTAGCAATTTTAACCAAATGGTGGTCTCTTCTAGTGTTGCAATTCTAAATATCTTTCTTCATTCCTTGTTGTTGATTCTTCTATTTTGGAGGCAAATATTGCTTAGTTGCTTTGTGTTCCAACATTGGTCTCTCTAAACAAGCATATTGGTAAAATAATCAATTTTGTTTTTCCTTATTTTATCTCTTAACTTTATTTATATTACTCATTATGTTGATCACTATGCAACACCCCTACCTATTCTCTCCTTGTTTCCTGTGGATGGTCAACCTTTTAGTTGGGGGGAGGAATGTAATCCTATTATATATCTTCCATCCATCACCCTTAATAATACCATCATACTATCTATTATATCCATCATACAATATCCCTTTTTCTATCTCTTATTTCACCCATTTTACCTATATTACATTATCCTATGCATCGTGAGACAAAATTTTCATGAACCCTTATATATATCCATTTGAACCATGATGCTATACATGAAAAGAAAAGAAAAAGAAAAAAGAGATTTTTTTTATGAAAATTTGAAAATATTGAAAAAAAAAGAAAAAACACAACAAATCTTTTCATAAGAAGTAAAGAAAATGATTTTTGTGTTCCTATACGAGTTATCATGGTTCGAGGTAGAGAAAAAGCCAAACTGATAAACTCAACATGCTTCTAGTTCACACCAACATCTTCTTGATCATATTGATTGCATGAGGACGTGCAATATGCTAAGTTGGGGGGAATGATGAGAGCTATTTATGACCCATTCTATGTCATATTTTAAAACATTTCATTTAGTTTCATACTCTTTCTCATATTCCATTTCCATCCCATTTCATCACATTTTACTATTTTACATTGCATATGATCTAATATATATAAGTAGCATTTAATATTGTTGTGGGATTAAAATATGGAAAATTAATCATTGATTGCTTTTTACTAATCTTTATTATCATAGTATGTTGATGCATGAAACAAATCTTCCTATCACCTCCTTGATAAGAACTTCTTTTTGCATTTGAGACATAAATCATTGTGGATAATGCTGGCCTACAACTTATTCATGCTATTATCTTATGACGTTATTCTAGCATTCATGATGGCATTACCTCTTCAACATAAACCATGTTGGAAAATGTGTGATAGTGAAAATCCTCATGTATTTTGTTATAACAAAATTATTTCAATCTGTGGAAGGTAAACTATCCAATAAAGTTTCCAAACAAAAACAACTAGCAAGGAGCACATGGGTATCAACATAGGCAACATGTCTACCATCATGATCTCAAGCTTGAAGATTTGTTAGTTGGTGCAAATATGGGTTGCCTTCCATTCCATTATGACCATTAGTGAAAGATATGAAAAGCCACAATATCGTCCACTTTTGTCCATTGTTATAACAAATTAGTTTCTAATTTGTGGGTAGAAAATGAGTTTGTATGTACACTCATATTCCTTGGTTGTTAGCAAAACAAAATCATTCCATTTTATGCTATCTTTGTAATCTCAAACCTATTAATATACATGCTATGCAATATCAACAGGAGATATAGATTATTATAAGAATATATATTCATTTCTAAGACTATTGTACATAGATCTAAACTGTAGTATTTTTGAAATAAATTAAAAAAACAATGGTTCCACATGGTCACAGTAATGTAAGAAATCATTTTTCTTTATTCATCGTGCAAGCAGAGCAGTCATGGTCTACTCTTTGGCAAAGCGCAATGGTATTTCTATTTAGTGTGTTTTTCTAATGTATTATTTAAGAGTTTGATTTCATGATTAGTTTATTTGATAAATTAGATTGCATATTTTTATCCGTTTAGTGATCTTTAGCTAAGTTTATTCATAGTTGAATTTAATATTTGTATAAATATTTATGTTATTGTCATTTCTTTCATAATTTGTCATTTTTTAATGTTTATTTATGTTTCTGATGTTCTTGTCACCAAGAAGTGATAGTTCCTATCACTGGGATTTATTTGGTTTTTTCATAGATTTTCTTTCATGTGTTGTAGCATTCATAATCCCTCATCTCACAACTATCACCCCTTGATGACATATTTCTCAGACACCTTTCACAAGCTTACACTCTCAAATTGACACGTATAGACCAAGCTGAACTTCATTTAAAGTATTAAACATTTCATATTATGTGCCCCAGTGTTGGCCTATCATTTTGGCTTGTTTCCAGGGAAAGTTCTCAAAGGCATGTTAGCTTGATGAAAAGAGTTAGGAACACTGCATTAGGATGAAATATTTTTCAATTACTAGCCTTTCTTAAGTAATTGATCTTAATTTGTGTTAAATCATATAGATGCATTACTTTAGAGTTTGCAAGTAGATCATAGAAATTAGATTTAATTTTACATTATCACTAGTTGCTTTGAGTCATTGGTAAAGAAAAGAAGCTATTTTGAAGAAACAATGTTAAAAATGATGCATATTCAAGGTTGTTCAAGTACATCAATTTTGGGTGAAAATTGTTTCAAAAATGCAAAATTTGAAGGGAATGCAAGAGGAAAAATGTTCTTGGTGGCGAGGGCATTTCCCCTCGACATCACCCTGTACTGTGAGCATAGGAACCTGTAAGGGGTGTTTCCTCTTAACCCCACTAGAGGCTATCACCCCCAAACCCCTATTTTCAAATTAAAAGACAAAAGAAGAAACTAGTGGGGAAATTGTGTTGACCAAAGGTGATGTTTTTATACCCTCTCTACCTAATGAATGCAACTTAAACAATCTTGATCTTCCATTGCTACAAGTATGTCCAAATGTTATTTTTGTGTATTAACAAGAGAAAATTATTGATGAATTTTTAGAACAAGTTCATTTTGAGAATGAAAATTTAACCTTTTGTTGTTTTATTTGCTACAGGAAAGATGATCAATGCATATACCAGAGAAATTGAGAGAACATGGTGAATGAGTTACATGCTATTTATAAGTCTCACCATGATAAGGGTAAAAGTGGACATGTTATTCTTATTATAGATAAACAATTTCAAACTTCAAATCAAGAAGATCAAGGTATGGATTACTTTGTTGCATTGGCAAGCCCAAACATTTCTTCAAAATATAATTCTCCACCTAGTATGAACAATGAATGTAATCATGCATGCTCACATCAATCTGTATCCCTCTTATATTTCACCATATCCATCCTTACCATCTATGGTCTACCTATCCTCCTTATTCCCACAATTATTACCATCCCATTCAAATCACATTCTACCCATTCCACCATATCCACCAAAGGCAACTATAATGCCTCATAATGCACTTCATAATAAGGTGGCTAAAATTGCATATAATACTAAGCTCTCAAGGGTCCCTTTACCATTTGATGATGTGCTTGTAATTGGTAAATAAATGTTGGAATACATTGATGCACATATAGGATGTGATTTTAGTTTCTTAGGATTAGAAGAATAGTATAATTTATTGAATTATAATCAACTTTGTTCTTCTTTTCTACTTAGTGAATCACAAATTAACACAAATGAGGTCATAATTCAACATGAGTCAATCATAAAACTTATCCCTTAGGGTAAAATATCTATTAACACTATGAAAGAATAAGATTATGGAGTGTTGACTACAAGGATGACCAATGCAGAGATAGTGAAATACCTTAGAAACCAGAAATTGAGGCAAGATGTACAAAGGAACAAGGAGATGTAGTTAATGAGGCAAGAGATGGAAAAGATTAAGGAAAAGCTTCATAATAGAAGTAGTGAGAACTTTGAAGAAGTTAGAAAAGGGAGTGATGAATAACCCCTTGAGTAGGAGGAAGAAGAAAGGCCTGCTAACCAGAGGCTGCTTGTGAAGACTCTAAAATCTATGGAGAGGAGAACCATGGATGATAAGCTTGATTTGCCTACATACAATGAGAAGATGGACCCAGATGCTACAATGTATTGTGTGGATTCCCTAACTAGTTTATTTGGTTATGAAGACATCCTTGAGAATTGAAGGGTTACGATTTGCAAGTCTAGGCTCAAGGGCTCTACACTCACATGGTGGAATTTCACTCAAGATGATAGGGTGAAGAACAAAAAGAATCCAGTCACCACATGGAAGAAGATGATAGTACTACTTAAAGAGACTTATGTCCCTCAAGACTATAAAGTTCAACTTCATCAGAAGAGGATGATTTTGAGACAAAAAGAGATGGACATCTCTACCTATACTAAAAATTTCAGAAATTAGTAATGAAATCTAAGCTTGTTGAATTTGAAAGTGTGAAACTTGCTAGATACATTCAAGGACTAAGGATTTCCATTCAAGATGAACTTAGTTTTACAAGTCCTACCACACTAAACTATTGCTACCAATTGGAACTCAAGGTTGAAGACAAGTTCAAAAGGAGGAATGAAAAAAGTGGTAGAAACAAAGGAAAGAATGCCAGAGGAAGAGGAAACTACGAAGGAAGAGGAACACAAAGAGATAGACCACAAGGAGATTACAATAAGGATAACACCCAAGGAGAAATCATCTCAAGAGGTGGATAAAAAGTAAGGAGAGGTAATGATAGAGGTAGAAATGGTGGAAGAAACAATGGGCAGATCAAATGCTACAATTGTAACTAGATGGGTCACTATACTAACAAGTATCCTGAGAAGTAGAATAACCAAGGAGAGAGAAGAATAATTCTTGTCCAAGAAGAATATGATGAAAGTGTAATATATTGTATTGATGAATAAGGGGCTACTCTTATAATGAAGAGGACATTGATTCAAGCACCCATGGCAGTGGAGCCTCCTCAAAGAAAGACTCTCTTCAAGACCAATTGCAAAAGTTATGGAAAAGTATGAAAGGCAATCATTGATTCTGGTTCTACTAAAAACCTTGTATCTAAGGAAATGGTAGATGAATTAAATTTGGAGGAAATACCCCACCCAAATACCTCTCATGTATCTTGGTTGAGAAAAGGGCAACACACACTCAAAAATGAATATGCTTGGGCAGAATTTTCAATCAAAGGCTGCAAGGATAGAGTCCTTTGTGATGTTGTGGACATGGATGTTTGTCAGCTTTTACTAGGGCATCCATGGTAGTATGACCTTAAAGCTAAGCATGATGGTGTCAAAAATAAGTACCAAATGAATCAAAATGGCCATAAGTATAACCTAGTCCCTCTCCTTGATCCTCACCAAGAGAAGACTAAAGAATAATTAGTCATAATGGCAACAGAACAATAAATGATAAACACTATCCAAGACTTTGAGATAGGGTATTCCCTAGTCCTCAAACCTAAGATGAAAGCAACTTTTGAAGAAGTATCCAAAGAATTAGATGGTCTACTATAGAAGTACAAAGGAATACTTGCAAGGGATACACTAGATCAACTCCCACCATTAAGGGACATCTCACATTAGATAGACTTCATACCAGGTGCTTCTCTCCCCAACAAGGCTGCTTACAAACTCACTCTTGATCAAAATGCAAAGGTGTCCAAACAAATCAGTGATTATTTGGAAAAAGAGCTCATACAAAAGAGTCTCAGCCCTTATGCATTCCCTAGTGTATTGGCCCCTAAAAAGGATGGAAAATGGAGACTTTTCACTGACTCTAGGGAAGTAAACAAAATAACCAAAGGTATATGTTTCCTATACCTAGAATTGAAGAACTATTAGACCAACTTGGAGGAGCATGCTAATTTTCAAAAATAGACCTTAAATTAGGTTATCATCATATAAGGATCAGGCCTGTAGATGAGTGGAAAATAACATTTAAAACCATTGAATGATTGTATGAATGACTTGTCATTCCATTTGGTCTCAACAATGCCCCTAGAACCTTCATGAGGCTGATGAATGAAGTGCTTCATGACTTCATAGTTAAGTTTGTAGTAGTTTATTTAGATGATATACTGATCTTCAACAACATCAAGGAAGAACATATGAAACACTTGGAACAAGTCCTTCAAGGGCTACATGAAAAGAAGTTAGAAATCAATCTTGAAACATGTGCATTTATGTAAACATAGTTGACATTCTTGGGCTTTTTCATCGCAAAGGGCACTTTGAAAATGGATCCCGAAAAGATAGAGGCTATCCTCAATCGAACAACACCTAAGAAAATAAGGGAAGGCAGGAGCTTCAATATATTGGCAACATTGTATAGGAAATTTCTCAAGAATTTTAGTCATTTTTGTGCACCTTTACTTGATACCATCAAAGGAGGAAAGAAGAAAAATTTTTAGTGGAATACACAAGTAGATGAAGCTTTTGAGTATTTGAATGGAAGAGTAGCACAATACCAAATCTTGGCACTACTAACCTTCAAAAACTTCTTCACAGTAGAGACTGATGCTAGCAACCTTGCCATAGGTGCAGTCCTCAATCAAGAGGGAAGACAAGTGACCTTCTTCTTTGAAAAAACTCAATGATGACAAGAAAAAGTACAATGCCTATGAGCTAGAACTATATGCTATGGTTCAAGCACTAAGGTTCCTAAGGAATTCATTGTCTATACAAAAAATCATGCACTAAGGTTCCTAAATAACAAAGACAAGTTGAGTTGCAGGCACATGAAATGTGTTGAGAAACTCTAAGCCTTAACATTCTCTATCAAGCACAAGAAAGGCATTGCAAACAAGGTAGTAGATACTCTCAATAGGAAAGTCACTTTGGTTGAAGAATTATGAATGCAAAGCATGGGAATTGATGCCCTCATACACCTATACAAAGATGAGCCATATTTTGGTGACATCCATAAGGTATTCTCTACTTTATCTGATGCCTATAATAGTGCCTACTCTGAATATTTATTGTAGAATGGTCTCTTGTTCAAAGGAGGACAACTTTGCATTCCAAGATGATCCATGAGGGAAAGTGTAATAAGTGAGAATCATTATGGTACATTAGGAGGTCACTTTGGAATTGATAAGACAATATAACTCCTAAGGAGAAAATACCATTGGCTTAAACTACCTATTGATGTTTGAAAGTTTGTTGAAACATGCACTATTTGCCAAAGAGCCAAAGGAGTTAGAACAAACCAAGGTATTTACCAACCCTTACCAATTCAAAAAAAGCCATGGGATAGTGTGAATATGGATTTTGTCTTGGGTCTCCCAAGAACTAAACAAGGTTTTCATAGCACTTTTGTCATTGTGGACAAGTTTAGTAAGATGGCTCATTTTGTTCATCGCAAAAGCTCTAATGATGCTTCACATATTGCTAACCTAATTTTTAAGGAAGTGGTGAGGATTCATGGATGAACAACATACATTATCTTAGATAGAGATGTGAAATTCCAAGGTCATTTTTGGAGGACCTTATTAAAAAATTTGGGCACAAACATATCTTTTAGTTATGCCTACCATCCACTAACAGATGAGCAGACTAAAGTAGTAAATAGATCTTTAAGAAACCATTTAAGATGTCTAATCAAACAACATGGACAAACATGGGATACTATCCTCCCTCAAGCAAAATTTTCCTTCAATGACTCAATAACTATGGGCTTCATCCTAGAGGAGTCATGGAATTGAGATATTTACCAAATGACTTCAAGTGTGGGAGTAAATGAACAAAGCAAGGCTACTGAGGAGACATACCAAGTTGTAGATGAGAAAGATTGGACCCTATCAAATATTGCATAAATTTGGGGAAAATGCATATAAAATCTCATTGCCCCTAACTATTTCAATTTCTCCTATTTTCAATGTTTGTGATCTCACCTCCTTTCCAAGGTGATGCAAGAACTAATGATGTAATACATGATACTAATGACGTACATGCAGAATGGATTAGAAACTTGTCACCTAGCCAATCATTATAGTTGGAGAAGATTTTGGATTCCAAGGTGGTCAAGAAAGAAAGAAAGAAAACCTACACATATTACTTGGTCAAATGGAAGGATCTTCCTGATATAGATGCTACATGGATGAATGAAGAATGCATTGCCAAGCAAGGTACTCCTATTCAAAAAATACTCTCAAGTGGGACTTGAGTTTTCCAAATAAGAGAGTATGGTGCAGGAGCACCTTTTCTCCACTCTCCAGGGAATCCACTATATCAAAATCTCCAAGATTCATATTCAGGGGCATTCATTCCTAAGAGTCATTTCTAATAAGTAGAAGTAGTTTTCTAGTTTGAAATAAGCCTACTTATAAGGCCTAGTCACCATTGTTGTTCTATAAACCATGGGTTTTGACTATGGTAATTAGGCACATATAAGGCCTAGGATAGGGTAGGTGTTTTTCTAGGCTTCATAACATGTTTTAGAACCCTAGGACACTAGAGGAAACTCATAGTGTGGTCATAGTGTGTATTTTGCAAAAATTGCAAAAAGGTTGCACTTTACAACAAAAGTTGCTTGACAAATTTTGCATAATTGCTCCCCAATGGTGAAAACCTTTGAAAATTGGTTGGATTAGTTGGGGGAAGTTTTAAAATATCTATTTCAGGTGGGTGGAATATAGAACATGTAATTTTGCATTTTGAAATCAATAAAATCTCCCATTTTTCCTTGTAATTATTTGCAACACGTGTGTGGATAGACTGGTACAGATTGGTAGGAATAAATGATTGCCTAAATTAGCTTCTAGGATGTTATAGGAGAGTAAGGCAATTGGTTTGAAGGAATGAAGGGATCATCATCAAAAGTTATTTAACTTTCTTCCTTAGGTTCACCAAAACCCTTGTTTCATTGACAAGTTTTAACAAAAATGCCCTAACTTGCTTTTCCACCATGGGAATTTCATGCCACTCAAGAAAATTCAATTTAGGAGGGTGTATAATAGGATTAAAAAAGTATGGGAGACGGGGATCAAGTTATCTAATTTTGCAACACAGCCCTAGGCCAAACATCTCTATGTGTTTGGTTCAAGACAACATGCATTAAAGTGTCAGAGGCACTTTGGGGATGGATAAAGCCTATTTGATGGTGGATCATTATTTCTTATAGATCCCTACTAGTTTATTAGTTGGTGGCTAAGCTTGATCAATAGCCTAGTTTACACTTCCTTCACAAACCCAATCAATTAGGCCTAATAGGGCTAATTGTTGCATTTTTGGTTTGGTTGTGATTTGATCATTTGGGAGCCTAAAACCTTGGAGGATGAAGAATCTTCCAAAAGGGTAATTAGATATATAAAAAAAATTCCATTTATTTTGGATTAATTTCAAACCAAGTTCTCATTTCCTCTTTGGTAGGGCTAATTGGGGCTATTAGGCCTAAAAGTCAATTTTTCTATTTGAGCTATTGGGCATAAGTTAGGTTGTCCTAATCCATCAATTTGAGTTTTTTAGATGTTTAGGAACCTTTCCATTCCCCT
Source organism: Cupressus sempervirens (assembly GCA_028749045.1). NCBI lineage: Eukaryota > Viridiplantae > Streptophyta > Pinopsida > Cupressales > Cupressaceae > Cupressus > Cupressus sempervirens. The sequence continues at coordinate 16,867,293 of CM053784.1, forward strand.
TTGAACATTTAGGTTCCCATTTCAAGCAAATCCCTAGTATTTAGTGGTATTTTGCTAAGAGACCTAGATGTACTTTTTTGAGTGCCTAGTTCATGTTTTTGTACAAGTTCATAAAAAGGTATTGAGCCCTCTCTTGGTATCATTTTAGGGGTATTGAAGAATCCATAAGGGTACACCACAACCTAGTTTCCTACATAAGAGAGAGATTTGCATCACTATGTTTTCCAAATTCTATGCTTTATTGCGCCATAAGGTTACATCCTTTGTGCCATCCATATCTCTTTGTTTAGCATTGTGGTCTATAGTTTCTAAATTCAATCCTTTGTATTTATTTTCCTACAATGTAATAGCTTTTTGTTTTCATGCTTCCTTTTCAATCTCTAAATTTTTAAATAAGGATTTGTACTTGTTCATCATTTTGAACAACTCATCTATTTGAGCTTGGTTCTTGATTGTAGTAGTCACATTCAATGATGCCATGTGTCTTGGGTATGTTATGATTAGTTTATGGATTTTTATTTGATATAATGCTTCATTGCTATCCATCACAGTTTTTATTTCATCTCTTTGATCTGATCCACACATTAATAAAGCTTTTTGGTATGGATCCTTCCCTGATATGTTAACAAGATCTTTAGATTCCCCAAGTTTAGAAACTTTCCCTCCATATTTGTATTTTTCATGACATTTATGAACTGATGTAGATTGTAAGTGGCAACCCTAGTAAATGAGAACACCAACTTCATTAACTATTTCCCTAGCCTTCTGTGCGGTTATGTCCTCAAGTTTCTTCATGCCTTATCCTGTAATATTTCCTCTGTAGATTTATTCTCCAACTTTTTTGAAGTTTTGCTGAACTGGCTTCATCTGTATTGAACTGATTAAGATCTAAACTCATTGGAATACATGAAATTATCATTGCATATGAAATGGTTATGTTCAATTTCTCTAATATCAATTGATCATACTATATAGATGGGCTCCAAACTCACTTCTATACTCAAAATGTCTACTAAAATATGTCTATGCTCACTAGGACTATCGTCTATTTCTTCTATGTTTGTTTTCTTGATTTTTTGTTCTTGCAATAGAACATTGGGAACATTATCTAAAATCTTGTCTTTCTCTTCTAACAATTTCAAATCTCTCCTAAGTGGATCTATGACACCATTTTGAAGGTCTATTTTAATCTTTCCTTTTCTCAATTTCTACTTGAAAACTCTCTCTACATTTATGTGAATCTTCTTTTTGCTAACAACTCCATCCCTTTCCAAGTTCCTAATTAGATTATCAATCAGTACAGTCCTATGTTGAATAGGATGTAATTTTTGAGAAGCCCTTGCCCTTTCTATACATCCCTCTAGATTGAATGCTTCCCTTGAGTCACCCTAAGTTAGTTTCCTAAGTTTCTTAGTAATACAATCATAACTCTTTAATGTCTTGACCATAAAATCCCCAAATGATATTGTACCTAGTAAGAATGATTATTTGCTCTTTTAAGTCAAGTGTTGTGTATTGGAGATTGCCATTTGCCACACAATTTCTAGATACACCATTCAATCAGGTACTATAATGGGGCGGTTTAACCATATAATCTAATTCTAGAAAAAATTTCATATGCATACCAATCACCTTGATTGTGATCTATCAAGCTTTGGTCAAAAAACTATTTAGTTCTAAGGAACATTTTGATCTCTAGCGAGAGGGTATGATTGTACTCCCCCCTTAGTAATTTCATAATTGGTTTCACAAAGTGCTCTTCAAAACATAAATAGTCGGAACCTAAGCATATCCAATCCCAAACCTTGAGCCATAACTATACAGGCTACCTAAAACCCTAGATATCATACTCCTTAATAGGTAGTCCTTTCCATGCATTATTCTCTTGGCCAAAGAAGAGCAACATATGCATCAAAAAAGAGTAATGCTTGAAATACAACTTGACTAATCTTTTTGCAATATGAGTAGGCCCTCATTTATATTTCTAGCAACAAATGTAGAACAATCAAAATTCCTAGGGTGATTTGACTGAACATCGATTGCAACAACCATCAAAGATATGTCCATTAACAGGGGGACATCAACTCCAAATACATGTCCAGCTATCATGTAAATATACTGTAGGTGAGGGTGACAAATATTCATATCAAATAGTGGACTATCAATGCTCTCTAAAATGGCTCTTGCACCTCCAATATTTAGGTGATGGACAAGAAGTACAAAAACCTTGCATAAGGTCTCCATACATAAATAATCATCTCTTAATTTAGGTACATTAAAAATGGTTTTGTGACCTATCTCCAGTTGCTATCTTTATTTCCTAATTGTATCTCTTTATAATTTCCCGCAATAGCTTAGTATTCACAAATACATTTGGAATGATGAGTTTACCTAAATTTGTTTTCCATTCTTGACAAATTGGCCATCTTTCTAATCTTCGATTGTAATGAAAAAAAAAAAAAAATTCATATCTTGTCTTCATTTTCTATACATCCCCAACTTCTACATACTTATCTTCAACTCCCACCTCCCCTGCCTTCACTCTTTTCAAATTTTTAGAAAATTGCAATAGCTAGTCTAATGGGTATAGTTTAAGATGCCTCCCCTCTTCTTTATGCCTCTTATGTTTGTGTTGTTCAGTAGACTGCAACATTCAAACATCATTTTTCTTCTTTACCATTCACTTTTTGGGCGATGAAGGTTCCATTTCATTAAAGTTCTCCAACTTAATCTACGATAAGTAAAAATAATGGTCATGACTAGATTCAAATCTCAATCTATCATTGTCAAACAAAATTTGTTCATATTTTACTAGTATCAAATAACCATTCTTAATACTCATTCGAAAAATCATAGGTGGGTTCATATGAAATCCTCAGTTTTGTCTATTTCAAAAATCTTGAGTAGAAGGCATAATACTCATTTGACAAATCATAGGTGGGTTCATATGAAACTCTCAATTTTGTCTATTTATTAAATCTTGAGTGGAAGGCATAACTCACCTCAAATTTCTAGTTCAAAATCCCTTTCCACAACCTCCATAAGAAATGCCAACCCTAATTTGACCACACATTTAGTAGATTATACAAAACCCTAGCTTGACTTCTCTCTATCTTTCTTCAATGCATCGCCTCAATCAAAAATAGAGGCTCAAAAATGGAAGTCAATTTATACTTTTACTACTCGACAAACACATTAATTGAAATAGAAGATAATTATGTAAACTAAACTATGTTTTCATGTTTGTAATTAGAATAATGCAAGTATATTGCATTTAATATATATTCGCTATCATTATGTGGTTATGGGTTCATCGTTACAATTATGACATCATTCACATCGGAAGGGGCATACCATTATTAGAACCATTGAATAAACATTTCTATCTATCATTCGACAAACCATTTAACTAATATTGAGAAATTCTTTCCTTGGATGTATCCTTCCAATGGTGTAAAGGTTGGTCCCTTTATTTATTGTTAAATGAAGTGGTGAATGCGTGCACATAAGTTTACACATCTTCAAGGGCACAAACTATTTAACTTTTAATGAAGCTGCAAATGGGTGAACAATGTTGTTTTGCACCATCATAGCATTCGACAAAACAATATTTGTTGAATCTGCAAATAATTTAATTTTAAATTATCATGTAAAAGTATACACACATTATAGCTTCATGTGTTCGCTACCTTCGATAATTATAATTTAAATGATCATGCATATCAATGAACAAATTATTTTCGTACCTTCGCGACCTTCTATGATTTAGAAGTATGGGATCATGCGTACCAATGTACAATATTGTTTCATGCCTTCATGGCCTTCCATATTTTCATGTTCAATGGTCATGTGTACCATTGATCATAACAATTATGCACGTTCATGGCCACCGACAGTCTAATGTTCAATTATCCTTCCACACTAGAACATGCAAATAAAGTCATGCCTTGATATGAAACCCTAGCTTGACTGAAACCCTCACTTGATGCAAAATCCTAGCTTGACAAAAATTGAACTATGTTTTTGTGCCCATAATTAGAAAAAGGAAATTGTAATACATTTTTGATATATTCACTAGCATTATGTAGTTATGGGTTCATTTTATAATTATGACATCATTGATGTCGAAACCATCAAATAAATATTGCTATGTATCATTCAACAAACCATTTAAATGATAATGATAACTTGTTGCCATGACCACGTTAGAAACCTCAATTGATACAACTGTGGTCTCTTCCTTTGACATATCCTTTCAATGGCATAAATGTCAGTCCCTTTGTTTATCAATACAAAATAGTTTTTATTTTAATAAGCCTGCAAAGCTTACAATGATGTATTATTGATGCAGGGGAATCTTGGGTTGCATTGCTTTTTTGCATCTTTTCATGTTTCTCTATTGTTGTCAAGTTCATGGTGTTGATCGAGTTGCAGTGCCAAGAATTGTTGCATTCCTGTTGGTGTCGAGTTCTTGTATGTGCTGAGCATTGCCAGGTGATAGTATTTGTCTTTGTACTGCTTTGACCAATTTTTCTATGTCTAATTCTAGTTTGGGCCATCTTTTCACATATTTAATTTTGATATTTGTGTTTAATAACTATTGCTAGCTAGCTTGTGGCTATACATGTATTTAATGTAGGATTTAAGTTCTATGATAGGCCAACCTATAGCCACACAAGTATTTAAGGAGGTCTAGGACTAGGTTTTAGAAGTAGTATGAGTTAGAGGGATAGATAGTTCTTCTTTGGAAGAATTAGAATGTGAAGATCATCATTGAAGTTCAAAGATTGAATTGCATTGTTGGTCGTAACCTAGAAGGCCTCATAGTCAGGCATGTATGTTTGATAATTTGATGAAACAATAAGTATCTGTTGTGTTTCCATTGTGTTTACTCTTATAGGTGGCTTTGGTAGCTAGGTGTACCTTTGGCCCTAGTTTTCTTCAACTTCCCTATGTTAGGTGGTATTAGAGCTTGAGGTTCATCCTTGTGGAGATTGGATTGTGTAGAACCATAAGCTGATTTGGTTGTAGGGTAGCAGATATGAGGATTTGACCTATAACTTGCAGAGGGTTATGATCTTGAGGAATCAAATTGTAAATATGGTTCAAGGTAGAGGAAATACTAATAATGTTGTATTGGATACATTGAGACAAACTTCACCTAGATTAGATGTTGTGGAGACACCCTAGAGGAGAGGAGAACATCTTGATGATGTGAGTGCTGATAAAGCAATAGCACCAAACCCTAACTTAGAACTTGAAGAAGATCAAGATGAGGCAAGATTGTTGAGAATATTGTCTGGGGCACATTCAAAGCTCATTGTAGAAGTTGTTTTTTATGATGGAAAATTGGACACCAATATTGTGTTGGATTGGATCTTTGATATGGAGAAGTTATTTGAGTTTGAAAACACTCCTGATAATAGGAAGGTGAGAATACACTTACTAGGTTGAAGGGTCATGCATCATTGTGGTGGGAGCATTTGCAAACTGATACACAAAGGAGAGGAAAGGAGAAGATCAAGACTTGGTTGAAAATGGCAAACAAGGTAAAGACAAAGTTCCTTCCTACTAATTACCAAATTATCTTCTTGAGAAAGATACAAAATTTAAAAGAAAGGGACATGACTATGAAGGAATACTAAGGAATTATATAGATTAGACATTAGATCTAGACACATGGATGATGATGTGGAGAAAATTACAATGTACCTAAATGGATTGAGATCTGGGGTTCAAGATGAGATAAGTTTTGTAAAATTGGAAAGTGTGGAGGAAGCATATCAATATGCCTTGAAAATTGAGGAGATCTTGGAAAAGAAGCATGAACAAAGACAAAGAGGTAGAGGTGGAAGATTCCAGAGAGGTAGAGGTAGATCTTATGGAGAAGGTGGTAGATCTAAAATTTTTGTGCAAGATAAAGGAAAATATGAATGAAAAAATGATGAAAAATGTAAGACTGAATGGAAATGTGGTAATTCTTATTGAGGAGGTACTAGTTCTTATCAAGAAAGAGGTAATTCTTATTCTAGAGGTGGTTTTCATGATTATTGTTTCAGATGTGATAAAGAAGGGCATAGATCCTTTAAATATAGATCCTCTAAAACTGGGAAAGGTAATAAAAAATGTTGTTGGAATTCTTTAAAATAACTAAGAGGGGGCGGTGAATTAGTTATCCAAGGTCCAGATGTATAAATAAAACTTTTCACAACTTAGTGCATCCATATCCATAAAATATATTCATCATGCACACATCCATTGGATCATACAATCACTTAAACTTGTAGGTTACTATCAAATCAACTTTGCAAAAATGTAAGCATGAAACATAACAAATTCAAAAAGACTTTTGACACAATGATTTTATGTGGAAACCCAATTTGGGAAAAACTACCAGTAACATGCTACTCGTTCTTACTCTTCTGAAGTGATGCCCTGTGAAAGGACAACCTTGTTAAAGGTTACAATGCACATTATTAAATGTGATCTAGTTAGAGGATTTCAATCACCCTATTAGGAATGAGCCTTGTTAGAGGACTTTGGATCATTCACTTGGAATGTCATCCAATTAAAGGATTTACAAATGACTATTAAGTCAACCTTAATCCAAAGGATTTACCCTAGACTGGTATAATGATTAGAAAGTAACAGTAAGGCTTGATCTAATAACAACTTACAACATACTTGTAGATTACAAATCTCTATTTCAGTTCTCCATTCTGCTTGGCTTTTACACACTTGAGCTTTGTTAGCTTGTTCACCCTTCAAGAATCTATACCCTTAATCCTGTTTGCTTTCCTTGTCAATAATAGTCTCTTTCGTTTGATCACTGAATGAAGCAATACTCTAGACTCCTTGTCTTCCTTAAGTTCTCACACATGCCAACCATTGCTTCTAACCAACCATCTCTATAAATAGAAAATTAAGATATTTTGTAATTCATCCTATATCTTCCATTTTATGGTTAGGTAGGATTCAATGAATCTACCCATCATTTCATTTTTGTCCCTTCTAGAAACTTCTCCTTTAGTCCTCTTTGAACGTGCCTCATAATAGTTTACCATGAATTCTATGCCACCAACTCATCATAGTCATCTTCCACATGCTTCACAAAATTCAAGAAAACAAAATTTGGCTTTGATTTGTAAAATTTATGATTTAACATGAATACTGGCACTTGACATCAATATGTTGTCACTCAACTTCCATACTATTCTTCCACTCGTCATCCACTAGATAATTTGGCAAACCCTAAAATTTACTAGTGCTCAACATCAACTAAACTTTACTCACCTTACACTATAAATTACTCAACATAAACTAAACTTTGACTTTTCTTGGCTCCAACTAATTTTCTACTCAGTTTGCACTAACTTTGCTCGACACCTATTATCCACTCAGTCAAGCTTGGCATACTCAATTCTTCTTACTTGTTCTTCTAGACTTAATCAGTGTATCCATCCTTTGCAACCTTAAGTAGATATTCAATGCACTATATCATCACTGTCTTAATTGATCCTTGTACTCCTTTTCCATACCATAACTCAACCTTTTCTCTAGGTACTATTGTTATCTCATTTAATCAAAACCTCCTCATCAATGAAATAAATGATAGTACTCAAATCATCTAAGCAATTATCTTACCAAAAAGTAGCAAGTTTGACATAAGTGACAAACTAATGATTGAAACACATTCTCATACTTGTATCAATCTATTTTCAACAATCTCCCTCTTTGGCATTGATGGAAAAATAGTACAACCAACAATAATACCAAAAATAAAATAATTCTTTGTATCGAAATCTCTCCCTCTATCAGTAGCTTTCATCTTTTGTATAGGTTACAAAATTATGTTTTGATTAATAAACAGTCAACTCATCTTTATGAATCCCTTTTGATCACTCCTTACATCTCCCTCATCATTGTCTCCCTCTTACTAGGTAGATGTAATCATTAGGTACACTATCTCCCTTTCTAGATTGCTATGTTTCTCCCTTTCTTTGTCTTTCTCCCTCTTTGACAACAATGCTAAAGACTAGTCATCTTAATATGCAGATATGAACATTTTCAGTTTCTCCCTCTATCACCTAGCTTGTGACTGATTTGCAACTCTAGCTCTTTGATTACTTTAGGAAGCTCATAAAGTAAGATCTAGTACATCAATGTGTAATGTATGTCAATCATCTCAGTTGATGCAGGGCACTTCTCATGCTTCTTAAATAGCCTTGGATAGGGGTATCACCCCTACTTTACCTCTTAGAGACTCATGGGCATCCTTAGGTAATGCTTTTTTGAAGATATCAACTATTTTATTTTTTGCATTCACATATTCCATCTTCACCTCTTTATCTTGAACTAATTCTCTCAAGCAATGATACTTGACTGCAATGTGATTAGTCTTTGTATGCATCACACGTTTCTTTGATATATTTAGAACACTTGTATTATCACAATAAAGTATCATTGGTTCAGTGATTTCCTCCTTCATACCTTTGAGTAGTTATTTGATCCATATAATGTTTGTACACTTTACTGCAACAATATATTCAACTTTAGCAATAGATTGAGATATGCAATTTTGTTTATTGCTAGCCCATGTAATCAAAATTTTTCTAAGAAAAATGTTCCTCCAATAGTGCTCTTTCTATCATAAATATTTCCAGCCTAATCAACATCAGTGTAGGCTCTCAATTCAAAATTTTCATTTTTCTTGTAGTATAGACCATAGTCTTCTGTTCCTTTTAGATATATCATTATTCTCTGAAAAACCATCAAATGATTCTCCCTAGGATTAGCAGAGATTCTTGCAACTATCCCAATAGATAAAGCAATATCAGGTCTGCTATGTACTACACATTGCATTTTTCAAATAATAGACTTGTACAATATTTCATTCACCTTAGTTGAATCATCATTCTTAGATAATTTGTGTCCTATCACCATAGGTGTGCTTACTAGCTTGGAATCTTCCAATCTAAAAAAATTTAGTATCACCTTTATGTATTTTGACTAAGTGATGTATATACCATATTTCATTTGATGTACTTGCAAACCCAGAAAGAATTTGATCTCTCTAATCATAGACATTTCAAATTCTTTCTTCATTTTATTTGCAAAAGCTTTACATAAAGTATCTTGACCTCCAAATATGATATCATCAACAAAAATTTCAGATATTAAAATACCTTTGCCTTTTTCTATCTTCAAGTACAAATTGATGTTATCATTAGTCCTCTCGAATCCAATTTTCACAAGATAATTGTGAAGCATTTCATGTACTATGCTCTTGGTGCTTGTTTCAAACCATATAAAGCTTTATGTAGTCCACATACCATATTTTTGTTATTAGCATCAACAAATCCTTTGGGCTATCCTATATAAAACTCTTCTTCCAATATCGTAGACTTAACATCCATTTGATAAACTTTGAAACCTTTATATGCAATTTAAGCATGCAGAGTTCTTACTCCTTCCAAACTTACAAAAGAAGTGAATGTTTCTCCATATTCTATCCCTTCTTATTGTGCATACCCCATGCAAACTAATCTTGCCTTATTCCTTGTGACTTCATCATTTTCATCTAACTTGTTTCTATACACCCACTTAGTGCCAATCACATTTTTATCTTTTGGTCTAGAAACTAGAGTCCATGTCTTATTCTTTCCAATCTGTTCAATCTCTTTTTTCATGGCTTTACTCAAGTCCACATCTTCTAAGACATCTTTCACTATTTTAGGTTCATGCATGCTAAGAAAACATGTATAATTTCTCAACTTATTCCTTTTCATTGATCTTGCATTTTTATCTCCAATAATTTGTGCAGTAGGGTGATGTCATTTGACATACTTTGACAATCTTGGTTCTATTCTATTTTCCTCACTTGGTCTACCAAATTCTAAATCACTATGTACTTCTCTATAAGGTAATTCAACATTTCTTTCATGTACACTAATCTTAGAATAAGAATGTGCCTCAACTTTATTTTGCAACTCAACACCTGAATATAGCTTGGTTCTTGAATGCAACTCGACATTCATTATATGTGACTCAACAGTCACTGAAACTTGCTATTGATTTGCAACTTTATTTATAACATATTCATCAATAGGCATACCTTCATAAAAGTATACAAATGATTTGTATTGCTCTGGTTCCTTCATAGGTTCAGCCTCATGTACTTATGTATATTCATCAAATTTCACATTTTCACTTTCCACAACTTTGTTAGTGTTAGTATTTAAACACTTATAAGCTTTACTTCTTGTAGAATAGTCAAGGAATATACCTTCTTCACTTTTTTCATCTAACTTGCCATTCCTAAAATCCTTGATAATATAACACTTGCTTCTAAATACCTTAAAATATTTTACATTGGGTGAGTATACATAACATAGTTCAAAAAGTGTTGAGTGAGTACCTTTCTTGACTTGCACATGGTTCAAGGTATAGACAATTATACTTACAACCTCTCTCTAGTATTTCAAAGTAACATTCTTCTCCATCATGAGTTTCCTAGCATAGTACATTATAGATCTATTCTTCCTTTCAACAATTCCATTTTGTGGAGGGGTCCTAAGGGAAGATGTCTATCTTTTGATTCATTTGTCACTACAAAACATCTCAAACTCATTTGATGTAATTCTCCTCTTTTTTTAGATCTCAAATATTTCAAACTTTTACCTATTTCCTTCTCAACTCTTGGTAAGTAGCACTTAAGCATTTGGAAAGCATCAAATTTTTGTTTCAAAAACATAACTATCATCATCCTAGAATAATCATCAACAAATAGCATAATGTAATTATCACCTTTGTAGCTTTGCACATCAATTGGTTCACACAAGTTAGTATTATAAACCTCCAATATACCTTTATATCTATGATTCTTAACCTTAAAACTGGACTTTGTCATTTTGCCTAACTAACATTGTTTGCAAATTATACTATCAGGTTTCTTCAACTTAGGAAAACCTCTAACTCTTCTCATGTTACTAATACTAACCAAGTTATCAAAATTAACATGACATAACCTCTTGTGCAATAACCACACATCATCAAATTCTACAACTAGACAAGTAGCATCATCCATATCAAGGTAGAATAGATTAGCTCTAGTTTGATCACCTTTCCCCATTAGTTTTCCATCAGTATCATATATCTTAGCAATTTTTTTCTCAAACTCAACCTTGCAACCTGAGTTATTCAGTTGTGACTTACTCAAAAAATTATAGTTAAGTCCTTCAACATAATAAGCATTGTCACATAAAAATTTTTCTATGAGTTTTATAGAACCTTTTCCTTTTATCAGATAGGGTACATCATTACCAAACCATACACTATTTTCTTCATAATAATTTAAGGTAATGAACTTACTTTTATCTCCACTCATGCGATCCGAACACCCACTGTCAATGATCCATCTGTCATTCTTTTTCACAGAAGACACTAGTGGAGATGCCTCATCCTCATCAGAATCATCCTTCATTGCAACATACACCACTTCATCATCATGATCATCAGATCCATCTTTGGTTTCCTCTTCTACAATGTAACAAGGCTTCTTGCCTTTGTCTTTGTAATCTTTTTCATCTTCTTCTCTTCTACTATTGTACTTGTCTCCACCTCTATAGTTCTTCTTCTCTGGACATCTAGCAACAATATGACCAACCTCATTGCAATTAAAACACATGATAGGTAACTTACCTTTGAATTTTCCTTTGCCTTTATGAAATCTCCTTGCTAGTAGTGCTTCAAGTTGTTCTACATCCTCCTCATCTATATCAGTATCACTAGAAACACATTTTACCTTTTTCTTCTTCTTCTCATTAGGTTCCTTCAATGACAATTTAGCTTTGAAAGTAGATTCAACATTGTTAGGTTGAAGTTATCAAAATTGGATAGCTCAAAAGTAGGGAGCCTACCTACTAGACCTTCAAGAGTCAGATTAGAACCTGGTATACATCTCAGTTCTTGTATTGTAGAGACTCTAATAGTATAGATGGGAAATAGTGTTCTAAAAAAATTCTTAAATAATCTCATCATCTATCTTACTAGTAGATATTTTTATTTCTTTAACAACATCTTTTATCCTAGAGAAATATTGAGCAACATTCTCACCTTCTTGCATTCTTATATCATCAAACTTACCTCTAAGACTTTCAGATTTGGCTCTCAAAACATTTGTGTCACCTCCATAGATGGTGTGAAGGGCATCCCAATTTTTTTTAAAAATCTGTCACAACCTTTGATATCATCGAACTCGACATAGCTTAGGGCAGAGGCAATCTCCAAAATTGTCTAGTTGTGTTCTTTCTTCTTTTCAGATCTTCAATAGTTAGGGCTCTAGCAGGCCTGGCATGCTTAGTGATGATGGTGGATTGTGCATGATCTCCAAGACCTCCTATGTGTAGCTTTATCATGCTTTTCCATGTAGGAAAGTTATCTCTATTAAGCTTGGGTACCTCTCTTTTTGACATCTTGATCTTTTGCTTCTAGTACCTTCAAACTACTCGTCTTAAGCAGATAACTCTGATACCAATTATTGGAATTATTTAGAATAATTAGGGGGGTGCATCAATTATCCAAGGTCCAAATGTACAAATAAAACTTTTCACAACTTAGTGAACCCATATCCATAAAACATATTCATAATGCATGCATCCATTATATCTTACAATCACTAAAAATTGTAGGTTACTGTCAAATCAAATTTGTAGAAATGTGAGCATGAAACAAAATTGTTTCAAAAAACACTTTTGACACAATGATTTTACTTAGAAACCTAATTTGGGAAAAACTACTAGTAACATGCTACTCATTCTCACTCTTTTGAAGTGATGCCCTATGAAAGGCTAACCCTGTTAAAGGTTACAATGCACACTGTTAAATTTGACTTGGTTAGAGGATTTCAATCACCCTATTAGGAGTGAGCCTTGTTAGAGAACTTTAGATCATTCAATTGGAATGTCACCCGGTTAAAGTATTTACAAATGATTGTTAGGTCAACCTTAATCCAAAGGATTTACCCTAGAATGGTACAGTGATTAGAAAGTAACAGCAAGGTTTGATCTGATAACAACTTAAAACACACTTGGAGATTATAGATCTTTGTTTTAGTTCTCCATTCTACTTGTCTTTCACACACTTGAGCTCTAATAGCTTGTTCACCCTTCAAGCATCCATACCCTTAAGCCTTCTTTCTTTTCTTTCCAATAGTAGTCTCTTCTATTTGGTCACTGAATGAAGCAATACCCTAGACTCCTTGTCTTCCTTATAGTTCTCACACATGACAACCATTGCTTCTGACCAGCCATCTCTATAAATATAAAATTAAGATCTTTTTTTATTCGTCCTCTATCTTCCATTTTAGGGTTAGGTAGGATTAGTTAGGATTCAATTAATCTATCCATCATTTCATTTTTGTCCCTTCTAGAAACTTCTCCTTCAACCCTCTTTGAATTCACCTCAAAATGGTTTACCATGACTTCTGTGCCACCAATTCATCATACTTATCCTCTACACACTGCACAAAATTCAAGAAAATAAAAAGTTGGCTCAAATTTTTCAAATCCACAATTTAACATGAATACTGGCACTCGGTATCAATATGATGTCACTCAACTTCCATACTGTTCTTCCACTCATCATACACTAGATAACTTGACAAACACTAAAGTTTACTAGTGCTCAACATCAACTAAACTTTAGTCAGTTTACACTATATCACTTGGAATACACTAAAATTTGACTTTGCTTAGCTCCAACTAATTTTCTTCTTAGCTTGCACTAACTTTTCTCACCAACTGCTATCCACTCAGTCAATCTTGACAGACTCAATTCTTCTTACTTGTTCTTTTAGACTTAATCAGTGTATCCATCCCTTGAAACCTTAAGTAGATAGTTAATGCACTATATCATCACTATCTTAACTGATCCTTGTACTCCTTTTCGATATCACAACTCAAACTTTCCTCTACTTACTATTATTATCTCATTTTATCAAAACCTCTTCATCAATAAAACAAATGATAGTACTCAAATCATCTAAGCAGTTGTCTTACCAACAAGTAGCAAATTTGACATTAGTGACAAAACAATGATTGAAACACATTCTCATGCTTGTATCAATTTTTTTTCAAGAAATGTTATGATTCAAGAAGACATTGAGGGTTCACCAAGTGGACCTAAGGATGGAGAAAATTTGATGGCGAGAAGAAATTTGTGTAATAAGGTAATTGATGAGGAACTTGTTCTAAAGAGAAGTCTTTTCAAGACCAGATGTAAGATGGTTGGAAAATGCCGCAAGGTGATCATTAACACTAAAATTTCTACAAATTTTGCATTAGAAGCATTGGTTACAAAGTTGCAGTTGCAGAGGCTGAAGCATCCTAAGAGCTATCATGTTTCATGGATCAAATATGAGCATAAGATATTGGTAAGTGAACAATGTATCACGAAGTTCAAGATTGGACATTATTTCAATGGAGTTCTTTTTTATATTATTTCTATGGATTATTATCATATTTTTTTGGTTAGACCTTGGAAATATGATATATATACTATACATGATGGAAGATTGAATCAATACACTCTTTGGGTGAATGGGAGAAAGAAAATATTGTTGCCTTTGATTGAAAGCCCAAATGAGGTTAATTGTACTACTATGAGAATTTGCATGATTAGTGGAAAGTAATTTGAAAAAGAAGTGAAGAAGAATCAATTCTATTTTTTCATAATTCCTAGGAGGCCAAGTTGTACCTATAGCAACCAAGTGACAAAAAATAGTGGTGACTGAGTAACAACTAGTGGAAACCAAGTGACTACAGAAGATAGTAATGACCAACTGACAATAGAATCTAGTAGTGGCCAACTACCAATAGAAATTAAAAACTTTCTAAATGAGTACCAAGAGATTGTTGCAGAGTATATACCTGATGGTTTACCACTAGTAAGAAGTATAAGTCAGTGTATTATCTAATTTCCAGAGAAAGTTTGCTAAATAAAGCACCATATAGATTGACACCTATAGAGAATTAAGAACTTAACAGACAAGTGCATGAGTTGTCATAGAAAGGTTTGATCACATAAAGTTTGAGTCTATTTGATGTACCTATTTTATTAGCACCTAATAATAATGGAGAATGGAGAATGTGTACTGATTCTAGAGCTATTAACAAAATCATAGGAAAATGTAGATTTCCAATGCCGAGGACGGATGACATAATGGATTGTTTGAGTGGAGCAAAGTATTTTTCAAAGATTGATTTAAAGAGTGGTTATCATTAGATCAAAATTAGAGAAGATGATGAATGGAATACTACTTTCAAGACAAAAGTTGATTTTTTTGAATGGTTGGTAATGCCTTTTGGTTTGACTGATGCACCTAGTACTTTCATGAGGTTGATGAATGAGGTTCTCAAGAGATTTTTGGGTAAGTTTGTGATTGTTGATTTGGATGATATTTTGATATTTAGTAGGACTAAGGAAGAAAACTTTGAGCATGTTAAACAAGTATTGTAGTGGTTGAAGGAGGAGAATTTGATGATTAACTTGAAAAAGTGTTCCTTTATGCAACATGAGATTGTGTATTTGAGATTTTTGATTTCAGCTAATGGTTTAAGAATGAATCTTGAAAAGGTTAAAGTAATTTTGGAATGGCTTACACCTGAGAATATGGGTAAGGTAGGATCATTTCATGGTTTGGCTAGTTTTTAGAAGAAATTTATAAACAATTTCAGTTATGTTTGTAATGCTATGACTGAGACAATGAGAGGAGCTAAAAAAGATTTTAAGTGGACAAATGGAGTTGATACGAGTTTTAAGACTTTGAAACAAAAGGTTACTAAGTTACCTGCATTGGCTTTGCTTGATTTCAATAAGGTATTTCAAGTTGAATGTGATGCAAGTGGTAGCGCAATAGGAGTTGTGTTGAGTTAAGAAGGTAAGTATGTTTCTTTCTTTAGTGAGAAGTTGAATGGTGCTAAAAGGAAGTATTCTATGTATGATTAAGAGTTTTATGCTATTGTTTAAGCCTTGAAGAAATGGATACAATATTTGACTCCTAAAGAGTTTGTGTTGTATACTAATACATTTTTTTATAGGATTTGATGAGGCATATTAATGTCTAAAAATTGATATAGTTTTATAGTTTGAACTCACTCTTTGAGCCTTGTGAAAAACATTTCCAACACATTTGTTTTTAAATATCTTGTGAACTTATGCCAGATACAGCTAGAACTTATTAAACCAATGGATAGTGGCTATGATATACTACACTTAATATTATATATAAAATGCAGTATTTCATATAAATATTATAAGGTATGTTCTAATATTTGAATAAGAGTAGAAAATGTTGTCGTGCATATGCATTCTAAATGTTTCTAATTTCAAGAAATGGAGAAGTGGCACAAAGATTGGTGATTACCATATTAAATGAAGAAGAAGATGAGGAACGGTATGAAAAAGGAAGTGCAGATCAGTTCCTAACAATAAGCTACACTTGCAGAGGAGTTATTATTCTAAGAAAAATTAGGAAGATCCAACTTGGTATATTTCCTGTGAGCTGTTATTTTGTTTCTTAATCAATGTTCTATGTCATGGTTGACATTTCTCCTTCTTTTTTAATGATGTTTGTTTGTAGCTTTTATGTCATATTTTTAATAAGTATCCAATTCTTTATATAATGGATTTGGGATCATTTTGGTAAGAGGAGAGAAGATAATGAAAAAACAATACTAGTTTAAGATTTGGAAGTTACTCTTTTCTATTCTTCATGAATTATTGAATGATGTAAAAAAAAAGAAGGATTCTAATGAGAGTGTGATTTTGGAATATTTGTTGTGTTCTTAGTTAGTTGAAGCTAGCCAAGGGGGCCCATTTGGGAGGTGGAATAGATTTAGCTAGAGTAGATTCATTTCTTGCAATCTCTTATTTTAAGATATATTTACTGTATTAGTCCTACATCATTGTTACTATGA
Organism: Cupressus sempervirens; assembly: GCA_028749045.1. Lineage (NCBI taxonomy): Eukaryota > Viridiplantae > Streptophyta > Pinopsida > Cupressales > Cupressaceae > Cupressus > Cupressus sempervirens. The sequence goes on from CM053784.1 coordinate 16,884,269, forward strand.
AAATTATTGCAACACTTGTGGGAAATGATCATGGTGGATGTTTGAATAGTTAACTAGTTTGGAATTCCTTTTCCAAAGTTTCTACAGCTATCTATTGATAGTCCAGGTGTTTTTACTATTCTATATTAGTAGTATAGATTCCTTTCATGCATTTTACTTTCTTGTAGCATAGGTATTAAGACTCTTAAAGGAACTTAGCACACATACTGTGCTAACCCATTTCAAGTCCTATGTCCCTAGGTTGACAATTCAAGTGTATTTCATAATGGAATGGATAATTTTCAAAATGGACATAGTATCCTTGAAAGGAATAATGGTGTGACTATCTTTATCTATTATGGAGCCATACATTTTTGGTGCCATTTTCGGGGATGGTGTCAAACTAGGAACCTTTGTGAGTCCTTTATTTTTAAATTAGTGTGTTCATTACAAACCAAAAAAAATGTGTGCTTGATTAACAAGTCACCAATTCAATTGCATGCATTGAAGAGGAAGTCAACAAGATAAAAATGGGAAATTTCTTCCACGAGAGTCTATTAATCTAAATGAAGAAATTGAAGAAGAAGCTAAGTTGTCTTTTTTAGATGCAAGACCTCTTTTTCCTACAAGATCATCCTCAAGAGAAGAACCTTTATATATAAGTGGTATTCAACCTTTTGTTGAAATTTTGGCCAGTTTCCTTGATAATGCTACTCCAAATCCACCAGTTGTTAACAATCCAACACCCAATGTTCCTTTTTAGCATCAACCCCATAATCAAATACCTCCAATAATGACAAAACATACTTTTTCATTTCCTCTCCCAAGCCTTGTAACCAATGCTAATCTCAAAAATATACCTCCAAATGTTCTTCCAAAGTTTTATGGACTTGCAACTGAAGATCCTGATACTTTTGTGTTTGAGTTTGACATACTCTATCATAGCTTTGACTACAACACTGATGCCCATAAGCTCAAGTTGTTTTTAACAACATCGAAAGAATCAACCTTAGTATGGTTTATGGGCTTAGGAGCCAATGCAACAGGTACTTGGGATGAAATGCAAACTCTATTTCTGGATAAATACAAAGAGTATTGCAAAACAAATGATTCAAGAGGAGATGATATCTTTAGAATATCACAAGAGGAGGATGAAACATTGGAAGACTATGTTTCATGTTTCTTGTAGACATTGTAGAAGAACCCTCAGCATTCACAAAAGCTAGTCTTCTTGAGAGGAGTGAATGATAATTGTGTAGAAGCACTAGACCTGATGGCTGGTGGTGATGTATATCAATCTTCTTGGGATAACCTTAAGAAAATATGTCTTAACTACTCAAGGTCAACTATGAAGAAAGGAAGGGGACATTGGATTACAACTACTAAGGAATCGATCAGGGTATTTCAAAGCTTGAGATATCTAATATGCTCTCAAATTTTAAGTAGGACATCATAAATGATGTCGCTACACATCTTGACACAATGACTACAAAGAAGAAGCATGCAGAAGGTGAGGTGCAACTAGTTGAGTACTATCCACACTGCCAAAAGTAGAAGAAAGATTGCCAATGCAAATTGGTTGCTAGCATGGAAAACAAACATCTTTCAATTGAGTACATCAAAATAGATGGAGAGGATGAGAAAGTATTATTTGTTGCTCAATGTCATCCATGAGCCCAACATCAAGGTATGCCTCAAGACCCTTTACAAAATTCAAATCTATATGGTAATCAATGGAAAAACCATAGTAACCAAGGTCCTCCACAATATAGTCAACCTAATTGGAATAATGCTTGGAAAAATAATCCACAACAACCTCAAAATTCCCAATCTTCCTAGCCAAACTCATAAAATAATCAATGGAAAAATCAATAGAACCAATGGCAATCACCCCAAGGGAATTGGCAGTCTACAAATCAATGGAGAGGAACTCAACAATGGCCTAACCAAAATACTAGTAATCCACAATTACCATAATTACCACCTCCAGTCCAACAACCTGCACTAATGCCACCACCTACAAATCTTGTACCTCAAAATTAGACCCAAGTGCCTACACAAACTTAGCCAAATCCAAATAACTAGTAGCCACAACAACCCATGTATTCTATTGATGCTCAACAATACCTTGCTTATGCTCTAGATGTTGCAGATATACATTTGAGATCTAGTACAACCCTACCAATGCCTAAACTACTTCTCATAACTGAAATACTAGATACTCCTACAACATAAGAACCCACAACTTCTAAGTCACAAGTGGTTGACCCAACCAATGTAACTAGCTCAAATCAAACTCAAACAGTAGTTGAAGCTCCTTTTCCAAAGAAGCTCATACAAAGTAAACATGCACAAATAAAGGAACAATCTGTTGACATCACTAACTAGTTAAAGAACATGTATGTCCAAATACCCTTATTCTAAGCTATTAAAGATGTTCCTATTTATGGAAAAGCCATTAGAGAATCCTATCTGAAAAAGCCTAGGAAGAAGAAAGAGGACCCAACTACAGTCCATGTTGTAGGACAATTGGCTAACATTATGTTAGAAAATTGATTATTCCTAAATATTCTGATCTAGGAAGTCTAGTTGTGAATGTGATTATAAAAGGTCAGTCTATTAATGTTGGAGTTGATGAAAGCCAACTTTGAAGATGCCCAAGATCACCTTCATGCGAAAACCTATCAAAGAGAACCCAAGGAGAGGAAGAGCATGGAGCAAGGGAAAAACCCTAAACAAACATGAGAGACCACAAGATATTGCAACACAAGAAAATATGTATTTACAATATGCAAGAAGTGATATGATGATATGAAATAAAATGAGGGAGCCTGAATATAAAGAGCTCTAGGAATCTTCTAGAACAAGCTAGATGATGCTAGGAGATAAGTGTGACAACTAAGCATACATCCACTTGAGGTGGAAAGTCCTCGAACAAGGTGAGAGGATAAGTATGACTTAGGAGAGAAAAAACTCCCGTATTGTCAACAACTTATAATGAACTCCTAGACTACAACTAGTAAATAAAGTGCATTTACCTAAGTAAGCTTAAGAAATAGAATAAATAATTAGTAAATTAATTATTTACTCTAACACCCCCCCTTAAGTGCAACTTAGGGAAATGCCTTAAGCTATCAAAACTAAGATGAATGCAGAATGGGTCCTAGCAACAAGGCCATGTTAGGTACCCATGAACAATGCAAAAGATGCAACCTCTAAAAATGGGGAAAGAGAGAAAACCACGTGGGAAAAACCCTCCCCCAAAAAGAGGTAAGAACCTAGTGAAGAATTGAAGAAGCCTCCAACTAGCGAAATGTCCCCTAAGACAGAAACAAGGAGTGATCATGAAGAAGCATCATTGAAGCATGAAGAGCCACAAATCTATCAAACTGCTGATTTGAAGAACCTCCATGGAAGAAGAAGGTATGAATTGAGCGTGTCTATATGGTAGATGATCCATCTCACCGAAATGCATAGGTAGCCAGCCACTGCAATCGCCTTGTACATAGGTTCAACCACTGAATACATAGTTCACACTATTGAACCATCAAACCACAAATGTATTAGAACAAAAAAACAACCCCACCTTATCCTCTCACATTTTTTGAGGACTTTCCACCTCAAGTGGATGTATTCTTAGTTGTCACACTTATCTCCTAGCATCTTCTAGCTTGTTCTAAAAGATTCTTGGAGCTCTTTATATTCGGGCTCCCTCATTGTATTTCATATCATCATATCACTTATTGCATATTGTAAATATATATTTTTTTGTGTTGCAATATCTTGTGGTCTCTCATGTCCATTTAGGGTTTTTCCCTTGCTCCATGCTCTTCCTCTCCTTGGCTTCTCTTTGACAGGTTTTCGCATGCAGGTGATCTTGGGTGTCTTCGGAGTTAGCTTTCATCAACTCTAACAATTAAAAATGTTTTAATTGATCTTAGTACTACTATAAATATCATGACTAAGGATACTATGAAAAATCTGAATATAGAAGGATTAAGGGCTACCCCAAAAATTTGCAACTTGCAAATAACTCTACTGTCACTCCTGATGGGATGATAGAAGACATAGTAGTAACCCTAGACTCTCTAGAGTACCCTGCAGATTTCATGATTCTATTTCCAAAAGTCAATTTATCTGGTTACCCTATCATTTTAGGATGACCATGGTTAGCTACAATTGATGCAAATATAAGTTTTAGGTCAGGGAGTATGACCATATCTAATGGACAAGCAACAAAGAAATTTGATCTATATCCTCCAACACAACCACAATCAGATTTAAGTATATATGTATGGCCAAATTTAGGGGATGGAGAAGAAGAATTAAACTCTATAGCTTAGCTCATGATGTTACATAAACAGTCTTTTCTAAAGTTGCGGGAAGAAGATTCAGTAATTCAGAGTATTCTTGATAACACTTGTGTGGTAGAAAAAGATGTATCTGATAGTTCTGTGTTAGAATTAACTACATATGAGGAATGAAATGGGAGTTGTTTTCTTCTCAAGAAGCCAAATATTATTCATTAGCTCTTACCATGTGAACTAGATACAAGTCCAATCTCTAAAGTTGCTATAATTGACCTCACAACTACTGTTGAGTTGTCAAAAGGTCATAATCTCCATGTCAATCCCAAATTGCCTATCACACAGATGAAACAGTTAATAGAGCTTCTTCAAAAACACGAAAAGGCTTTTGCATAGGACTATGGGGATATGAAAGTGTTAAGTCCTCCATTATGCAATGATAGAATATACATCAATGAAGGGTGCCTACCACTTTGTCAACCCCAGAGAAGGATTAATCTAGCCCTCAGAGGAATAGTTAAAATTAAATTGCAAAAGTTGCTTGATGTTGGTTTTATATACCCTATATTTGACAGTAGATGGGTTTCACCTTTGGTCATAGTGCCTAAAAAGGGAGGGAAATTTCTGATTTGTGTAGATTATAGAGAATTGAATAAGGCAACCAAAAAGGATCACTTTCCTTTACCCTTCATTGATCAAGTTTTGTACACTCTAGCTAGTAAGAAATATTTTTCTTTTCTAGATGGGTACAGTAGTTATAATCAAATAAGTATAGCTCTTGAAGATCAAGATAAAACCATATTAACATGCCCATGGGGTACTTTTGCATATTCTGTCTTGCCATTTGGCCTGTGTAATGCCCCTACATCATTTTAATGAGTTGTGATCAACATTTTTTCTGATATATCACATGATTGCATGGAAATATACATGGATGATTTCACAAGATTTGGATTCACCTTTGGAGAAGCCTTGATGAATCTTGAAAAGATTCTTGTTCGATGCAAATAACATAATCTATCACTCAATAGTGAGAAATGTTTCATGCTCATGCAGGAAGGGGTGGTGCTTAGTCATTTCATATCAGTTGTAGGAATATAAGTGGATCTGACTAAGATAGAGGTAATTTGAACACTGTCCATACCTTCAAAACCAAAAGATTTAAGATATTTTTTAGGTCATGCTAGATATTATAGGTGTTTCATAAAAGATTTCAATAAAATAACTAGTCCTTTGTAAACACTGTTGACTAAGGAAGTTGAATTCATTTGGACACCCAAATGTAATGAAGTCTTCCTACAGCTTAAGAAACTCACCATGACACTAGTTTTAAAGGGATTGGATTGGTCAAATTCCATTTCATATTCATACTGATGCATTAGACTATGCCATAGGAGCTATATTAGGAAAAAAGCCTGCTAATCTTTAAAATACCATCTACTATATTACTAAAAGCCTTCATGGACCTGAACTGAATTACACAGTAACTGAAACAGAAATTCTAGCTATAGTCTATGCATTGAACAAATTCATACATTATGTAACTAGATATCCTATTTTTGTTCATACTAATCACTCAGCTATAAGGTACTTAATGAACAAACCTACTATAACTGGTAGATTGGCAAGATGGCTCTTATTATTATAGGAGTTTGATATTACCATTATTGATAAGCTAGGCAAATCCAACATAGTTACAGATTATTTGTCTAGATTGAACATTACTGATGAAGATCCAACTCCAATTGAAGATACGTTTCTAGATGAGCACTTGTTCCATATAGAAACTCATACACCATGGTATGCAGACATAGGAAATTATCTTGTTGTAAATAGAATGCCCCCACACTTCTATCACAAAGAAAGGAGGAAGCTAGCAAAGAAAAGTTCTCATTATTCCTGGATAGATAACAATTTCCTCTATGTTGGAACATATTAGGTCATGAGAAGATGTGTTAAGGAAGATGAGATATATGATATACCGCTTGCTTGTCACAACGAACCATGTGGAGGCCGTTTTGTAGGAAAAAGAACAACACTAAAAGTACTAACAACTAGATATTATTGGCCAACCTTACATAAGGATGCAATAACTTATACTACCAACTATGACAAATGCTAGAGGATGAGCCAACCAACCAAAATTGATGATATGCCACTCACTCCATCAATTGTAGTAACACCTTTTGACAAGTGTGATATGGACTTCATAGGTCCAATTGACCCACCATCAAGTGGCAAATCCTACATCTTAATATGTATGGATTATGTAACCAAATGGGTGGAAGTTAGAGAAATGAGAAATGCAAGAGATGAGAAAGTAGCTAAATTTCTATATGAAGAAATATTCACCCACTACGGAGTCCCCAGAGAACTTGTCACAGATCAAGGAGCCCAGTTCACATCAAACTTGATCACTGAGGTTATGAAAGAATATAGTATAAGGCACCAAAAATCCATTCCCTATCACCCTCAAGAAAATGGGTAAGTAGAGGTCACCAATAGAGAAATTGAAGCCATTCTTACTAAGACAGTGCACATACACAAGAAGGATTGGACTAGTGTATTAATTGAAGTTGTTTGGGCATAACGGACCACATGGAAGACTATAACTGAATTCGCTCCATTTGAACTTGTCTATGGTAAAACAAAAAATTTTCCTATTGAATTTTAACATAAAACATTGTGCACTACTTTGGAGTTGAACATCAGTCTTCCTACAACACAAGAAGAGAGATTTCTCCACTTGAACTTGCTGGATGAAATAAGGAAGACAACTTTGGAAAGAACAAAACTCATTCAATAGTAGTGAAAGAAATGGAATGATGCACATATCCATAATAAAAAATTCCAAGTAGGAAATTGGGGTCTCCTATATGATTCTCTCTTCAAAGAGAATCTAGGGAAGTTGCAGACTTGGTGGTTACGGCCTTATGAAATTCAGTATGTATTCCATAATGGAGTAGTGCAACTAACAAAAATTGATATTTTCCAATACAAGTTACTTGTAAATGGCCATAGGTTGCACCTCTATCATAAACCACAAACCAAAGATGAGTTCTTGCAACAGTTCCAACCAACTAGTTTACTAGCTCCGACGAACACAGTTCCAACAACAGTGGGTGACAACCTTCTTTCTACAACCATTCCATGACAAACATTCATGAAGCCCTCATAAGAAAACTCATTTAATATGAGGTCCATTATTTCATTTAGTTTTCTTTTTCTTTATATCAACCCATCTCATTTCTCTATCTACCATCCACTCACAATCCATGTCACCCACAAATTCTATTTTTAATGTTTTCAATAAACCATACTATCAACACCTTTCCTATGGTCACCAGACTTTGCCACATCATCCACCTGCATGTAGATGTACACGCTCAAATTTTTAGGTATAACAATTTCTTTTACTTTTTATTCATTTTTAGCATATAGGTTTCAATATTTATATCTAATACTGCATTATATGTATCGTATAAGTCTTAAACTAGTTTCTCATTCCTATACCAAATTTTTTTAAGTGTGGGCACTTGTCAAATTTTAGTGAGGGGATGAGAAATTATATTAATTTCCAAATGTCATATCCATGTTAACCTAAGTCATATCAATGTTATAGGCTGTACTTTGGTGGCAGTTTGATATTTTTCATTCATTTTAAAAATCTTTCTATATCTGTTGTACCTTTTCATTGTGATTTTGGGGAAGATCACTTGTGGGACATTATTGAAAGGACTAAGAGTTATTATAAAAAAACATTCAATTAAGCCTTGATGTCCTTCATAATTAATGCATCATTATTTTACATGCCTAACACAATGGAGTCTTGTTAAGGGAAGTGGTAATGACATTTCTCAGAAAGATCAATTTGAAATTTAGAGAAGAGGGAATTTGCAAAGATAAAAGGGAAAAAAGAGTGGTGAGAGTATAGAAAACCAAAGCTAGACATTTTGAGATGTGGGCATAGTTAAGGAGGTATGAGCTGATCATTCATAATATTTTACTTGCTCACGTTGAAGCAGTTTGACAATTTCACGCTTGTGGATGGCTTGTCTATTTATTACAATTAACTGAGTACAATGAAGAAGTAGCAACGAAGTTTATGCCAACATTTAATGAAGGTTAAGCCATAGTACGGGGATTAAGAGTGATTGCTACTAAGGAGTGGATAGCAGAAGTCACATGACTACTAGCAATTGGACAGCATTATCGAAATGAACATTATGCCAGGTCCTCACAGGCACAGTTCACTTGGCCAGGTGATCCTCAATTGGATATTTCAAAGCAAGGATGTAAAATAATTTTTCTTCCATCTCCATATCCAAAATTGGCAACCCACATTATTAGGTATTTGACCTATGAAGGTAGGTTTTCAAACTTACATGCTCATCATTTTAAGCTGCTCAGTTGCATAAGGCATAACATTCAAGTTAATGTCCCCAATTTCCTTTATAATATGTTGTGTATTCCTACTAAAGAAACTCAAAAAGGAAATGCAAATTTTGTCTCTCATCATGTCCTCATAAAAAATTTAGTTGAAAGGTCTCTTAGGGATTCTTCTCCTATGTCATGGGCATAATTTGTTGAATTTAAAACCTTGCAGCCTCAAGCCAACCCTGTTACCAAAAATTTAGGAAATGAGGAAGAAATTGTAGAGCCTAGTCAAAATCAGGTTGAAATAGAAAAATAACTCTTTCTTGATAAGCCTGTTGAGCCTATTTTAGAGGATGATATACCTAGCTCTTCTATAGATAAAGGCAAGCATAAGGTTGGTAAAGAAAGCCCTAATATTGAAAAGGAAGCCCAAGATTCCTCTATTAAAGTAACAAAGAGAAAAAGGTATGTTCTTGTAGCAACCACTCCTGCAGCAGTCATGTCTAAACCAAACCAGACCCACAAAATGGTAGAAGCTAAAGAGGTTCCTATGCATAGAAACCCTTGTATGCGAGGTTGAGTATCTCCAGCTTCCATTGAAAACCCAATGTCCCAATTTAAAAGTCTCATACAAAGTAAATAGTTGAAAATATTCCAAATGATTATCCTATGCAATTGGAGCCCTAAAATGTGGAAACACATGAAGATGACCCTGTTCATGAGATACCACAAGAGAATCAGGAAATGTGTAAATCAAATTCTAGAAAAATCCCCTAGTAATGATCAACCTACCATGCTACCAGTCCCTGAATATTCTAATGTTTCTCTTATACCTTATAAATCCTCATAGTACACTCAATATTTCCAATAAGTTTCCAAAGAACAAAAGATGAAATCTAAGGCTCAAGAATTTCCTTCATCTACAATTCAATCGATATTGTTTGGTCTATACAATCATTCCATTTTTCAAAAAGCCTTGTGGAGGTAAGAAAGAGACCAAATGCAGAAGGCAATATTTGACAAAGATGAGGAAATTGAATAATTGAAGAAACAACTTGAAAAATAGAAACAATAGATGAATAAAGCTTTAAAGATAGTTGACCAAGTGATGGCCTGTAGACCACCATCAAGTGTGTATTCTATTTGTTTTAAGGAAATTTTTTTGTTATTTCAATTGATGATGGTAGTAAGAGATATTGGTTGTGAATTAAAAAATGCTCGAGATTTTTATAATATGTATCTGACTTTGTCTTCATGACAAAAGAATTTGTTGTGTGAACTCTATTTGCATAATTTTATAATTCCACATGAGACAGAGTGGAATCCTCTACCTTAAATAAGGGATTTCCACCTTAGAGATTTAATGTCTTGGATGCACAATGATACAAATTATGATAGGCAATTGGATACCTATAGGGATACTCTGAGCTAAATCCCATAAGCCTTATGACCTTTTGAGAGATTGGTTTAGATTAACCTATGGGAGACCAAAACCACAAATTAGGGAGAAATTTTTTGAAGAAAGGAAAAAGGTTTACAAGGAATACCAGACACTTCCAAATTTTACAAGACAAAGAGCAATTGCAAGGCTTAAAAACTAATGGAATTGACTGCCAGAAGCTTTTAAGAAGGCTAAACCACATAGCCCTGTCAATTTTGAGGTAGCAGTTAATAGAGTGGCTAAATATATGTAATTAGGAAGACAAATCAGAAAAGAGCTATGAATGCCATTAACTTTTATGTCTCCTACCCTTCTTTGGCCTCTGTATGAAAATAATGCTACCAAGCTAGACCCATTGGTTGAAGAACATGGGTGAACATTGGAGATGCACCAGAGAATATTTCTACACTTTCAGAGTGGAAAGTAGTGGAAGACTACAATGGGAGATTTCAAAGCCATGGGAAAGAAATATAATGCTTAAGGACAATCATTTGCATAGTGGGGGGCAGATGATGAGGCATATTAATGTCTCAAAATTGATATAGTTTTATAGTTTGAACTTTCTCTTTGAGCCTTGTGAAAAACATTCCCAACACATTTGTTTTTAAATATCTTGTGAACTTATGCCAGATACGGCTAGAATTATTGAACCAATGGATAGCGGCTATGACATACTATGCTTAATATTATACATAAAATGTAGTATTTCATATAAATATTATAAGGTATGTTCTAATATTTGAATAAGAGTAGAAATATTGTTGTGCATATGTGTTCCAAATGTTTCTAATTTTTGAGAAATGAAGAAGTGGCACAAAGAGTGGTGATTATTGTATTAAATGAAGAAGAAGATGAGGAACAATCATGACGAAGGAAGTGTAGATCAATTCCTAAAGATAAGCTACACTTATAGAGGATTTATTGTTCTAAGAAAAATTAGGAAGACCCAACTTTCTATATTTTTTGCAAGCTATTATTCTGTTGCTTAATCAATGTTCTATGTCATGGTTGACATTCTACCTTCTTTTTAGGTGATATTTATTTGTAGATTTTATGTCATGTTTTTGATAAGTATCCAATCCTCTATATAATGGATTTGGGTTCATTTTGGTAAGAGGAGAGAAGATAATGAAAAAAAATACTAGTTTAAGATTTGGAAGTTACTCTTTTCTGGTTTTCATGAATTATTGAATGATGTAAACAAAAAGAAGGATTCTAATGAGAGAGTGATTTTGGAATACCTGTATGTTCTTAGTTAGTTAAAGCCAACCAAGGGGGTCCACTTGGAAGGTGGAATAGATTTAAGTAGAGTAGATTCATTTCTTGCAATCTCCCATTTTAAGATAGATTTACTATATTAGTCTTGTAGCATTGTTACTATGAAAGTTCTTGCAACACTTGTGGGAAATGATCATGGTGGATGTTTGAATAGTTAACTAGTTTAGAATTCCTTTTTCAATTTTTTCTATAGTTGTCTATTGTTATTCCAAGCATGTTTAATGTTCTGTATCAATAGTATAGATTCCTTTCATGTATTTTACTTTCTTGCAGCATAGGTGTTAAGACTCTTAAAGGAACATAGTGCACATATCATGTTGACTCATTTCAAGTCCTATGTCCTTGGGTTGAAAATTCAAGTGTATTTCATAATGGAATGGATAATTTTCAAAATGGACATAGTATCCTTGAAAGGAATAATGGTGTGATTATCTTATCTATTATGGAGCCATACAGTATTTGGGAAGTCAACATAAATTGAATCGGAGACATATGAAGTGGGTTGAGTACTTGTAGAGTTTCTCATTTGCGATCAAGCATAAAAGTGGAGTCACTAACCAAGTTGTTGATGTATTGAGAAGAAGACATTCTTTTCTAACCAAGAAGAAGGTTAAAGTTCTTGGTTTTGATGAGATGAAAGTATTGTATGATACTAACCCTAATTTTTCTAAGATGTGGAGAGAGTGCAGAGCACCTAGTTTGACAGAACAACCAAGTAAGTTTGATGAGTATTTTATTCAAGAAGGTTTTTTATTCAAAGGAATTTAGTTGTGTATCCCTAGAATTTCTATGATAGTTAATTTAATAAAGGAAAAATATTGTGGTGGATCGGATGGACATTTTGGAACTAATAAGACATTGAGTTTGCTAAAGGATAAGTATTATTGGCTACAGATGTATAAGGATGTTCAAAATTTTGTAAAGAGTTGTGGAGTTTGTCAAGTTGCAAGAGGAGTAAGTTAGAAAATAGGTTTGTATACACCTATTTCTATTCCTGAGAAACCTTGGAGTGACATCAGTATGGACTTTTTTCTTGGATTACCTAAGATAATAAAGGGGTATTATTCCATATTTGCTATTGTGGATAGATTTTCTAAGATGGCTCATTTCATACCATGTAAAAAGACATAAGATGCTGAGCATGGTGCTGAAATTTTCTTCAAAGAGATTGTTAGATTGCATGGATTACCAAGAAGTATTATTTATGACAGAGACAGTAAGTTTGCTGGTTACTTTTGGAGGACTATATGGAAGAATATGGGTATTGAGTTCAAGTTTAGTTCTACATTCCATCTACAGAAAGATAGAAAGATAGAGGTTTTGAATAGAAGCTTGTTGAGATGTTTAGCTAGAGATAAACCATATAATTGGGAGCTATTGTTGACACAAACTAAATTTTCATATAATAATTATGTGAATAGGAGTACAAGGAAAGACATTTTGAGATTACTACTAGAATGCATCCTAATAGGATATCAGATTTGAGGGATGTTTCTGGTGAAGTAAAGAGAAGTGTTGTAGGAGAAGAATTTTCTAATTTTATGGTTCTTTGCATAAGGAAGTGAAGTTGAGGTTGGAACAAAGTAATCAAAATTATAAGGAGAATTTTGATAAGTCTAGAAGACATCATGTTTTTGAAGTTGGTAATGAGGTGATGGTTCATTTGAAGAAAGCTAGATTTCCTAGTGGAACATAAAGTAAGCTGAAGATGAAGGAACCTTGTAAGATCTTAAGGAAGTTTGATAGTGGTAATGCTTATGAAGTTGAGTTACCTAATGACATGGATATATCTCCTATATTCAATGTTACTTATTTGTATAAGTATCATGAGTCAAATGAAGAAGTTATTGTATTAGATGATTATCCTAAGACGTAGGTTGAAGAGGTTAAACAAGTATTTGATTAGATAGTTGGTAAAATCACAAGAGAAAAAGATTACTTTGAGTATTTGGTGAAGTGGAAGAATAGACTAGTTGAAGATGCTACATGGATTTCCTAATTTGAGTTATATTTAGCTCGAGTTGTGCCAGTTCCATGATTAAGGAGAATCATTTCTTTCAACCTTGGTTGTTTGATGGAGGAGAATCCTTGGTTGTATTGATTTCTTGCATGTTTTCATGTTTCTCTATCACTGTCGAGTTCATAGTGTTGACTGAGTTGTAGTGCCAAGCATTGTTGAGTTCTTGTATGTGTCAAGCATTGTAGAGTGACAATATTTGTCTTGGTCCTTCTTTGACTGAGTTTTTTGTGTTTGGTTCCAATTTGGGTCAACTTTGTGCATATTTAATTTTGGCATTTGTGTCTAATAATTATTTCTAGCTGACTTGTGGCCGCACAAGTATTTAAGGAGATCAAGGATTGAGTTTTAGAAGTAGTAGGAGTTAGAGAGACATATAGTTCTTCTCTAGAAGAGTTAGGATGCAAAGATCATCATTGAAGGTCAAGGATTGAATTGTATTGTTGGTCGTAACCCAAAAGGCCTTAGAGTTGGGTATGTATGTTGATAATTTGATGAAACAATAAGTATTTTTTCTCTTCTATCTCCTTTGGTTGTTGTTCTCCATGTTTTGTTTCCATTGTGTTTACTCTTTCAAGTGGGTGTGCCTTTGGCCTAGTTTTCGTTAGCCTCCCAGTGTCAATTACATTTATTATATTTTCACAATCTCAATCCCATATGTGTGTTATTAAATGGAGGATGAAAATGGAAAAGTGGTTGGATGAAAACATAGAACATTAATAAAATTTATGAGACCCACACCTACCAAAACTTCATTAAAAATGGTTGACGTATGGCAACACAAGATATTTTTTGTTTTTATCTCAAATATAGAGAAAGGGGAAGGCTATTTTTGGCCTGCAAATTGTGGAGAAACAGATTTGGAAAGTAGGTATGTTGATTGTTAAATATGTTTGAATAATAATCTAAATGTCAATTTGTAGCATTTGGTTTAATGTACTACATTTTTGTGATACTGAAAGTAATTATTTGTGTCATGTAGAGTGCAATTTTGTGGCCGCAAAACTACAATTTCATGGCCTTGAAACTACAATTTCTTGGCATGTGCAAAGCATAATCGTGGTTTGGAAATGAAATAAGTTGAAAGTAACAAGAAGGAAATGTATCAATTTAATATTTATGCACCTATTATTATGCTTCTTAAGTATCATAATGTGTGGTAAATATTTTGCATTCCTTTAAAATTCATGCCTGAATTTGTAAATATTTTTCCCAACACATTCGACACTCAATATTGTGGAGAGGGAATGAAACCATATGATATTTCCCTGGTAGGGGATATTTTGCAGTTCCTCTCTTATGCCATAGATTAGTTTCATGTAATGAACATTTAGATTATCTTATATTTAATTATAATAATTATATTTCACTTTTGGATGTGACCATTTTTAGCTATAATTATTGAACATAGATCTTGGCATGATAATTAGAGATTTTTTGATAGTAGCCACATGTCACTTGCACTAATTTGCTTGCAAAATACAACTTACAGACAATAACATTCCTAAACATGACAATAACATTCCTTGGATCAAAATTCTAACCATCCATCCCAGTCTTGGAAATCCTTTTCTAACATAAGGATTGCAACAAGCTTCAGACATGGGAGACTAATGACACATCATATTTTCATTTGACAAAATTGTACTTTTTCCATATAGGAAAAAAGTATAAGAAATGAGAGTGGAGCTTGTTTCAAAATGAAGTGTTGGAAGCATATGCATTCAAGATTAGTTCTATGTGTACAATGTAGGTGTATCTGTAGCAAGCGAACCACAAACTTAAGATACCCTATTCTGATGACTGCCCTCCCTCTATTGTCTCATCATGTTTTCTTTCAGCTATGTTCACTCACAATATCCATTAGGCAAACCACTTATATCCACTACAACCTTCTAGATGGTAATATCAGTCACTATATCCAACCAAGTGGCATCCCTAATTATATTCAATTCATCTAGGGTCTTTTTCCACCTTGAATCTGTTATGGATCTAACATCATCAACAATTTTGTTCACGTATATTTTAATTTTATATAATATAATGATAATGTCATAGAAATTTGACACATCCACATCTCCATTGCAATAAGCTACAAAGTTTCCATTGTTCAAGATATTCTCAAAACCTGTGGCCCACTCTTGCAAATCTCTTAAATTTTTGTCACTATCAATAATGGGGGGTATGAAACCATATGTGCCCTTTGCAATAATATTCATCTTAATCTATATTAGTTGCAACTCACTAGTAAAAATCCCATCTAACTCCCTCACCCTACCAATCATCGTTTTGGTTCAAATAATAATTTCTTTTGGCAAATCCTTTTTCTGGGTCAATATGGGAATTAATTTATGAAAGAATTGAGTACATGGGCCCCAATGTTTATACAAAGGAGTTAGTAATGCAAGTGCCTATGAACATTGGTGCTCTACAACTTGTAAAGAAATAAAAGTGGCATGTACATTATGAGAAACATTGTTTAAAACATCAATCCTGTGGCATAAAATGCCCTTCATTGCAGTCATTTGTCTCTATCTTCCTAAACCTCTGTCATCAATTTCCATGCTCACTTGTTGGTCTATACATCATCTGTCCGCACTTCCTTATCACTAATTTCTGTTATAAGCCCGATAGCATTTTTCAAAGTCATTATCTATTTTTCCAACTCTGCAATTTTTTCTCCATCACATAAGTCATTTTCATTTCTTCTTCATATTTTTTTGTGTGGAAACATAGTTCCTAAATGTTTGAGCAAGTTGATCATGAACCTGGTCCATTTTATCTATGCTTATTTCTATTATTGACCTCAAAAAACCACCTACCTTGCCATGAGATGTAGAATCTACTTTCTAAAAAATTAGACTCCCTTGAGTTGTATCTTTTATGTCCATTATTTTTGGTTTGTATTTTTCAAAGGCTATACTCCATACAACCATAGTTTGAGAATTTATATTATACCCTGATCCTCTTTATAACCTCCTAGGCCAAAAGCTCCAAAAGAAATTGACTTTTCTTGTCTCCTAATTTGGTCTAGCATAAAAGACGAACTCAAATCCCATCTAGATAGCAATAGAATTCCAATCCTCCTTACCAATTGTCTAGCCTCCTCCACACTAAGAGTCCGACTATTAGGATCATAGGCTTCCAACTTCTAGACCATTTCAACAATCTCCTCCTCAGAATCTCCTATTTGCAAAGTTAGAGATAATTGATTCTGTTTCAATTGAAACAAAAAACTTTTAAATTCTTCATTGTTTATAAAATCATGATCTCCCAAGAATTTTTGTGCATGGGTGACTCTATCATCCAACTTTTTAGCAGCCATTACCAATTCAATAGGAGCTTGTTCATTCTTAGCTGCTTGTTTTATCAATAATTTTTTCTGTAGCTCAATAAAATAGTGGCTCTTGCCAGACAATATCTAAGAAGCCTTTTCTCTTGCCTTTTGAGGTATTTATATTAACTTCTATTTTTTTTTCTCTCCCTCTGGTCTATGCTAATATTTCTAAAGGAACCTCTTCATCTTCATCTTCCTCTTCCTCAATGAACACATTAGGTTCAGGTGACACGAGATTTACCATCTCTTCTCTTTCCCTCGAACTTCTTTAGAAATTTGTGCCATAATTTTCTCATAATTATTTAAGAAAGTTTCAAATCGATCTAGATACTTTTTTTCATCATAAAAACCATGAAAAGAAGGATAAAATATCCTCATTTCATCCCTAGCTCTCACAATATCTTTCCATTTGTGCAGTCTCTGAGCACAAACATTCTCAAACAAGTGATTCCTTATGAGATCCTCCTCCCACAGGGGCTTACTTTTAGGAAAATTATACCCTCTCATGTTTCTCAACGCCACCCTGACCACATCATATGGATCATAAATCCTAGCCACTAAACATGGGAACTTATATTTGCTAAGAATTGAATCAATAATGTCTATGACTTGTTTTCCAATTGTGAAGTCTTCTATTTTGAAATTTCTACACAAGAAAGTCCCCCTTTTACATTTCGGCCTAGGTGCTCTCTATCCATTAGAATGAGTTGCTAGAAAAATTCTAAAATTCCCAACCTTTTAGGTACAAACCTAGGTAGAATGTGGGGAGGGTGATTGAATCCATATACTCTCATAATGGTAGTAATCCCAAAGAAGAAAATATCCCCTCAATTATGACTCAATTTGACTTCATCATAACACAAAGTATGCCTAACAAATTTTCGTATTGCCCTTGGGACCCTCTCCATATTAGGTGCTATCATTCTCATGATTGGAAACACAAAATTATTGTAAAATGAAATAGAGTTGGCATAAGGATAAAACTTGTTCCATAAACTACTCCATAATTGCACTAGGAGCAACTCTGCCATTTCTTCAATTTGCTCAATAAAATTAGGACTGATGTGCCCAATATTTGTGTACAACAATAGATGCATCAACAATTAATAATTATGAAACTTAAAAAATTCAAATCTCCATTTTGAACAACTATTATTTTGTTATGCACTACATTTATTATATGTTTTAAAAAATCATATCCCACATTCATAAATTGTCCTATATATTTATGGACATCACATATGAGGTGCTAGATG
This sequence comes from Cupressus sempervirens, assembly GCA_028749045.1. Taxonomy (NCBI): domain Eukaryota; kingdom Viridiplantae; phylum Streptophyta; class Pinopsida; order Cupressales; family Cupressaceae; genus Cupressus; species Cupressus sempervirens. The sequence continues at coordinate 16,902,261 of CM053784.1, forward strand.
TGTTCATTATTCCATCAATGCCCAACAACTTGTTCACACCAAATATTGTGTTCTAAAAATACCTACATAAGTATTTGAGGGGCATGAGGTTATCTACTTTCTTTGGAATTTCTCCCATCTATTTCTTGCACCTTGAGATATGAATTAGCATAACTCTACTTGTGAAGAAGTTCTTCTGAGATTGAAATGTTCTTTCTAGGTTCTCTAACTCAATCTATTGTCCCATTGCTCCCTAGAGTTTGAAATCTTCAATAAATGAGTTTCTATCTAGCCTACATAATATACTTCTATTAGCCTTGTGGAGTGACTAATAAGTAGGGTTGTATGCTTTACTGAGATCCTTCACCAAATCCACATCCATGAACACTTCTAGTACTATCAGCTTCACTAAATTCCTCTCCTATGGATTTGAAGCGAGAGGTTTTTTTAGTCTATTATTATAAAAGAACCTGAAAAATTCATTACCATTCATGTGTAGGACTATTACGTCCCTACAGAATGCATATCAGTCTCTCAACACATGTGCATTAGACATCTATGCATTTGAAGAACTAGGTAGAAAATCCAGCCACTCTTCCACAAATTTTCTCACCTTTTGCTGTCATGTTTGACTCGATGACACTGAAATTTCATCCACCTCTCTATTAGCATAGGGAGATCCTTGTTCTGCCATGTTAGAACCACTTACTTTTTAAATTGTCACTAAATCCCTTGTCTATCAATTCTACAAGCTTTGAGAAATGGAAAAGTCTCTATAATGGCAAAATTTGCAAACTACTCAGTAACAACTCCCTAAAAGGGACTAAAAGAGCCAACATTTATGTCATTTAATTCCCATTAAGTTCTGCATGAATTAATTTTTTTTTGATCAAAGATTTTAGTAATGTTAGGAAACCTAGATCCCCAACCTCACCAAACCTCATTGGGATAGTAGTTTTGGGATTTGGGAATCTATTTTAATTTTGATAGTAATGACCTTAAAATGATTGTCTATACCCACCTATTCCTTTAAATACATCTAGCTCTAAATTTTTAAAGTAAAATTTATGATGTCGCACTCACCCATTACAATAACTATCACCATCTCTTCACAACACTTTATCCTTAATTGCCTCAGAGTCTTGTAAAATCACTATCCTCTAATTCATGAATATCATAGCCTTGCCACTACCTATCTCAACATTCTCTTGGTCCTTGCCAAGTTATAGTTAACCATTTTGTGTTTATATCAACTTTGAAACTAGCTATTGGCAAGACAACCTAACTATTGTGATGTAACACGTACTTGCTTCCTCTTTACCATTTGAACTCTATCCTTATGATGTATCACCTAGCATTTTCTACCCTTATCACAACATCATGTTAGGTAGGCAGGTAAGCCACATTAGGGTGTAGATGTTGTGCCTACTTCCTTTTATTGCCAATCACAACTGTTATATACCTTTTCCACTTAACTACATAGAACTTTCTACATTGTAACAAAAGGGAACAATTGCAACATCATTGCCTTGGAAAAATGATTATCAAAACCCTTGCGAGGTATCAGTGCCACTCTATAATTCTTGACCAAATACACATTGTGAAGTTAGGCAATCATTTATATTGGTAGATCCTAACCATAGTATTAAACTTTCAACTAATAGCTAAGATATTGTGATCCTAGGGACTTCACTACTTTGTGACCTAGATAATAAGAAACCCTATATCTCTTGTGAAGTCGCATACTATGGAATGAAAAAAAGGGTTAGAAAAATTAAAATAAATGGACCCTTTAAGATGTATATGAGATACAAGAAACATGATGAGAAGGAAAAAAATAAATAAAACCTTATTCAACAAGGTATGACAGATGATAAATTGAAGTGTATCACAATACAATGTCTATCTATGTCATCACACTTTCTATTACAATCATTCATCTATCATAGAGAGAAACAAATTTTCCATAAAATATATGAGTTTCAAAGAATGCTTATAAAATGGTTGTTACCATGACTACAAATGACCAAATTTTGCAATAAACATCAACTGACTTGGTTATAGCCATTTTTCAAAGGTAATGATCATGAAGTTGTATATGACTAACAGTGTTTTATGTGGCTTTCTATATTTTATACTTCCCCTTCTCAATTATAGTCTCATGGAATGGGGAGAAATTGTAAGTGGCACCTACTTGTCCAACTTGAAGTGCAAGATGGATGTGATGGAATCAAACCTTTTTCAATGGACAAAATTGAGTGGAGTCTAATTGGGTATGATGAAGATGGGGTAAAAAGAGTTTTATGTAGTAATTCCACTACATAGAACTGATGCATTTGTCATAGGGGAATCAAAGTGAGATGATGTGGAATGTGCATTCATCTGTGTGACTCATAGAGACCTCAACCATGAATAGTAGAAGGAAAGTAGAGCCAAGATGTATTCTAGGTGATTATAAAAACAATTAGTACTTTGTGTTGTTCAAAATATAAGAGGAGTCACTGAGAGGGGAGGGGTGAATTAGTCACCACTAAAATAAATCCCAGATCCCTTAGATGTCATCATAAGACATAAACATTATTGAAAGTATTGATGTTCGGTAAAGACATAGGCACTCAGTTTACACTAGTAAATACTATAACTTGATAAGCATTGAAATAATAAATGTACCTCAAAAAATTCTCAACACACAAATGTTAAGTTATTTTCTATGATTAACCTTAGTAAACTTAGTTGCATACACATTAATGGAATAGTATGAACACAAGTGACACCAAGATTTTAATGTGAAAACCTAATTTGGGAAAAACCACCAAATGAAACTAGTTACTGATTTTCATTCTTATAAAGTGAGCCCTGTTAGGAGCCAATACTATTAAAGGTTAAAAAACACACTATTAGTTGTGACCATATTAGAGGATTTAATCACCCTATTAGGAGTGGCCTTGTTAGAGAACTTTAGATACGTCAATCTAAAAATGTCACCTTGTTAGAGGATTTGCAAATAACTGTTAAGCCAACTCTGTTAAGAGATTTAGATAACTATTACAATGGTTAGAGAGTAACAATAAGATGACCTAATTTTTAATGCAACTGAATTGATGATTACCAATCTCAATTCTATCTTGTATACTTGATCCTTCCTAATCAAATGTATCTTTGTAGCTCCTTAAGGATATTCTTCTTATCCTTCTAATTCGCTTCCCCTAAGCATCCTCTATTCTTCCATACACTTTTATACATTCAATCCCCAACTTGATCTTATATTTATACCTTATGCATTGTCAAGTTGGCTTGAATAAAAATTAGAATAATTAATATTCATCTCCTAAGTTGGCTAGAACCAACAAACAAATCTATTAAACTCAATATGCCAAAACAAGAAAATCTTTCATTAGCTGACCCTACTCGGTAGACACTAACTTAGAAATGATTTTCCTATGTTAACCAAGTGAACTTAGTTAATACTACATCTTCACAAAGTTCCCTTTGGAAATGAGTGAGCTCGGTTAACACTAGTTTCATCTAACATTTCCTTTATTACCCAAGTGAACTCAGGTAACACTCAACTTCTACAATCTTTTCTTTGATGTCCGAGTGAACTCAGTAGACACTAACCTCTAAACTTGGAAAACTCTAGAATGCTTGGTGGACACAAGAAACTATCTTCATCACTCGAGTGAGCTCGACATATACTGACTGGAAAAGATATGACATTTTGTGTAACATTAAAGATAACACACAATTAACCAATTATTTCAACAATCTCTCTCTTTGGCATTGATGACAACAAAACATGTCATAATAAAATGAAATTTTTAGAGAAAAATAAAGTAAGAAAATATCCTTAGTTTCATTCTGATTCTCATCCATGAGAAATCCCTCTATCAATGTGAAATCCCTCTGCCTTTAGTTTCTCCCTCTATCAACAAAATCTACCTCTTGGATATTAGACCAAATTCATTCTCTCACTTTGACATCTCTGACATCTTAGCAAATTCTCCCTTATTACATAACTCTCCCTTTATAAAATTTCTATGAATATTGTTGGAAATACAATACAAAAGTAAACTCTAAGGGTGGTAGGGGGGTGGGGGGTGAAACAACACGTAAAAATTTCAACCTGTAATACTATTCACCACACATCCATCTCACAATCTATGCGTATAAATTGGAATAACAAATTAAGCATATACATCCATAGCATGAAAGTTAAATATTCAACAAATGTAGGACAAAAGATATTTGGTTACCTAGAAACCCTTCAAGGAGAAGGTAAGACTAGGGTGGGGATGACACCCATAAATCTTCACTATTATAGTAATAAAGTGTATCCAATAAAGGTTATAATGTTTGACCATGAAAGATGATCTACCTTCTGAAAGGTTTGCCCTATTAAAGGCTTACAAGATTGTTAGATCTTACCCTGCTCAAACACCCTACTAAAAGTGTCCTTGGTAAAAGGACTTTAACTTACAATGAAGTAAGCACTCTGTTAAAGGATTTAAAATAGCTTGTTAAGACTACTTTGCTAAGATATTTAACTGATTCACCTATTAAAATGTCTCAAAAATGATCCTTCATTAGTACTCTATTTCTTGATGTCAGATAATCTCTATACTAATGTGTACTTGATCCTTTCTAATTAGAGTTATCTCTATTGTCCTATGATTCCTTTCCTATGTTCTCCTATAATTGATTCTGTAATGTAACTCAATTCATAACACCTTAATCACCATGAATTCTCTATTTGCACATGCAAACTCTCTTCAGTTCTCCTTAGCATTCGTTAGAAATTTTAGGGTATGTGTTCCTTAAGAAGACCTAGGTGACTTAGGGTTAGGTATGAGTCAATAGTAGTGATTCACCCATATTGTCACTTAAACCTTCCCTTTTTCTAATTAGATGCATGTAATGTATAGGGATTCACAACTAAGATTCATCCTTATCAACAAAGATCATAAAACAATCCTTAAGTTGGCTAAAAAATGGTTTACATAGTAGTTTGTGCCAATACAAACAACTATGTCAAAACTATATTACTTGACATCTAAAGTCCTTGGTGCTCAACACTAACTATAACTTAAATGTTGTCACTTGACGTCTGAATGACTTGACATGCATTGCTTTCTTAAAACTTGAATCACTCGACACATACCATCTGCTTGACATTTGAGTGACTGGGCACTTGAGTGGCTCAGTACTCACTATTTACCTGACATGCACTCATTTGTCAAAATCAATCTGAGATGAAAAATCTCCCCCTTTGACATGAGTGTTGAAAAAACTTGGTCATGCATTAATGATCTTATCCTTACAAAAATAACTTAGATATCTACTATCTATTTTGCTTCTATACAAAATTTCAAAATATCAAAATTTTGGAACACATTACTAATCAATCATACCTCAAAATTTCATAACTCCTCCTGAGTTGATTTTTCTATGCTATACTTTATATCTAAACCAAAATCTTTCTCCTGTTGAGTAGATTTTCATAAGTTCAGTTGATACTCTATTTCTGTTTGTTTGTCTCTATCTCTGTCTCTTACTCCTCCTTTGCTCTTAGTCCCTTTTTTTCCTTACTCCCCCTTTTTATCACAAGCTACCTCCAGTGACTTGATTTGGATGAATAGCTTGACAACAAGGTGTATTAAGCCTTCATGTGTAGAAATATGAGAATCTTTCTTCATGAGAGTTTTAGTGTAGGTTAGTTCCTTGTGCAGTATCTCCATGTGTGGAGTGAATGTAGATTGAATGCATATTAGGTTAGCCTTGATATTGGCTTAATTTGCATGTAATGTTGCTAATTGACTTTGGGATTATAGGAGGGTGCTGAAGTGTTTCTCACTTTGGGTTGGAGACTTTGGTAGAGTCATGCTAGATGTTTTCATAATGCTCTCCAAGTTTAGGATATGACTCCTAACTTCCCTTGTGAAGAGTGTGGTATTATTCAATTTGGTATACAAAGAGAAAATATTCTCTAGTATCTTTTTCACACTTTCTATTTTGGTTTCTATATCAACCTGTTTTAGTGTAATAGAAATTGATATCTTTTCATTAACTTTATTTTGAAACTTTCTCTCAGACTATTCAAGTAATTTGACATTTTTTTCTAGGTCCGTGTCATTAACTATCTCCACTGTAATGGTTAATTGTTCAATTATTGGCCTGTTTTCCTCTAGAGCCAGTAGACTAAATGCATCAAGACAATTATCTTTGATATCAATCAAGGCTTGCTTCTTCCTATTCTCTTGTGTGTATAGTTCATGATTCTCCTTCTTTGCTAGAGCTTCCTAAAGTATGCCCATCTGCTCAATAGTAATAGTTGCATAATCAAACTTGGGCAACTCAATTACTTCATACAAATTCACATCAACAAATGATGTAACTTCAGCTTCCTTAGATGTGCTTAGACTTAGCCTTGAGGATTGTAATGTTCTATCTTCTATGCTTAGCCTTTGAAGAGCATGACTAAGAGGAGTAGTAGATTTTGGTAATGTTACTAGTGCTTGTATTGCTAATTGCTCATCTAGATTTGTTGTCAAACGTGACTCTTCAATTGTGTCCTTCTCTTTCTATGTATTACTAGTAAAGCCTTGATTTTGTGTTGTAGGTGCATGAGTATCTACTTGACTTGTTTGAACTTGTGTTCCGTCAGTCTTCTTTGTCTCATCTTTTTGCTCTCCAACTATCTCACCCTTGTCATGTTTACTTTCCTTTATAGTGACCAAGACTAGAGTACTTTGTGCCAATGTACTGATGGTAGAAGTAGTTGTCTCCTTCCTTTGATATACCATAAGAGGTAATGTAGGTTGTATCATGGTGAATTAAGGAGGGGATGAAGGTGTAATTTGTTTCTATACTTCCTCCCTTGCAGATACCTTATCTACCTTCTCAATCTCATCAACACTCACCAGTATAGGATTCTCACAAAGTTTGACCTGAGTAGTGGATTCCACTAGTATCTTCTTCAAGTCATCCTCTATAAGAGGATCAATGTTTTGAGTGATAGTATCAGAAACATCCTTTATCTTTATATATCATTTTCTATGTTCACCTCATCTGGAGGACTAGAACTTGGCACTAGTGTATCTAGTACACTTTGATCTATTTTTTGCTCATCCTTAGCTGGTGCCTATGTATCTACATTTTTTTTAGTGTCTTCCTCTTATGTAACTAACTCAGTATCAATTATGATTAACTTAGTTACCTATTGTCTCTCTTCTTTGTCCTCACCTACCCCAATAGGTGCTTGCATTATTGCCTTGGGTGTTGTTGGTTTACCTCATAATAGGTGTATAATAATAATGCTCTAGGCCATGCTTAGGAATAGTGTATTCAATCTAAGGATTATTTTTCCCACTATGAGGTGCATTTAATCTTGTCAACCTAGGGACGTATACTTGAAATGGTCGGCACAATATGTGCACTAGGTCTCTTCATGAGTCATTATGCTTATGCTGCAGGAAAGTAAAATGCAAGGAAAATAACCTACATTATCGCTGCAGGAAACTAACACACTTAACTAGAACAAATACTAGAAATGTTAACATCTATTCCAACTTAGTTCATCTACTATAACTATTCTCATAGATGCTACAGGAACATTCACAAAGTATGATGCTACAAGAAGGAACTTACAACTTCTACGTGCAATACTAGAAATGCTTGAAAATAAATCTATACTACTCTAATATAATCTAATCCACCTCCCAAGTGGGCCCCCTTGGTTGGCTTCTTCTAATCTACTCACACAAAATAGAAGCCAAAAACTATTTCATTATGTTTCAGAAATCCAGTACATGGGAACAATACATAGAATTGTAAAAACAACAACTCACTGCAAAAGTTAACAGTTCCTTATCATAAACTTTCTCCTTCTAACTAAACTAACACACATAGTTTGATCCCTATAAATAGAAGATCAATATTTATTCTGAAATAGAAAAGTAAACAACCTAGCTATCAATCTGTAGGAGAGAAAGAAGGAAAATAACAACTTAAGGTGGGAATAGAAAGATAATAGCTTAAAGCAGGAATAATAAAGTCTAGATAACTACTTTGACATAGCAATAAACATAGAGAATATAGAAAGTCTTCATGGCTCCTCCATACTTGCAACCATGTCCTTTGATACCATTATGAATTTTCCATCGTGGTTGAACTTCAACATCCTTCTCCTTGAATGTTGTTGGCTATCTTCAACATTCATCTTTGAATTCTTCCAATCATCTTTAGCTTCATTGCTAACAGGTTAGTTATAGTGCATAGATATTTTCAAATAAGCATTATCAAATTAAATTCAAATATAAGAACACACATTTTGATAATTATATGAAATATTGCATCATATATATGATATTGGCAAAAGATGACATACTATCTACCCATAGGTTAACCATTGGTTTAGGTAAACATAAGTTCAGAAATGTTTTGATGAAAATGAAACATAGTATTAACAAAGTGTTCAAAACTATCATTAAATAGAGGCAATAATTAGCCTCATCATCTACCCCCTAGTAAATTAATGCTTGTCCTCAAACATTTCATTTCTTAGTCAGTGACTTGAAATCCCCAACTTCTATCCTTCCTTTCCTGCTACTCTTGAAGGTATAGTAGAATCCTCTTGTTCTTTCCCACACTTCTCTTCTATTGTCCTCCTATAGCTTGTTAAGTTTGTCAGCATTAATTTCATATAAAGGACACATGAGCATTCGAGGTTGCATAGTGAGTGGGCACCATAATTCTAGTTTGGCTTGTTTCCCTAACTCTAGATAATTTGGAGTTCAGTGAAGGGTAGCCTCCAAATTGATAGGACTATGTGGCTCTAACCTTTTAAGTGACTTAGGTAATCTGGCCCATCTACTTCTAGCACTAGTCATAGCTCTCTAGAAGGAAAACTAGGGTAAGTTCTCATAATCAACATAGGCCTTAGTTCTAGTAGCAAAGATTCTATCCCTTACTTCCTTGTTCTTATCCCCATAAGTTAATCTAAACTAGTCCCTAAGAACTTCTTTTGGTTTACTACTCTCAGATCTTAATGGTAGGGGCTCCATCCTTTCCTTATCTCTATAATTATTCAATTGCCTATCATAGTTTTCTTCATTAGACATCCAAGACATTAAAGCTCTTAAATGTATATCCCCTATATAGAGTAAAGGATTCCATTGGGTTTCTAAAGGGATAATAAAATTATGCACATATAATTCATAGAGCATAGATCCGTGGCGGTGGTCTACAGACAAGTGCTTGATCAACCAATTTGAGGGCATGATCCATTCATTGTTTTTGATTTGCTAATTGCTCCTTCAAATCTATGATTTCTTCATGCTAGGATGCTATGAATTTCTTCATCTTTTTCCTCTCCTCTTCCCATAAGGCCTCAACAAACATATGTTGGCCAAACAATTGAAAAAATATTTTATGTAGGGTAATAGAACCATTGTATTCTTCATGGTTTCTTTTCCTCTTCCTCTATTCCCTCCATTAATGTTCTACAAAATCAATAAGCCATGTTGGTTTATAGGGAACTAGGGTAGTGTTTCAATAAACTTGCTTATGAATTGTTTCATCTTTACTACTTGAAGTACCTGGTTGACCTACTGGGGTATCATTTGGATTTTCATCGACCTCAACCCTACATTCCTCATTAGGGTTTTTAGGAATGTCCATAGATTCAAGATGAGGAGGAGAGTGATCAAGAACAATTTTTACAGGGGATTCTTTAGTAGATAGCTTGGAAAAAGTGGATTCTTTAGAAATTTACCCTCTCATTCCAAGGCTTCTTCTTATGGGGGTTTCTTCTTGTATCACAACCTTTTTCCTACCTTTTCCTTCTGGTGTCTTTTCTATAGGAGTAACTACTGCAGAACCCTTCTTAGTTCTCATGACTGTAGGATTTGGCTCTTCTTTTACTAGAACAAAGATTTCTTCTTGCAATTTTCATCTTATCTTTGCTCAGCTAGAGGTAGGTTTTTAGGTTTCTTGAACAGGTAAAGGCATAGTCTCTTGCACATTTTCTTGGACATTTTCTTGTACATTGTTGTGCACATTTTTGGCTTTAGCCTCTTGGGTGCTTTGTTCAGTAGGTTCATTAGTGGGAACTACATTCTCCTCACTGGGCTGTTCATTAAGGGCAGCTTGGGGTTGTAGGGTTTTAGCTTGGAAAAATTCTACCCATGGCATGGGAGAAACATACCTAAGTGACCTTTCTATGAGTAACTTAATTAGGGCATGATGGGTAACAAAATTGTCCTTCCCCTTTTGGGTTTCTTTCGCACTAATATACAACATATTGTACAAGAAATTGGGAACATTTAACAGATGATTATGCCTTATATGACTGAGAAATTTAAAATGGTGTGCATGTAAATATGAAAATGTGAGGTACCTAATAATGTGCATGGCTAGATCATTGTATGGTGGTAGAAGAGACATTATTTTGCAACCTTCTTTGGTAATATCCATCTGAGGTTCAGTTGGTATGATAAACTAAGCTCTAGCTGATCTTGCATCATGCGTATTGGGATAATGTTCTCCTATTGCCAGTAACCCAGTTACTTATGCTATACACTCTTCTATAGCCATCACTATTAAACCCCATACAGAAGCTTCTCCTTCATCAAATGTCCTTGTGAATTATGTGGCTGCTTCATCATCAAATGCAGTCAAACTTAGGAAATACCCTAACTAGCCACACACATTATATCTCCTTACGACCTCTACATTTGAGAGAAAAATGGTATGTTCCATTGGTTCTCGTCTCTGTAATTATCCTCCCATTTTTGCTTAATACTTTCACTTGCTTAACTCTTTCACTGTTTGCACTACTTACACTATTTCCCCTTTATGAATTTAGGCTTCTTTTGTTGTTTAACAGACCCATTTCACATTTCATTTGACAGGCAATTAATGTCATAATGATTTGTTATGAGCAATAATATGGATTTAATGAGAGTAAATCATGGATGTGTGTGAAAATCATCTGAAAATGGAATTCATATCACTTAAAATTTAAATACAAGTCACATCACAACTTGACAATTAAATCATTCAAAAATAAGGGGTACAATACTTAGACACTTGTGTACTTCTAACAATTGAATTCCATCAATGAAGGAAATATGAAGATTTGGAAAAATCTTTACGAATAAATAGGAATGTCATTGGGTTTTAGTGACCTCCCTGCCCCCTACGAAATATGGACAAGTGTCCACACTTGTCAGACTAAGTACGAGGTATGGAACTGGCATAACACTACCGTAATATAAAGAATGTAGTATTAAATATAATCAACAAAATCTACGTACTATAAATGAATAAAAATTTGAAAATATTATACCTATTAATTGATCATCACACATACCAAAAGGTGGCAAAAGTTACATCAGCAGTGACAACGTCCATCAACAAACTTGCGATGTTTATTGAAAGCATTAGAAAATGATGATGTGGAAAGTGGGTGGGTGGAAGGTAATGAAATGAGATGAGGTGGAAAAAGTGAATGGATAAATTTGGAACTTTATGTGGGCATAAAGGTTTTATTATGAGCATGCACAAAGAAATTAGTGTTGAAGAGCAGCAGATGGAAGGTTAACACCTTCGACTACAGGAAGAGTTACGTAATGTGTATTTGAATTTGGCCACTAGAACTGCTGCAGGATGTCCTCTTTTGTTTGGGGCTATTTATATAACTTGAGTCTATGACCATTGACCAATAATTTAAAAGGCACTGGATCAATTGTAGTTAATTGAATAACTCCATTGTCAAAGACATGATTAATTTCATATGAACCCAACCATCTCGTCTGCATCTTTCCTAGCATATCTTTAAATTTGGAATCATATAGTAGTTTCCAATCACCAACTTGAAATTGTTTATTGATAATGTGGGAGTCATGTCATTTCTTTCTTTGTTTTTGTACAATTTTAGTGCGCTCTAGAGTAGTTTTGCACATTTCAGTAAAAGAGTTAAGGTGTAGAAGACATTCTCTCTATGCTACAGGAAGTTCAATGTCTAACTCCAATACAGTTCTTAAAGTTTTATATTCAAATTCAATGGGGAGCATTGCTACTTTACCATATAGGAGCTCAAATGGTGTGAATCTTGTAGTAGTCTTCCATGTTGTTCTATAGGCTCAAACTGCTTCTTGTAATCTGCTAGTCCAATCCCTATGGTGCAAATGAACTATTTTTGTTAGGATGTTCTCTAGCTCATGATTTGTGACTTTTGCTTGCCCATTAGCTTGAGGGTGATAAGGACTAGATTTCTAGTGCTTGATGTTATATTGTTTCATCAGTTCTGAGATCATATTAGAGGTAAATTGTGCACCTTGTTCAGTGACTAGCTCTTTGGGTACATCATAGCGAGTAAAAATTTCTTTATATAGAAATTCTATAACTTTTTCATCACGAGCATTCTTCATGGCTTTGACTTCAACCCATTTGGTTAGGTAATCAGTACACACAAGGATATAAGATTTCCCATTGGATGGAGGATCAATTGGACCAATGAAGTCCATGCCCCATTTGTCAAATGGTGTAAATGCCATTTGTGAATTAAGAGCCATTTCATCTATTCTTGTTGGTTGGCCCATCCTTTAACACTTATCACACTTCTTGTATAGTTGGTTGTATCTTTGTGAAGTGTAGGCCAATAATAACTAGTTGTCAAGATTTTCAAGGCTGTTCTTTTTGCTGCAAAGTACCCTCCACATGGTTCATTATGACATGCATGTAGAATATCATATGTCTCATCCTCTCTCACACATCTTCTCATAACTTGATCAAGTCTAGTATAAAACAAGAGATTATCTATCCAAGAGAAATGAAAACTTTTCTCTACAAGTAGCTTCTTTTCCTTGTAAGAAAAATGTTCTGGCATTTTATGAGCTATAATGTAATTAGCAATATATGCATACCATGGAGTTTGAATAGCAATATGAAATAAGTGCTCATCTAGAAATGCATCATCTACCAGAGTAGTGTCATTTTCATCATGATGGATTCTTGATAAATAATTAGCTACAACATTGGCTCTTCCAAGCTTATCAAGAATAGTTATATCAAATTCTTGCAACAATAGTAACCATCTTGCTAACCTGCCTATTATAGTAGGTTTGTTCATGAGATATTTAATTGCTGCATGATTAGTATGAAAAAATATGGGATAGTCAGTTATGTAGTGACAAAATTTGTTCAAGGCATAAACTACTGCTAACAATTCTTTTTCAGTCACTGTGTAGTTTAATTCTGGTCCATGAAGGCTTTTGCTAATATAACATATTGCATTTTCAAGATTTTGAGATTGTTTCCCTATAACTGTAGCTATGACATAGTCAAAAGCATCTGTATATATATGAAAAGGTAAATTTCAATCAAGGCCTTGTAAAAGTGAGGTTGTAGTGAGAATTTTCTTAAGCTGTAGGAAGGCTTCATTACATTCAGATGTCCAACTGAATTCAACCTCCTTTGTGAGTAATTTATACAAGGGACTAGCTATTTTTTTGAAATCTCTTATGAAATGTCTATAATATCTAGCATGACCTAGACATGATCTTACATCTTTCAATTTTGTAGGTATGGGTAATGTTTGAATTACCTCTATCTTAGTTGGATCCACTTGTATTCCTCTAGCTAATATGAATTGACCAAGTACTACACCTTCCTACATGAGCATGAAAATTTTTTCACTATTAAGTGCCAAATTATGTTCTTGACATCTTACCAAAACCTTTTCAAGATTCATCATTGCTTCCTCAAATGTGACTCCAAATGTTGTGAAATCATCCATATATATTTCTATACAATCATGTAATATATTAGCAAAGATGCTAATAGCAGCTCGTTGAAATGTTGTAGGAGCATTACACAGACCAAATGGTAAAACAAAATATGTAAAAGTACCCCATGGGCATGTGAATGTGGTTTTGTCTTGGTCTTTGGGAGAAATGCTGATTTGATTATAACCACTATACCCATCTAGAAAAGAGAAATACTTCTTGCATGCTAGAGTGTCTAGAACTTGGTCTATAAATGGTAAAGGAAAGTGATCCTTTTTAGTAGCCTTGTTCAATTCTCTATAATCTACACAAATTCTCCATTTTCCTCCCTTTTTGGGTACTATGACCAGGGGTGACACCCATCTATTGTCAGATATAGGATAAATAAAACCAACATCAAGCAATTTTTGCAATTCATTTTTAACTATTTCTCTAAGGCTTGGATTTATCCTTCTCTAGGGTTGACAGAGTGGTAAAAACCCTTCATTGATGTATATCCTATGAGTGCACAATGTAGGACTCAACCCTTTCATATCACCATAGTCCATGGAAAGGCCTTTTCATGCCTTTAAAGCAACTCTTGTAACTATTCCATTTGTGTGGGTGTTAATTTGGGATTAACATGGAGATTATGACCTTTGGATAGTTCAATAGTAGTGGTAGACTCTATCATAGCAGCCTCAGAGATTGGACTTTGTTAATACCCAATATGGACATAGTTTTAAAACTTGTAATTTGTGTTTTCGAACCACTTTGAACCTAGGTACACTAGTGTGGAATGAGACCATGCTTATTCAAAATAATATCCAGAGCATCTATTCCTCATAAGTAATACAATGAGCATGCGTCATCATAGTAATCATATGAGTGGACATCCTGATAGCATTGTTGGATCCTTTGGCAATATAGGTATTGAAGATGGCTGGTAGTTAGCTTGGCGCTGGACTGACACCAAATGGAAGAAGAAGCTACAAACAATATAATATATTAGTAGCTTGATTCTAGCACCAAAATTAATGAATGAGGCCATAGATCTCTATCATCAAATATCAATGCCTCCATGTGAACAATCAAAGGAGTTAGTTTCTGTTGGGCCCATTTTCTATTGCACCAAAAGCCATGACTGTTAGTGAACATGGAACACCACATAATTAACCACCTGTGGGTAGGGGAGCACGTCACATCACCCAACAATCTCCCCCTCGATGCGCATACCAAGTGCTTATACGGGTCGAGAAGGCATCGGGGAGATTTGAACCCATGACCAGGCCAAAACCAGGCTCTGATACCAATTGTAGGGCCCATTTGCCGTTGCACCAAAAGCCATGACTGTTAGTGAACATGGAACACCACATAATTAACCACCTATGGGTAGGGGAGCGTGTCACATCACCCAACAGTTTCAAACATACATATAATAAAGAACTATGAATATGTGAGGCTCGAATTGGACTTTGGTGATTCAAAATGTGGCCACCATAAAAAGAAGAATCAAGCTGCTCTCAATTCTATTCGAGGAGATCAAAGATTGAGGCATCCCACTACCACCCTTTGCAATTCTATGCCTATGGAAACTTCAATAGCAATACTGAGGATCGATACATGCATGGAATAGAGCACTATTTGGAATCTCATGATTGAAATATACTCATTCTCTCCCTCTCGGCCTTGCTCTTATACCAAGGCAACACATAATACTCAGTCAGCCATACTAATTGTCAAAAGTTTCCATTAGTAAATCTCCACCCGCAAACGCAAGTGTAAGGAGCAATTCAATAAATCAGAGGGCATCTATCTCATGGGTACACGATTGTAGAGAGATGATATTGGCAGATGTGTTCAGATGTACCAGGATATATAAGTATCTACCATATCTATTTATTTTAAAACCATTTCATTAGATTTGGATGAATCCACAAGACTCATTGATTATGAAATGCTTGAGGAGACAACTATCCTTTTTAGGCCAAAACTTATTATCGCTGGTGCTAGTGCATATTCTTGAGACATTAACTATCCTCGCTTTCGATAGATTTAGTTGGGGCATTTTTAATGATGGATATGGAACATATAAGTAGGTTACTAGCTACTTCTACTATGTCCAATCTATTTGATTATTGTGATATGCACCAACAACACATAAGTTTTTAAGAAGCCCTTGAGGAAGCATGATCTTTTTCAAGAAGGAGCCAATGTTGGACATTGATCTTGAGATAGCTATCAACATTTCTATTTTTCCAAGATTACAAGGAGGACCACATAATCATACTATAGGGGGACTTGCTATGTATTTGAAGCAAGCTACAACTGTGAAATTTAAGGCATATCAACTATAAGTTGTAGAAAATTATCAAGCACTTGCAAAGAAACTTATGGATTTGGGGTCCCATGGAAATAATGATTTGGGAGACCAGGTGGCATATGAAAACTCTCTTACATAATGTTAGTATATGATAGGTGTCAATTAAGAGAAATGGACAATGTTTAAACATTGCAAACTTTTATATCCACCTTTGACATCTATCACGAGAGATGTCGTGTTGGTAAATAATAACATATGGAGGTTATTATTTGAGCCTAAAGATGTTGCATAAAGAAACATGGGTTACGAGGCCTCATATTTGTAAAGATATTAGATAATATTTATAGTGATATGAATACATGGAAAAGGGAAATCATAAGGTCTTTTTGAAGATTCAGTTAGAGAAACTAAAAAGCCATAGGAACTGACAATAGAAAAAGATAAAAGGGCCAGCAAAAGATGGGAGAGGGGTTCCATTTTTTTTCTTTTTCGGGCTAAAGACTTTGGGCTGCAGAACAGAGGAGTTTTATCTGAAGTTTCATTTGTACTTGCTGGGAGAGAAAGAGCAGAGTTTAATTTAATTTTTTGGACTGTGTGTTGGAAGACATGGGATATTTTGATTTTAAATGTATGTAGGGGGAGGGAATTTAGTTTTTCTTTTTAATTAGTGATTTAGATGCATAATGTAATGAGATCTTTGTTATTTCTACATTTTTAGAGGAGGGAGACTCGAGAGATAGTTGCATACTAGAACTTTGAATTTGGGTAATTTTCTTTCCACTGATCATTATCTTTGTATGACTTTTAGTTTTCTCTAAACGTATTTATGTCATGGCTTTCTAAATATATTTGATTTCAAAGTGTCTTTAAAGCTCCGATTCTTTGCTTTCTTAGGCTTTATTCTCTTTGTAACACAGCATGCAAATGGACTTTGTGTGATTTTTTAGCTATTTTCTTGTAGTCATTTAGCTTTCCGCATCTATTTTGTGTTTATAGGTAGATGCTTGTAGTCCTTTCGTGCTTTTTGGTTAAAAGCATCCATAATTAATTCATTATATATCTTATATGGGGAGCTATACCGATAAAATTCAGAGGAAGGTTATCAATCCAATGATAACCTATCCAACTGTTGGTGCTAATTAGTCTTCTCACTTCGGCATTCAGGGTTATATTTGCACACATTTTTTTGGAGGACAATCTATTCACTAACAAACTTGCTTCTAATTCACACAGTAAGAGTTGATGAAGAATATTAGGTTCTTTAAGTAGAGTACAATTCTCACCACATTCCTCATATGTAATTAATTCCAACACAAAATTTTCAAATTCATCTTTTTCTACCACACAACTATTAGTAAGAATACTCTGAAGTACTGAATCTTGCTCCTATAGCTTTAGAAAGGGTTATCTATGTAACAACATGAGCTGTACTATAGAATTTAATTCTTCTTCTTCATCCCCTAAATTTGGCCAAACAGATGTGCTCAAATTAGGTAATGGTTGTGCTAGAGGAGATAAAACAAATTTCTTTGTTGCTTGGCCATTGGATATGGTCATATTCCTTGATCTAAAACTTATATTTGCATCAGTTGCAGCTAACCATGGTCGACCTAGTATGATAGGGTAACTAAATAGATTAACTTTGGGGAACAAAATCATGAAGTCTATAGGATACTCTAAAGAGTCTAAGGTTACAACTATGTTTTCTATCATCCCATCAGGGGTGATAGTAGAACTATCTGTAAGTTGCAAAATTGTTGGAGTAGCCCTTAATCCCTCTATTTTCAACTTCTTCATAGTGTCTTTGGTCATGACATTTATAGTAGCTCTAAGATCTATTAAAGCATTTTTAACAAACTGACCATTTATACTAACATCTATAATTGGACTACCTAGATCAAAATATTTTGGTGTGATCAATTTTCCTAACATAATGTTAGCCAATTGTCCCACAACATGAACTGTGGTGGGGTCCTTTTTCTTCCTTCCAGGCTTCTTCAAGAAGGCTTGTCTAATGGCTTTTCCATATATTGGAACATCTTTAATGGCTTGGAATAGGGGTATTTGGACATGCATGTTCTTCAATTTATCAACAATATCAAAATGGTGTTCCTCTATTTGTACAGGTTTCCTTCATATAAGCTTTTCTAGAAAAGGAGGTTCCACCGCTGGTTGAGCTTGGGTTGAAATAGTTACATTGGTTGGGTCAACCACTTTAGCAATTGAGGGTTTTAATGTTGTAGGAGTATCTAGAATTTTAGTTATAAGAGGTGGTTTAGGCATTGGTAAAGATGTTACAAATCTCAGATGTATGTTTGCAACATTTAGAGCATAAGCATGAGCATCAACACTATACATGGGTTGTTGTGGCTAGCTATTTGGATTTGGCTGAGGTTATGAAGGTAATTGTGTTTGTTTTTGAGGTCCAAGATTTGTAGGTGGTGGCATTAGAGCAGGTTGTTGAACTAGAGGTGGTAATTGTGGAGTATTGGTATTTTGGTTAGGCCACTATTGAGATCCCCTCCATTGGTTTGCAGACTGCCAATTTCCTTGGGGTTGTTGTCATTGGTTCTGCTAGTTTTTCCAATAGTTTTATTGGTTCTACCATTAGTTATTTTGTTGGTTAGGCTAGGATGGTTGGGAATTCTGAGGCCATTAAGGTTGTTGCAGATTTTTTTGCCCAACATTATTCCAATTAGGTTGATATTATGCAGGACCTTGGGAATTACAGTTTTTCCATTGATTACCATATGAATTTGAATTTTGCAAAGGGTCTTGAGGAATACCTTGATGTTGGGCCCATGGTCAGAATTGAGTAACAAAAAATACTTTCTCATCACCTCCATCTATCTTGAGGTACTCAATTGGAAGATGCTGGTTCTTCATGCTTGTAACTAGTTTGCATTGGCAATCCTTCTTTTGGTTCTGACAATGAGAGCAGTATTCAGCTAGTTTTAATTCAACTTCTACATGTTTCTTCTTTGCAATCATTGTGTCAAGATGTGTGGTGACATCATTTATAATTTCCTAATTAAAATCTGACAATAGATTAGATATCTCAAGCTTTGAAATACCTTGACTAATTCCTTTAGTGATTGTGGAATGAGGTCTTCAACCTTTCTTCATAGTTGACCTTGAATAATTTTGACAAATCTTCTTGAGGTCATCCCAAAAAGCTTGATATACATCACCACCACCCATCAGGTCCAATGCTTCTAGACAGTCACCATTCACACCTCTTAGAAAGACTAGCTTTTGTGAATCCGCAGACAACACATGTTGAGGGTTCTTCTACAGTGTATACAAGATACATGAAACATAGTCTTTCAATGTTTCTTCCTCCTTTTGTGATATCTTGAAGACATCATCTCCTCTTGAACTAGATACTTTGCAATACTCCTTATATTTATCCAGAAACAGAGTTTGCATTTCATGCCAAGTTCCTATTGTATTAGCTTCTAAGCCTATGAACCATCGTAAAGCAGACTCTTTTAATGTTGTTGGAAATAATTTGAGCTTATGGGCATTAGTGTTGTAGTCAAAACTATGATAGAGTATATCAAACTCAAACAAGAAAGTATTAGGGTCTTCAGTTGCAAGGCCATAGAAGTTTGGGAGAGCATTTGGAGCTATGTTTTTGAGATTAGCATTGGTTACAAGGCTTGGAAGAGGGAATGGAAAAGTAGGCTGTGCCATTACTAGAGGTATTAGATTTTTAGGTTGCTGTTGAAAAGGAACATTGGGTCCTAGGTTATTAATAACTGGTGGATTCAAGGCAATGTTATCAAGGAAATTGGCCAAAATTTCAGCAAAGGGTTGAAGACCAGTTGTATCTATATGTTCTGCTTTTGAAGATGATTCGATAGGAAAAATAGGGCTTGCGTATTCAAAAGGCAACTCAACTTCTTCTTCTTTAATTTCTTTGTTCAAATTAATAGACTTCTATGGAAGAAATTTTCCATATTCATCTCATCGTCTTCCTCTTCAATGCATGCAATTGAATTCTTCACACTGGTGAAGAAAATTTTAAAACTAAAAAATTCTAAAAACTTGATCTAAGAACTATGACTCAAGAATGCTTTGAGCTTGACACCATCCCTGGAAACGGTGCCAAAAATGGTCTACCTCAAAATAGGTGTATAATAATCATGCTCCAAGCCATGCTTAGGAATAGTGTATTCAATCTAAGGATTATTTTTCCCACTATGAGGTGCATTTAATCTTGTCAACCCAAGAACATATATTTGAAATGGTCGGCATAGTATGTGCACTAGGTCTTTTCATGAGTCATTATGCTTATGCTGTAGGAAAGTAAAATGCAAGGAAAAGAACATTCACATATATTCCAACTCAATTCATCTACTATAATTGTTCTCATAGATGCTACAAGAACATTCACAAAGTATGATGCTACAAGAAGGAACTTAAAACTTCTATTTGCAATACTATAAATGCTTGAAAATAAATCTATACTACTCTAATCTAATCTAATCCACCTCCCAAGTGGGTCCCCTTGGTTGGCTTCTTCTAATCTACTAACACATGATAGAAGCCAAAAACTATTTCATTATGTTTTAGAAATTCAGTACATGGGAACAATACATAGAATTGTAAAAACAACTCACTACAAAAGTTAACGATTCCTTGTCATAAACTTTCTCCTTCTAATTAAACTAACACACATAGTTCAATCCCTATAAATAGAAGATCAACATTTATTTGAAAATAGAAAAGTAAACAACCTAGCTATAAATATGTAGGAGAGAAAGAAGTAAAATAATTGCTTAAGGTAGGAATAGAAGATAACAGCTTAAAGTGGGAATAATAAAGTTTGGACAACCGCTTTGACATAGCAATAAATGTAAAGAATATCGCAATTCTTCATAGCTCCTCCATACTCATAGCCATGTCCTTTGGTACCGTTATGAGTTGTCCACCATGGCTAAACTTCAATGTCCTTCTCCTTGAATGTTGTTAGCTATCTTCAATGTTCATCTTTGAATTCTTCCAATCATCTTCAACTTCATTTCTAATAAGTTAGTTATAATGCGGAGATATTTGTAAATAAGCATTATCAAATTAAATTCAAATACAAGAACACACATTTTGATAATTATATGAAAAAATGCATCATATATATGATATTGGCAAAAGATGACATACTATCTACCCATAGGTTAACCATTGGTTTAGGTAAACATAAGTTCACAAATGTTTTGATGAAAATGAAATAGAGTATTAACAAAGTGTTTTAAACTATCATGAAATAGAGGCAATAATTACCCTCATCAGTTTTCAAACCATATAATGATTTCCAAATCAAAGTGGTCTTTTGAACAATATCCTCAACCTTGTTTTGCAAATTTTCCAATATATTTCTTCAATTCCTTGGCCATTGTCTCTCTATTTAGTTTTGGCATTACTTTGAAAAGTGTAGTCTGTTTGATTTGTTTTTCAATGTTTAGACTATATTGCCACTTTTGCTCAACTCTATCAGATTATTCCTTTGGTGGAGAGTTGGCAATCTAAATTGGAGTTTGTTAAAATATTTCCATTATGATATATATTGACTACTGTACTTGGTTCATCTCAACTTTACCAAGTGTCTCAAATTTAATATGTGTGAGACTAGATAAATCACATTGTTTTACACCTCTTGCTCTCTCATCCTGATGATGGATCATATAGTGTGATTCAAAATGTTGATGAAAAAAATCTTTACACAATCTAATCCAAAAACTTAGTACCATAACTATCATGGATTGTGGAAATCTGATCACATTAATAAATCAACATTGTTCCTTATATTCTCACATAGATTGTCTATATCTAAAGAAGGACTATGACTTACCACTTGAAACTAGTTGTTGTCATTAGATTCAGTCTTTTCTTTATCAAATTCAGTTGGGGTAACATACTTTCTCCTCAATCTCTTCTAATATTCTTCATCCTTGCTAGCTTGACTAGCTCTCTTTTCCTTTGGCTTGGCTACTTCCTTAGCCTTTTGTGTTGTGGCTCTTGTGCTAGCCCTTGTTGCAAGTACTATAGGTTGTGTAGGTTTTGCAACCTTCTTTAGTTTGCTCATTGCTAGTGCTTTATCTTTTCCTTTCTTCCTTTCAATAGTTGTAGGTGCCTTCCTAGCTTCCTCTCCCTTGACACCTTCTATAATTTCTACTTCCTCTTCTTGTTGGTCATCTCCTTCACCTTGGGTGATGGAAAGTGATGCTTGTACAGGTGCATTCTCTTCTTCTTCATCATCATCATCTTCTTCTTCTTCTGCCTCTTCACCAATTTCTATGTCACTTTCTTTACCATCTTATTCTTCTTCCTAATGACTAAAGAAGTATTCAAAACCATGGTGATTTTTGACTTAGCTACATTATACTTCCCAAAAGTTGTAGCCTCTTTTTCCACTTCTTCTGTAAGTAATGTTGTGATTTCTGCAGAGGCTTCATCAATATTGATTTCATATCCCAATGGTCTTAACCATCTAACTCTAGGAATTGCTTCCTAGACATATGTAAAGTTAGTGTCAACTAGGAAGAAAACATTATCAAAATGCTTCTCCACTAGTAAGACATGTATCCTTAGTCTTTTCTTCATTGTCTACTTGAAGTCTTTGAAGTAGCTTGTCATAATTGACTCAAAATTATCACCTAGTTGCTCAATGAATTCACCTATTTGCACTGCAATAGGTCTGTTTACCTTCCATGCAACTTTACCAAAAGTAGGAAATTTATTTTGTACATAAAAGAATATACATATAAAAATAGATCCAAATTTGCATTGTGTGTTTTTGGTCTTCCTTATGGCTCCCAATTCTCAGTCAATTGTTGCAACTGCAACTCAACAAGACCATAAGTATGATCTTTCTTCACTATCTTGTATCCCATGTTGACTACAATACATGGTACACTTTTACGTCTATTGGATTGATAGAACTTATGTGCTATAATCCTCACTACAAAAGAAATTAAGGGATTCATGCTTGTATCTATTGTCATCCCTCATTTATTCCATACAACCCCTATATTCCTTTCAATTACCTCTTTTTCTTTACTTCTCATTATTTTGGGCCAATCTAGGGTTGGATACCTTGCAACTCTATGCACAATCTTCTGGGTGATTTTCACTAGTCCATTTTCTAACCATATAGAATTGTCATGTATCCTGCTCAAAACTATCTTTATCCATTCCATCTTGAAGATGTTGGGGAAATCTAGGGCATGGGTTAACCCTTTCTTCTCAAAAATTTTGAATTCCTCCTTCAATGATCCATTTTCACACAATTTCCCAAATATCTCTCAAATTTCCATGTCTCCTATGCTTCCAACCTTACATGTATAGCAACATCTAACATCTTGAATCATGAAAACTTGTGGTGGTATTATCGACAATGCATTGGATGGATCTTTTTTATAGCCATGTCTTGAATAGCTCTAAAATTAGGTTGTTTAATCTCATTGCTTATCAATTGGACATTCAAAATTTCCTTTCCCTCTACAATCTTGGTTTCTGAAGAACTAGACACCATTTCATAAAACTAGGTTTTGCAAAAACTGAAATTGTGTAGCTTGACACATGATAAAAACCTTTTCAATCCTATTGAGATGATGTTGAACAAATATTAAATCCATTTGCAAATGCTCAGGACAATTTCTCCAATTCATCTTTAGCTCTTCATGCTCTCCAAATTTGAATGATTTCGAATGAGTAGAAATTGACCATATAGACCTCAAAACCTTGCAATTAATTCTTAGTGCTTACATAGTTGTAAGCTTGGCTTCAATAAAGATTTTGACTCACTTAGCTTCCATGAGGTTTCCTCTCGAAAAGTACTACGAGCTCAACCAAAACTAACAATTTTGATATCTCAACATCAACTAACATTTCACTTGACAACCATAGTGATACTTTTCATGCTTAGCAGTAACATGAATACTAACAAAACTTAAAGATTTCTTCTAGATTTTTAACAACACTTTGAATCTTTTTTCATGCATATGTAATATTTTTAGAACTAAATCCTTGGAACTGATGTATAGTATATCATTTAAATATTGGTCCCACTTATCTCCTGATTTCTTAGTTGGAGGAGGTGCAATCACCCGACCCATTGGATGAAGTGATCCCATCTAAACTTGATGTGTTGCAATCTTCCTTTCTCTTCCATGTCTTCTTAATCTTATCTCTAAAATTCTCAACATCTGCCTTTCCTTTTCCTTTGTTGAACTAAATGTTTGGTGCCTTTGACCTTGTTGGATAATTTTTGCTTATGTGACCAATCTTCAAATAGCTAAAACATGTGGTTTGACTCAACCATCTACTATAAGCACTTCTAAAATTTGTTCTTATGCAATTTTCAGTAACATGTCCATACTCTTGATAGTAGTGACAACTATACCTTGTATTATAATCCCAATTATAAGAGTTTCCATTGTGCTTTACCTTTTCCTTCTTGTTTGATGACTATTTAGGCTTGGATATGCACTCATATGCTCTGTCCATACTTCTGATAGTTATAGCAGTATCCTTTAAATCTTTGTGTACTTATGGTCTTGGTTCTACATTCATGTGCCTAATGTACTTGTTTGTTGCATTTATGGAAATGACCCATGAACTTCTACTTAGGATTCTGATTTGCAATCTTGCTCCTACAAACATTAGCAGTATGACCTATCTTACCACAATTATGATAAGTAGGTTTGGAGTTCTTACCTTTGTTACTTCTTTCTTCACCACTTTTGGATGATTTTCCTTCTTCAGTACTAGTGTAACCCAACCTAGAAGTGTCACTGTTAGTTCTAGGGGATCTCATCAATTATTCAAAGTATTTGATGGCTTCAATAGGTTTTTTGAAACTATCAGAAAACTCCTTTTCTCTTTTTAGATCATTTCTTAGTTGGTCATTATGCAACTTCAGTGTTGTGATCTCAATATCCTTTGCATTTAGTTCATGATTTGCAATCATCATTTGAACCAAAGTTTCCAATTGCATGTTAGCAATCCCAGTTACCTTTGATGTTTTGTCTTCTAGTTTGTTGGTCAAAATCCTTTTGTCATCTTCAATCATGAGTTTTTCTTCTTCACCTTTCTTTTTCTACTCAGTCACCTCACATAGCAATACTGAATAGACTTCTTGTTCTCTTTAGACTTCTAACTTCTTTAGTTAGGATTCCATTTTTTTCCATCAGATCTGCAACTACTACATCAAATTCATTGGAGTTTTCATTTACAAATAATTCAGTAGTGTCAATCTCTTGGTATTGTGTGTCATTCTCTTAAATAGAAATTTCCTTTCTTATTTTTGTATCACCTATTTTAGTAGAGTAAAATGAACACTAATCTATAAAAAGCATTCTCAATACTACAAACAAGTAAACACTTAAGATAGGATCAAAGAAGACAAAATTGAGGAAAGTAGACCAAAGATGGTAAACTCCTCAAGTGCTTCTCATGATGACGAAGCTATGTCCCTGATAGATAGAAGATTTATGCTCATGATGTGCTCAAGATCTAAGTGGATGAGTGATAATAAAATATGGGTGTGGATGA
The DNA here is from genome assembly GCA_028749045.1 of Cupressus sempervirens. Lineage (NCBI taxonomy): Eukaryota > Viridiplantae > Streptophyta > Pinopsida > Cupressales > Cupressaceae > Cupressus > Cupressus sempervirens. Next base: position 16,927,881 of record CM053784.1, read on the forward strand.
ATGATTCAACAATGAAGGTATGGAGGGGTTTCAGCATTATAATAGTATTTTGGTAATTTTTAGGCTCTCAAAATAGCATTATAAGTTTGCTTCAAAAGTGGATGATTTTAGTAAAGGGAGAGGCCTCTATTTATAGGCCAAGGGGTGGAATGATGAATGGTCAGGATGCAAGGATGGAAAGATGGTGAGGGAGGGCTAGGATGCACTCAAAGGGGAGCACATGGATTGTGCTTGTTTAAAGCCAATTAGGAGGTGACACATGTCACAGGGTGATTGGATGTGAGAGGGTAGGATATGGGTTGGTCAAAGGAGTAATGAGGGAGGTTGAGCCATAAATGGGGATGGTTGGGTCAAATTGAGATGGTTGGGTCATAAATAGAGATGGTTGGGAGGAGGATGAGATTGTTGACTTTGGCTTGGGTTATAAATAGAGATGGTTGGAAGGAGGATGAGATTGTTGACTTTGGCTTGGGTTAGCAAGTCTTACCCTTGCTTAAGTTGTGCACATGATTAGAAGAGAGATTAGGATTAGCTTAGGAGTTGGCTAACCTTGTTTAGGGAATGTGACAAGGTTAGAGGGGGGATTAGGATAAGGATTGACATCTTCTAGAAGAGTCTAGGCTTCTAGGATGAGGATAAATAAGGTTTTTAGGAAATAAATAAAGTTTTATTTATTTCAAGGGTTTGGGTTGAGGAGATATTTATTAAAATATTTTTAATAAACATGAGGACTAATATTTAATCTTAATTAAATATTTTGAGTTGGGATTAGGGTTAGAAAATGATGGGATTGGCCTTTAATCGAAATTAAAGAAGGATTAGAAGATTCTGGAAGAGGTTAGTGGTCTTAAGGAAACTGGCCAAGTTTTGGGCAAAAAATAAATAAATAATTTATTTTGGGATTTTTGGTCAATTTATTAATTAAATAATTAATAAATAAGGAAATAATGTTTAAATAAGATTTAAGCATTTTTGGGAGGGATTCCTTAATTAAATATTTTTAATTAAGACAAAGGGATTTAATGGCATAAAAATTAATTAATTAATTAATTAATAAATGATGATGTCATTAAGGATTTTTTTCAAAAAATAAAAATACTTTATTTTCTAAAGGATTTTTAGGTGTCTACAATTTTCAATGATATCTTTAACTCATCTCTTGCTTCATTTAGCTGATGTGGGGTAACTTGTATTTCAATCATCTAGTTCTCAATAGTCTTTCCCAATTTTTAGACTTCCATCTTCAAGATTAGACTTTAGAGAATTGTGCTCTGATACCAATTGTTGGAAATACAATAGGAAGAAAAATCCAAGGGGGCAGGGGTGCGAGGGGGGTTGGGGGGTGAATCAAAACTTAAAAAATTCAACCTCTAAAACTATTCACCACACATACATCTCACAATCTATGCATATAAACTGTAATACTAAATTAAGCATATACATCCATAGCATAAAAGTAAAATATTCAACACATGTATAACACAAGATATCTAGTTACCTAGATACCATCCAAGGAGAAGGTAAAACTGGGGTGGGGATGACACCCACAAATCTTCACTACTGCAGTAATAAAGTGTATCCAATGAAGGTTACAATGCTTGAACATGAAACATGATCTATCTCATGAAAGGTCTACCATGTTAAAGGATTACAAGATTATTAGATCTTACCTTGTTAAAGGTTTAAACACCCTACTAAAAGTGTATCTGGTAAAAGGACTTTAACTTGCAATGAAGTAAGCACCCTGTTAAAGGATTTACAACAACCTATTAAGACTACTCTATTAAGAGATTTAACTGATTCACCTGTTAAAATGTCTCAGCAATGATCCTTTGGTTAGCAATATGTTGCTTGATGTCAGATCACCTCTATACTAATGTGTACTTGATCCTTTCTAATCAGATGTATCTTTGTTGTCCTCTCGTTCCTTTCCTCTATTCTCCTTTATCTGATTCTACAATGTAACTCAATTCATAACACCTTAGTCACCATGAATGCTCTATTTGTGCATGTTATCTCTTTAATTCTCCTTAAAATTCATTAGAAAGTTTAGGGTTTGTCTTCCTTAAGAAGACCTAGGTGACTTAGGGTTAGGTATAAATCAATAGTAGTGATTCACCTATATTTCCACTTAAACCTTCATTTTTTTTGATTGGATGCATGTAATGCATAGGGGCTCACAATTAAGATTCATCCTTATCAACAAAGATCATAAAAAATCCTTAAGTTGGCTCAAAAATGGTTTACATAGTAGTTTGTGCCAATACAAACAACTATGTAAAAACTATATTACTCAACATATGAAGTCCCTAGTGCTTGACACTAACTATAACTTCAATGCTACCACTCGATATCTGAATGACTCAGCATACATTACTTGCTCAACACTTGAATCACTTGGCACATACTGTCTATTTGGCATCTGAGTGACTCGACACTTGAGTGGCTTGGCACTCACTATTTACTTGGCATGCACTATCTTATATGTTATGCTCAACATATGCTACTTGTTTGACATGAACTAAGTAAATGACTTATAATGACTTAAGTATATAGACACTTATTTGTCAAAACCAATCTGAGATCAACAAATATGGCAACAAAATCTCCCTCTTTGACATCTCATGTCAGAAACAATATTGAGTGAATATCAGTGTACTGCATGTACTGATTCATATGAAATATGCCCTTTACAATACTACATCAACTAATTGATCATTAACATGCTCTAGTTGATGCATCACTAAACTTCATTTTAGTGAGCTTCAGATAGGGGAATAACCCCTAACTTACCTCTTAGATATAAAAATGCATGCTTAAGTAAAGGCTTGGTGAATATGTCTGCAATTTGTTCTTTAGTATTCACATATTCCAATCTTACCTCTTTATCTTGCACCAATTCTCTAGGAAAATGATATTTTATAGAAATATGCTTGGTCATGGTATGCATCGCAAGATTCTTTGATATATTAATTGCACTGGTGTTATTACATAAGATAACCATTGGATCCTTCATCTCTATCTTCATACCTACCAAAAATTGCTTGAACCAAACAACATTGGAACAATTAACTGCTACAACAACATACTCTGCCTCTACTATAGACTGAGAAATACAATACTTCTTCTTGCTTTTCTAAGACACTAGTCTTTTACTAAGAAAAAAAATGCTCCTCCACCGGTGCTCTTCCTATCATCAACACTTCCTGCCAAATCAATGTCTATGAAGGCCTTTAACTCCAAATTGCCTCCTTTCTTGTACCATAATCCATAGTCTTTAATACCTCTCAAATACCTCATGATTCTCTTAATTTCCATCATGTAATTTTCTTTAGGATTTGTTGAAAATATTGCCACCATACCAATTACTAATGCAATATCAGGCCTTGTATACACTACATATTGCAATCTTCCAATCATTGATATGTATTGTTGGGCGTTCATTTTGCACGAGGTCAACGATAGGAATCCATAGTGTAATTCCTCTCTTGAAAAGCAAATCCTTTTAAAGATCCACTCCAAGGTTCATTGTTTGTCTTGCGACGTACCAAAATTTGCTCAATAGAAGATAAATTTGAATGTTCACAAGGAGGCCTTTGCTGGTTCCAAAAACTCTTTTACCTTGGAATCAAGTAAAATCTGTTCATTGTCTCAAAATATCACATCAAAAGAACAATATTTTTGTGTTTTTCTATTTTTCAATGAATGCAACTCTAAAAATGAAACTACTATGAGGTCCTATTCTAACAGGGGGGTTAGCAAAGAAAATAACAAAATTGAAAGCAAATAACATGAAATCAAATAACTTGAAAGTGAAATTCCTAAATGGACATGAGCTATAGAACACAACATGTTGCGAGTTAAACCTTCAAAGAAATTGGTAGGAAACCAATGAAAATAGAAGCAACGCTTCCTAGAATCCACTGATGCAATCGTCGGTGAGATTCTTTAACAAATTGGATGATGTTTTACTCTTCATCAAATCACAAGGCCATGGAAAGTGCACTCATGCGAGACAAAAAGTTATGTAGACACAATCAGGTGATTTCTTCTCAAGCTCGTTACGTCAACAGAATTCATATGTCTGTAGCAAACACCAAAACTAAAATATCGCACAACCAAAAACAACACAATAAACCTTTGGCTCAATCAAAATCTCATGAATAAAATCCATAAAACAATGACACATTCAGGCAAGAATAACTACACTCCGAATGCTAGCACCAAAAGCATAATTTTATTGCATAATAACGGTAGCCCTTGTTACATTTTACAATGGGGTATTTATAAGAAATCGTTTGCTCAATTTTTGTTGAGAGTGAGAGATATCTTGATGAAATAAAATGCTTTTAAAACATTAAAACAAACTAAATATATACAAATTGGTAATCTAACTAGTGCTTAGAGGGACTCCATCCATATTTTATTCATTAATTGGATGCATGAGCCCTTTACATGTCAAAAAAAATGAAACCATGAGAGAGAAAGTAGGAGGAAGCCATCAGTCAAAGTAGAAGTGCATGAAGACACCAAAAATAGAAGTTACCCCTTCACTAGGCATGTGTTAGTGTTAAACATGCCATCAGAATGTGCTCCCAATGCATGGAAAGTGATATTTTTGAAACTGGCAATTAACTGTCGACGCACCTCTGAATTGCGGAGCTACATGAAAATGTGAAGCTACAGACCTGTGGATCTGTGAAGCTGTGGACCTATGGACCTGCGGAGCTACGGAGCTGTGGACCTGCAGACCTCGACTGAGTCAAAAATCTCAAAAAAATTCTAAGTGTCAAAATTGAAATTATGGCATCTGGGTTTTGTTCATCTTCATCCTAAATATATGTTTGGATATTTGCCCTTGAATTTTTCTATAATCTCAGTAATCTTATTAGCATCGGGAAGATCCAAAGCTTCATACTTATTTTTGACCTTCTGTCTGTAGTTGTCCACCTCAATTCAAGTTTCTGGAAAATCTCCAAGTTTGGTATCCAACTCTAACAATGCTTCTTCTATCCTGAAGGCTTGCTTGATCTCTTCATCACTAGATGCTTCCTCTAAAGTCTTTCTGAAGTTTTCTACAACTACCTCAACTAGTAAGAGCTTTTCTCGTTCTTCATCTTCAAAAATATCCAAGCATGCATTACTTTATAACTTTTTTGCTTCCAAAATTCACTCTCGAGCTTGGTCCTTGAGCCTATGTATCTCATCATGCAATGTTTCCATCACTTTATTTTCCTCTGCAATCTTTTCTATCCAATCATCTATCATGTCTAGCTCTTCTCCGATATATACATCAATCAGAATGTAGTACCTTTGTCCTTTTATGGCCTGTAGAATTTGCAAATCCTTGCTCCAAACTCATAACTCATCCATAATACTGAAGTCCTATCTCAAAATTTCCATGATCTTATCAACATTGTCTTGTGTAGCATGTAATAATTTCAGACTTCTTGTAATTATAGTGACACCCCTATCCTCAAGGTTGTCTTGCCAATCCTGACAAGCTCTCAAGAATGGACTGAGTCATACACCTTCCCCTTCTTTAAGAATGGTAGTCAAAGTCTCCTCATAGCATTCAGAATCAAGAGGACCAATAACTTTAGCTAGATATCCTTTCAAGATCTCAACTTGCCTTCAAAGTGTTTTGATTTCAATCTCATCATGTTCCATATGGTTAAGAACCTCTTTGACTCCCATAGTCATCATTTGTCAAGTAGTATCTTGTGTAGGCTTCCCTAACATGATATCCTTCACTTCATAGTCCTGAAGGCTGACAACTTCTTCATTTGTACCTTTAGAAGGGTGAGCCACTTCTGCAAATAAGTCCTGGTTTCAAGAGGTGGTAATGAATGCAAATGGTGTTGCATCCTGTAAGGGAGAATCAGGCTTGTTCAAAATCTTTGCAATGTCACAAATATCATCCTCTAAAGCAAGGAATTGATGTTTAGCACTTCTCATTATTTCCTTTCAAAACCATCTCAGGATATGTCTTTCTATAACCTTGGCTCTAGATGATGAAGGGATGTGTTCAACTACCTCCTTCCCTTTGTTGCTCTTACTCGGAGTCTCCTATTGTGAGGGTTCTTCTTCTGTAGTCTCAATTTTTGTAGATCTCATAGTTTGATCCTCAACTTCCTGGCAAGGCTGTTGTATACATTCCATTACCTATGCCTCTTTTGGTGGCTCATCAGTAGTCCTTGGTTCTAGTTCTCCTTCTAATGATTATTCTTTTTGAACATGTTCCTCTGAACTTGGAGGTGGAGGTGTCACTGAAACCTTATCTACCATCATAGCCTGAGGTGAATATGGGGGCGTTAGATGAGGACCTTGTGTCTCAGGTGGCATCTGCGTCCAATCTTGTTGTTGAAATTCACCTATAGGAGTATCTCTAATCTTATCTCCAACCAATTCTATACCCACTGGCATGAAATCAAAATCTAGAATGGAGAGAATATCATCACCTAGCTCTCTTTTCTCATTCACCCATTGTTGTACTTTGTCTTCTAAAGAAGAGAGCTCTACCATTTCAGCTTGGGTGGGTGGTGGGGTATTTGTGACATTCTTCTTTCTTTTGAATTCTATGGCTTTGGAAAGTCGAGTTCTCCCTTGTAAAGGCGCTTGTTCTTCCTCCCCATCTGACTCTTTCTCATCCTCATCTGATTCTTCCTCGGGAATGGTTTCAAGAATAGATGGATTAGGCACTAATCTTTTATGAACTCTCTGCCTCTTATTCATTCTATCCTTAACCCTCCTTTGCTTCTATGGAACCATAGGAGAAGTAGGTTCTTCATGCATTGGATGAATGGATGTCTTTAGAATCTCTCCTTCTTCTTGTTGGCTTGACAAAATAGGAGGTAATGGAAAATCAACCTGGATATGAGAAATTCTAGGGTCTCGGGGGTTTTGGGAAGTAGATTCATGTTGCTGCATAGGGGCCTATTCTTCAAAATGCTCTATCTAGATCCTTCGAGGAGAGGCTCTCTTCCTCTTTTCTTTCTTCTTCTCTGAAGGATGGTAGTATCCCACTGGATGATCAAACTGGTAGACTATTTTTGGCCTAATAGAAGACTGAAGCACAAAGATAGGAACTATGACCTTCCTCCCCTTTACCCTTTCTGGGTGAGCATGTGCATGGAATATCACTGTGTCCGAAATTGGATCAAGTGGAAAGGGTTTCTTGATCCAACTCTTTGTCATTCTGATGATATGTCTTGCTCAATGATTAATATCATCTCCTTCCTCCCTATCAACTTTTGCATTCAGAATAGGCCTCTTGCCAACCTTATCTATATTGAATAAGGGATCCAGTAGCTCCTGCGAATCTTGTAGCCTTATCTCATCTGGGATGGTCAAATGGAGAGCCTTCTCTGCTAAATACAAAGTCATTCTACAATAGTCCCTGATACAGACATCATAGTCATTTGTGGCATTCATCCAATGATCTTCAATGACATCCTTGTGGTAGAACTCTTTTCCTACCAAATTTTCCACTTTACCAACATTTTCGAAGAATGGCCAGGGAGAGTTATATTCTTTGAGAGGATAGTTCTCCCATTCCCACTCGAAAGTCAGGATATCCTACTTTCTCTTTACCTGGTATGCTCCTATTACAAATGGCCAATCCCAACAAGGTCTTCATTATTTCTTGATCCTCTCATAAGCTGACTCAATCTACCAAGAAATTTCCATTAGAACCAACTTGTCACTTGGGTACCTTGGGAGCTTCTTTGGATGGATAGATGCACCACCAACTTGAATGTATGTGAATGTTCAGAACTAGATAAAATATGCACCGAGAGCTATGATCTGTGCCTTGGCCTCATCAGACAATCTCTTTCCATAATCACCTTCGATGAATCAAATGATGGCAAAGATAAAGGCATCATTCATAATCTTGTACTCTTTTCTTTGAGCTGAGAGCTTCTTCTTAACTAGCTGAGGATAAACTATATATAGCCATGTGTTAGGGTCCTACATACTGCCCTTTTTGTACAACCTAGGATAGTCGATGGCTCTTGCTTCAAGTAGACATACCACATAAGAATTCATATAAAATTTCTTCTTGTCCTTTACTATCCGCAACTAATCACACACATTCTCACTAAGTGTGGGGGCCCAATCCAATGGCATTTTTGCGTGTCTGATGGTTTCAATGAAGTTAACTATGAATGGAGTGAGATGACCTGCTATAGGTAATCCCATAACTCTGCTCAAAATAATGATTGAATATCCAATGTCATCCTTCATGCATCCTCGAGCCATATCTACTTTACTAATTGTCTTTCCCCAAGATGGCTTCTCAATGAAGTATGAGGAATAAATGATGTCGATGGCCTCCTGGTGATGATCCTTATGCCACCTCTTAGCTACTTCACATGAAAGTCTGATAAATTGATTAGCTCTAGGTAAGTGAAAAACTCTCTCGATATTATCAAGTCATAGATCTAAGACCACTTCCCTAGTGATGCTCTTTACCACCCTTTCCTTGGGAACAAAATGTTGAGATAAGGTCATAATCAATTCAGCCGACTGAACAGTCCCAGGATGTGATGCTGCATTCACCAATCCAGACCAGATTAAGGTGAATCTCAAAGAATATCTTTCCGTTGGGTTGTTACAAACCCTCAAAAACTCTCTCAAGTCCGTGTGTCCAAGTTCTGTGTGTTTGATCTCAGAGTGTTCATTGTGCAATCGTGACTTCGGGGTTATGCCTTGGAACTTGTACACAATAGGCTTTGTTGTTGATCTGGATGTGGATGCCATTTGATTATATTACCTCTACGTCACAAAGAAAACAAAATTATTAATCACTGGATACATATAAAACAAAACAAAAAAATGATATTCTAGAATTTATTTTATTTGTTGTGATTTTTTTTTTTAAATTTTTAATTTTTTTTTGGGTTTTCAAGATCATATATAAAAAATAAAAATAAAAAAAACAAATAAAACAAAAATTTAAAATGAGGTTTGGGGCGGCGGCCGCAGGCACACATCCGAGAGGAGCGCGGAAGCGGCACCGTGTGCACGCCAAGAAGGGCGTAGCGGAGGCTGCATGCATGCCAAGAAGGGCGCGGAGGAAGCCATGCATGCATGTCCATAAGGGTGTCATATCAAAGCAGTGCATGCCCCTACATGTCCTTAAGGGCGTGCAGAGCGGCAGTTTTGCGTGGCCCTGTAGGCTTGAGCAGCGGCCGCGTCGCTGCGTGTCCAAATGGGCACACGGAGCGGCAGCCACGCACGGCCCTGCAGGTGCACGCAATGACCGCACCATCACACGTCCAAAAGGGTGCATGGAGCAGCAGTCGTGTAAGGCCCAAAGGGATGCGGCGATAGTGCTACGCGCGCGTCTAGAAGGGCACAACCACAGCGCATTGTGCACTTCTTGTCCTGCACGCACGCTCAAGTGTGAGATCATGGGAATGGAGGGGGGGAGGTTTCATACCTTCTTCTCTCAGCTCTACTATTTCAACATCAAAAAAAAAAAAAAGAAAGAAAGGGGGAGGGGGTTTTTATAACTTCCCTTCCTCCTTTCCTTGCATGCACGTGCGTGCGAGATTTTTTTTTTAATTTTTTAATTTTTTGATTTTTTGTGATTTTCAATTTTTTGATTTTTTATTGATTTTTGGACTCAACTCTCAAACAAAATTTCTTCTCTCAGACTCGAATTGTGAGTCTGAGAGTCTAAAAAAGTAGGGGGTCCCCATTCCTCACTAGGAATGGGGCGTGTGTTGTGGAGACCACAACATGTATGTGGTTTGATCTACCTCTTTGGAATCATCATTCTTGGAAATCTTATGTCCATTAGACATAGGTGTTCCAACTGGTCTTGAATCTTCCATTCCAAATATCTTTAGTATCTCCTTGATATACTTGGATTGAGTAATGTAGATACCATCTTTCTTCTGTTGAATATGTAATCCAATAGAAATTTTTATCTCTCCAAACATGGACATCTCAAATTCTTTACTCATCTAGTCTAAAAAAGCTTTGTACGAGTCATCAGTTCTAGTTTCCTTCTCCACTCTTGCCAGATACTATTTAAACTTTTGAAATCCTTCAGACTTATCTTTTAGATACATTATAAGATTTCTTTAGAATGATAGTTTTTTCTTTTGAAACTTGTCTTGCCCATCTTACCAATTTTACAATTTTTGCATAGGCCCATATTAGGTTTCCTTAAAGTAGGAATAACTCTCACTCTTTTGTTTTTTCTTATCTTGATCAAATTATCAAAGTTCACATGACACAAGCTTTTATGTCATAACCAACTTTCTTTTACTTGAGTAATGAAACATGAACTTTCACTGAGATCTAAGTAGAATAAGTTACCTTTTGGTTGGTTATCGGACCGAACCAAATTTCCTTTCCCATCTAGCAACTTAGCCTTCTCATGCATGGATTTTACCTTGAAGCCAATGTTATTCAATTGTGCCACACTCAGTAGATTATGCTTTAGTCCTTCAACCCAATAAGTATTATCACATCTAAGTTCATTGGTTAGTGAGATACAACCCTTTCCCTTTATGCAACATGGTTCATTGTTTCCAAATCTCACACTTCCACCATCATAATTCCATATGTTCAAATTTTTTTTTATCACTAGTCATACCACTATCAATAATCCATGAATCATTTTTGCTAACATGAGAGATAAGTGCCATTTTATCTCCATCATCAAATTCATCTTTCACAGCAATATAGACCATTTCATCTTCATCATTACTATTTGAATCTTTAGCCATAAAATAAGATTTCTTACCTTTGTCCTTGTGATCCTTGAAGTTCTTAAAATCCTTCTTTCCTTTAAACTTGTTGTGCTTCTTTTCATCTTTGTCTTCTCTGTTTGGACACCTTGTAGCAAAGAGTCCAACTTCTTCATGAGAAAAATAGATTGCAATTTTACCTTTATACTTTGCTTTTCCTTTAGGATACCTTCTTGCAAGTAATGCCTCAGTAGTTTCAAGATCACTATCAGAACTATCTTCCTCTTGACTTTCACATTATTTGGCTTTTGAAGTTTTAGCTTTATTCTTGAGTGAAAACTTGGCTTCAAATATAGACTCAAGATTGCTAGAACTAGTAACATAATTATCATAGTTATCTAGCTCAAATGTTGTCAATCTTCCAACTATTGCATCCAATGTTATATCTTTCTTTGGATTGCATCTCATTTCCTAAATTTTTGATACTCTAATTGCATATTATAGGAAGAAGTGTTCTGAGAAACTTATTTACCACTATCTCATCTTCAATATTTCCTCTTGAAGCTTTGATTGCACAAACACTGGCTTTCATTCTGTCATTGTACTTTATAATGTTCTCATGTTCTCTCATCTTTATTTGATCAAAATGTCCTTTGAGACTTTCATCTTTAGATCTTCTTACACTATTACCTCCTCTACAGATGGCTTTAAGCTTGATCCATATTTCATAAGCAGTTCCACAATAGTTGACTTCATCAAATTTGGCATAGTTGAGAGATGAAGCAATATCAATCATCATAATGTTATGACTCTTCTTCTCTACAATTTATTCAATAGTCTTAGTTCTAGTAGGTGTCATATATTTGGTGTCTAGGTACTTTAGCCCTAAATCTCCAACAGTTGTTAAGTGGAGCATCATGAGTTTTTTCCATGCCTTGAAATCATCTTTGTTCAGTCTGGGGATCTCCCTTTTGTAAGACATCTTGATCTTTAGCTTAGGTCCTTGATACCTTCTCTGTAAGCACCAAGAAGCTCTGATACCAATTGTTGGAAATATAAGAGTAATTAAGAGTGGAGGGGTGAATTAGTTACCACTAAAATAAATCCCAGATTCCTTAGATGTCTATTGGTACCCAATATGGACCCAATGTTTAAAATTTTCAATTTATGGATTCAAACCTTTTTGAACTAAGGTTCAAAGCAGTTCAAAGTGGTTCAGTGGTTTGAAGTAGTTTGAAATATAGATTTGTCAATTTAGAAAAGTTTAGAATCCATGTTCAGTTTAATACCCAAATTCAATCTTGGTTCGTAATTCAAGTTTAGATTCTGTTAGTTCAATAGTTTGAAGAAAGTGCACAAGTGCAGATCAAGATTGTGGATATCTCGTCTAGTTCAAAAAGTCTAATATTGTGAGACCTCTAGTGATTTTTTTCCACATTCAAGTTTTAGATTTCATTCAAAGGTCACAACATGCTGATTTAGATGCTCAAGGATTCAGGGATAACATCTCTAACTTTGAGTTCATGTTGCTCAAACTAATTCTAGAAAAACATGTGGCCAACCTCTATAACACATAAAGCTTGTAATAGTGATCAGTCATATAGATCAGAGGCATTTTTAGTTTCCTAAATTCATAGCACTCTAATGGTCAACTTAGTATGATTTCTATGATTAGCTCATATGAGTTCTAGATGAATTTTCGATTTAGAATAGGGATCATATATTGATAAATTAAGACCACCTGTATTATAAAATTTGAGAGTTCAAACCTCTGATCCATAAAATGGTAAATGTAAAAATGTGCACATCATCAAATGGTTGATACTCACTAAGCATCTCTAATTGAAAACAATAAATTTATTGGGTGATATGTGGAAGTCTTAAATCAAGATTCAAATGACTATCCGCACCCACCCCCCCCCCCCCCCCCCCATGAGGATTCCAAGACATAACAAACAAAGGATGAGTTGGCTCATTCTCATTGTTGAGGTTTATTCATATGGAAGCACATGGCTATGAATACAAATCACTAATGAATGTTATCTATTGAAGTTGAGAGTTTCCAATTTTAGAATACATAAAGACTCGATCTCCAAGTCCATCAAGACCTTTAGTGACTCATTTTGGCCTGTAGTATGGGGACTATCATGATGCATGTAAATGTTTGACATAATTTTCGAGGCTTAGCATAGAGAATTCAACCCAACATCTAGACTTTGATAGCAATCAAGATCCTTGATATCTTTTCTAGTGTCAAAGTCATGAAAGTCATTCTCGATGGAATAATACAAATTCACATGGTGACCCCGAACATGTGCAACAGAGATGGAGATTTCTACATTTGAGAGATGTCATGTGAGGTTAACAATGATAGCAGTTCCATGAATCTTTGTTGGATCCAAATCATGCTCAGTTACTTGGGGATGTTGAATTCCATATGCATGTTGTTTCATGGATTGACTAAGGCATTGGAGACAAAAGTCATGCATTTGAGAATATTGTTGGAAGAAGTTGTTGTAATTTCTATGACCATGAATTTACAAGAAGCTAGAGAATTAGTCTCAGTGTGGGGGGTATAAATCCCAATCTAGCCATTAGATTATGCTTATTTTTGGATATGTTTATAAAAATCCAATTCTAAAGATCCTCTTCAAACTTTTTTTCTACATTCATTACAGATCAAAATTTATGTGTGATTGAGTGAGACACTATCAAAATTGTCAATGACGATCACAAAAATGATGATAAAAAAATAATCATATTGAAAAAGGCATAACTCATAATCCAATTGTTGGATAAATATCATTTAAAGATATGTTTGAATATAACTAATTATCTGAACCCTCTCCAAATGGTTTTAAAATATTCCTGAGGATAGAAAGTTACACATGTTTTAATGTAGTAGTATCGAAATCATCCATGAAACCTAGAAAATGATGCCCAAAAAATGGATCCTATTTTAGGGGTCATACATTTTAATCCAACTATTGGATTGACCATAATTTTTTATGTGTTGTATAATCCCATTTTACAAATCCTCTCCAAACATAATTGCAAGATTCATTTGAGATCAAAAGTTATGCTTGACTGAGTACAATGCTATCAATATTGCCTATGACTGTCATGAAATAATGACAACACTTTACAACTAACAAGTGACAATTGTTTAAATGTGCCATCACTCTTAATTCCACAAGCATCCTTTCTCATTACATTTATAAATGTAGAAATTATAATGTAATGTAAAGAGGATAGTTGTCTAAACTATAAAACATCACTCAAGGAAAGGATATTGATCATGATGATGCAAAGATAAAGGAGACTTCATGGGAAATAATCTCCAAGAATCACTTACATAACTGAATGGTTACGAGGGTGAATAAATATTAAATAGATCATAGAAATAGGGTCTTGGGTTCCATTTTTTCAAAGTCATTTCTAGCTCTTTCAGAGAGGAAAGAGAGCAGACTATGGGCTATAGAAGAGTGGAGCTCTTGACATTTTTCTAAACTATGTGTTGGGAAAAGGGGAAAATCTTGATTTTAGAGTGTAATGTAGGGGAAGGAATCTATGTTTTCTTCTAGATAGCATTTTTGATGCAATCTGTAATAATATCTTTTTAATCATTTTACGCTTTAGAGAAGGGAGATTGGAAGATTATTGCACACCAAAACTTTGAGTTTGGGCAGTTTTTTTTCCATTGATTGTGATCTTTGCATAGCTTTCAGTTTTCTTTAAATGCATTTAAATGTCATTGTTTTATGATTATGTTATCATTTCAAGATATCTTTATAGCTTTGATTCTTCACTTTCTCAAGAAGATGGAAGATTTATTCCTTGGTTTCATTCTTTCTGTTATGTAAAATCTGAATAAGTGGACTTTGTGTCATTTAATTTCTTTTAACCACTTAGTCTTTCTGCATCTATCGCATGTTTACAGATAGATGTTTTTAAATCTTTTGTGCTTTTTGATTAAAATCATCCATATTTGTATTGTTGTGAATTCATTTTAAACCATACATGGGAAGCTACACCCTTAAACTATTCAATAGCGAAGTGGCCCAACTATTAGTGCATATTCAGTCTTCCTACTTGGGCTTTGGGGTTAATTTGTATTTATTTCTTAGGAGGACAATATGTTCACTAACAGATTTTTTGTGACTCTATTGGGGACCCATAAATGAAGATTTAGTGCCTAATACTTGTTTCCTCAATTTTATGATTATCTCTATGTGTAGAAGATTGGTGACTCTATTACAAAGACCATGCTAACTATAAAAGTCATGAGAAGATCAAAGCCAGACCCTTCTCTCCCAAAAATTTATCAAGTGGATGATAAATTGATATAGGAATTTGTGGACAACTATAAAGAAAGCATTTCCTAGGCTATCAAGAATAACATAAGCATAGAAGATGATGCCACATCTTGGCTGCTATGGAAAAGCCTCTATGCAAGGTTTCACACGTTAAAAGACTTACAAGAGCTTGAGGAGAAAGTGTTTTGATTAAAGAAACATTTGGAGGTGGATGATGATAAAGCCCTAGTTATATCTTCACATTTCATTTCATGCAATTATTTAGTTCTAGGTGAGAAAGGAATCCAAACAACCATAACTCATCCACAAGAAAACTAGACATGGGAGAGCAAGAGCTAAGAGTGAGAATCCTAGCAGTAGTGATAGAAAAAAGAAAGAAATAAATCTTGAAACCTACTCCCCACCTGTGGATGAATTTTTGGGAGTATTAAATGGTATCCTTCTTGATCAAGAAGAAGAAAGGTTTCATAATCAAGAGGATCCCTCCAAATGTGTTTTAGTTATTGATCTGGATCTGGCTGAAAGTAAAGAAGTGAAATATTTTTCATGATGCATAGAAGATGAAAAAGGAGAAGATTTACCTGTTGTTTTTGAGAAGATTGAATCACTGGCTGAAGATGAAAATGATAAGTTTCAACATGAGACTTCCTTTCAAAATGATAAGAATGTTGAAATGAAGATAGATCTACACACCTCTGAGTTGAGTAGTTTTCAAAAAGATGATCATGTTACATTTCAAGTGGAGGCAATCCAGTTTCAAGAAAATACATCAGCAAAAAAAGAGATTGAAGAAAACTCTAAAAATATGGAAGATAAGGTCATCTGGAGTAAGCCCAATCCACTATTCTTACCAATGGGGTTTTGTGATGATATTACTCTTAGAGAGAACCCTTTATTTCAGCCTTATGATCCACCATTAAATGATGAAAATATATTATTAGAAAATGCTAAAACTCTGATGGAAAGAGGAAAGGTTAGATTCAATTCCCAGCCAGTTGGAAACTCCGCTGAAACATCAAGTGATACTTTCATCTACGAGGAAGAAGAGGACATCATAAGCAAAACAATTTCATCTATTGGACAAGAAGACCTCTCTTTGGATAGTCAAGAAAGAGGTGTTGAAGTTAACACTCAACCCATAGATTACCTACCTGAAACATGGAGAAGAACACTCCTTGCTCAAGAAGAAGGAATCATAAGAAAGTTCTTACTATTTCTTTAGCTAGCAGGCCTCTTTCAAGTTAACCCTTTTGATGATAATCTAATTCTTTGTGAAGATGAGGTAAATATGTCCTTTGATGAAACTCCTTGTGTTGAATTTATTCTTGAGAAAAAGTGGTATGAAGCTGATTTCCAACCTAGTGATGACTCGGCTGGTGTGTTGAAGAATGTCCTTCTTATTAAGGAAGAGGAGAATATAGATGAGTTTATATCATCACCGAAGCCAGATTATCTCTTCCATGATGACTCAGGTATTCACTCAAATTAGATTGAGAATGAAGTGTTCATTGATGAATTTTCTTTTCGTTCATCTATGTGTGGATTTCTTGATTTGGATTGTGAAAGTAATGACACTTTGGGAAGAAGAAAAAATAGCATGCATGGCATGTTTGATGGAAGTTTGGTCCTTGAAAAGGATAAGGAGAACACATACTTGAGGATTGATCCTATGTTGGATGAGGCATCTCTTTGCCTACAAGTTGATCATGTTATTAAAAGTCATATGCAAATGGTAACTTTTGAGGACAACATTTGTAGACATTGTACACCACTTCTTGATAAGGTTTCTACTTTTCATTTTTCTTTCAGTTTGAAATGAAATATGATTTGATGAATTTGAAAGATCAATTCTTGAGTGAAGAAGAATGCTATGATGAGTTATGGTTGTTCAAGAAGAAGTGTTGGGTCAACATTTTCATGTGTGCTTTAAGTTGGAGGTTTGGCATTGAAGAAATTGTTAGTAAGCAATGGTGTGGAGCTACTCCATTGAGGCATGGTTTTCTGATGTGAAAAGGCTCCTACTTCTTCCAGCCAGTAAATGGATTCACTTGATTCTTTTTTTCTCTTTTTTGTTTCTTGTGGTAGGTCCTCTTCCTACCTTTGTATATATTTTGTAAATATTATTTTGATGTGCATACTGTTAGTTTGAATAATGTGCAAGCTTCACGCTTGCTGGTAGTTTAGGTTGGTTGGCTTTTCCCTGCTTCCCTCTACCCTCTTTGCTAGAAACTCCCAGTTTACTCTTCTTGGGTGACTATTTTCTCAATGGATAAGGCACTTGTCTTTTTCCAAAGATTGCTGGAGTTCTCTATTTTTGCATAAAAAATAATCCCATAGTTACAGCCCTTGTTGGTACCAAATATGGACCCTGTGTTTAAAATTTTCAATTTATGGTTTCAAACCTCTTTGAACTAAGGTTCAAAGTAGTTTGAAGTGGTTCGATGGTTCGAAGTGGTTCAAAATGCAGATTTGTTGATTCATAAAAGTTTAGAATCCATGTTCAATTTAATACCCAAATTCAATCTCGGTTCATAATTTAGGTTGAGATTTTGGAAGTTCAACAATTTGAAGAAAGTGCACAATTGCATATCAAAATTGTGGAGATCTGGTCTAGTTCAAAAAGTCCAATATTGTGAGACCTCTGGTGATTTCATTTCACATTCAAGTTTCAAATTTCATTCAAAGGTCACAACATGCTAATTTAGATGCTCAAGGATTTAGGGATATCATCTCTAATTTTGAGTTCATGTTGCTCAGACTAATTCTAGAAAAACATGTGGCCAACCTCTTTAACACATAAAGCTTGTAATGGTGATCAATCATGTAGATCAGAGGCACTTTCAATTTTTTGAATTCATGGCACTCCAATGGTCAACTTAGTATGATTTATATGATTGGCTCATATGAGTTCTAGATGATTTCTTGGTTTAGAATAGGGATCATATATTGATAAATTAAGCCCAACAGTATTAGAAACTTTGAGAGTTCAAACCTCTAATCCATAAAATGGTAAGTGTGAAATGTGCGCATCATCAAATGGTTGATACTCATTGAGCATCTCCAATTGAAAACAAGAGATTTATTAGGTGATATGTGGAAGTCTTAAATCAAGATTCAAATGACTATCCGCCCCCCCACATGAGGATTCTAGGGCATAATAAACCAAGGATGAGTCAACTCATTCTCATTGCCAAGGTTTATTCATATGAAAGCATGTGGTTGTGAATATAGATCACTAATGAGTGATATATATAGAGGTTGAAAGTTTTCAATTTTAGAATGCATAAAGACTCGATCTTCAAGTCCACCAAGACCTTTAGTGACTCATACTAGCTAGTAGTATGGAGATTGTCATGATGCATGAAAATGTTTGACATAATTCTCGAGGCTTAGCACAATCAATTCAACCCAACGTCTGGACTTTGACAACAATCAAGATCCTTGATAACCTATCTGGTGTTGAAGTCATTAAATTCATTCTCTATGGAAGAATACAAATTCGCATGGTGACCTTGAACATGTGCAACAATGATGGAGATTTCTACATTTGAGAGAAGATGTCATGTGAGGTTGATAATGATAGTAGCTCCATGAATCTTTGTTGGATCCAAACCATGATTAGTTACTTGGGGATGTGGAAGTCCATATGCATGTTTTTTGATGGATTGAATAAGGCTTTGGAGACAGAAGTCATGCATTTGAAAAATATTGTTGAAAGAAGCTACTATAATTTCTATGACCATGAATTTGCAAGAAGCCAGTGAATTAGTCTCAGTCTAGGGGGTATAAATCCCAATCTAACTGTTATATTATGATTATTTTTTGATATATTTTTAAAAATATAATTCTATAGAACCTCTTCAAATAGTTTATCCAAATTCATTAGAGATAAAAAGTTATGCATGATTGAGCAAGACATTATCAAAACTATCAATGACAGTCACAAAAATGATGATAGAGAAACAATCATATTACAGAAGGCATAACTCATAATCCAACCATTGGATCAATCTCATTTTTATATATGTTTGAAGAATATTAAATATCTAAACCTTCTCCAAAACTTTTGAAAATATTCCTGATGGATAGAAAGTTACACATATTTTTAATGCAGTACTGTCAAAATCATCCATGACACCCAGAAAATGATGCTAGAAAAATGGATCCTATTTCAGGGGTCATAAAGTTTAATCCAATTCTTGGATTGACCTAAATTTTGGATATCTTTTTTAAAAGACATTTTCATAACTCCTCTCCAAATGATATTGTAAGATTCATTTTAGATCAAAAGTTATGCTCGACTGAGAATAGTGTTGTCAAAATTGCCTATGACTATCATGAAATGATGACAACACTTTACAACTAGCAAGTGAAACCTATTTAAATGTGCCCTCACTCTTAATTCCATGGGAATACTTTCTCATTACATTTCTAAATATAAAATTTATAAATGTAGAACTTATAATGTAATGTAAAGGGCATAGTAGTCTAAACTATAAAATATCACCCGAATGGTTACGGAGGTGACTAACTATTGAATAGATCATAGACACAGGGTCTTGGGGTTGCAATTTTTTTTAAAAAATTCCAATTCTTCTAGAGAGGAAAGAGAGTAGACTATGGGCTATAAAAGAGCAGAGCTCTTGACATTTTTTTTAATTGTGTGTTGGGAAAAGGGGAAAATCTTGATTTTAGAGTGTAATGTAGAGGAGGGAATCTCTGTTTTCTTCTAGATAGCATTTTTGGTGCAATGTATAATAAGATCTTTTTAATCTTTTTACACTTTAGAGAAGGAATATTGGAAGATTATTGCACAGCAAAACTTTGAGTTTGGGTAGTTTTCTTTCCATTGATTATGATATTTGCATAGCTTTCAGTTTTCTCTAAATGCATTTTAATGTCATTTTCTAATTATGTTATCATTTCAAGATATGTTTACAGCTCTTAATCTTCACTTTCTCAAGAAGATGGAATATTTATTCTTTGGTTTCATTCTTTCTATTATGTAAAATCTGAATAAGTGGACTTTGTGTCATTTATTTTCTTTTAGCTAGTTATTCCTTCCTCATTTATCTCGTATTTAAGAATATATGTTTGTAAACCTTTTGTGATTTTTGGTTAAAAGCATTCACATTTGTATTGCTATGAATTTATTGTAAACCATACATGGGGAGTTGTACCCGAATAAATTTAGAGGGTGCTTATGTTGTTCAATAGTGAAGTGACCCAATTGTTAGTGCATATTCAGTCTTCCTACTCGGGCTTCAGGGTTAATTTTTACTTATTTATTTGGACAAAAATTTGTTCAATAATAATTTCAGCATAAGACATAAACACTACTAAAAGTATTGATGCTCAGTAAACACATAGACAGTCAGTTTACACTCATAAATGTTGTAACTTGGTAAGCACTGAAATAATAACTATAACTCAGCAAATGCTTAACATGCAAATATTAATATTTTTTCTATGATTACCCTTAGTAAACTTAGTTGCATATACATGAAAGAAGTAGCGTGAACAAAAGTGACACCAAGATTTAATGTGGAAACCCAATTTGGAAAAAATCACCAATTACAACTAGTTACTGATTTTCACTCTTCTAAAGTGAGCCCTATTAGGAGCCAACCATGTTAAAGGTTATAAAACACACTATCAGGTGCAACCCTATTAGAGGATTTAATCACCTTGTTAAGAGTGGCATTGTTCAAGAACTTTAGACACTTCAATCTAGAAATGCCATTTTTAGAGGAATTACAAATATCTATTAAGCCAATTCTGTTACTAGATTTAGATCACTTTTGCAATGGTTAGAGAGTAATAATGAGATGACCTAATTTTTGATGCAACTAAATTTTTTATTACAAATCTCAAGTCTAGCTTGTATACTTGATCCTTCTTGATCGAATCCATCTTTGCAGCTCTCAAGGATATTCTTCTTATACTTCTAATACACTTTCTCTAAGCATCTTCTATTCTTCCATACACTTTCAAACATTCAATCCTCAACTTGACCTTATATTTATATCTTATGCATTATCAAGTTATCTTGAATAAAATTTAGAATAATTAATATTTATCTCCTTAGTTGGCTAGAACCAACAAAAATTTCTATTAAACTCAATATACCAAAATAAGAAAATCCTTCGTTTGCTGACCCTGCTCAGTAGCCACTAAATTAGAAACAATTTTCTTGTGTTAACCAAGTGAACTCAATTAATACTGCATCTTCAAAAATTTCCTTTGGTATCTGAGTGAGCTTGGTTAACACTAGTTTTAGCCAACATTTCCTTAGTTACCTGAGTGAACTCAGTTAACACTCAACTTCTGTGATCTTTTCTTTAACGCTTGAGTGAGCATGGTAGTCACTTCCTTCTAAACTTGGCAAACTTTGGAATGACTAGTAGACATAGGAAACTATCTTCATCACTTGAGTGAGCTAGACATACATTGATTGGAAAAGATATGACATTTTTTGTAGCATCAAAGAAAATACACAATTAACCAATTATTTTCAACATGTGTTTGTTATGAAACTATAAAATAACCTCTATGGTTTATAGATTGACTATTCTTTATGTGTAGCTAATTGTGTTCAATTGGACAAATGGTAACAAGAAGAAATCACCAAAAAAGAATTCCCTCATGAATTTAATAATAAAAGAGGGTGTCATTGTGACTTCAATGTTAAAATTATGTTTGGTAGACCAAATGTTGCTATTATCTGCTACATTGATATGTTACACATAGATGATGAAGGTTTAGATTGTCATGGGATTCATGTTTGGAAATATAAGAGTGATTGAGAGGGAAGGGGTGAATTAGTTACCACTAAAATAAATCCTAAATCCCTTAGATGTCAACACAAGACATAAACACTATTGAAAATACTGATGCTTGATAAACACATAGGCAATCAGTTTACACTAGTAAACATTGTAACTTGGTAAGCACTAAAATAAAAATTGAAAGTTAGAAAATTTTTAACATGAAAATCTTATGATATTATTTTTTATTAGCCTTACCTAACTTAGTTTCATACACATAAAATAAATAGCATGAACATAAGTGCGTGGAAACCCAATTTGGGGAAACCACCAATTACAACTAGTTACTAATTTTCACTCTTCTGAAGTGAGCCCTATTAGGATCCAACCCTATTAAAGGTTACAAAACACACTGTTAGGTGTGACCCTATTAGAGGATTTAATCACCTTATTAGGAGTGGCCTTGTTAGAAGGCTTCAGATACTTCAATCTAAAAATGCCACCTTATTAGAGGATTTACAAATAACTGTTAAGCCAACTCTATTAAGAGATTTAGATCATTGCTACAATAGTTAGATTAACAATGAGAAGACTTGATTTTTTGTGCAACTAAATTACAGATTACAGATCTCAATTCTAGCTTGTATACTTGAACCTTCCTAATCAAATGTATCTTTGCAACTCCACAAGGACATTTTGCTTATCCTTCTAATTCTCTTCCTCTAAGCATCTTCTATTCTTCCATTCACTTACAAAATTTCAATCCTCAACTTGACCTTATATTTATATTATATCCATTGTCAAGTAAAATTGAGTACAACTTAGAATGATTAATATTCATCTCCTCAGTCGGCTAGAACCAACAAACAAATCCATTGAACTTAATATGCCAAAACAAGAAAATCCTTCGTTAGTCCACCCTGCTTGGTAGACACTAACTTAGAAATAATTTTCCTACATTAACCAAGTGAACTTGGTTAACACTGCATCTACACAAAGTTCCTTTGGTAACCAAATGAGCTTGGTTAACACTAGTTCCATTCAACATTTTTTTTGTTACCTGAGTGAACTCAATTAACACTCAACTTTTGTGATCTTTTCTTCGATGTCTGAGTGAACTTGGTAGTCATTCCCTTATGAACTTGGCAAACTCTAGAATTCTTAATAGACATAGGAAACTATCTTCATCACTCGAGTGATCTTGGATTACACTAATAAAAAAAAATATGATTTTTTTGTAACATAAAAGCCAATACACAATTAACCAATTATTTTCAACAATCTCCCTCTTTGGCATTGATGGAAAAACATGTCATAATACAATGAACTTTAGAGAAAAATAAAGTAAGGAAAACATGCTTAGTTTTATTTTGATTCTGATCCATGAGAACTCCCTCTATCAGTGTGAATTCCATTTGCCTTTAGTTTCTCCCTCTGTCAGTAAACTTTGTCTTCAACATCTTCTTCTGATAGCAAACTCTCCTTCTTTGATATCAGACCAAGTTCATTCTCTCTCTTTGACATCTCTAAAATATATAAAAGAATATGATAGAAAATTCTTCCTCTTTAACATCTTCAAGAAAATTTTTGTGATATGAAAAAAAACTCTCCCTCTTTCACATCTCATGCCAAATATAATATTCAATGAATATTATTGTACCACAATTTTCCCTTTTCAATACTGCATCAATTGACTAATCGTCAACATGCTCTAGTTGATGCATCACTGAAATTCATTTTAGTAAGCTTCAGATAGGGGAATAAACCTTAACTTACCTCTTAGATACAAAAATGCATCCTTAGGTAATGACTTAGTGAATATGTTTGCAATTTGTTCTTTAATATTCACACATTCCAATCTTACCTCTTTATCTTGCACTAATTCTCTTAGAAAATGATATTTTATAGCAATGTGCTTGGTCTTGGTATGCATCAAAGAATTCTTAGATATATTAATTGCACTGGTGTTATTACAAAACATAACCACTGGATACTTGATTTCTATCTTCATACTTGCCAACAATTGCTTGAACCAAACAACATTGAAACAATTAACTGTTGTTGCAAAATACTCCACCTTTGATGTAGACTGAGAAATACAATTCAACTTCTTGCTTTTCCAAGACAGTAGTCTTTTACCAAGAAAGAATACTCGCCCACTGGTGCTCTTCCTATCATCAACACTTCCTTCCCTATCAACATTTGCAAAGGATTTCAACTCTAGATTGCCTCCTTTCTTGTACCATAATCCATAGTCTTCATTACCCTTTAGATAACTCATGATTATCTTGATTGCCATCATATGATTTTCTTTAGGATTTTTTGAGAATCTTTTCATCATATTGACTGCTAATGCAATATCAGGCCTTGTATGCACTACATATTTCAATTTTCCAATCATTGATTTGTATGTGGTCTAATATACCTCCTTGAAATCATCATTTTTGGAAAGCTTATGTCCAGTAGACATAGATGTTTCAACTGGCCTTGAATCCTCCATTCCAAAATTCTTTAGTATCTCCTTAATATATTTAGATTGAGTAATGTAGATACCATATTTCTTCTATTGGATCTACAATCCAACAAGGAATTTTATCTTTCCAAACATGGACATCTCAAATTCTTTACTCATCTCTTATGAAAAATCTTTGCACAAGTCATCAATTCCAGTAAACAATGTGTCATCCACAAAGATTTCTACTAATACAATTTTCTTGTCTAGTCCTTCTTTGATAAAAAGGTTATTGTTATCATTTGTTCTTTTAAAACCAATCTTTATCAAGTAGTTATGAAGTCTTTCATACCAAGATCTAGGAGCTTGCATGAGTCCATACAATGCCTTGTGTAGTTTAAAAATCATATCTTTTTTTCTAGGATCTACAAAACCTTATGGTTGTTCTATGTAAACTTCCTCTTCAAGAATTCCATTCAAGAATGCAGATTTCACATCCATTTGATAGACTTTAAATTATTTATGTACAACATAAGCAAGTAAAGTTCTAACACCTTCTAATCTTGCAATAGGAGAAAAAGTTTCACTATAATCAATAGCTTCTTCTTGACAATAGCCTTTGTATACTAGCCTTGCTTTATTTCTAGAAACTTCTCCATCTTCATTCATCTTATTTCTAAAAATCTACTTTGTGCCAATTACATTCTTATCCTTGTGTCTAGAAACAAGAGTCCAAGTCTTATTCCTTTCTATCTATTCTATCTCTTCATTAATTACTTCAATCTAGCTTTCATTATCCAAAGCATCTTTAACTAGTCTAGGCTCAATTTTAGTAAGCAAACATGTACCTTTTAATTTGTTTTTTTTCATTGTTTTGTTTGACTTTTCTCCAATGATCTGCTTAGGTGTATGGTGCCTTTTGACATATCTTGCTAACAGAGGTACTTTGGATTTAGAACTTGTTCCACTAGCCTCACCATGATCTTTTATATCAAACTTGGGTCCCACTATCTGTGACTCAGGCCCTTCAAACTCAGTTTCCTCTGAGAATAGCTTGGTAGCCTTTGATTGTAACTTAGGTCCTTTAGACCGTGACTTAGGTTGCACTAGTTTCAACTTGATAGCCTTCAAATATTTTGGGGACTTAGGAGGTGACGTCTACTGACTTCCAATTGGATTTGGCAATGTATCAGGTTCATAATAGAATTTTTTTTGTAATTCTTAGCTTCTTTATTGCTCTCTTCTTCACTCTTTTATGAAAACTCGTCAATTCTCACATGTATACTTTCTATGATCTTATGAGTGTACGAATTCAAACAATTATATGCTTTACTTCTATAAGAATATCCTAGGAATATGCCTTCATCACCTTTAACATACACTTTACCTTTCATAGATTCGTTTAAGATATAACATTTGCTACCAAATACTTTCAAGTAACTTACATTAGGTTTGTAGTCATATGATATTTCATAAGGAGTTTGATTTGAATCTTTCTTCAGATGTACTCTGTTCAAGGTATGCACTGTAGTACTAATTGCTTCCTTCCAGTATTTGATTGCAATATTTTTTCTATCATCAAATTTCTTGCACAATCCATGATGGATCTATTCCTTCTTTGAGCTATACCATTCTACTGTGGTGTACCAGGGGCTCATACTTGTCTTTTAATTCCTTTTTCAATAAAGAATTCATTGAATTCATTGGAAATGATTTCGCCACCTCTATCTGATCTCAAATAATTTAGCTTCTTTCTAGTTTCCTTCTCCACTCTTGCCAGATACCATTTAAACTTTTGAAATGCTTCAGACTTATCTTTTAAATACATTAAAGTCATCATTCTAGAATAATCATGAACAAAAATAATTAAATGCTTAGCTCTACTGTAGCTCTCAACTCCAATAGGTCCACATAAGTGTGTATGAATCAGTTCCAAGACTTCTTCAGAATGATAGTTCTTGCTTTTGAAATTTGTCTTAACCATCTTACGAATTTGACAATTTTTGCATAGGCCCATCGAAGGTTTCCTCAGACTAGGAATATCTCTCACTCTTTTGTTTTTTCTTATCTTGATCAGATTATCAAAGTTCACATGACATAACCTTTTATGCCATAACCAATTTTCTTCCACCTGAGCAATGAAACATGAAGTTTCAATGAGATCTAGGTAGAATGGATTACCTTTGGTTTGTTTACCACACCCAACTAGATTTCCTTTTCCATCCAGTAGCTTGGCCTTCCCCTTCATGAACTCTACTTTGAATCCAATGTTATTCAACTATGCCACACTCAGTAGATTATGCTTTAGTCCTTCAACCCAATAAGCATTATCACATCTAAGTTCATTGGTTACAAAGATACAACCTTTTCCCTTTATGCAACATGGTTCATTATTTCCAAATCTCACACTTTCACCATCATAATGTTCCATATGTTCAAACATTTTTTGTCACCAGCCATATGATGTGAGCAACCACTATCAATAGTCCATGTATCATTTTTTCTAACATGAGAGATAAGTGCCATTTTATCTTCTTCATCATTAGATTCATCTTTTACAAAAATTTAGGCCATTTCATCATCTTCACTACTATATGAGCTTTTAGCCATAAAACAAGACTTCTTATCTTTTTCCTTGTAATCCTTGAAGTTCTTGAAATCCTTCTTGCCTTTTTACTGGTTGTTCTTCTTTTCATATTTGTCTTCTCTATTTGGAAATCTTGCAACAATGCATCCAACTTCTTCACAAGAAAAACAAATCAAAGGAATTTTACCTTTATACTTTCCTTTTCCTTTGGGATACCTTCTTGCAAGTACTACTTCAATGGCTTCAAGATCACTAGTAGAACTATCTTCCTCTTCACTTTTAGATTGATTGGCTTTTGACTTTTTATCTTTCTTCTCGATTCACATCTTGGCTTCAAACATAGACTCAGGATTTCTAGAACCAAGAATATAAGTATCATAGTTATCTAGCTCAAATGTTGTTAATCTTCCAACTATTGCATCCAATGTTATATTATTCTTTGGATTGCATCTCATTTCTTGAATTATAGATACTGTGATTGCATATATAGGAAGAAGTGTTCTTGGAAACTTACTTACCACTATCTCGTCTTCTATCTTTCCTCCCGAAGCCTTGATTGCACAAAAAATAGCTTTGATTTTGTCACTATACTTTGCAATGTTTTCATCTTCTCTTATCTTTATTTGATCAAATTTTCCTTTGATACTTTCAACTTTAGCTCTTCTTACATTATCATCTCCTCCATATATGACTTTTAGCTTGATCCACATTTCATAAGAAATTCCACAATCTTTGACATTGTCAAATTCCCCATAGTTGAGAGATGAAGCAATATCAATCAGCATAATGTTATGACTCTTCTTCTCTATAATTTCTTCAATAGTCATAGTTCCAGTAGGTGTCGTATATTTGGTGTCTAGGTACTTTAGCCTTGAATCTCCAATGGTTTCCAAGTGCAACCTCATGAGTTCCTATGATGTCGTGAAGTTATCTTTGTTTATCTTGGGGACCTCCCCTTTTTAAGACATCTTGATCTTTAGCTTAGGTCCTTGAAACCTTCTCTATAAGCACCAAGAAGCTTTCAAACTAATTGCTGAAAATATAAGAGGAGTAATTTAGAGGGGAGGGGTGAATCAGTTACCACTAAAATAAATCCCAAATCCATTAGATATCAACACAAGACATAAACACTACTGAAAATATTGATGCTTGACAAACACACATGCACTCAATTTACACTAGTAAATGTTGTAACTCGGTAAGCTCTAAAATAATAACTATAACTCAAAAAATGCTTAACATGAAAATATTATGATATTATCTATGATTAGCTTTACTTAACTTAGTTGCATACACATAAAAGAAATAACATGAACACAAGTGACACCAAGATTTAATGTGGAAACCCAATTTGGGAAAAACCACTAACTGTAACTAGTTACTGATTTTCACTCTTCTAAAGTGAACCTTATTAGGAGAAAAAATTGTTAAAGGTTATAAAACACACTATTAGGTGTGACTCTATTAGTGGACTTAATCACCCTATTAGGACTAGCCTTGTTAGAGGTCATTAGACACTTCAATCTAGAAATGCCACCCTGTTAGATGATTTACAAATAGTTGTTAAGCCAAAAATGTTAAAAGATTTAGATCACTACTACAACGGTTGGAGAGTAATAATGAGATGACTTGATTTTTGATGCAACTAAATTACTGATTATAGATCTCAATTCTATCTTGTATACTTGATCCTTCCTGATTGAATGTATCTTTATAGCTCTACAAGGATATTCTTCTTATTCTTCTAGTCCACTTCCTCTAAGCATCTTTTATTCTTCCATTCACTTGCACACTTTCAATCCTCAACTTGACCTTATATTTATATTATATCCATTGTCAATTTAGCTTGAATACAACTTAGAATAATTAATATTCATCTCCTCAGTCGACTAGAACCAACAAACAAATCCATTGAACTTAATATGCCAACACAAAAAAATCCTTTGTTAGCCAACCCTACTCAGTAGACAATAATTTACAAATGATTTTCCTGAGTTAACCAAGTGGACTCAGTTAATAATGCATCTACACAAAGTTCCTTTGGTAACTAAGTGAGATTGGTTAACACTATTTCCATCCAAAATTTCCTTTGTTACTCAAGTGAACTTGGTTAACACTTAACTTCTACGATATTTTCTTCGATGCTCGAGTGTACTTGGTAGTCACTGCCTTCTGAACTTGGCAAACTCTAGAATTCTTGATAGATGTAGGAAACTATCTTCATCAACTAAGTCAGCTCGACATACACTGATAGGAAAATATATGGCATTTTGTGTAACATCAAAGATAATACACAATTAACCAATTATTTTCAACATAATCATCGAAGCAATGAGCTACGAGATCAGATGGCCCCAAACCTATCTGCCAAATGCAAGACTTACATAGAGGGTCTATTGGAAATTGATGTGAGTGTGGATGTTGTAATGGACAAACATTTGAGCAATCCATAATTTGTAGGT
The DNA here is from genome assembly GCA_028749045.1 of Cupressus sempervirens. Taxonomy (NCBI): domain Eukaryota; kingdom Viridiplantae; phylum Streptophyta; class Pinopsida; order Cupressales; family Cupressaceae; genus Cupressus; species Cupressus sempervirens. Next base: position 16,957,171 of record CM053784.1, read on the forward strand.
CGAGCACAAAAGCATGTCAATGATCTAATTAGTATTATAAAATGGAAAGAAGTTGACAAAACTAATTTCTTTTATTGGTAGCAGCCACTAAAAGATCTCGCGCCTTTCATTATAGGTATCCAAACCACATGGATGCTTGATATGATGGTTAGACACTCTCACAAATCTATAATATCCATGGATTTGACTTTTGGAACAAACAAATATGGGGTGAGACACATTCAATTTTTTTAGCATGTACTACCATAATGTTCTACATCTTATTTGCCAATAATATGTTGCAAGTCATTATCAACTTCTTACTCCATTGAAGTATCAATTGTATACTCTAGTTTTCTTTGACAATCATCAATTAGGGGTTCCAATTGCATGAGATATATTGTCTCGTAACAAGATAGAGGACATTGAAGGGTGGTTTTTTTTCATGTATAGATGAGGAAAGGAGGCTAGAAATGATTGGACTATTAATGCCTTCTTGACTGATGATGCTAATGAAAAGATACAAGTCATTCACTAAGTGCAACAATCTTTATCTTTGACTATATGTTTGAACTTTGTTCACCTGTATATCTTACAACAAAGCCATTGAACATCATCTTCATGTCTGTCAGGGCTACTTTCAAATGTTGTGTCATTCTGTGCATTTGGAATGTTTGTTGGGCATGGTTAAAGAATATGGTGAAGTATGCATCCAAAGAGAGAGTGTAGTCAATGTTTGAATGGCTCAGGATGATTATGAACGCAATGGGTGAGAGAAAGGATACCACTTATAGGCTATTGCATGAATTTTTCATCAAATTCTCTGATCAACATGAATTCTTTGAATACTTCTCAAGGACATGGCCATATACATAAGGCATTCCTCTATCTTATTTAGAAATATTTATTACTTAAATTTTTTTGTTCTCTTCAATAGATTGAGTTTGTATGAATTATCATCCCCTGTTCTATAGACATAAATGTAGGCCAAAATGTACAGACTCTTCCCACATGCAAATCAGGACACAAACATTGTCATCAAATCTTACCATTGCACATTAAAGATGCAATATCTTTGCAACTGTTAGAAGAAATGTACACATCAAATAGATAATCTATACTTCACTCCATATATAGGATGGAACCATTCTATAGGTAGAAGGAGAATTTATAAGACTTTGGTTTCATAAAAATCTACAGAGTGTAAAGTTTGCAGAAAAGTATAGAGAAGTCAAAGGTAATTCCTAATGATGATTGCTTTGTTGATGAAAGAAGACAAGGATACTATTTTGTGAAAATCCAAACTACCCACAACAATTTTTATCTTATCATTAGACCATGTGATGATCATTCGTATGTGTGTAACTACTCTTCAACCCTTCGGGGTAATGCATGCAAGCACACATTGAATGTTTTAACTATGATTGCTAGCAATGTTGATCTCAGATTGGTTTTGACAAGTGAGTGTCAACACACTTAAATCATTTACTTACTTCATGCCAAAATAGTAATACATTTCGAGCACAACATTTAAATATTAGATGATATTGAGTAAAAAATTAATGTTGAGCAGTTTAGGTGTTGAGTCAGAAGCAAAAATACAATGCATGTCGAGCATTAGTAACTTCATATGCCGAGTGACATAGTTTAGACATAATTTGTTTGTAATGGCACAAACAACTATGTAAACCATTTCTAAGCTAACTTAAGGATAGAATTCAATCTTTTCGAGACAAGGACAAACCTATATTTGAATTCCCTATGTAATTGCATGCAGTCAATCAGAAAATAGGAAGGTTTAAGTGGCAAAATGGATGAATCTCAACCATAGATACATACCTAACCCTAAGCCACCAGAGTCTTCTTAAAGAGGACAAATCCCTAAGTGTAACAAGGGGTGAATGATAGAATTGAAGGAGTGAACAAAATAGTTTGTAGAGCATTCAAGGTGACTTAGTAGCAAGAGTGTATTGTAGAATTAGTTAGTGAAGAAAAAAGGATAGAAAAGGATACACCATTAATATATCAGATCGTAAAGGATCATATCATAGATTATGTAGAGGTGATCTATTATCAAGAAATCAAGTGTCAATCATAGGATCTATGCTAAGATATTCTAACAGGTGATTTTAGTTAAATCTCTTAATAGAGTAGTCCTAATAGGTTGTATTAAATCCTTTAGCAAGGTGGCATTCCAAGTGAATGACCTAAAGTTTGTAAGAATTTGGTATAGCTATGATACCATGAATAATATTCCTTAGGGAAAAATAAAGCCAAGATCAAGAAGCTCAAGAAAAAGCACAAATATGGACCAATTGAGGTTGATCAGAATAATGATATGAGAATAAATAATGTTCTCAGATTTTGATTACATACACTAGAGATGCCTATATATAAAGGCCTCTAAGATACATCTAGATTGTCTCTAGAATGAACTAGGAGATAAGCATGACAACTAAGCACGCATCCTCCATTGTGCATGAATATATGTGCATCAATGAGAGGATAAGTATGACAAGGTTTATCTCATGTAGAGATGTTGTAGACACCATGTGCTTAAATTAGATGCTAACTCCTATGTTGTAGACACCATGTGCTAAATTAGAGTTGCTTACTTGTATGTTGTCAACATGAAAACTTATATCAGTATAAAAACTCCTAGGTTTCTAACCTAAGAAATAATAAAATAATGCATTAACCCAAAGTAAACTTAAATAAAGTGTAAATAATAATTATTTACACTAACACCCCACCTTAAGTGCAACTTAGGGGAATGCACTTAAGCTCACAAAAGCTATGATGAAATGCATAATGGGTCTCAGCTACTAGGCCATGTTAGATACGCATGTACATAATGCAATGTTGTACAATGCAAGGCAATGCAATGAAATCTCTCTGCAAATGAAGAAAGAGGGAAAACCTCATGGGAAAAACCCTTCCCCAAAAAGAGAGATATGCACAATAAGAAAAGATGCATGAATGGATGGAGTAATCAAGATCCCCCCATTATGACATACATCATGCATATAAAATAGATAATTCCTTAATGAAATCCACCCCTTAGTGAAGGATCTCATAATGATAAGTGTCTGAAAACAAAACAAAATCCAATGTTGATAAACAAAATTTCTCCCTTTGGGAAGAAGAAACACCAAGTATAGGTGTAAGTATGCTTCCCACTATGGATAGGAAGATGGAAGAGGGATCCATATGTAGTATGTTGTGGATGTTGCCTTTGAAGTCTCCTCAAATGTTGACAAGTCCTTGATGAATGTAGATGCCATGAACCAATCTGGTGAATGCCCACAAGAAGGTGGAAAACAAGGTACCATGTCCATGTGTGATGCTGAACCAAGCTCCAAAGATGATGAACCATCCTGATAGCAAGATGGAGGAAGAGAAACATGTCACCTCCCCTCAATGATGGATGCACACCCATGATAGAAGCTCCTTAAATGACTGAAGAATCTATATCATGAAACTTGAATAACAGTCCTCCCTATAGGAAGAAATGGGGCCATAGGTGTAGTAGAGAATGCTCCTCAATTGATAGGAAGAATCCTTAGAAAATAGGATGTTTGAGAAAATTGGAATACAATTTCCACAGATTGATATGACTCCTCATAAGTGAAAGAGTCCTTCTCCATCTAATGTAAAGAAGCCATAAGAATTTCAAAACAATCAAGTGGTTGAGGGTCAAAATGTGCCCTAGCAATGAGTGAAGAAGTCTCCTCAACAAAGAGAAGATTGATGTCATCAATGATGTCTCCCACATCTTCAATGTGAGACTCCACGAACAGCCCTGCAATGTCTAGAAGGAAGTCATCCCATGAAGTTGAAGTAGGAACACATGGTATATCCTATTGCACTAAATCAGGAGCATATATGGCTAGAATTGGATCAATATAAGCAACATGAGTATCAAGAGGTGTGATCTCATTTGGAGTTGAAGGAACCATTACTGAAGTGACTAAAGATATAATGTCTTGTGGAAAGGGAGGAATATTTGAATCTCCATATGCTTCCCAAAGACCTATACAAATGTCATAAGGATACATGAACTTTTCAATGAATTTAAAGCAAGAATGAGTGACATTGAAATAAATGATGACAAAAAGTCTTGCAATAGGTGGTTGATTAGTAGAAGAGATTAGTTCATTGAAACATAAATAAGGAAATACTTCCTTATGCTCTCTTCTTAGATGATCAATGATTAAGGCACTCCATGTTTGATAGTTCCTTTTTGTCAACTTTGGTTTAAGACCACCCTGACATATGAAACAAACCTCCATGAGATCAATAAGCAATCAACTCCCCCCCAAATGTATGATTTGGCACTTTATAGGTAGTGTGATTACAATCGGCCACTTTGTCAATTCTAACCTTAGTGGACTTCTAATTTTTAGTTTACAACCTTCTTTTATAGTTCAAATCTGGAACTTTATAATGTAGCTTAGAAATACAATAATTTTGAAGCAATATAAAGCAAAGAAAGGACCTATTTCTAAAAGTGATATTTTTGTCCACACAAGCCTATAATCTGATTGTAGATCTGGAAAGTAGAAAAAAATTATGTACTTTCAAAAAAAATAAATAAAACTTGATTTCGAGTCTAGATGAGCCGATACAAAGTAACTAAAGTTGCAAAATGCAGGATTGGACAGGTATAGTCACTAAAAAATGCAATTTCTGACAAATCTATGCACCAAAACTCGAAAAGAATAGCACCACTAAAAAGTTTAGGGAATTCTAGCCAAAATAAAAAAAATTACACCTGATTTGGAGTTCAGATGACTGAGATATGGCCTCCCAAAGTCGGACTGTCAAATCAAAACTAAATCTGGAGAGGGGTCTGATCATCAAACTGCGAGATTAAATTTGACATTTAAATAGTCATCATAACAGTTCAATTTGACCTATGAATGATGATCAAACAACTTTCAAATTTAGGCCAATGATTTGATGACATCAACAAAAGATTCCCTCCTAGATAACATGATAGTGACAGATGTTAATGTCACTGCTGTATGGAATTATATGGATCGGTCTAACATGGTAGGCTAAGTTGGTAGTATAGAACTACTTACATGGTGTAGTATGTGGTAACACATGTCACTGTGACTTGACAATGACATCAGATCCTACAGGCTGTTGAATTGGCTAGTTGTACCTATAGGTGAGCTAACCAGGACACACATGTACTGGTGTCAGAACACCACATGGCAAGAATTGGGCGACATGAGGCCTAATGAGAAAAAATTTCATGGAAATGGGCTATTGTCGACAGTCAAAACTTCTTTGTAGGAGGTGCCGGAGATCTGAAGTCGTGCCAGTGGTCAACTTTTAAACACAGTGTTAGTGGTGGTTCTACAAATCAGCGCTGGTGATAGAGTGCACAGTGGTGTCGAGAAATATTTTTAACACTGGTGGTGGAGACAATTTTAGTCCCACATGTATTGTACAAGTGCAAACAAAAGTGTTTAAAGACTCAATGTTGCAGGGGGTAAATGAAACCAAGGCACTAGTTATGTAATGTTTGGCTAGTGATATTGAAGGAAATTGCCGCAGATTGTTGAGCTAGATTTGGAATATTCGTTAGATCTTACAGTGCGCTAGCCTGATGTAAATGGAATATTCTAAAATATTAGAGAATACTCCCTATGAGGGCCAAGATTTCAACACCCAGTTCCTACAAAAAAAATTCTCTGCAGGCCTGATGGCCTTAAAAATATTTGAAAATTACAATTCAAAAATTGTAGAGAATAAAATTAATAGATCCAAAAAATAACTTAAGCAGATCTGAAAATGATCATATCGCATTTGCAAATCGAGCATTTAGGTGCCAGTTTACAATTTTTTTACCTAAAACTTGACTATAGGCCAACATAGGCAAATTTATAGTCAATTTTCATTGAATCGATGCTCCGAAGACAATGGTGATGTCCGTTTTGGCTCTAGATGCTCCCAATATCTGCGAATACTCTAGATCTGGATCAAGGTGTCCTCAGAGAGGTAAACCAATAACAGTCTCCAATGGCTATAAAATGGTGCTCCTATGGCTCTGATACCATGCAAAAATTTGATATAGCTATGATACCATGAAGAATTTTTTTTAGGGAAAAATAAAGCCAAGATCAAGAAGCTCAAGACAAAGCACAAATATGGACCAAATGAGGTATGATCCAAATAATGATATGAGAATGAATAATGTTCTTAGATTTTGATTACATACACTAGAGATGCATGTATATAAAGGCCTCTAAGATGCATCTATAATGTCTCTAGAATGAACTAGGAGATAAGCATGAAAACTAAGCACACGTCATCCATTGTGCATGAATATACACACATCAATGAGATGATAAGTATGACAAGGTGTATCTCATGTAGAGATGTTGTAGACACCATGTGCTTAAACTAGATGCTAACTCATATGTTGTAGACACCGTGTGCTAAATTAGAGTTGCTTACTCCTATGTTGCCAACATGACAACTCATATGAGTACACAAACTCCTAGGTATCTAACCTAAGAAATAATAAAATAATGTATTTAACCTAAGTAAACTTAAGTAAAGTGTAAACAATAGTTATTTACACTAACAAAGTCCTCTAACTAGGCACACTTCTAACAAGGAGTTGAAATCCTCTAACAAGGTGGGACTTAACAGTCTTTGTAAGCCTTTAAGAGGGTAGACCATAATTCTTGGTCAAACCATTGTAACCTTAATTGGCTACACTTTATTGCCATAGTAGTAAAGATTTGTGGCTGTCATCTCCACCCCAATTTTACCTTCTCACTTGGAGGGTTTTTGGTAATCATATATGGTGTTATGTGTGTGTTTGATTACATGTTTACATGATTGATGCATATGCTTTACATGTTATTTTAGTTTACATAATGAATGCATGAGATGTATGAATTGTGAAATCTTTATGGGTTGAAGTTTAAACTCCTGATTCACACCCCCTCCCCCTCCCTAATTGGTATTAGAGCCAAGTTCTTTGAAAGAGAAGCTTTGCAGCTTAGAGGAAAAGATATTGAAATGGAATTCTACAAATTGGGAAAGATTATTGAGAATCAAGGAATTGAGATACAACTCATTCTACATTGACTTGAGTAAGCCAGATAAGAATTAAGGAAATCCTTAAAGAGAAGGAAAGAAATTGCCATTGCAGAGAATGACACACAATACAAAGAAATTGACACTACCAAGCTATTTTCCAATAGTGACTCTAATGAATTCGATGCAACAGTCATAGATCTAATGAAAAATAATAGATTACAAGCTAAGGAAATCAAAAATCTCAAACTAGAGCAAGAATCTCAAGAAATGATGCTATGTGAGGTAACTAAACAAAAGAAGAAAGCCATGGAAGAAAAAGCCATGATTGAAGAAGACAAAAGAATTCTGGGCAATAGATTGGAAGAGAAGTCAATAGAGCTAACTAGGATCTCCAACATGCAATTGGATACTCTAAGCCAAACGATGAATGCTCATCATGAATTCAATGTCAAAGACATTGAAATAACTATATTAAAGCTGTAGAATGAACAACTATAAAATGACCTAAAAAGAGAAAAAGAAATTGCTAAAAGCTTCAATAAGCCAAATGAAGCCATCAAATACTTTGAGCAATTACTAAGATCCCTAGGATCCAAAAATGATACATCAGGATTGGGCTACACAAGCATTGAAGAAGGAGAATCATCCAAAGTTGTTGAAGAAAGAAACATCAAAGGTAAGAACTCCAAACCTACTTGTCATTTTTGTGGAAAGAAAGCACGTACTGCTAATATGTGCAGAAGGAAAAATGAAAATCAAAATGTCAAGCCTAAGAATATGAGTCATTGTCATAAGTGCAACAAACAAGGTCATCAGGCACATGAATGTCGAACTAGGACCATGCATGCACCAAGATTTGAAGGATATTGCTCCAATTGTCAGAAATATGGACATAGACCCTTTGAATGCAGATCCAAATCCATGTGGTCATTAAAAAAGTTAGCAAAGGTAAGAAGCCATGAAATTTTTTATAATTGGGATTACGACACAAGACAAAGCTATCATTATTGCCAAGAGTATGGACATATCCCTAAAAATTGTATTAGGACACACTTCAGTGGTAACTACAACTAATGGTTAAGTCAAACTACATGTTTTAATTATTTGAAGACTGGTCATATTAGTAAGCATTGCCCACCTAGGTCAAAAGCACCAAGTTGTGAATTCAACCAAGGAAAACGCAACGTAGATGTTGAACACATTAGAGGTGAGATAAAAAAGACATGGAAAAAGAGAGATGGTTGCAGTACATCAAATAGAGTAGGGATCACTTCACCTAATAGGTTAAGTGATCACATCTCATCAAACTAGACAACCAAGAGGTATGAGGGACCGATATTCAAGTGTTATATCATACATCAGTTCCAAAAGAAGATAGCACTGAAAAGAATATATTAGCATGAATAAATATGCAAGATATTGTGAAAAATTCAAGTTAAATCTTTAAATCTTTAAGTTGTTTCCAAGCATGAAATGTTTCCTATGTATGCCGAGTGAAATGCTAGTTGATGTTGGGCTACTAGACTAGTTAGTTGATGTTGAACTCATAGTAGCTATTGAGTAATGATAATATCTATAGATGCTGAGTGATTCTGAAATTGTGTCGATGCTAAGCTTACAACTGTACAAGCACTAACCATTAAATGCAAGGTTTTTAAAGGGCATTTAATCAATTTTTACTCATTATTCACCATTTCAAATTCTAGCAAGAGTAAGTAGAGCGAAAGGCAATTCAGAAACTTGATCAAGGCATTTGCAAAGATCTCAGCGATGATTTCACACCAGTACTTTGGATTTTTCAAGGTATTTAACACAAGTCGAGCTACACAGTTTGCTTTTGTATAAAACCTAGTTTGACAGAATTACATCTAGCTCAAAAAATGTAGAAGGGAAAGAGGTTTTGAATGTTCAACTTGTTAGTAATGAAGTAAAACAACTAAATTTCAAGGCAATTCTTGACATAGCCTACAAACAAGATCCTTTTGGCACTTTGTCAATGATCCTACCAAAATTCATTATGGTGCAAGATGTTAGGAAATGTTATAATTGAAAATAGGAGGAATAGGAGATATGGAAATCAAAGAAGCATATGAAAAATTATGTGAAAATTGTGTCCTAAACGAAGAATACAAAATCATTCAGAAGAAGGGTTTAACACGTGCCCTAGATTTTCCTAGTGTATTAAAAAATGGATGGATTAGAATTGTATTGAGTCAAATACATGATGGTTCTTTATGGCTGGAGGGAGGACCTATTAAGATTACCAAAAGAATAATTCACAAAGTTACTGGTTACCCAACCCTAGATCAGCCCAAGACTCTGAGGAGTGATTCCAAAGAAGTGATAGAGAAAAACACCAAAGCAAAATGAAATAAAAGAGGCATGACAATAAATATTGTTACTGACCTACTGTTGAATTTTTTTTGTTAGGGTAATCTCTCACAAATTCTATCAATCTAGCAAATTGAATAGTGTACCCTATATTTTAGTGGATATTGGCTACAAATTTGAAGAAAGATCATACTTATGATCTGGTTGAGCGTCAACTACAAAAATTGATGGAAAATCTTGGAGCAATCAAAAAAATCAAGAGTGTTCAATGTAAATTTGGTTCAATAATTGTTTATATATTCTTTTATGTGTAGAATATATTTCCCTCCTTTGGTACAATAAGCTGGAAAACAAACAAGTCAATAGTAGTACAAATCAATACGTTCATTGAATGGATGGGAGAAAACTTTGAAACCATCATGAAAAGCTATTTTGAAGACTTTAAGAAGTCAATGAAGAAGAGACTCAAGATAACTATTTCCTTAGTTGAAAGATATTATAATGACATATGTTTTCTTCTTGACATTGATTATACATATGTGCAAGCTTCCATACCAAGGGTTAGATGGATAAGACCCTTAGGATATGAGATCAATGTTGATGAAGCTTCAACAACCATCACAACACTCCTAGTAGAGGAAGTTGACAAAAGTAAAAAGATCTTTGGGAACTATGATGTGATGAAATAAAAGGTTGAAATGGAATTAAAGATAGCCTCTACACTCAAGAAGAAGGATAGGCTAGTGAAGAAGATTAAAGAAAAATTTGGTGAAGGTGCAGATGAGGAAGAAGAGGAAGAAGACAAAGAAGATGAAGAGGAAGAATAAGAACAAAAATAAGAACCTCTTGAATTAACTCAAGGCATGGGAGAGGATAAGGAAGAAGAGGAAATAGAAGGTGCCAAGGGAGAGGAAGCTAAAAAGCACCTACACATGCTGAGCCAAAAAATAGAAAGGATAAGGCACAGCCAGTGACTAAGGCAAAGAAGAAAATTGTTAAACTAAGCCTAGCCAAGCCAATATCACCTACCACTAGAGCAATCACATGAGCCACAAAATAGAAGGGTAAGGAGAAATCCAAGCAAATAGAACAAGGTGGCCAAGTGCAAAAGAAATAAAGAAGAAAATATATTGCACAACCTAATTTAGAATAAGAAAGGACTGAATCAAAAGATACAAGCCAATTCAAAGTGGTAAGTCAGAAACCACAATTTGATCTTGAAAATTTGTGTGAAAATATAAAAGAATAATGCAGATTTATCTGGTTTAAAGAATATTGATTTTGAGAAACTTAAAAGAGAAGAGAAAAATCAAGTGAAAGAGGCAATGTATGCAATGATGTCTAAATTTAAGAACACTCTACTTGAATTTGCCAACACTATACCAAAGAGTTTATATGACATTGTTGAGCAAAAATGGCATTATTGTTTAAATTTTGAGAAATAGATTAGAGAAACAACTTTAGCCCAAGTAATGCCAGAACTAACAAAGGGGCAGATTGCTAAGGCAAATAAGAAATATGGAGGAAGGTTCACACCAAAATATAGAGCCTTTAGCATTCTTCAAAACAATATTGAAGATGTTGTGAAGAAGTAAACCCAAATGCAAAAACTTATCTATGGATTGACAACTGTGAAACAAGGAGAAGAGGACCCATTTGAGGGTAAGAATGATGATGATGACAAGGACGATGATAAAGAAGAAGAAGAAAATATAGTGGAGGAGGAAACTAAAAGGAAAGATGATGACACGAAAAAAAGTAAACAACAAAAAGATCTACAGAGTGTGCAAGACACACAAATGATGAGTGTTAGTCCCCCTCATGACACAAGTGCAACTATAGAAACCATAATTGTCAAGGATGTCTTTGATGCATCAGCTCAGAACATCAATCCATTGATTGTAGATGATCTGCAAAAAATTCTAGACCAATCTACACCCAAACACAATTATGTAATAATCCAATTTTGGTTATTGTAGAAGAACTTCAAAAGGTAGTAACTGAGGTCACAAGGGATAAGGTCAATCCACAAGAACCACCTTCTTTGATCCCTTCAGTTACTCAAGTACAACCTTTGATAGTAGATAAATCTACTAAGGTTGATACATTTGTGAAAGTAGATACTATTGAGCAAAGGCAGACTGCAGAAGAAATAGGGACAACAACAAAGCAAATAGGATAGATAGATTCTTCTGCACCTGAAATACAAAGACCAGATGCCAGTCAAGTCATTATGATAGACAAGAGAAAATCTAAAGAAGATGAGAAAACACCAAATGTAAAGGAGCAGGAAGTCGTCCAAGCATTGGTAACCCTATCAACATCTAGCACTTCTCCTACAAAAGTTCTTCAGAAGCCGAGCACATAAACTATACCATTGCAAATCTTAGTGCCAGGCTCTAGCTCTTCCAAAGTTGAAAAGGTAATTCAATATGGAGATATCACTCTAGATGAAGAGATAGTGATTCCTAAATATGACTGACACAATGACAATAGAGCAAATAGGAATTTTACAACAAGCCTTAGACAAAAAGAAGCATCAGGAAATGCTCAGGAGAGAACATAGGTAGAAGCAAGCTCTTCAAGACATTAAAGACATCTTTTTAGATGCATTCAACCTACTAAATCCTGAAGAAACCAAGCCATTACTAGAACAACTATCAGATATAGTGGTTAAGATAAATACTGAAGACTTGGATAATAATGCTAAACTTTTTGAATGGTTTGAAAAGAAATTCCAGATCAAGGTAAATGAAAAAATATCTGGTGAAGAAGGTACTTGAGAATATATTATCATTGTACACCAAATTATGTGACCTCACACTCTTCACGCAAGGTACCAAACATCACATTTTGAGCCTGGAGAGAAACCTAAAAATATCAGGTACTCAGCTACCTCAGAACCCAACTCTGAGTGAGAAGCATTTTCATACATTGCTTCAGACACAAAGTCAATTAGGTGCATTAACAATAGAAGAGGCTAACATAAGAGCCAAATTGATAAATATATAGGCATCCCTCACCTCATACATGTAAATAATCCACAAGGAACTAGGTTATGCATAAACTGTACGAAGAAAGACCCCAATCTTTCTACTCTAGATGGCCTAGTACACCTTGCTGCCAAGCTAGCTATCCAACTCAAGTCATTGGATGTTGCATGTGACAACTAGGGTGTAGCTCTAAAAATCATAATGGAAGTCCATAAATCATTTTTGGACAAACACACTATATGCCTATAGCCCATTTGACATGAGTGTCAAAAAGGGGGAGAAATATCCAAAGGGGTAGAAACATCAAAAGGGGAGAGATAAAGAAACAAGGAGAAATAAAGCAAAAAGGGAAGCCATAAATAGAGCATGAAACAAAGAAAGAACAAAGGGGGAGCAGAGACAATAAGAAAGAAAGAGATATGATATGAGAACCCATATATCAGCTATGATAGAGCATATTAGATGAAAGAGCATCAGATACAACACATTGAAGTAGAGAGGAGCACAGATTTTGGATACAAAATAGACACGTTAACTCAGGGGGAGTTATCAATTTTGAGGTATATATGTTATTGCAAAATTTCAATTTTGAAAATTTGTATATAAGCTGAGACATCAATATTTTATGCTTAAAGAAACTAAGATTGATTATATATATTTAAGTGTTTTTGACACTGATGTCAAAGGGGGAGATTGTTGATATTAGATTAGTTTTGACAAGTGAGTGTCAACACACTTAAATAATTTACTTAGTTCATATCAAACTAGTAATACATGTCGAGCACAACATGCAAATATTAGACAGTGCTGAGTAAATAATCGATGCCGAGCAGTTCAGGTGCCGAGTTAGAAGCAAAAATACAATGCATGTCGAGCATCAATAACTTCATATGCTGAGTGACATAGTTTAGACATATTTGTTTGTAATGGAACAAACAACTATGTAAACCGTTTCTAAGTTGACTTAAGGATAGATTTTGATCTTCTGGAGATAAGGATGAATCTATATTTGAATTCCCTATGTAATTGCATGCAGCCATTTAGAAAATAGGAAGGTTTAAGTGACAAAATGGATGAATCTCAACGGTAGATTCATACCTAACCCTAAGCCACCAAAGTCTTCTTAAGGAGGATGAAGCCCTAAACTTTTTAATAGTGTAACAATGGGTAAATGACAGAATTGAAGGAGTGAATAAGATAGTTTGCAAAGCATTCAAGGTGACTTAGTAGAAGGAGTGTATTGCAAAATTAGTTAGTGAAGAACAAAAGATAGAGAAGGATACAAAATTAATATATCAAATCATGAAGGATCATATCACAGATTGTGCAGAGGTGATCTTCTATCAGGCAAGCAAGTGCCAATTGCAGGATCTATGTTGAGACATTCTAATAGGTGATTTTAGTTAAATCTCTTAACAGAGTAGTCCTAACAGGTTGTATTAAATCCTTTAATAGGGTGGAATTCCAAGTGAATGACCTAAAGTCTTCTAACCAAGCATACTTCTAACAGGGTGTTGAAATCCTCTAACAAGGTGGGACTTAATAGTCTTTGTAAGCCTTTAACAAGGCATGCCTTTCATAAGGTAGACCATGATTCATGGTCAAACCATTGTAACCTTAATTGGCTAGACTTTATTGTTGTAGTAGTAAATATTTGTGGGTGTCATCCCAAACCCAGTTTTACCTTCTCACTTGGAGGGTTTTTGGGTAATCATATCTGGTGTTATGTGTGTTTGATTACATGTTTACATGATTGATGTGCCGCATAAAGTCACTAAGGGGCCAGAGTCTAGTTAGGCTGCTAGGGTAACCTTAGAGTTGACTCATGCGATGACACTTGCCCACTTACATAGTAGATATCCTACAAGTCATTGTTGCCTCTGGGTTTAGATGCCACTTGTGTCTTGGTACCCTGAGTTAGATTTCTTTCATGTTTTCCCTTGACCTAGATTTTACTTTTGACTTTTGGGATTGTTATCTTATTTGGGACTTGAGACTATCTCCTCAACACAGTGGGAGTGGACCCTTTTCAGTTTACCACGAGATTGGATGGTAGTGCTTTTTACTTTTACCATTGAGATCTAACAGTTCGATTGTCATGGTTGAAGTTCCCTATTCTACATCTCTTTCATTCTATTCTTATGTACTATGATGGATAGTTATACCTATTGTATTATATTTGTTTTCATGAATCTTATGAGATGTTGTAATATATTTTTATGATGTATATTCTTTCAACCCTTCATACCCTGTGACTTGTACAGTGGATGAAGGTGCATTATGATTATTGCCAAGTGGCATTTGAGATGACTGTATATTATTTAAATGGACTCATACTTGTACATTATCCTTTGATGTGGCTTTATTATATATTGCATTTAGTGTTAATTAAAATTAATTGTGATTCATCGTCATGGGACCCTTAAGAGTTGCAACCTAATTATGTGTTGTTGATATTTGAGTGTATGTTATTGCTTCCACTATTCTATTACTATTGCATATGTTATCTTTTTTTTAAAAAGTTTGGTAAACTTAGTAAAACTTTAGGTTAACTTCTTTTGGATCCCTTGGCAGGGTGTTACAATTGATATGGTGAGGGTATAGAGCACAAGTATGAACACCCATGAGCATAATAGCCCAACAAGGTTATGAAAAACAAGCATGAACCTAAGAACTCACTAAGTGTATGAAGTAAAAACATGAATGCCAATAACATTAATGTTGAGGTTCAAACTTGCGAGTATATTGGTTATGGAGCACAAGTGTGAACATTTGTCAACATACTAGTCTAATGAAGGTATGGAGCACAAGCTTGAACACCAATATCATTAATGTTTAGGTTCCAATTTGGGAGCATGTTGGATCAATAAACACACAAGCTTGTAATAATAATGGTCTAGTGAGAGTTTTGAACTTGGTTGTTAAAATACCAACTCAACTTAACCATCATGTTATAGGATTAACCTGAACCTCATGTTAACTTCATTTTAGTTAGCTATTATATGTATTTTATCAAATTAGATTTTTTTTTATATTAGTTGTAAGTATGGGTTTTCTTAGCATGTGAGGTTTATGCAAAGAATAATTTTAGATTCACTTACATGTATTTTTTACATTTATAAGGCTAAAGTCCCATGGAGGGGGCTTTCCTTAAAAAAGGAGCTAAAGCGGGAGAGATTTATAAGAATATATAATGCCTAGTAGTCTCATGAATTTTGGCAATGCATTTCAAGTTTTTAAAAAATTAGCCCTTAGCTTTAAGGAGGTTGAATTTTATAATGATTTAAAATAAGTAAAAAATAAATATTTTCATTTTATTTTTCTCAAATATGCAATCCTAAAATATAGGGGCTCCTATTTTAATGGAGAAGATTCCAAATAATCCTATAGAAATTTGTTCCAAGACATTTCACTATAAAGAGGTGCAATTTCTTGAACGGGTGCTAATCTAAATCCGAAATCTTCAAAAAAGTCAATAGTTCTTTGGTCATATAACTAAGTAATGTACCCTTCACACTTTCTTTATTGGAAGTGTTGTTATGGTCCTTTTATTTATGTATTCCACTTAGTATCAATCAATCTAGGTTGGTATGTGCTTAATGCTTGTGTTTGCTTAATAAATATAGGTTAGATATGTAGGAAAGTTTACTTTCTTTTGTTTTATAGTTATATAATATTACATGATAGAGTCTTATTTCTATGTTCACATTTGTGCTTCATTACTGTATCGCTCTTTTAGGGTTTTATGATTTCTCATACTTCATATATGTATTGTTCACTCTATGTTTCAATATATTAGATTTAGCGCTTGCATTTATAATTATCTAAAATATAATTTGTAAATAATTCTTTGGTTTGTAATAGATTGTAGCTTATTTCAATATCATTATACGTGCTACGGTATATAGTTTTAATCCCACGCTCTTGTGGACCCTGCATCCTTTGATAGAACTTGTATTCATATAACGGGTTTAATGAGTCAATAACATAAAAGCCTAGAAGATCTATCATGTTAAGTAATATATTCTCATTCTTTATTGATGTAAGTATCCTTTAAGAACTTCAAGTGGCCATTGTTTTGTTGACATGAAGAATTAGCATTATAATCTCTCCACTTACTTTTTGAAGAAGAAAATAGGATTATGAGTTTTTTATGAAATTAATTGCATGAGATGCATATAAATTTTTATGTCCTAGTCTTTAAGAATGTGTTTTAGGATTTATAACAATTTTATAAAGTTTTACAGGTCTTCCACTTGTGATTTTGAGCAATGTATCCATCTACTTGAGTCAAACAAACTTCCTTCCTAAGATTTACATTTAGGAAGGCACTCTTCACATTCAACTAATATTTTCTCCAAATAAAATAAGATGTCAAAGCCAAATCCACTCTATTGGTCTTGATTTTTATTCTAGGGAAAATGTGTCATCACAATCAAGTACCTTCTTTGAAGCATACCTCTTTGCCATGGTTTGACTCTTCTAGATCGATCTTATTACATCAACTTAATATTTGATCTAGATCATGGACCTAGTAACTCTCTTCCACATCAAAGTATTAACAAGTTTTAATTTATTATTTTTATCAATGTTTAATAGTTAGAATACATGGGAAGTGTTTGAAAACTTTGACTTGGGACCTCCATTTATTTGGTTTCTAAATATAATTTCTGAATAATTATGAGCATGAGAGAAAAATTAACTTCTTGACAAGTCTATTTGTGAATTATTGGTGCTAGAGTAGATAGTTTTAATCTACATATATCTTCACATCCTCTGTAGTACTTGTATACCAATTGTGATTTTTGTGCATAGAGGATAAGGATGGACATTATTTTGTCTTTTAAAAATTGCCACTACTTTCTCAATCTTCTTCATTTTCAACATCTTTAGAATCCTCCTCTTCACCCTAAAATATCTTTGGTGCAATATTGGTTCTATTAGGTAACCCAAGGAAGGTTGATTGTAATCACTCTATTCATCAAATGCAACATCTCTACTATATCCATTATGATAAAATCCATTATCTAATATGTCTTTGACTTCTAGTTGTATCACAGAAGGATATGATTCAAGACAAATTAATGTAACTTTTCTCTTTGCATCTTAGAGATGTGTGTGAGCATTGCACAACTAAATGCCTTGAGACGTGAAATTTGTTGCTCACTCCAACTTTTTTCAAGACTAATGTCATCAAACACTTCTTCAAGTGCTTTATTTAACATAAATACTATCTCATGGATCGCATCTATCTAAAACACAAGAACTTAAATGCTAGATGTTATTTTCAGTGTAGTTACATTGTCTTTTTAACAACATTTTATAAAAGGGTGAAAGTACAAATCCATGTCATACTTTTATAAAGGAAATGGCTAACAACACAAAAATTGTTCAACTTCAATGACATAAAAGTGGCATTTCTGTTTGGAATTTGAAAATGATGTAAACTGTTGAAATGTGTAAAAATGGATGATGTTTATGCTTATTATTATTGTTAAAATATTGGTGAAAAAATGATATGTCTTTTAATTTTTTATGCCCATTTTCAAACATTAAAAATACTTCAAATGAGGGGGTCTAGCTCCCACCAAAAAACTATATGCAAATAAACTTTTTTTCCTCTAATTTCAAAATATGTTTTAGATGACATGCATAATTAGTGTCAAACAAATGAAAATTTGGTTTTCAAAATATATTTTATCAGTTATAAAAATTCAAAATCCAACTTACTTGAAATCAACAGTTTTCATCTCCCACTTTTTTTTCCTATCAAATCTATACACACACAGACACACACATTCTTTCTTGAAGTGGATTATATTCTTAGTAGAACATAAAAGTTTTTTTTTTTTTTTAAATATAATTTACTATTTTATTTTCTGAATTCAACGTGTTCTCAAATATTAAAATACCTACTCGTAATGTTTCATAATTATAATATATTAGATATAATCACCACACTCTAAAAATTATAATTAGCATATTCTTGGCCCTAAGCTCTACAAAACCTAGTATTTTTAGTAGATTTCAAAAAGTTGAGTTTCGATGGAGAAATTAGCTCCAAAAGTCTGAATTTTTGTAATTCTACATTTTTGTGGATTTGGCTACCACATAGGATGCCACATAGACAGTTTTGGTAGGACTTGGTTCTGCAGAAATAGGATTGGTGAAAACCCCTTGAATAAATATGAACTAATTCTTCATTGATTTAACATATTTGGTTTATATTTAGTCAAATTTCTTTCTTCTATGGAACCTTTCATGCCACATTAGCACCATTTGGCATCCAATGGGTGCCACGAGTGTTTGGCCTCATTATTTCTGCTGAACCATATCCGGTTGAAATCTCTTAGAGTGGCCTAAAGTGTGATTAAACTTTGTGCTTTCATCCAAAAAGATAGATTTTGTAGAATTTTATGAAAGTCAATTATCTTGTAACACTATTTTACTGATTCATTTATAAATCACAATTAGTGTGTGTTAATGGTCTATTTATAGACTGTAATCTATATGTATATGTATGTGAGTGTGATACATTCAAACTCCAAAAATTAAGATAGTAATATTCTTGGACTATGCAAATTTTCTATTCTAAAATCTTTAAATACTAGAATGTTTTTTAATAATGAAATAAAATACATCTATAGAATTTTAATTCAAATCTAGTCCATTAAAAATTAAAACAACCTTTGATCTATTAAATTTTTTATGGTTAAAAGTATCTTTTTTTTTATTGAATAAAGCAAAAAGAATAAAATACAAAAGAGTCAATCAATAGTTCCAAAAGCTCATATAGTGAACAGCATGATCAGCAACTAACCGGCTCTAAAGAGAAACAACAACCGGCTCTAAAGAGCCACAACCAAACAAAGACCATGTTAACATAACCGGCTCTAAAGAGCTACAACCAAACAAAGAACATTACAGCTTGAATGTTAACATTCGTTGAAGCTCCTTCAAGCAAAAAACATCTCTTTTGAAAAGCTATAGTAGTTGATATTTAATTCTGTCAAGCTTATTACTGATCTTCAACTGGGCCTTGGGTCCTCCCTGCAAAAGGTTACACAAAAAGATCGTTTGGAAAATGATGTCAGAATAAAACTAAAAAATTTCTCCTTCAAGATGCATCTTAGAATTAGAAAATATAGCCCTACATCTGCACTTCCAAATGTTAAGTAAAATAATCTTCCGCAAAGAGTCGGCCACAATATTACCTTTAAGATTAATACCTAAAATAGCTTTCTTCCAACTTAAAGAATGTTCGAAGATAGCTAGAAGAAAAGTGAAGACAGCAGTCCACTTTTTCTTAGCCCATATACAATCCCAAAAGAAATGTTTCATATCTTCCTCTCGCAAACAAAACGGGCATTTAGCAAGTTGGGTCAGCAAACATCTCAGCCTGCTGCCAACTGGCAATTTGAAATGTAAAACTTTCCAGGCCAAGAGTTGAGCATTAGCCTCAGCTTTAGAAAGCCAAATCTGGGCACTCAAATTACGCCAAGTGTTTTCATTGAATTTGCAATTCCGTTTATTATTAAGTTGTGGATTTAAAGGCATTGGTGGCACAAGATTTAAGTAGATTTTCCTGAGGGGGAAGTGACCAAATTGATGAGTGGATAGCCATGACCAGTCATTTGAAAAGTTTCTTTCCAATGGAATGCAGATTTTCATGGCAAGGTCAATAGGGACTAGTGATTTAACAAATATAATAAAGTCCTTGTACCTGTTGTGCAAAAGAAAACTATGTTTAATGGTTGTCCAAGATGCCCAATCAAGAGAATTAAAGTCCCACAAATCTTTGAACTTGTGAACTCCTTTCTTAAAAAGATAATGAGCATGTTTTTGAAAAGCTACAGCAAGAGGTTGTTCATGATATTGAACCAATTTGTTCCACCAAATAGAAGAGTTGCTGAAACTGAAAGCATGTTGTAAGGAATGATTTCTCCAATTCAAAAACTTGCAAACTAACTACCAAGCTTTCCAAATAGACTGCAAAGGAAAGGAAGCTTTAATTTGAAAGGAAGGGGCCAATAAAATTTTATTCACCCATCTAACTGATTGCCATCTTTTATAAGCAGAAGCATGAGAAATACGGAACCGAACCAATTTCTTCCAAGGTTCCTCCCCATCAATAATTCTAATTATCCACTTGGAAGCCAGGCAAACCCCTTGAGTTTGGGGGTCCAATAAGCCCAAGCCACCCTTAGATTTTGGTTGAATAAAATGCAACCATGAAGTATAAGTATAACCAACATTACCGCTCCATTTAGACCATAGAAAGCATTGAATAAGTTTAGTAAGATCATTATAACATTTTTTAGATGGTATCTAGCATGAAGAATAATAGACATGAGAAGCCAAAAAAATACGATTAACCACTTGAATCTTGCCAGCTAGAGATACGTACTTATTTTCCCACACATACAACTTGGATTTGAATTTGTTAAGAAACCGATTCCACATATCAGACAAAGGGACACCCAATCCAAAGGGAATGCCCAAATAACGTGAGATTTGGCCATGTCTTATTTGCTTCCATTCTTTAGGAATCCAAGAAGGGACTACATCTATACGAGTCATGATAAATTTTTTTTTATGATGTGCTAACTTAGAACCAAAGATTTCGCAATAGAGATTGAGCACCTCCATCGTATGAGATATCTCAGCTACAGAATTCTGCAAGAAAAGCATACTGTCATCAGCAAAGTGAGAGTTTAATACCACCGAATTATCAGGGATGGAAATACCCTTAATAAGATTCATTTGGTTATATTTGTGGAGCAAGTAATCGAGAGCATCAGTTGTGAGCACATAAAGGAAGGGGGATAACAGACAGCCTTGTCTAATACAGCACTGTAAAGGAAAGGGATTAAGTAATTATTTATTAATAATCAATTGAGCATTGGCATCAACAAAGAGCATTTCAACATGCTTGCACAACTTAGGACCAAACCCCAACCACTGTAACATTTTAAGAATAAACCTCCAACGCATTCGATCATAAGCTTTGTCAAAATCCAACTTCACAAGGATAGTGTTCTGGCTTGAGTGTTGAGCCCAGTCTATTGTTTCCCATGCAAGAATTAGATTGTCAAGAATAAACCTCCCACCGAGGAAACTTGTTTGTTCTAGTCTAACAATGTTTTGAGCCACGGGTTTGATCTTGTTAGCCAAGGCTTTAGCAATAATCTTATAAGAAGTGTTTAATAAGGAAATAGGTTGCCACCCAGATATAGTATCCTCATTTTGACCTTTAGGAATGAGTTTAATAATGCCTCTATTGATATCATCTCCTAATGAGCCAACCTCCACAACCTCTAAATAAAGACGATAAAAGTCATCCTTGATATATTCCCACATCGTTTGGTAGAATTCTATTGGGAGGCCATCAACTCCCAGGCTTTTATTGCCTGGCATAGAAAAGACGGCATGCTCTAATTCCTCTATGGTAAGGTTTCGATCCAAATATTGGCTATAGTCTTTATCCACTTTCATAGGAATGTGATCTTTAACGTTGTCTTCTAATATTGATTGGACATCTAGCCAATTATTATCCTCTTTAAAATGATCCTCATAATAATTCTGAAATAGATTTTTAATCTCCTCAGGCCTCGAATGGAGAATGCCATTATCATCTCGGATAGCACCAATGTGTTCCTTTCTATGTTTATAATTAAGAAAATTAAAAAAGTATTTAGAACCCCTATTCCCCTCCTTGGCCCAATGTAATCTTGTCCTGATTTTAGCACCTTGGCCCCTATAATTGTCCATTTTCCGAATTTGGACTTCCAATGCAGCTGTAGAATTTTGTAATTTTATATCACTGGGTCTGCTATTCAATAATTTTCTATCATGTTCAAGTTTTCCTTTCAGAGATTTTTCTTTGCGTTTACGTTGCCATGCCATCCTTCTACCAAAAGCATGAAGAAATTCAACACACTTGAGAATAGCCTGATTCCACCAATCTCGTTGAGAAACTTGCTCATTGTCCTTAGGAATGGATTTCCATAATCCAATGAGAGCAGCAACGCAAGAAGGATTCTTTAGGTGAGAAATATTGAGTTTGTAAGGCAGCTTGGAAATCTCAATATCCATAGGAGTACTTGAGACAGAACAAATAATGGGGAAATGATCGGAGAGAGTGTGGGTGTAGTCTACTCTAACTGATAGACCAGCAACATCTTGAGCAATATGGAGACTAGGAGAAATATAAAATCGATCAAGCCTGCTGAGTTTTCTCTTATCACCAAATCTACAATTTGACCAAGTGAACCAATTATTATCATGGGTGGAGCTTTTGTCATGGATAGGATCTTATGACATAGAAGCCACTTATCAAATTCCTCAATACTAAGTTTAGAATGGCTGGGCCAACTACGATCGTTTTGGAATTCTACCATGTTAAAGTCCTCGCCTATTACCCAATCAGCCTGGGGAAGGTTCCTAGCCATCCAGTCCCACAACTGACCTCTATCTTTGGAGAAATTTGAAGCATAAACAGAGCAGAACCCAATAGGTTGACCATTAACGAAGGTAAGAACCCACACACAACTATGAGAAGGATCCTCACCATGGTTAATGACAAACTTACAGATCCAAGGAGCCAAACAAATAACAGCACCACCCCTACCTTCACACTGAGAAGTTTGAAAAAAGAAAGCATCTCCCCAAATATGAGAAAGGGAAGAAGAGAGGTGAGGGCCACTAATTTTGACTTCCTAGAGCAAAACAATATTTGGTTTCCATGTTACTATAGCATCTTTGACACCATATTTGCGGTGAGGGAGAGAAATCCCTCTGACATTCCATGAATTTTTTTTGAAATTCATGCCAATGACAAGGTAGAAGGAACATATTCTTGTGGCAAGGCCTCAAACTGATTAGCTAAAGCAACATCATGATCGGGACAACCTGAATTAGGCTTGGCATTAAGCGGGGACCTAGATCTAGGCCTCTCCACAGGACCCGCTAAAGGAATGGTTGAGTCCTTAGGAGTAGGAGATTTAGATCTTTGCCTAGGAGAAGGGGAACCAATAGAGGGGCGAACAAATGAACTAGAGGTATGATGGGATTTGTAAGCCCCCTGCGTGGGGTGACTTGTCTTCCTGCTAGAAGGCTCAGATCACTCTTTTCTTTTCTGAATTGTTGTCCAGTCATCTGTCATAACAACATCTTTATAAGAGGACGCTAGATGAACATCATCTTACTCCATGTTAGTGATAGAAGGATCTCTACTATGCTTTTGTTCTTGGTTGGTATCTTTAGGCAAGGAAGAATCAAATGACTGGTTCATAACAAGAGGTTGTCTAGGTTGAGAAGAAACTTGGGCATGGCTCATTCGAAGCCTTCTAGCAGGACAATCCATGATTAGATGCTCGTCTTGACAACAATAAAAGCACGCATTAGGCTTGTTCAAATATACTAAAGGCTGCAGAAACTCAAAGCCTGGGCCAATGAGCTTAATGTTCTCTGGCAACGGATTAGTTAAGTCCATTTCAACACATACTCTTGGGTGCATGGTTAAAAGTATCTGAAATTTTGTGTGTATATATAACTGTTCTATCTTAGCCACTTCACCACTTCACACAAGCGAATTTGCTCATTCTAAATTTACATGAAGGGTTTAGGGTTTTTCACGTGGCAAATCTTTATGCACTTTTGTACTCATCTATCGCCAAGTAATTCAAGTTGTTTTATATGAACGAGTAAGAAAAATGTTTTTATAGTTTGGTAACATTTTAAGTGTTTTTATAATTATGTTTAGTAATTCTTATTAATATAACAAAACAACAAACTATAACAGATTGCAATAATCTTTGGAGATGAGAAGGGATAAGAGTTGTTGCTTAATTGTATTTTTTGGTTAAATTTAAGTAGTTACATTAACATGTTTTCATAAATAAGTAGTAGTCTTGTTTATATTGAAAAAATTAACACATTTTTACGAATGTAAAAAATAAGCAATAAAATTAGCAGCTGCATAGGACCACCAACTTTACAAATTATTTGTGAAAAATAAGCAACAAAATTAGCAGCTGCATAAGACCACCAACTTCACAAATTATTTCTAAAAATATGTATCTACTTCCCAAAATAAGCATTGCTACAAGAGATGAACTAAAAAAATGTTGATAGAGTAAAGACAAAAGTGATAAGACTTAAGAAACAACTAAATATATATATATATAAAATTACCTATGATTTTGTAAATTTAAAATTCCATTAAAGATTATCAATAATAGGTTATAAAGTAGGGGATGGTATTGGGTTATCTGATACTATACGTTTATTAGATAACTTTTGTTGTGGCACTTTCTACTAAAGAGTAAAACTATATATTTATAATTAATATATTTATTTATTTTGTATAATTATCTAAGAAATATATTTTTATAGTATATGATAATATTTCAAATATGTCCACGATTATAGAATAGTTTCTATTATCAATGTTATAAATTACATTCAATAAGTTGTAATAGAAATAGGAAAAAAATATTATATAGATTGCGACATTTAATCTTATAAGAAGAGGAGATAAAGTTGAAGTTACAAATAAAGGATAAGAGATAGACTGAATATGACTGAAGAGACAAATAAAAAAGAAGTGATAAGAAGGAAGGGAAAAAAGGAAAATATTTTTTATTTTATCTATAATTAAACTATTAATAATTAAAGAAGTTAAAACATTAGAACGATGAATAATCAGATATTCAATAATAGATTATCAAGTGCTCATGGTATCAGATTATCCCATAATCCATGTTTATCAGATAAATTTTTTAAGTGGATTATATCAAGACTCTCTGTAATTAATTATAACTGATATACTCCTTCCAAAAATTCATCTTGATTGTATCGTCATTATTTTTTCTTAATTCAATAGAAATTTCAATTACAGAACGGAATATGTCAACTAACACTCTATATATCAACTCAAATAATAGATGTAGACTTCAATGGTAGAGTGAACTTTTGAATCTACGATTTAAATCAGATCCATTGAATAACAATATATAGCCACAACTTAATGTATCTGTTAGGTCTAAATATTACACCAAGCCCTATATTCATCCTGAATTTATACATTTTAAAATCCAAGGGATGCATCTGTGCCCTCTATTCATCCTGAATTTATATATTTTAGAATCCAAGGGATGCATCTGTCAGGCTGCAATCCTATACCTCTCTGTTCACTATCATAAATAGCTAGAAATAGATCTAGTCTTCTTTTAAAAACAGCAACAAGGTGATTAATAAGTAAAATCAACCCATTTGATGTTCAGTTCCAGTTGTCCAGACTCCACATGATGAAGCCCCAGTAACACTTGTTGTACCATATGTCCATCCACACACTTAATACATGAAGAACCCTCCTTCTGCTTCATTGCCAAATCCGGTGATGGGCTTGTCTTCAGCACCTTTGCAGCACTTGCAAGATCACTCAGATCCACTTCTCCATCACCCATCTTGTCATCTCTGCTCAGCGTGTCCTTGTCAAACACTTCCTGAACCACAGCTCAAAACTATAAGCACCAAGGCTATGGAGATGACGCTTCTTTTATCTTTCTAGAAGAAAATCAAAGTTCTCATAAGACAGCCGCTTACCAGTTTGAGCACAAGGGGCTCAGAATGTGGTACAAACAGTGTCAAATCCTCATCCCACACTGGATTCAGGTTGTTTTTCACAACTCTAGTTTTCACTTTCTGCACATATTTCATCAAAACTATATATATTGTTATATAAATTCAATTGGATAGCTTTGATTCATACTAATGGATATTTATTTCATAAATAATGGTTTACATGTATCCATCTTTCTAAAAATCAATATATATTATAATTATATGATGTTCCGAGGGGTGAAATATTAAACCTTTCAGAGGTGACCCAGAACACTACTCCAGCTCAAAAGAACAATTATTAAACTTTTTTTCCAATTAAATTCGTTTAACTTATTATTCTATTTTCAAAAATCCATTAACTGATAAATCCATAAATCTTGTGATATTGCTATCATGATTTAACCGTGTAGTTTTTTGACTCATATGAATAGTGATTCACATAATCTCATATGAGTAGTGATTCACATAATCTATCTCTCATGACAATAAATAGAACTTTCCAGGAGATCCTCCATCCCAGTACTATTCCAGTTCAAATGCACTTAAATACAGAGTTTCCTCTATAATTAAACTCACTCTGCATACAAACCTCATTTACAAAATCTTCAACAAATGTTATGCCTTATTAAAAAAACCCTCAACCTACTTAATTTATAAACCCCATATAAAGTTTCTAAGTTCAGTTTGTGCAAAAGGTAATTTACAAACCCAACTCAATCCCATTAGCACCGCATAAAAACTGTGACCTGAAAATCCACAGGTAAAAAAACACAGCAATTATCCACATACCAGTTGTGGCCTGAAAATAAAATGTAAAGAAGCCGTACAAATGTGCTCAGATCCTAAGTAACTAAGTTCGACAAATGAATGATAAGAGAACTGGGGAAACAAATGATGGAAAATAAGAATTTGGGGAAACAACTATGAGTGAAGGGAAATAGCGTTACCTGATGGCCAAGCCTGACAACAACATAAGGATCACTGGTCCAGAAATCACGAACAGCCAAATTAGTTCCTTTGGAAATATGAAGCTTGAGAATGGCCGCAGCACCCGCCGCCATTTGTTATTCAAGTGCTGTGGGACACAAAGATCAAGCTTCTATTCAGGAAATTTTGAAACAAATGTCTGTAACCCTTGACAGAAATCGGTTTCTGAAAATATGGGTTAGTGAATGAGATATTCCTAGATTGCTGATGTAATAAAGTAAATAAACAGGTTTTTCTGAGATTCCAAGAATTAAGAGGGCTTAGCAATCAGCACGGGTTCTCCCTTTTTTTTACTTCTGCCCATTAGTGTAAAGGTATCGAAGATTCCGCAAGGGTTTTGAGCAACCAGTTGAAGGGCTCCACAAAGTTGTAGCAAATGGGACTTTTCGGACCAGGCGGAATTGGAAATACTCTCGGTTCGATTTCAAAGCGGACTTTTTGGGTTTAACTGCTGTTTGTCAGGTTGCGACCGCCCCCACTTTATTCCTGTCTCCGAAGCCGTATAAATACGACAGCTTCCTAAACAGGTTCGATTCACTCAACATAGAATGCACTCGGAAGATTCCTTGTTTCCTCCTGGAGGCTTGCAGTATCTATATTGAGTTCTTGTTCTTCATTGTTATTTTAAAAGAAGAATTGCACCTATAAGCGGATTTGTGTGGATAGCCTGTTTTTTTTAAATGATAAAAGTCATGGATTTCTATGTTTGACGATAAAAAAAGCTTCAAAATTTAAATATGAAGGGTAAGGGTATTTATGCAAGATTTAGAATAGAATAGTGTTTATAATCTATTATGTCGGTAGTCATTTTTTAATAATAACAAGACATGGATTGTGATATTGCAAATAGGATTGATCCATTTGTTGAAGGTTTTACAAATGGGGTTGCAAGTAGAGTGGGCAAGTAGTAGTAGGATGTGTGCCCTCCTAGGAAGTCTTAGTGCTTTCCCTCGGTGAGCATTACCTAGGAGAAGAAGAAGAAGAAAATATATATTAACATCCACGAGACTAAACATAGTCTATGGGACAGCATGTCACTTTCATTAGATCAAGTCTAAATTCCTACTCAAATTGACGATGAGGGCCCCAAGTTTCTCAATGTTCTCCTTGCTGAAAAGGTTGTGCCAATCACACACAATTAGAAAATCAGTGAAATTAGCCCTATTGTCTTTAAAAGCAGCACATTCAACCACAAAGTGGTGCTCAATTTCTACTTCACTGGAGTTGTAAAATGTACAAATTCTCTTCTCCCGAGCCTCTTTAGGCATTTTTCAATGTCCGAGTCTACTATGGAGCCGATGCAAATTAGTCCTCAACTTAGCAATAATTTTTTTAGCTTTCCGAGCAATATTGGAACCAATGTAAGGCTTTTGAAGTTTGTCACTTGTGGGATTAAATCGGATGATGTAATACCTTTTCTTTCTGTGTATCCCTTTACCCCAGTTCTTCTTAAAAAAATTATCCAAAACAAAGGCCTTAATTGATTTGTTATTAATGGGACAAGTGTTGAAATGAATGTTCCATCTGCTCATGCAATTGATGTTTTACCACATTCATGTCCTCTTCATTTTGCACAAAACATCATTAAATAAAATCTTAGGCCATCTACTTTTTGGATACTATAATTGGAACAATTTGTTATGTTGTCACTGATGTCAAACCTACTAGAGAAACATTTACTAACAGAGTAGAGTGCCATATTATTTGATTGATGAAGAGATAGCAAGGCGAGTTAGTCAAGCTGTTGAGAAGTTAAGTATCATGGAATTACAATAGGCACTTGAGAAGTTAGTCATTGACAAGATTACGTGTTGTTTAATCAGTACAAAAGTAAAGAAGACAAGTGGTGTATGAGTAGTCCTGATGACAAGTAGTTCAGTAAAACTCTAAGCTTGACTAAGCACCAGTGTTGGTCGGTCAATGAAGCAAATGAAGCAAAAGATTAAGGAACTTAAGAAGAAGCCAAACAACAGTATAAGCCAAGTGATAGTTATTGATGAGCAAGTTGATGATAGGAATGTAAGTATTGACCAAGCATCAGTAACGATTGAGCAAGATAGTGAATTGATAAGTAGGAGATAATTTCCACAGCAAGTCAAATTGTGATATTGCTATCAAGTTTTTAACTATGTGATTAATGAGTCAAACTCATTGACCCATGTTTCATGAGTAGTGATTCAACATGAATCCATCTAGTGAATGTTGAGTAAGACCAAAAAGTGATTTTTGAGTCAAGATAGTAAATGTCGAGCAAGACCGAACAATGTATGTCAATCAACACAATGATGACTGAGCAAAAGAACTTAGTGATTGCCAAGTGACAACAAAAGTTATAGTTTGTGAAAGAATCGATTTTGAGGTTGGGGTAAGAGCACAAAGTTGGGTCACAATTCCACTGAATGAGACCTTTCAGAAATGGGTGCTCAATTTGTTTAGAAACGGGTACTAGATTTTAAAAACCCAGTTTGGGCACCTAATCCATATTAAAAATTCGGGTATTGGGTATCCAATTTTTGAATATGGATCAAGTGCCTGAACCAAGTTTTTAAATATGGATCAGGTGCCCAAACTGGGTTTTTAAAATCGGGTACCCGATTGTGGAAAACTACAAAAGCAAAATTTTTGGGGTTTTTTTGTTCATTTTTACTGTTTGCAAAACGTGAGCCCAATTTTAGCATAGATAAGGGAGCCCATTTTTAGATTTCTACTAACCCCCTATTGCTCTTTTTCAACGTACCAAGTATTTTACTTTGTTTTCTACTATTTTATTTCATTATTTTCAATTTTACGCTTTATAATTCTGTCAATTTATTTTTATTTTTTCCACTTTTAATATGTAAAATTGTAAATGTCCATTGTTGATAGTATTATCTTTAGATTATTGTATCTGTTCATTTAAATAGTTTCATATATTTTAATTTTTAAAAATCTGTAGATGTTCATTTAAAAATTATTATTTTAGATGTTTCAATGTATTTAATAAAAATTACAAGGTTGATTGATTAGATAGATGTAAATTAGATTGTTTAAACATGTAATTACATTCAATATTTTATATTTATTTCAACTAAATAGTAATTAATTATAAATTAGTTTGTAAACCATTTAACAAAGAAAGTAAAACTAACTATATTCCTAAGTCTAATCTCAACCTAACCATAACTGTACAATAATTTAATCTAAACCCTAAACATAAAATTAAGTATTTAATGTGCAACGCCCTGCCAAGGGATCCAAACACAAAACTAAGTATTTAATGATTTTGCTTATTGTATTGTACTTTGTTTCATGGATTGGAAAGGGATGATGTAATCTATTTTATAAATGTATATTCTTTCAACCTTTTATACCCTATGACATGTACAGTAGATGATTGTGCATTCTGAATTAATGCCAAGTGGCATTTGGAACAAATGTATATTATTTAAATGTATTGAACTTGTAGTTCTTCTTTCATGTAGATGTGTTATTTATTTTACTTCTAGTATAATTATTTAAAAATTAAATGTGACTCAACATCTTGGGATCCTTAAAGAATGTAATCTCTTATGTTTTCTTATGTATTATTCTATGTTATTACTTACTTAGTAAAACTTTAGGTTAGTTCTTTGGATCCCTTGGCGGAGCGTTACATAATGTGCTCCCTTACCTTAAAACCATATTTTTTAAATAAAACTACACACTAACCATAAACATAGCATTAGCCTTGATGTAAAATCTCACTCTCACCATAATTCTAAGCCTAACCCTAACATTGATTAAAATTTTAACCAAGGTATATAATTAAAATTGATAAACTTAATTCTAAGCCTAACCCTAATCATTAATAAACTTGATCCTGAATGTTAAACCCTAATTCTAATTGTAACTTCAAATCTTAAACCTAACACTCGATCCCTAGCCAGGTAACTATAACAGTAGGTCCATAATGGAAAGTAATCTTAATCCTAGGTTTGAAAACTTTATTTAATGATTTTAAATTGGGTTGAAGAAATATTGAAATCTTAAATGATAAACTATAAAATAGTACTTCAAGAAAAACTTATTTTGTATACTTATAATATAATTATATTAATTTGTTAATATTTCTCTTGATAATGATATTTAAATATGATTTATATTCTTTTGATTTCTCCACACAATATGTAGGACTTAACTTTTCACCATAATTTATGTAGATAATACATTTCAATAGATATGGATTTTATCTTTAGATGTGTGTTTGATTCTTTTAGCATGAGGTTTGTTCACATTGGACATAGCTAGAGTGTCATAAATTTGACAAAGAATCCAATCTTCCATAAGAAAGAAAAACACATGGACATCCAATAATATCTTCCAACTAAGATCTTGTTATCACCCTAACTATTATTATGACATTTACACAAAACATAATTGTGATCTAGTAATCAAACATGAAGTTGCCTATAAGTAAACACCACTTTTTGATACACATTCTTGGTTACACAAATCTTTATTGAACATCTAAGGTCATGATCTACATGAGTCTCCAACTTAGCCTCTTTACTAAATTTTATACTAGAGGGAGAAACAATATTTTGGTTACTTTTGACTACATCCTCCTCATGTTCACTAAAAAGATCTTCTAAAACCATTACTTTTGGGACCACCTTCTTCTATCGTCTATTAATAGGTCCAACAATTTATTTAAGAAAAGGGCACTAAATCTTACCACCATGGACACCTCTATTCAATTCTTGAAATATCACCTAGTTGAGAAGGGAAAAAAATATCACCTCCTTTTATTTTCTACATATCACTTGATAGTTCTTTAGAAACCTCTTGAGAAACCCTTTTGAATAGTTTAATTCATAGAGCACATGTCATTTCCTTGGGTTTACTAAGATCCAATAGGACTACAAAAAATGTGGCAATGATAGTGTTCACATGCATTGTATGTAAATTACTAGGTCATGTCCAAAAATCAACCTTTTTAATGTACTCATTTTCAAAGGAAGACAAGAAGACAGGGTACTAATTTTCCTTACCCACTTCAAGAATGCCTACTTCTCTGCTTTGTTTGCTTGCAATGGAAACACAAAACCATCTTTTGAATGCTTGAGCAGAAGAAACCACTGGAAAATCCAAGCATTTTGGTGGACGTCTCACCGTAAATAACCCTTATGGGTTTAATAAATAATATTTTTATTCTAAACAAGATCTTTCATTGCTTGTTAAAGGTAACTTTTTCAATTATTTATTAATTAATATATTTAAATTATATCTTAATGTGAAACATGTTTTATAATAATTAGTGTACGTGGATACTAATCTATAAGTTATATTATATCTTTATTAATAATTAATATTAACTAATCAATATAAATTAAATTTAATAGCTTTTTAAAGGTAACTTTTTCAATGATAGGTGAAATATATAATTAATAAATTTATTAATTAATATATTTAAATTATAGCTTAATATGAAACATGTTTTATAATAATTAGTGTACGTGGAAATATTAATCTATAAGTTATATTATATCTTTGTTAATAATTAATATTTACTAATCAATATAAATTAAATTTAATGTAAATAATATATTATACAATTGTTCAATAAATTGATATCTAAATAATATTGTTTTTATATTAAAGTAGTTAACATAAAGGGACTTGGCACATAACAAAACAATGGTTAAACTATTGGGCACTTTCACATCCTTTTCCTTAATATCAAAAACATGTTCCCTTGAACTTGCATAGACAAAACAAGTTCATATCTAACATAAAAACCAGATGTCTAATTCCTCCTTATAACAGAGACACAAAGATAAAGATGTCCTATCTACATAGATACTTAAAACATAACTACTTAAAGAGTTATTTAATTCTACTTACAGAGTTATTTATTTAATTATTGGCAACCAACACATTTCCCTATAGATGTCACCATTTGAAAGGCTAATTATGTGTGATATTATAATATGTTCAATCCTAACCCAAACCACAATCTTATTTATATGTTCGATCCTAAATATTTTAATATTGATCCTTAATTGTACAAATTTGTTAAGGCATAATCATAAACATATTTATATAAGATATTTTTAGAATTCACATTTAAGTTGATCTATTAATATAGTTTTTTGAAGTATTATTTTATGATTAGGCTTAAATTTGGTATAATGTTCAATTAGCCTTAACATTAAAGTTTACTTAAGTTTTTAACTTTATTTATTTAATTGATATGGTTTTAAAGATCTGTGCATGTATATAATTGATATTTTAGATTTATTTTATTAAATAGTAATTTTGTGATTTTTTATGTTGTTTAAACATATATGCAGATTATATTTGATGGACCCACTCCTACCACCTCCACCTCTCCCACCCCCGCCTCCACCCCCTCCACCTCCACCCCCACCTCCACGACCACCTAGTCCTCCTCCAACACCTACCACAGAGGGTCTGCGAGAGAGCAGACCTCATGCGAGATATTGAGACTATCAGGCATGAGGCCCACCCCCTCCTCACCTACTAAAAATATTCATTAAAAAATAAAATAAAAAATTATCATCAATCTTTGGTGTGTTAGGTAACTTTGTTTAAAGGGATTCATAAAAATTCATTTAGTTGTGTCAAATTATGGTGTCTGTACACGAGCGTGGTATGGTCCTGAAATAGGCATTTTGAAAAAGTGGATTTTAAAGATCCATACCAAAAAAATAATCTATCATATGGGTATACAAATAAATTACATATTCAAAAAGAAGATCCTAGGCACTAGAATTTTTATTGTTGAATTTTTTTTTAATATTTAATCTCTAAATGGCTCAAATTTTGGCATCAATTGATAATATATTTCAAAAATAGGACAACCACTTCCACTTTTTGGCCAAAAGTGAAACCCAACTTCTTGCACAGACCTACATAGTTGAAGTTTTAGATTAGTCAAAACAGATGAAGGATAAGGATTGATGAGTTGGCACGTTTAATGCACATAGTATGTTTGTTATGCAATAAAAAACAAGGATTTTATGAGAAGTTTCTAAAGGGAGAAGAACACAATGATAGAAGGATTCGATGAATCTGACCTAACCCTAAGATTTACGATGATGTTTAAGTGGAAAAAAATAAAAATTACCTATTTAAGGAGGCATAAGAGATGCTTTCTAAGGTTGGTTCATTGTTGATTGGCAATCTCAAGGAGAATATGTGAAGAGAAGAGTAGAAGATGAGAAGTGAGAAGATTAGTGAAATGTGATTGCTTGAAGGAATGCCAATAAGATCAGTGATGGAAATGATAATGGAGGCAAGTCAATGAATCAACAAATAAGCAAATGTAGATCTGAATATATAAAGTGAGTTGTATTTTACATATCAAACCTATTATTACATTCTAACCATTATGGCAATCAAAATCCTTTAATCAAGGTTGACCTAACACTCATTTTGTATATCCTTTAATCAAGGTGACATTCTAATGGAATGATCCAAAGTCCTCTAACCATGCCACTCCTAATAGGGTGATTAAATCCTTTAACAAGGTCACACCTAATAGTATGGTTGTAACCTTTAATAGGGTTGTCTCTTAACTAGGTTCATTTCATAAGAGTGAAAAAGTGGTAGCATGTTACTTGGTGGTTTTTCTCAAATTGGGTTTCCATGTTAAACCTTGGTGTCAAAATGTCATTTATTTGTGTGAATGTTATGTTATGCATGCTATTTTATAGTTTTTCATTTTACTGTTAGTTGACATACATGCGTTAAGCATAGAGTTAAATAGAATATTAAATTCTTGATGATATGCTATATTGACCAAGTGGGTTTATGAGAATGTTTAAGTTGTTTGAAGTTGTTAAAAGTTGAAGTGGTACATTTGGACCTGAGGATAATTGATTCACCCCGCCACCCCCATTCAATGCCTCCAATGTCAACGATATACAAGTGTCATATGTCAAGCAAACATAGGGAAACAAATTTTTAATACAACGCACTCTGCAGTACATCTGTGTCTAGTGTGAATCGATGAATGAAAGTTTTTAACAATGCTAATTAGGACAAACCATCTACGAGATCTACTCATAGCAAACAAAACAATCAAGTAAAAATGACAAGCTGCAAGCTTTGCATAACTAGATTTCTTTTTGGATTTTCTATAGTGTATCTTGGTTAGGAAATTTATTTTATTTATTTATTTTGGACATGTTTGATATAAAACATTATTTTTTATATTAAAATAAGAAAAAACATGTGTACCTTAATTTTAGCTTTTCAAAATCTTATATAGATGTTTTAAAATTCTCTCAATTTTATACAAATTTTTACTTGTCAAATAGTTTACTTGAAAATAAAATTCCAAGTCAATTTTTTCAAATACAATGCCACATTAACATGCTTGTCAAATCTTTTTTTCTTAAAAATAAAATTTCAAGTTCATATGCTCAAATATGATTCATTTTAACATCTTTGTCAAGTCCTTTACTTAGACACAAAATCTCAAGTTCATATGCTCAAATATGATGCCACAATAACATGCTCTTTTTTGGAAGTGTCCAAAATGATCTCAAAAGTGATATGACCAATAAATATGCACTAAGTCACATTTAATGATGTGTTAATATGGCATCACATGATTGGTGGTATTTTGAAATGTAGATGAATCTTTGGATAGATGAGCATTGACATGACATTTTTAGTCCATCACTATGGAATCTCTTTTTCCCATCTAATAAAACATGTAGTGGTACCCCTATTGCCTATTGGTCCATCTCCTCCAATTGACTTAACCCAAGAGAAGAGACCAAATACCACTTAATGGAATGAAAGATTAATAAGGTCTATATGGCTTCCAAGATGGTGGAAAGGGCTCCAAAAATTTTTGATAAGGAAAATAGGTTTTGAAGGGAACCTGAAACCCTTTACAAATCATAAAATTTTCAATGAAGCCCAAACCAAACAAAACTACAGACCAAAAGTGAAATAGGTCACCTAGCAAGACATAGTGACTAGGGTGGCATCGCAGATAATAAAGTACTCATCAGTCACACAAATAGGTTTTGAATAGGCATCTGAAGCCCCATGGTAATAAAAGAGGAATAGACAATAAGTCTCTTACCATGTCAGACAAAAAAAAACAACAAGCCAAAAGAGCCAGGAAAACCAACGAAAGGGACAACCACAACTCAAGGTTTCCCTTTTGGTCCCAATTTTTGAGAACATAAAGCCATATCAAAAGGAGTGGAGGGCTTGACCTTTTTTTGTTTAACTGTGGTCCATCCATCCTCCACCAAACCAGTTGCCTTCTACCAAGCAAAGTCAACAACACCACAACCATCCCCTAAAACCCCTGCAACTAAGGAATGGACCATAGCAGAAGAATGATCAATAACATCCAAAGATGGGGCAACAATATCCAGAGATGAAGTCGTAGGTGGGACAACAATCAAATCGCCCGAGACAGAATCTAGACAAGGGTGATCAGAAGAGGTCTCCACCATAGGGACAGTCGTGCCATCAAAAACAACAGTTGAATCCACCACCAAAGTGTCCTGAGAAGAGTCACCATTCCCATCAAGGGAATCTTTTTGAATCATGTAGTGATCATCTGAAACCCCCTTCTACCAAGAAGGAGACTTCTTCGGTCTAGTTTTTTTAGAAGAGCAACGGGCAGCAAGGTGGTTGGTCTTGTGGCATATCCTGCATTGGAAAGGGATGCCCTCATAATCAAGAAGTTGGTTCCAATGGCCATGCAGAGATTTCAACTTAATCATTTTAGGGAGTCCCTTGGAGACGTTGATCTCAACCAGGATATGGGCATACATCATCCTAAACACATTAGAAGATGCAGTATCTACCAACAAGAAGTCCCCGAGGGCTTCCCCCACTGCCTCCAAGGTAGAATCCACCCAAAGGTGAAGGGGAAGATTCAACAACCTAACCCACAAAAGGATCTTATTAAAAGATTTCGTCGATGGGTCAAACTCCTTATACCAAGGTTTAGCCATCAAGGGAAACTTCTCCCCCCATGAGAAACTACAACGTAGGATGGCATTTTTGTCTTCAGTAGTTTCAAATTTCACAATGAAAAAACCCCTTGTAATAGGGTATATCTGAGCTATAACTGAAATGAATGGCTTCCAAACACAGGTGATCCAGGTGTGCAACTCTGGCAGAGAGGGCTAGAAACCCTTAAAATGAAAAGATAGCAGCATTGGAGGAGAGATCATCCACATAAACAAAGACCTCATCAACAATATTTGGCTCTAAATCAATCATTATCGAGTTACTAACTACGATTGGCATAGCATCTCAAAACCTTGAACACACAGGTTACCCTCTAATGCATGTCTCATAAGCGACAACATCAATGTAAGATATTACAGATCTGCTAGAACCATGAGATGGAGACACCGTGGAGATACCACCAACCGACCATAACCCAAACCCAATAGACGAGTTAGGGAGGGCAAAATGGACCCCTGCTAGGATAGAGCCACGAAAATCAAAGTCAAGGGCAGCCAATGGAAAAATTGACCCAGGTCCCCCATCGTGAATAGCTATGACTGTTGACGCAGAGATGAAAGCCAGATTGAGATCAGGCCCAAAAGTAGAGAGAGCCGTGGACACAGACTTGGGCAGCAAAATAGATGCGGAGGCCATTTAAAAAAATATTTAGATAATTTCAATCCTGTTTCATAAACTTGGGTGGAAAAATCGACGTGGGCTCCAAAAGTTTCCCTATGAGATTTGAGAAATTTTGTCTACATTTTTTATCAGTATATTTATAATTCTTATTTAGCTATCAAGATGAATGTCCATGGGCATACCAACCTAGTGACACCATGAAGCACAAACATGAACCCCAACAACCTAGTGAGTGTATTGAGCACAAGAATGAATTCCAACAACATCAAAACTGAGGCTCAAACTTACAAGCATGTTAGGTATGGACCACAAGTATGAACATTTCCTTGAGTACATTGATATGGTGAGGGTAGAGAGCACAAGTATGAACACCCACGAGCATAATAGCCCAACAAGGTTATGAAACAAAAGCATGAATCGAAGAACTCACTAAGTGTATGAAGTACAAACATGAATGCCAATAACATAAATGTTGAGGTTCAAACTTGTGAGTATATTGGTTATAGAGCATAATTATGAACATTTGTCAACATACTAGTCTAATGAAGGTATGGAGCACAAGCTTGGACACCAATATCATTAATGTTGAGGTTCCAATTTGGGAGCATGTTGGATCAATAAAGACACAAGCTTGCAATCATAATGGGCCAGCAAAATCTTGGAACTTGGTTGTTAAAATAACACCACACCTCGTGTTATTTTAGTTAGCTATTATATTTAATTTATCAAATTAGCTTATTTTTTATTAATTGTTAGTATGGGTTTTCTTAGCATGTGAGATTTATGCAAAGAATAATTTTACATTCACTTACATGTATTTTTTATATTTATAAGGCTAGAGTCCCATGGAGGGGGCTTTCCTTAAAAATGGAGCTAAAGTGGGAGAGATTTATAGGAATATATAATGCTTAGCAGTCTCATGAATTTTTGCAAGGCATTTCAACTTTTAAAAAATTAAGCCCTTAGATTTAAGGAAGTTGAATTTTATAATAATAAAAAATAAGTAAAAAAATAAATATTTTCATTTTAATTTTCTTAAATATGAAATCCTAAAATACACCTATTTTAATGGAGAAGATTCCAAATAATCCTATAGAAATTTGTTCCAAGACATTTCATTATAAAGAGGTGCAATTTCTTGAACAGATGCCAATCTAAATTCAAAATCTTCAAAAAAGTCAATAGTTATTTGGTCATATAATTAAGTAATGTACCCTTCACACTTGCTTTATTAGAATTGTTGTTGTCATTCTTTTATTTATTTATTCCACTTAGCATTTAATCAATCTAGGTTGGTATGTGCTTAATACTTGTTTTTGCTTAATAAATATAGGTTAGATGTTTAGGAAAATTAACTTTCTTTTGTTTTATACTTATATAATATTACATGATAGAGTCTGATTTCTATGTTCACATTAGTGTATCGCCCAGAAGATCTATCATGTTAAATAAACTATCCCCATTCTTTATTGATGTAAGTTGTTGGCATTATATTTCTCATTAGTGACAACACTTACTCGATTCTGAATGATTACCGAATTCATCACTCAGTCTACAGTGTATATCGAGCATTTAGTGGTTACCTTGTACATTCATCACTTAAGTAGTTCATACCAAGCATTCTTGAAGCTACTGAGTGAGTGCGCAGTCAAGCAGTTCATACCAAGCATTCATGAAGCTACCAACTAGGTGTGTAGCCCTACAATATCTACCGAGCATACAGTGTTCACCGAGCTTCATAGTGTTTATCGAGTGATGGAAGCCCAGTGTTTACCAAGTAATGAAAGTGTAGTGTTTACCGAGTGAAAGTAAGGTAAACAAAGGATTCCGTTTTTACCGAGTGATACTATATCTACCGAGTCTCCAATGGTTACCGAGTTCCAAGCTATGTTGTGTGATTAGTATGGACCGAGCCTTCACTTCTACCGAGTGCATGACGATGTCGAGTAATGCAGTGGACACTGAGTATCAGAAGGTTACCAAGTCAGCTTGAAGAACCCGAGTTTTCTACTGTTTGGCCGACTTAGTAATATTTTGTTCACTTGTGTTTTGGTCGACCTTGCAATTGTTATTATTGGAATGGTATATATATAATGCATTATATCATTTACAAAGAAAGTATGAGAGTATCAAGAGAGACATGTAATGTTTTCAAGAGTGTAAATGTGAATCAGCGGAAGAGAAGAATATTCAACAAGGTCTACAAGCAGCAGTAAAGATTCATCAGTCATAAGAGGTGATCTATCTTTCAAGGATCTAATCAACAATCAAGTTTGTAAGTAGATCCACTATTTCATTCTAATAGGTGAATTAGTTTTGTAAATCCTTTAATAGGGTAGACTTAATAGTCTTTGTATAAATCTCCTAATAGAGTGCATATTTCAGTGTATGTTTGTAAAATCCTCTAACAAGGTGGACCTAGCAGTCCTTTGTGCTCCTAATAGGGAAGATCACCAGAAGTGGTCAATGTAAGTGTTAACAAGCCAACCTCATACTACAGTAACGAAGTTTTGTGGGTATCATCCCCACCCCAGTTTTACTTTCTATTTGGAAGGTTTCTGGGTTACCAAATCACTGTGTACATGTGTTATGGATGTTTGATTTCTCATATATGCAGTAGATTAGATGAATGAATGGTGAATAGTATATATGGTTAAAGTGCTGATTTTTTTAAAGTTTTTAAATTAGTGATTCACCCCTCCCCTCTTAGTAACCTATCATATCTTAAATATTTCCAACAATTGGTATCAAAGCTTTTGTGGTTCTCAGGATAAAAGTTTGACAGCTTGAGCAAAGATCAAGGACAATCGAGATATTTAGGCTTGACAAAGCTATTGAAAATGAAAAACTAGATCTAGAAATGGCCATGGCTCAACTCAAAGAAGCAAAGGAGCATCTTTCTCAATCCCTGAAGAGAAGGAAGGAACTTGCAAGACAGATGAATGACCATCAATATGTTGAAGAAAAGATTGAAGACCTTTTACCATCAAGTAGTTTAGATGAAGCTAATGAGGCAATCAAGGAACTCTTAGCAAAGAATGGCTCTCTGCAAGAAGAAGTAAGAAAGCTTAAAAGAGAACAAGAAATCCAATCAATCAGGCTATGTGAAGTTTTGGAACAAAGAAACAAGGCAACTGAAGACTTAGAGACAAGAAATAATCAATCCAATCAACATGAAGATCTTGTGGATCAACTATCTAATGCAAATGAAGAAATTATGAATTTGAGATTTGAAAAT
Organism: Cupressus sempervirens; assembly: GCA_028749045.1. Classification (NCBI taxonomy): domain Eukaryota; kingdom Viridiplantae; phylum Streptophyta; class Pinopsida; order Cupressales; family Cupressaceae; genus Cupressus; species Cupressus sempervirens. Next base: position 16,998,001 of record CM053784.1, read on the forward strand.
GGAAGCCTGAGGAATGATATAATCATTGAACGACAAATCAATGAAAGCTTACAAAGTGACTTAAGATCTTAAAGACAAATCAATAAAAGTTTGGAAAATGACCTAAATGCTGAAAAACAAATCAATGAGAGAATGATGAAATCTCAAGCAGACATGACTCAATTAAATCAACAAAGTGAACAAAATCTTCATAGACAAAAAGGTAAAGCTGGACTTGGTTGTAAGGAAGAAGGTGAAACCTCCAAACAAGGTGCCCAAAGGAATCAAAGACCTACTTGCAATCACTGTGGTAAGTTAGGCCACACATCAAAGAAGTGTTGGAATAATGGAAAAGGTAAATTCAATGGTAAATGCTATAGTTGTAGTCAGCATGGTCATAAAGCTAATGAATGCAAGAAGAAACCAAAATTTGAAGGAAATTGTCACAAATGCAAGAAGCATGGTCACAAGGAATTTCAATGCAAATCCAAATCATTCAATCCAGTTGAACAACTTGTTAAAGAAATATTTGGATGGGACTACAATACCTGGTGCAGATGTCATTATTGTGGAGAATATGGACATATTGGTATAAACTGTGCAAGACATCACCTAAGGAAGAAGGACACTACTGTAAGGTGCTATACATGTACAGAACTCGGTCATATAGCTAAAAAATGCATGAACATAGGAAAAGTTGAAGATGAAAAGAAAACTAAAGCTGAAAACATTCGGAAGCAGATGAGGCAACAGTGGATTCCTAAATCTACCGAGCAAGATAGTTCAAATGATGGCAATATCACTCAAGAAGTGGGTGACTCCACCATCTCCAGTTAGATCCATAAACAAGGATATGGAACTGCATCTTCTAGTAATATCTCAAGCAGTTCCAAAACAAAAGAAAGCAAAATGATCAAATTAGTATTCCAGATACACAAGGATCAAAGAAAGCATATCTTTCGTCGAGTTGCATCTACCGAGGAAAGTCGATTGAAGACCTTACCGAGCTAGGTCGGGAGTAAACAAAAGTTTTGTTCGATCATCGAATTGTAAGATTCTACCGAGCAAGTGAATGACAACCTTTCAAGCACCATGTCATCTCAGCTACCTTTGTACCAAGAATTTATGGCAATATTTTCGTCAAAAGGGTAGAATTTGATTTCATTCTTCACCGCGATTATAGAGCTAAGAAATCTCCAACAATTCCAAAGCAAATTCCAAGTGATTTCAAGTGATTTTCAAGTGAAGAATTTGTTCAGAATTTTCTTACACCTACTGAGTAGCAATGGCATCTAGGAGTAGTAGTAGCACCAAGGCAAAAAGAGGTTCAGAAATGCTAGTTAAAGCTGTGGAGTGGAAGGCGCCGAATTTCAAGCTAGTTCGAGCAATTGTAGAATCACTTGACCCCAATGGAGCTCAATCACAAACTCCACCTAAGGTACTTCTCATAAATGACATTCGTACACATTTCAAATGTTATGTTCAAGAGATTGGAAACCTAGAAATGGACAATTCCCTAGAAGAAATGAGTGTTGATGGCTCTTTGAAACCCGAGCATAAGCATCTAGAGACCAAAGGGTTAACCCATATCTCGCACATGCCAAGAAGTTTCCAAATTAAGTGGATCAGGTACATACTTAGTCGTATTCACAATGGGAAACTTTGGTTAGAGTAGCCAATGTTAATCACCAAGAAGATGATTCATAAGATTACCGGTCTCCCCATGCTAAATAAATCGAAAACTACCAAAACTCTAGGTCAAGAGGAGTTACAGAAGCAAACCCTAGCTGAATGGGATGGTAGAGGTTTGAAGGTCAGCACTGTATCTAACGTTGAATTAAGGTTTGGCATTCACGTCATTGCCCACAAAATTTATAGCTCCAGTCGTTTGAATAGTGTGCCCTATGAGGCTTTTGATTTGGCATTCAAAATTGTGAAGAAAAATCTTGAATTTGACCTGTCAGAATTGTTGTTGAAACAATTGAACAAAAACATGGATAGCATAAGGACTTCAAAGAATAATCCCTGCACATTTGGTTCTCTGTTAATTTGTTTATTCTTCTATATTCAAAAATTCTTTCCATCAAAGGGCTCAATTGTATGGAGGAAAGATATTCCAATTTTATATCAGATTAATGAGTTTATTGCTGACATGGGTGTAAACTTTGAAAAAGTTATCGATAATTATTTTGAAGATTTCAAGGAAAGAATGAACAACAGGTTCCGAATTCCACCCAAACTGGTTGAAGATTACAAAGATGATGTATGCTTCATGATTGACTATGATAAGGTATACATTCAAGTAGTCAGACCTCGAGTTGCATGGGTGAAACCTCTTCCTTATGAGGTGAATATTGATGAAGCCAGGGACATTATTGAAGCATTGGTAAATGAACCTATAGATCCTAAGCTTACTGCCTTTGGCACTTATGATGAAGCCAAGACTAGAATTGAGCTTGAAATCAAGCTACCCTAGGCTATAAGAAAAGGCAAGAGAAAGATAGCAAAGTTGAAAACTACAACCGGCCCTCTTATGCTTACTGCAGGAAAAGGTGAGGATGAAGAAGAAGAAGAAGAAGGTGGTGAAGAACTTGAATCTAAAAAAGAAGAGGAACCTCCAAAGAAGAAAGGGAAGGCAATTATCACCAAACCTAAGAAGAAGCCTACTGCAGTATTCTCTAGAAGAACCAGACAAGGCAAGCAGGAAACTGTACTTGTCCTGCCTCCACTCACATTTGAGGAAAGGCTAAAATAATTAGAAGAGGGAGCTGGCATCACAAATTTCAAAGCATTGAAATTTAAAACAAGGACTGATGCAGAGAAAATGCAGATTGAGGAACTGGTACTCAATAAGATGGAAAAATGGAAATACTCCCTAGACCAGCTTGCCCCTCAAATCTCCAAAGAACTATTGGAGAGATTGCAACCAAGATGGGAGTCAGCCACCCAAATGGTCAAAGACATATATGAGCAATCCCTGAAGAATCTTCTACCGAGTCTCATTGAAGTAGAAATAAAGGCAACAATGAAGAACAATGAAGGTAAGATGATGATTAGATTTCACACATGTTTGATTTTAATTAAGGGCATTGAACATGTTGTAAGAGATGCAACAAACATGTGGAAGAATATCTATCATCTGCAAAAGCCCAGTGATGATCCTGTTAAAATCAAGGATGATGAGAGTAGTGACAACGATGATTTAGATAGCACTCCATCCATCACAGTTACTCTAGGAGAGCTGCATGCACTAATGGAAGAGAAAGAGGAAGAAGCACATGAGGAAGAAAAAGATGAAGAAGATCCAGTAAAAATTGCAGCAAAAGTTATTGCATCCCTTCCTCACTCTCCACCAAAGACTATTACATCTACTTTGGAGATAGCTTTTGCAAGTGAGATTGTGAGCACAACAGTCACATCTATTGCTCAATCTTCACCAGCCACCTCCCAGCTCCAGGTATCTGAAACTGAAGTGCCAAGCACTTTGTCTACCGAGCTGTCTGTCACCTCTTCAGCCACCAAGTCAGCCTCCTTAGCCCCTTCATCAACAATGAGTGTACCAGTAAGTTCCACAATTTTGTTTTCATCAATTCTAGTAAGTTCTATAGTTTTGTTTCCATCAGCATCATCTGTATCCACTTCGACTCCAATCAGTTCAAATACTACTATGGGTACTCTACCAAGTCTGATACCATTTTTGGGAAGTGTTTCAGTTTTTGATCTGGTTAGCACTTCTATTGGCATTCAATCCTCGAGTCCTATCCCAGTTTTCACTGCTAGCCCTTCTATCTCTACTATTGTGTCTGTTCCTAAGGTCAAACTAGTAATCACAGAAGTCAAACAAAAGCATCCATTAAAACTTCTGATCACTGGAAAGGAAATTGGAGAAGACATTGACTTAGACACAGAAATAGTGATTCCTAAGATTGACTATGACACTGCTACCATTAAAGAGATGAGGTTAGCCAGTCAACTCATAGAGAAGAAAGCTACGCAGAAATAGTTAAGATCATAAAGGGATAAGGAATACAGAATAATTGAGAATGCCAAGGATATAATTACAGATGCTATAGGTGTTGAAGTAGATTCTACTCAACACATTTTGATTCAGTTAGAAGAGGCAGTACAAAAATTTAATGAAGATTCTTTCAGACAAGAGAAACTTATTGAGAAAGCTGAAAGAAAATTTGATAATAAGGTGCTAGAGCATATTGCTCAAAAGATAGCAATCAAGCAAGTTGAATTGTCAATATTTTTGGAAAATTTTGAAAATTCTTTTAATAATGCAGCATCACTTTTTGCCAAACTTTGTGATGTTTCTAGTTTTACTAAAGAAATAACGGATAAGCTAAATAAGATTGACATTGATATGTATTCAAGTGCATCCAAGTTAAAGATGGACTCCTCCTCTGCAACCTCCCATCACACCAAAATCAGCTATTTGGCAGATGTACACGCAGAACTATTGAGAGAGGAAGTAAGGATTGGGTGTAAGGATCCGGTCTACACCCATAGACATCCAACACATGATCCTTCCTATCATGGACACAATGCAGAAACATATTACTCATTGCAAAATATTGGTCCAAGATCAGAACTTCTCAGTGGCTGATCACTTGATCCAATTATCAGCAGAAGTTCAAATTGCTCTCTCCACCTGTCAAAATTTGCAGCAAACTTGGGATAATATTTTTGCCACCATCCTTAAGGTACATCAAGAATTTCTATCTCACTTTGGTGTAGTCATATAGACTATATATATGTAATCCTTTGGCATTATTGTCAAAAAAGGGGGAGAGATTCAGCATAATAAGTGAGGAGAGTTATCACTATAAGTGATAGGGGGAGTTAGCACTTAATAGAGTTAGCATGTGTACATAAGTATCTTTGTATATACATCATCAAGAAGATATATATAGAAATGTATATGTATCAATTCTACAAAGATCAATTTTGAAAAACTAAAATTCATTGAGTCAGGTAATGTACATATGTTTTGGCTTATAAGTGTTTTGTCACTAATGCCAAAGCGGGAGATTGTTGGCATTATATTTGTCATTAGTGACAACACTTATTCGATTCTGAATGATTACCGAATTCATCACTCAGTCTACAATGTATACCAAGCATTCAATGGTTACCTTGTAGGTTAATCACTTAAGTAGGTCATACTGAGCATTCCTAAAGCTACCGAGTGAGTGCGTAGTCAAGCAGTTCATACCAAGCATTCATGAAGCTACCAACTCGGTGTGCAGCCCTGCAATATCTACCGAGCATACAGTGTTCACCGAGCTTCATAGTGTTTACTAAGTGATGGAAGCCCAATGTTTACTGAGTAATGAAAGTGTAGTGTTTGCCAAGTGAAAGCAAGGTAAACGAAGGATTCAGTTTTTACCGAGTGATACTATATCTACCAAGTCTCCAATGGTTACCGAGTTCCAAGCTATGTTGTGTGATTAGTATGGACCGAGCCTTCACTTCTACCGAGTGCATGACGACGCCAAGTAATGCAGTGGACGCTGAGTATTAGAAGGTTACCAAGTCAGCTTGAAGAACCTGAGTTTTCTACTGTTTGGCCGACTTAGTAATATTTTGTTCACTTGTGTTTTGGCCGACCTTGCAATTGTTATTATTGGAATGGTATATATGTAATGTATTATATCATTTACAAAGAAAGTATGAGAGTATCAAGAGAGACATGTAATGTTTTGAGGAGTGTAAATACGAATCAGTAGAAGAGCAAAATATTCAGCAAGGTCTACAAGGAGCAGTAAAGATTCATCAGTCACAAGAGTTGGTCTATCTTTCAAGGCTCTAATTAGCAATCAAGTTTGTAAGCAGATCCACTATTTCATTCTAACACGTGAATCAGTTTTGTAAATCCTTTAATAGGGTAGACTTAACAGTCTTTGTATAAATCTCCTAACAGAGTGCATACTTCAGTGTATGTTTGTAAAATCCTCTAACAAGGTGGACCTAGCAGTCCTTTGTGCTCCTAATAGGGTAGATCACCAGAAGTGGTCAATGTAAGCCTTAACAGGCTAACCTCATACTACAGTAACGAAGTTTTGTGGGTATCATCCCCACCCCAGTTTTACTTTCTATTTGGAAGGTTTCTGGGTTACCAAATCACTATGTACATGTGTTATGGATGTTTGATTTCTCATATATGCAGTAGATTAGATGAATGAATGGTGAATAGTATATATGGTTAAAGTGTTGATTTGTTTAAAGTTTTTGAGTCACTGATTCACCCCTCCCCTCTCAGTAACCTATCATATCTTAAATATTTCCAATAGTAAGTATCCTTTAAGAACTTCAAGTGGCCATTATTTTGTTAACATGAACAATTACCATTATAATCTCTCCACTTACTTTTTGAAGAAGAAATTAGGATTATGAATTTTTTATGAAGTTAATTTGCATGAGATGCATATCAACTTCGATGTGCTAGTCTTTAACAAGTGTTTTAGGTTCCATATCAATTTTATAAAGTTTTACAGGTCTTCCACTTATGACTTTGTACAATGTATCCATCTACTTGAGTCAGAAAAACTTCCTTCCTAAGATTTACATTTAGGAAGGCACTCTTCCAGTTCAACTAATGTTTTCTTCAAATAAAATAAGATGTCAAAGCCAAATCCATTCTATTGGTTTTGGTCTTTATTGTAGGGAAAAGGTGTCATCAGAATCAAGTACCTTCTTCTAAGCATACCTTTTTGCCATGATTTGTCTCTTATATATCAATCTTATTACATCAACTTAATATTTGATCTAGATCATGGACGTAGTAACTCTCTTTCACATCGAAGTATTAACAAGTTTTAATTTATTATTTTTATCAATGTTTAATAGTTAGAATACATGGGAAGTGCTTGACAACTTTAACTCAGGACCTCTATTTATTTGGTTTCCAATTCTAGTTTTTGAATAATTATAAGCATAAGAGACAAATTAACTTCTTGACAAGTGTATTTGCAAGTTATTGGTGCTAGAATAGATAGTTTTAATCTACATCTTGTAGACACCTAAATCTGACTACACCATTAGGTAATCTTATTTACTCATCTTCTAGGGATGTGAGATTAAATAAACTTATAATGCCCCACTAGCCACTACAGTATAGCTATTTTACACCATTAACATGTCAAAAACCATTTGCGCATCCATTGTTGAATCCTCCACTCATCTCCATGCTTGATAACCACCCACCACTTGAAGCTTGAACACAACTGAGCACACATCCTCCAACTATTAGGACATATCTGCGTTATCACAGGTCACACCTGGCAATGAGCTTACCATTATTGGTTTGCCTTCCTTCTCGGTGTTCACCTCGTCTTATCACAAGTGTTGCTATTATTTACTATTGTAAACATTAAATTTGTTATTAATATTTGTAGCATACTAAGCTTTTAGCATTACACATCTAACTTCTCATCCTTTGTAGTACTTGCATACCAATTGTGATTTTTGTGCATAGAGGATAAGGATGGACATTATTTTGTCTTTTAAAAGTTGTCACTACCTTCCCAATCTTCTTCATTTTCAATATCTTTAGAATCCTCCTCTTCACCCTAAAATATATTTGGTGTAAGATTGGTTCTATTAGGTAACCCAAGGAAGGTGCATTGCAACCACTCTCTTCATGAAATATAACATCTCTACCATATCCATTATGATAAGATCCATTATCTAGTATGTGTTTGACTTCTAGTTGTATCCTAGAAGGATATGATTCGAGACATTAATCTAACTTTTTTTCTTTGCATCATAGAGATGTGTGTGAGCATTACACATAAATGCCTTGAAACATGAAATTTGTTGCTCACTCTAACTTTTTTCAAGACTAATGTCATCAAACACTTTTTTGAGTGCTTTATTTAGCATATATACTATCTCATGGAGCTCATCTATCTAAAACACAAGAACTTAAAATGCTAGGTATTATTTTCAGTATAGTTACATTGTAGTTTTAACACCATTTTATGAAAAAAGTAAAAGTACAAATACATGTCATACTTTTATGAAGGAAATGGCTCACAACACAAAAAATGTTCAACTTCAATGACATAAAGGTTGCATTTCTGTTTGGAATTTGAAAATGATGCAAATTGATGAAATGTGTAAAAATGGATGATGTTTATGCTTATTATTATTTGTTTAAATACTGGTGAAAAAATGATGTCTTTTAATTTTTTAATGTTCATTTTTTCAATTGTTAAAAATACTTCAAATTAGGGGGTCTAGCTCCCACCAAAAAACTATATGTAAATAAACTTTTTTCCCTCTGATTCGAAAATATGTTTTAGATGACATGTATAGTCAGTGTCACACAAATGAAATTTTGGTTTTCAAAATATATTTTGTGTGTGTGTGTGTGTGTGCGCGCGCGTGCGTGCATGTGTGATCGCTAGGTAGATAGATACACACACATATTCTTGAAGGGGAATCTCTTCTCTAGTACAACATATAAGTCCTATTTTTAAAATTTTTTTTAGTATTTTATTTTATGAATTCAACGTCTTATCAAATATTAAAATACCTACTCATAATATTTCATAATTATACTATATTAGATCTAATCACCACACTGAAAAATTTATAATTAGCATATTCTAGGCTCTAAACTCTACAAAACCTGGTATTTTTAGTTTTTTCAAAAAGTTGAGTTTTGATGGAGAAATTAGCTCCAAAAGTATGATTTTTTATAATTCTACATTTTTTGTTGATTTGGATACCACATAGGGTGTTGAATAGATAGTTTTGGTAGGAATTGGTTCCCCAGAAATAGGTTTGGTCAAAACCCCTTGAATAAATATGAACCAATTCTTCATTGATTTAACATATTTGGTTTATACTTAGTCAAATTTCTTGTTCGATGGAACCCTTCATGCCACATTAGCACCATTTGGTATCCAGTGAGTGCCATGGGTGCTTGGCCTCATTATTTCCATTGAACCATATCCAGTCAAAATCTCTCAAAATAGCCTAAAGTGTGAACTTTGTGCTTTCATCCAAAAAGATAGATTTTATATAATTTTATGCAAGTCAATTATCTAGAATTTTATGCAAGTCAATTATCTTGTAACACTATTTTATTGATCCATTTTTAAATCAAAATCTCTATGTGTGTGTGTGTATGCGCGCACGCGTGTGTGTGCATGTGCACGCACGTGCACGTATGTGTGGGTGTGTGTGTGTGTGTGTGGACTTTAATCTGTATATGTAAGTGGGTGTGATACATTAAAACTCTGGAAATTATGATAATAAAATTCTTCGACTATGTAAATTTTCTATTCTATAATCTTTAAATTCTAGAATGTCTCTTAATATTAAAATAAATACATGGATAGAATTTTAATTCAAACATAGTCCATTAAAAATTAGAACAATCTTTGATCTATTAATTTTCGTATGATTAAAAGTATCTGAAATTTTGTGTGCATATATAATTTTTCTGTCTTAGCCACTTTACAAAAGAAAATTCGCTAATTCTAAGTTTATGTAAAGGGTTTAGGGTTTTTCACGTGTAATTGTTCTCTGGATTAGCCCGCCTTTGCATGTATGATGGTTATTTCTTAGTTTATATACACTTATAACTCCTTGAGTTGGCTATGGTTATTATTCGTATGATCTAAATTAGACAAGGGTAGATATTGTCTCATACTTTTCCCCTACGACATACAAAGCTACTTCCATTTTCTAGTTTTCTTGTAGGTAGTTTCTTCCATGTTGATTTCCCTACCACTGTCGCATATCTTTATGAACTTTTGTACTTGTCTATCACCAAGTAATTCAAGTTGTTTTATATGAATGAGTAAGAAATATGTTTTTATAGTTTGGTAACATTTTAAATGTTTTTATAATTATGTTTAGTAATTCTTTATTAATATAACAAAAGAAAAAACTATAACATATTGCAATAATCTTTGGAGATGAGAAGGGGTAACAAATAAACAATAATGAAAGATAAGCATAAGCCAAACACAAGGAAACTTAATTTGGTGGCTTTTTGGCACGCTTTCTAGGTGTTTTGTAATCTTAATTGCTCTTGCATTCCCAAGGACAAAAGAAAGTTTAGTTTCGATGAGATATATCAGAGGTTTGTTCTTTGCTCTCAGAGTTTGCAAAGAATTTTACATACTCTTAACAACACTATGGTGGGAGAAAGGCATTGTAGAGAGCCAGAGGATGAAGCAACGAAATGGAAAAGGAGGTCGAAGGTCTGGGAGAAGCTAAAGGAAGGTGGCATTTCAAATTACATTGAGAAATTGCATGGCTAGAACCCTAAGGTAACTGAACTTATGGTCACGACTTGGAGAGAAGGGAAAGTTGAAGGCGTTATTGCGGAGGTCACTTACTCCCCTTCCGAGGTCATCACATTTTTTAGGGATAAGAAAGTTTTCCTCAATGTTGTTAAAGATGTTGCCAAGAATGCCGAGGAGATGAAGGATTTGGTGAAGACGGGAGCGTACTATGAACCAGCTTCAGTAAATAAACTCTAGAGGTTCGTTCTTAGGGCGATCATCTCTTACATTATGCTTGACACAAGGTATGATGGAATCAGTACCCATCACTTTGTCATCCTTAACCACTTTAAGTATAGAACTAAGGTCTCCATCCCCTACTGCCTCTTCTTCTTTGTAAATAAGAATATAATGGGATATAAGAAGAAATCATATGCTAACCTGGCTTTCCATGATGGGCCTTTTGTTACTGATTTATGAGCACTTTAAGGCTCAAACCTGTGGCAAATCCATAGCCCAAAAAATGGAGTCCTCAGAGGACATAGGAAGCTCCTATCTCCCATCTAACACTGAAGATAGTGTTGGGCTTCATCCAGGTGATGAAGAGGAGGTGGCCAAGATTATAAAGGATTTGGGTAAAAACAAGAAGAAAAGTGAACCCAAAAAGAATATAATCAAGGTTTGGGAAAGGCTCATCAAGTAAAATTATTAAGTTTGAGGTTAATTCTATTGAGGACTATAATGACGAGGATAAGGGAATGGAAATGGAGGAGGAGAATAATGTGAAAGATAAGGGCACTAGCAAGGTCTCGGTTCGCAGGAAGGTGGAAAGCCCAGCCAAGAGGAGAAGGGGCAATGAAATGGATGCGAACCAGGATTCTGATAAGGAAAAGAAGACCCCTCTCCATCCCCAAGAGGAGAGAAATGAGGATTATGGCAAGGAAAAAACCATCTGTACATTTGGCTCTAAGGGCAAGAAAATGGTCTGGAAAAACTTTGAAACTCGGACTGCAAAAAAAAGCATTGTGAGAGAAACTATCCAACGCAAGGTCTTGGAGGGTAATGATGGCAGAATTCATTTGGAGGAACTTATTGATCCGACCATGGTGATTCTCAATGATAATGCCAGGGAGGTGGAGATGAATCTCCTCAGCAATGCCCAGAACAATATGGTGGACAACTTTTGATCTATCAAGTGGATTTTTCATGAAACAAGGGAGATAAAGAACAAGTTGTAGGGTCTAGAAAGGAAGGGAGGGGAAGACGGGATTGATTGAATCAACAAATTGGATATCAAGGTTACTGAGGTGGAAAAAAATGGAAAGAATGGAGAGTTGTCTCCACAACACCGCTAACCAGAGTTTTAATATTATCAAAGCCTTAAATGATAATATCAAACAACTACATACTATGATGGAGGTTAGCACATGGGTGAAAGATGGCATGGAAAATGAGGATAACAGGGTAACAAAAGATGATGTCAACCCCCTTGTTGAGAGCTCGAGCAATAAAACGAGATCGAACAAGAAGAAGAGGGACAAGAATGACTCCCCTGATGACATACAGTTGATGAGTGAAGCAACAGAGAGCATGAAAATGTTGGAGCTCAAGGCTACAACGTTGGTCAAAAATACGGTGCCCTGATTGGGTCCCCTGGCTTTTCTATTTTTTCTTTGGTTTTTTGTTTGCTAGGCTTGTTTGCTCTTTCAGAGGTTTTCTTTTATTTTGTCAAATTCTCATGACCTTTTATGGCCTGTTGTTTCTTGTTGAATTGCTTCATGCTCTAGACATAATGTTGGTTTCTTTTGTTTACTATTGGGTTTCAGGCACCCATTAAAACTTATTTTATTTAATCAAAAATAAAAAAACAATAATATTATGTTCTCATGTTGTTGCTTAGTTGTATTTTTTGGTTAAATTTAAGTAGTTACATCAACATGTTTTCACAAATAATAGTCTTGTTTATTGGAAAAACTAACACAATTTCACAAATATAGAAAAATAAGTAGTAAAATTAGCAGCTGCATAGGACTGCCAACTCTAGAAATTATTTGTTAAAAATAAGCAACAAAATTAGCAGCTGCATAAGACCACCAACTGCTTGTCAAAAAAGTTAAGCAATTGCAACGGCAGTCTTGCTATAAGAGATAAACTGAAAATTGCTGAAAGAGAAAATAAGAGAGAAGTGATAGGACTTAAAAGAAGCAAATGAAAAGAAAATAATATAAAAAAATTACTTATGATTAAATCTTTTGTAAATTTAAAATGGGTCCGTTTGGATGGAATAGGAATATGAAATTAAGAATATATTTTGTATTTTCAGTTTGGTGCACTAAATCAGAATAGGGAATAAGAATACATATTCTCATTTTACCCTTAAAATAAACATATGTCCATTCCAAAAAGAACACAGGCCATTCCTATTCTATTTTTTACTTCACTCGCAGATCATCGCCCATTTCGATTTCAAGTTCCTGAGACTTTTGCAGTGCTCGCACCATATGATTAGATTGGAATTTTATGAAACAATTCACATATATCTTCCACTATTTTCGAATGCTTATATGATTTCAAATATCAACTCATTTACCATGCGCGATCTGATGATCATTTCTATGAAATGATTCCTCTGTGATATGGCAGGCTTCATCAACGTAGAGGGTTCCATCAGGCCTCGAGATTAACTAAAATATGAATGGTAAACAATTCTTAACTGTTGTTGCATATGTCTAATGGAACCCCTTCACCAGTAGTGCAATTATCTTGAACAAATCTTCAAGATCATGTTTCACACAGCTTTTATCTTGAACGGCCATGTTGGTGTTAATATAGACTAATAGTGCAAAAGCTTGGATCGAAATCAGGGTAGGGATGGCCTGATTTGGAGTGAGATTGTTGTTGTTTTAGCAGAAAACCTGTGATGGCAGTGAGAGAGATTAAGAGAGGCACCCAATCATTGGTGACGTTTCTGACTGGACGAGCCTTCATCTATAATACAAATGTGCAGTAGTCAGCGGACAAATCTAGGTCCAAACATGGCAGTTCACATGATGGTGGAATCCGGTGCTAATTCTTGATCAGGCTAGCTTGGATAACACTGGCGTCCAAGTCCTCTATCAAATGCAATATACAGCTCCAATCTTTATGTTATCATTAAACTGAAAGGCTTGAATTCCTTATATACAGTGGATCTTGAGAATTACTAAATTGAGAAACCTTCATACACCTTGAGAATTACTAAATTGAGAAACCTTCATACATCTGTGTGTAAGTGCAATAATTTTCACATTCCTATTTCTTATTCTAGTTTCAGATTCTAGTTTCAGTTTTGTACAATCAGACATTGGATTATTATATTCCCTCAAATTTCAGGTGAACCCAACAGAAAGAGAATAACAATTTTCCATTCTCATTCTCAATCCTCATTCTTTTTTTCATTTTCAATACTAATTTCTAATTCCTATGCCAGCACCCAAACGGGGGGCTCTGTTTGGCAGCGGGAATATGAGTGGAATAGGCATATATAAATTCTTAAAATTTCAAATTCTTTGTTTAGGTGCACTAAATTGTAATTGTGAATGGGAATATGTATTCAATTTTGGCTCAAAAATGAGCATTTGCAATTCCACCTTAAGGCCCCGTTTGACTGTTGGAATATGATTTGAGTATTAGAATTTATTATTATGCATTTGTTAAACTAGTATTTGTTATTCTTAATTTGTTATTTCAAACTTGTTTGGTTCGATAAAACTAAAAGTGGAATATAAGTTGAAACTGAAATTTGAATTTTCTGACCGTTCAAAGCATTAACAAATCATTTCACAGACTGTCATCCACATTTGCATTGTTGTGACCTCCACAGCTGAGCACCAAACACCCTATCCAAACAGAGATCTCATCATTCTAAATGGCATTGACCAGTCACTGTTGGAGAACCGATCACATCGCCTCCCAATGAAAAGTGATATCGTTGCAATAATAATGTATTAAGAGGAAGAATTTAGGGCTAGACGTGCTGTAAATTTTTTAGCACCCTCCAATCTCAGAAATATGCAATTGCCTGCGCCAAGACTCAAATCATTGTCTTAGATCAGGTAAGGGCTCACAAGAATTATCGCCTTCTACAAGCTCATATGTGCATTGAGAAACTAGTTCTACCTTCTTCAAATCAAAATGTCTCCTATGGTAAGTGGGTTCACAACATCTTAGCAAATCAATGTCCATCGTCTGCAATCAGTGGTCAATATGGAAATGGCACACTTCATCCGTTCCGTTCTTGGCTCTTTTGTCATTTTTAACAATCTGTAAACAATACCCTGTGTCGACCTTCAATCCTCTGTGCCAATTTCAACTGAAAAGGAAAATAAAGCATGGACATCACAATTGAAAATAGCATTGTCCACAACGGAAAAGGAAAAGAAAGCGTATCGTATTTGGCCATGGCGGACAAAATGGTATTGCATTTCTTTCAAATTTGAAAACTTCACCAAATTTGTGAAAGTGAAAATGGGAATTGTTTCAATTACACCTATTTAGGTGGAATAGCAAATGCTCATTTTGGAACTAAAATGAAAATATATATTTCTATTCTCAATTCTGATGCACCCAAACAGAGGATTCAAAATTTGAGGAATATCCAGATGCCTATTCCAGTCTAATTCCCACTACCAAACGGATAGATGGTATTTGAGTATGTATTCTTATTCCAGTTTTATTTATTTTAGAAAATATAAATTTTTGGGTCCGTGAATTCCCCATCAAATTCCGCTGAACCAGATAAGAATAGGAATACGTATTCTTATTTTCTATTCTAGAATACCAATTCCAAAATACATATTCCTATTCTCATATTACCATTTATCTGATAATATATATGTTTATTGGATGAACTTCTGCAGTGGAATGTGTCACTTTCTAATAAATAGAGTAAAACTACCTATTTATAATTAATAGATTTATTTATTTTGTATAATTATGTAAGAAATATGTTTTTATAGTATATGATCCATATTTGATAATCATAGAATAGTTTCTAATATCAATGTTATAAATTACATTCAATAAGTTGTAATAGAAATAGAAAAAATTATTATATAAATTGTGACATTTATTCTTTTAAGAAGAGGAGATGAAGTTCTAAATAAACAGTAAGATGAGACTGAATATGACTGAAGAGACGAATAAAAAAGAAGTGATAAGAAGGAAGGGAAAAGAAGATAATATTTTTATTTTATCTATAGTTAAACTATTAATAATTAAAGAAGTTAAAATATTATAACGATGAATAATCAGATAACAGAAACTCAATAAACTCAATAATAGATTATCAAATGATCATGGTATCAGATTATCCCATAATCCATGTTTATCAGATGAATTTTTGAAGTTAGTTATATCAAGACTCTCTGAAATTGATTACAACTGATATATACTCCCTTCCAAAAATTCATCTTGACTGTATCATCATTATTTTCTCTTAATTCAATAGAAATTTCAATTACAGAACTGAATATACGGAATATGTCAACTAAGACTCTATATATCAACTCAAACGGCCAAAAATAACAGATGTAGACTTCAATGGTACAGCGAAATTTTGAATCAACAATTTAAATCAGATTCATTGAACAAGTAACAATAGATATGCGCATCTTAATGTATCTGTTAGATTTAAATATTACACCAGATCCTATATTCAGCCGGAATTTGTATATCTAAAATCCAAGGGATGCATCTATCAGGCTACAATCCTATACCTCTCTGTTTTCCAGCATAAATAGCTAGAAAATAGGTCTACTTTTCTTTTAAAATGCAACAAGGTGATTAATGAGTAAAATCAATCAACCCATTTGATGTTCAGTTCCAGTTGCCCAGACTCCACATGATGAAGCCCCAGAAACACTTGTTGTACCACATGTCCATCCACACACTTAATACATGAAGAACCCTCCTCCATTGCCAAATTCGGTGATGGGCTTGTCTTCAGTACCTTTGCAGCACTTGCAAGATCACTCAGATCCACTTCACCATCACCCATCTTGACATCTCTGCTCATCGTGTCCTTGTCAAACACTTCCTGAACCACAACTCAAAACTATAAGAACCAAGGCTATGGAGATGAAGCTTCTTTTATCTTTCTAAAAGAAAATCAAAGGTCTCAAAAAACCAGCCGCTTACCAGTTTGAGCACAAGGGGCTCAGAATGTGGTACAAACAGTGTCAAATCCTCATCCCACACTGGATTCAGGCTGTTTTTCACAACTCTAGTTTTCACTTTCTGCACATTGTTCATCTAATTCAATTGGGTAGCTTCAATTTATACTAATTGATCTTTATTTCATAAATAATGGTTTACATATATCCATCACTCTGAAAATCAATGTATATTACACGATGTTTGGAAGGGTGAAATATTAAACCTTTCAGAGGTGACCCATCTGAACACTACTCCAGCTCAAAAGAACAATCATTAAACTTTCTTTCCAATTAAACTCTTTTAACTTACTATTCTATTTTCAAAAATCCATTAAACCTTATGATATTGCTATCATGATTTAACTGTGTAGTTTTTTGAGTCAAATTCATTGACTCATATGAGTAGTGATTACACAAATCTATCTCTTACGACAATAAATAGGACTTTGGAGGAGGTCGCCCATCCCAATACTGTTCCAGTTCAAACTCACTTACGGAGTTTTCTCTATAGTTAAACTCACTCTGCTTACAAACCTCATTTATAAAACCTTCAGCAAATGTTATGCCTTATGAATCATTCATTAAAAAACCCCTCAACCTACTTAATTTAAAAACCCCATAAAAAGTTTGAAGTTCAGTTTCTGCTAAAGCTAATTTACAGACCCAACTCAATCCCATCAGCACCTAACAAAAACTGTGACCTGAAAACCCACAGATAAAAAAAACACAGCAATTATCCACATACCAGTTGTGGTCTGAAAATAAAATGTAAAGAAGCCGTACAAACGTCCCCAGATCCTAAATAACTAAATTCGACAAATGAATTATAAGAGAATTGGGGAAACAAAAGATGGAAAATAAGAATTTGGGGAAAGAACTAGAAGTGAAGTTAAATAAGGTTACCTGATGGCCAAGCGTGACAACAACGTAAGGATCACTGGTCCTGAAATCACGAACAGCCAAATTGGTCCCTTTGGCAATATGAAGCTTGAGAATGGCCGCAGCACCCGCCGCCATTTGTTATTCAAGTGCTGTGGGACACAAAGATCAAGCTTCTATTCAGGAAATTTAGAAATAAATGTCTGTAACCCTGGAAAGATATCGATTTCTGAAAATATGGGTAGATTAATACAAAAAGTGAATGAGATATTCCTAGATTGCTGATGTAATAAAGTAAATAAACAGGTTTTTGTGAGATTCAAAGAATTAGACTGGGGTCTCATGGGCACCTGCTTGCATAAAAATAGAGTGGGTGCTGCTGAATTTTTTTAGGAACATTTAAAAGAGAGCGGTCTCATGGGCATTACATATAAATCCGCTTTAAAAAATTAGCTCTTACATTGAAGGAAATATTAAAAATATAAATTGTTGTTTTTAGAATTTTTGGAGGATGATTTCAATTTGGAGAGAAAATGAAGGGTAGATTCTTTGCCAAGTGGCAGAATTCTTCCCTAAATAGTAGGAGCTATTTCCAGCCGCCCCCCCTCCTTTTGCATCCGTGCAACTAAAAAGTAGGGGCTCCTAGTTAATAAGAAAAGATTCCAAATTAAGCTTTAGCCCCCGCAAAATATTATCATGGGACCTCCAACTCTTTAAATATAAAGCCCAAGCCCCCCCCATGGGACCCCAGAGTTAAAAGGGCTTACCAAATAGCACGGGCTCTCCCTTTTTCTTTTCCCCATTAGTGTAAAGGTATCAAAGATTCCGCAAGGGTTTTGAGCAACCAGTTGAAGGGCTCCACAAAGTTATAGCAGAGGGGATTTTTCCGACCAAGCGGAATTGAAAACGCTCTCGGTTTGATTTCAAAGTGGATAGCTGGACTGCTCCTAGTCTGCCTACTAATCTTAGGGATGACTGGGTTTTTAATAATCAAAATGAACCACCCCCCTTGGCTGGCATTGCTTTGGCAACTTGAGGGGTTGCTTAATTTTTTTTGATGAATAGTTGTTGATTCCAACTACGGTCGTGTGAACTCTCAAGGGGTGATCTTGTATCTCCTGGCCCCTTTTTTGTGAATTTGTAACAAGTATATTAAGTTATTAATAGAAAATGACTATTCATAATAAATAAGCGGACTTTTTGGGTTAAATGTTGTTTGTCAGGTTGCGACTGCCCCACTTTATTCCTGTCTTCAAAATTATTTAAATATGATAGCTTCCCAAACAGGTTTGATTCACTCAACATAGAATGCACTTGGAAGATTCATTGTTTCCTCCTTTAGGCTTGGAGTATCCATATTGAGTTTTTGTTTTTCATTGTTGTTTTAAAAGATGAATTACACCTATAAGTGGGTTTATGTGGATAGCCTATTTTGTTTCGTTTTAGTGATAACATGAAATGTCCCCTTTTCTGATTTGATATGGTATTTCACACCTCTAATCAGATTTTCAAAATCAAACAACTGCTATCACAAAGATCCACCCAATTTCTCAAGAAACCCCAAATCGGGTATGTTGAAAATAGTGCTAAAAGCTTCACAACTTCACAAATTATTAATGAATCTGAAAATAGAAATTTTTACAGAACTTTCAGCAGCATAACAACCTACAAATTGACATTTCCAGATCCGTATAGCCTTTACACAATAGCTCAAAAATGTAGGACCAAAACTATGCTCATCGGGCTCCCGAAATAGCACAAAATATGCCCGGAAACACCACAAGAACACTAATAATCTATCTCAGAAGTTTAATCACGTCCCAATATATATATTCAGCTCTATTTTAACAGCTTAAAGTATAAAATACAGCAACAACCAAAACTGATATGAAATACTCAACCGGAAACACCAAACTCTTACAAAAATACACCCGAAAACTCACAAATCTGCACTGTTCAGCATAAAGGCAAACTCTGTATGAGCATGCACATGGAATGGCTTCAAACTCCCGTCCTTAGCCTTCCTGGAAACCTGCAAACTCCCGTTCTTGGGTCTCCCTGGAAACCTGCAAACTCCCGTTCTTGGGTCTCCTTCTCCACAGGTTTGGCAGCCTCTGAAGAATAACAAAGAATGAGCAAAAATCAAGTCTGGAATCCCCCCAAAATGCCTCCAAACCTCTTTAAAAAGGGAATAACTGTAACTCACGTCCAAGAGAGGTTAATGAAACATATTTTAATAATTAATTATCATTTATTAGTCCAACGGTTTCCAAAGATTAACTCCCTTTTTCCGAAACTTCACTTTCTTGGGCCTGCCTGTCTTAGCAAAGATTATTATTTTTTTATTATTTGAAAAGGGGACATGACAAGTCCTCCCCTCCCAAACATTGCTTGTCCTCAAACAATGGCTGAACAATAAACCAATCAATCCTCCTGGATCCCAAATGTAGTCATGAACTATACTACTACCAATTAACACAGACTCCTGCAAGATCCTCTGCAATATGACCAAGAGGAATCCATAATCAAACTGGCAATTATAGCTCAACCAAACTCCAAAATCACCATTACCACAGTAAAAAACCCATGAGACACAAACTCTTAGAATATCAAAACCCAAGTAAAGTGGACTACCAACATAGTAAATACCATCAATGCATTCCACTGGCCTATATGGAATGTACAATCCAACTCTACAACAATGGTGAATGCTCTCAAATGAAACTATACCAAGTATGGAGAATCCACACACTGTACAACTCCTGCAGTCAACACAACTCTGTAGATCATTGGCCACTGTCTCATAACCATAACTCCCATGCACCCCTGACGGTGAAAAGCCATCACAAGATAAACAACAAGAAATGGAACCCAAACCAAATTTTTCTGCCATCAAATCCTCAGCATAAGGATCAATTGTTAACTGATGTACATACCCTGCAATATAATGTTGATTAAAAAAACCAACCTCAGTCAATAGCTCACCATGAACAAGTGATACAACCCACTGTGACTGATCACTAGCTAAGTCAGGAGATGTCATAGCCAAAGGAGTAGAATCAATAACAACACTTGCTGAAGCATCACTCCAAAACTCCTGCTCTAAGTCATGTATTATCAAGCTATCAACTACAGAACCTGTCGCCATGTCGTGCCCATCACAACTCTCATCTTGAGGCATCAAACTATTCCATAACTGATGATAAGCACTAGGAACCAAAGTACATCTCTGTATCATAATCTCATCAACATGGTCATCAATGGTAAATTGATGAGCGTACCTCACAGTGTAATGCCGATAGAATGCGCCAATCTCAGTCAGTGGCTCAGACTGTAATCTAGATGAAACTAACTGCAATTGATCATCAACCATGTTGGAACTGACTACTACCTCCAAAGATATCACCAAGGGAGTAGTATTACTAGCAGGAACCATGCCAACTGTCGACTCACCAACATCACACATGACCTTTGATACATCTCTAGTCTCTGTGCCTTTAGTACTAGAAGCCACCACCCTGTCAGGCATACAATAATCTGCTACAATACCCAACTCAACTAAACTTGACTCTAGTGGGAATGAACCTGATATGCCAATGTTAGTATCAAGGATGGATGCATCCCCATCTCCACTGTCTCTAACAATCTCAGCCATGGACATCCTCGAATCACCAAACACCATAGCTTGTGACTATATAGAATCAGATAAAGACTGTAGTCGCTCTAACTCCATGGTCACCTTAGCCAAATGAAATTGTGACTCCTTGAAAGCCAACTGAGTACTCTCAAGAATCTCAGAAGTCACCACAAGCTGCTCAGTAAGCTCACTCACCTCATCTTCCTTGGCCAACAATGCATCATATGCTGTACTGCCCCACTTCATAAGATAATCTCTGTCAGCTACCAACTGCATATAATCCTGTCTCAGAATCTGGATAGCCTCCCATAAAGAGTGGATCTCTGTCAAGGAAAGATAACTTCCTCCCTGCTCATCACTAGTAGGAGAACCCCATCCATAAACTGCTAACAACTGACGAGCAGCATCAAAATGTTGGCAAGTGATAGAAATGTCTTGGTCACTAACTCTCAACTGATTAGACACATGATGGCACTGGCTTGACTGTCTCCTACAAACCTCCTCTGATGCACTGTCTGAAGGAGTGTCCTCAAAGTTACTAGTCTCTAGAGTATTACCATCCATATCCTGTGAATCAAATCTAAAGCTCATATCAACATACGAAGTATCAAAAATATTAGCATTGCTGTCCAACTCCTCTATACCCAAGGAAACTAAATCTTCAAAACCGCCCATTGCATCCTTCTGGATGTCATCAATGCCAATGTGAGCCTGGGACTCATCTATACACACTGCCAAATATGAAATATCATCAACACATTCCAGCAAGTATGGTCGACTGGATATATGAACAAAGCCCAACACCGGTGTATAAAAACTAATACCAACATCAGACAAGATACTGGCACAAGAAAAGACAACACTGTGTAATCTGCAAATCAAATCCATGATAGCACCCAAACAAACACTGCTACCAAAAAGTGTTAAAGATCTCCAGTCAACTGAATCCCAAATGCCAATATAACAATCTCGAGTCCATATCCGTAAACTAGAATCAACTGGTAACTCAAGCAAACTCCTCACCTGAGTAATCTGACCAATACCAACTAACTCCACATACCTGTCATGATGAGATAATGAAGTCACAATACTATCTGTGTTCACCTTCAGCTGGTTGGACAAATCATGTGAAGTACTACCAGCCTCAACCTCATGTGATGAAGCATCTAACTGTGCCTGGTACTCTTTCTCAGCAAAGTCATGAATGCTCAATGTCTGCTCATCTCTACCAGGTATCTCACCATCCTGCACAACAACATCCTCATAATCATCATCTGAACCCACTACACTGTAGTCACTGCCTGTTGTAACTATACCATCCTGAATACCTGTGGCATCACCCTTTGACAACCTGTAAACAATTGTCTCAATTTGAGTATCAAGTTGACCCTTACTATCAATCTGTGTAATATCCTTTCCCACCACCTCCTGTGGCAGAGTAGAATCTGAGACCTCTACCTGGCTATCAGCTAGTTTCTCAAACTCCTCATGCAAGTTCTTGGAAATTGTGTCATCTGTCCTGTGAGAAAATCTGCCAAATAGAAATCCAGTCAACTTATCCACCTTAGTTGGGTCAGATAACATGTCATTTATACGGTGGTGCTCAACCAACTGTTTAGACATGTCATGGCTTATTTTCATAAGTTTATCTCGAATGTCTAAATAACCATCCTTTCTACTATTTTGACTCTGGCTATCAATTGTCCAAGATCGTTCCCTCTGAGACTCTGTACTATACCTGTCCATTCTGGATAAAGTAGAGTGTAACCCCAATAGGATATAACTTCTTCAAGCACCAAGAACTAACATGCAAATGATTAGAAGTAGCATGCAACCATAGATTTGGACATGCAACTGATTAGAAGCAACATGCAACCACCAAATTATGACATGCAAGATCTGGGTAGTTGTCAAAACTGACATGCAAACTTCTACAACCGCCAAATTCACCAAGAACTAATAGGCAAATGATTAGAAGTAGCATGAAACCATAGATTTGGACATGCAACTGATTAGAAGCAACATGCAACCACCAAATTATGACATGCAAGATTTGGGTAGTTGTCAAAACTGACATGCAAGATCTGGGTACTTGTCAAAACTGAAATGCAAACTTCTACAACCACCAAATTCACCAAGAACTAACATGAAAATGATTAGAAGTAGCATGCAACCATAAATTTTTACATGCAGCTGATTAGAAGCAACATGCAATCATAAATTATGACATGCAAGATTTGGGTAGTTCTCAAAACTGAAATGCAAGATCTGGGTAGTTGTCAAAACTGACCTGCAACTTCTACAAACCCTCAGGCTGGCAAGATCATGGCTCTGATACCACTGAAATGTCCCTTTTCTGATTTTACATGATATTTCCAACCTTTAATCAGGTCTTTAAGATCAAACAACTAATATCACAAAGATCCTCCAAATTTCTCAAGAAACCCCAAATCGGGTATGTTGAAAATAGTGCTAAAAGCTTCACAACTTCACAAATTATTAATGAATCTGAAAATAGAAATTTTTACAGAACTTTCAGCAGCATAACAGCCTACAAATTGACATTTCCAGATCCGTATAGCCTTTACACAATAGCTCAAAAATGTAGGACCAAAACTATGCTCATCGGGCTCCCGAAATAGCACAAAATATGCCCGGAAACACCACAAGAACACTAATAATCTATCTCAGAAGTTTAATCACGTCCCAATATATATATTCAGCTCTATTTTAACAGCTTAAAGTATAAAATACAGCAACAACCAAAACTGATATGAAATACTCAACCGGAAACACCAAACTCTTACAAAAATACACCCGGAAACTCACAAATCTGCACTGTTCAGCATAAAGGCAAACTCTGTATGAGCATGCACATGGAATGGCTTCAAACTCCCGTCCTTAGCCTTCCTGGAAACCTGCAAACTCCCGTTCTTGGGTCTCCCTGGAAACCTGCAAACTCCCGTTCTTGGGTCTCCTTCTCCACAGGTTTGGCAGCCTCTGAAGAATAACAAAGAATGAGCAAAAATCAAGTCTGGAATCCCCCCAAAATGCCTCCAAACCTCTTTAAAAAGGGAATAACTGTAACTCACGTCCAAGAGAGGTTAATGAAACATATTTTAATAATTAATTATCATTTATTAGTCCAACGGTTTCCAAAGATTAACTCCCTTTTTCCGAAACTTCACTTTCTTGGGCCTGCCTGTCTTAGCAAAGATTATTATTTTTTTATTATTTGAAAAGGGGACATGACATAACAAGCATGGATTGCTATGTTGTGACTATTAAAAATGGCTTCAAAATTTAAATATGAAGGATAAGAGTATTTGATGGAAGATTCATAATAGAATAGTGTCTATAATCTATTATGTACTGGTAGTCATTTTTTAATAATAACAAGACATGGATTGTGATATTGCAAATAGGATTCATCCATTTGTTGAAGGTTTTGCAAATGGGGTTGCAAGCAGAGTGGACAAGTAGTACTAGGACCTAGGAAGTCTTAGTGCTTTACCTCGGTGAGCATTACCTAGAAGAAGAAGAATAAGAAGAAGAAGAAGAAGAAGAAGAATTAACGTCTATGAGACTAAACATAGCCTATGGGACAACGTATCACTTTCACCAGATCAAGTCTTTTGCTATTGAAAATAATGATGAGGGTTGCAAACTTCTTAATGTACTCCTCACTAAAAAGGTTATGCCAGTTGCACACAGTTAGGAAATCAATTAAATTGGCCTTGTTGTCCTTAAAAGCAACACATTCAACCACAAAGTGGTGCTCAATTTCTACATTGCCAGAGTTGCAAAGGGTACAAATTCTCTCCTCCCAAGCCTCTCTAGGACTTTTCCAACACTCAATCTCATTGCAGAATTCATGCGAGTTAATTGTCAACTAAGCAATAATTTTTTTAGCTTTCCAAGCAATATTGGCACCAACGTAAGGATTTTGAAGTTTGTCACATGTGGGATTAAACTAGTTGATGTAATACCTTTTCTTCCTACCTATCCCTTTACCCTAGTTCTTCTTATAAAATTTATCCAAAACAAAGGCCTTAATTGCTTTGCTATTAGTGGGACACGTCTTGAAATGAATGTTTCATTTGCTCATCCAATTGATGTTTTGCTGCATCCATGTCTTCTTCACTTAGCATGATATCATACGAGACTGTGCACTTGATTTTGAACTTGTTAGTGATCAAATGCTTTTGAATACCTCAATTTTCTTCCACTAGGAAATGGAAGTGTTGCTAACTAACATCTCACAAACAAAAAGGACAACGAGCACCATCAACAAACTAAAAAGGCCTCGAGTAGTCTTTCAATCCCAAACTTCAGCCTCACTACACCTGTTTTGAAGAGCAATAAGGATTGAGTGCTAGATGCAATGAGTATTGAGTTCTTCATTCATTCTCCTCAGAGATGGATTCTTATGAACCACTAATCATGAAACACGGGTCAATGAGACTTGAATTATGATAGAAATATCACAATTTGATCTGTTAAAGAAAATCTCCTACTTATCAAGTCTTGGATTATCATTTTTTATTGTTATTGTTACAAAATTGTGACTAACACACTTCGTTTCATACCTTAAAAGCGATTTGAATATGTTGATTGTTCAAAAATTTTCCATTTACTGCAAATAATTAAACTTAGAATACACTTGAAGATTCATATTTTACTCTATAGTATCTTTATTTTGTTTTGATGTTATATTTTTATTTATTACTCCATATTTTAATAAATAGATAAATTTGGCTTATTGGTAGAATCATTTTGATAGCCTTTTCATAGTGATAAAATGTCATGGATTTTTATGTATGGATTGTAAAACTAATGAATTCAAACTTTAAATATGAAGGGTGAGGGTATTAAGGTTAGTGGCATTGATGTCGTGTAGCGTTGATTGTTGCCTCCCCAAAATTGTATGCCCTTGATATAATGTTCAATTATCAAAATTAGATTTGTGAAACAAAACCAAAGGTTCAATCCTAAGCATCACAACACACTCCTTACAATAATGAATTTAACTCTTACTTGTGACTTTGAATCGGCAAAAAATAATCTTTTGAAATATGTTTGACATAATCTTATAAATGATGAAAAGATAATTTTCATGCATAGTTATCTAATAACGACCTCAATTTAAATCTTTTACAATGGTCTACAATCCTAGGTTCTAAAGCTAGAACCTCTACAATAAAAGTTGAGACAACTTCTAGCTTGGTGAGGAAGGAAGAACCAAAAGTCCCCTCCACCTCACACTGAAGAAGTGCTCTAAGATATGACTAGTACCTTAAATGTCAGCTAAGCACAAATAGATATCCACAAGGCCTTGTTAATTGAAATGAAAAATCAATAAAGTCATGTAAATTGTAGGCATTAAAAAATAGTTATCTTCGCTATAATTATTTCATCACTTATCACCAATATTCAATTAATATCCATTTATCATCTAGTGTATGATCATGCTATCTAATTAAATTAAACTATTCATTAACTCATAACGTATGTTTGTTTTTTAATAACTATGTATTTATTTTCTATTGAAAATCAAATTTATCTACATATCCTTCATGCATGTTACCTTTCCTCATCAACTCTTTGAATCTTGGATTAGACTTGTGGTCCAAGAGTGAAACTCAAACATCTATTTGATTGTCCAAAATTTGGTAAATCAAGCCTATCGTTCATTATTTCTATACCACTCTAGATGCCTTTTTTAAAGATTTATTATTTAAATTATGCAATCTTTATATGCTAGCTAGCAAAATGAGCACCTACATTTATCACATGCCTATATCCACATAGCATAAGATCTATGATTTACTTGAGTAATGTTTCAATTTTCTAATTTCAATACTTGTTATTTTGCTCACTTTTTTGTATATTCATTTTGCTATACCTAATGTGAAATTTTTCCTAATTATATATATAGTGATTTTCTAGGAGTTTGAACTTGCATGCATCGTAAAAGATATCATTTTATAATCTTGTTTAATGAAGACGATACATACTTGACCTCTTTTTTTGGAGTTTTTTCTTACAAGGGTTTGTCCACATTTATATTGTGTAGCATGCAATTCTCCCATTATCTTTTATTTCTTACATTTTTTATTTTAAATTGTAAATATATTAATGGTATTCTAATTAAGAACAATTAATAAAAATGTGTTTCAACAATAAACATACTTGATTTTAGTCTAGATCAAACTACCTTTCTTTCAAAATAAGGATTTAATTAAATAGCTTTATTTAAGGAAATATAAATGTGGCAAGGTGAAATGAGAAAAGGTTCATAGTAGGGGTCAACACTTAGGACTTAAGAACCTAAGACAATATTCAATTAATTAGGGTAAAAAATGATTGAAAATACACGTGCAACAAGATAATTAAAATCAGACAAAATACATGTGATATGGAAAATAATTGAAGTGTTTAATTTCAATCTTACTAACTATGATGAAGAGATAGTTTGATGCTACATAGAATTGAATCACATAGATGGAAAAAAAAAAAATGTTGATCGATTTTTTTTTTTAACTCAGTGTAGATTTGAAGATCCCTATTGGTTGATCTTGTTGTTTTAGGTTATTCCTCACTAGAGAAATTTAAACTAACCAAATGCATACTTTAACTATTTGATTCATTCCAACCTCTATTATCTAATAGTGCTAAAGTATTGGTAGTGTTTGAAAATAATGTAGGGAATTCATAAATAGATAAAGTTTACATTAGTTAAGGAGCATCCTAAGGTGTTAGAGAAATCATTTATTACTCAACATATGTTAATTTATTTGTGCATGGGCTTGTTTGTTTTTAGTAGTTGGTGTAGGAGCGCCTAGGGATTGTCTAAGCAATCTAATTTTTCATGTTTTTGTTGTGTGGGTGTGAGCCTTAGGGAATTTGTGATGTGTTGGATATAAGGTCATGTTTACCATAGTAGTAGTACAAGTGGGCTATTGTTCTTAGGGTCTTAAACCTTTTGTTTAGGTGTAATTAGGGGCTAGCAAGTTGTAAAGCCCTCTGATTGGCTTGAAGCATGATGATGACATCATCATGAGGTCATTAGGATCTAGGATGGATTGGAATGTTGTTTTTACCTTATTTGAGGTTCTTGGTTGAGATTGGGAAGCAATGGAAATCATTTGGCCAAAGTTGGGAAAAGTTGCTAAATAGATGTAAAAGTTGCATTGTGCAACTTTGTAACTTTGAAAAGTTGCTTGAGCAATATTGTCAAGAAAGTTTCAGTTCAATGGAGAAGATACCTAAGGGGAAATAACCATCCAACCACCCTATACAAGGCATTCCAAGACTTGTGAGCAAGGTTGGATGCTCATTGTGTGGATTGAGTGTTTTGGTAATCAACATTTTGAAGCAATTTGTATGCAATTTCTTTGTTATTGATGACAATAGGTAGTTAGAAGTTCAAGATCCATGTTGTAACTTGTGAATCCATTGGATTACAGGTTTTCTTGATTCATTTTATTGGTAAACATATATTTTTATCATTTTGTTTTCATTTTGTGAAATTATTTTGGTTTTACATTGTCATTGGTTTTGTCCAAGCAGTTGTTGAAGATGGAGTTCTAACTCACTTTCCCACTGTCCATTATGTATGAACTCTTGGAATTAGTGAGTAGACTCCATGTACATAATGTGTACAAAAGAAAGGGCCCTCAAATACAAAGAGAGCATTTTTGAAGTCTTTCCCTAGGCAAGCATGTGGTGAGTCTAGGTAGGGAAGACCATAATATGATTAACATTACTCGCAGAGGAGAAAAGCTAGAGTCCAAATTCCTTTTGTACATGGAATAAGGAATTCTTACCAACATTCCCTTGAATTGTAGAGGATCATACTAATCTTGGAACAAGCCTAAAAAAATCTCGATTGCTGGAGCAACATGTGTGAAGCCTAAAAAGCCTAATTTTCACCTAATTTGGGTTAGGGCAATGGATGGAAGGATATGACCTAAAGACCCCAAAAATATTTAAAGGGATGACTAATGAACCAAGAAACCTAAAAAATATTGTAGGGTTCCTTTGGAAGGCATAGTAAAAAACCCCTACTTTCTCAAAGTAGGAGACCTAATAGGGGAACTTGGTGAGATTAGATAAGAAAATAGACTGGGGGGGGGGGGGGGGGGGGTATCTAACATCCCTATTTTATTGTATTGAAGTCCCTTAGGAAACCTCCACATATCTGCAAGGTTTGATGAAGTATACGGATGATTTAGGCCTTTGGGGATGGTCTAAGGGCTATGGAAAGTGAGCAAGAAGTGGAATGGGCATACAAAACTTATCGATAGATAGGTTGGCTTAAGGAGACTAGGGGATCCTAGCGAACAAAGAGTCTTATAAGTGCTAGGGTAGGAGAGAAATACACCCTAGAAGTCTTTAAGAAGATCAAGAGCATAAGCTAGTGATTGGTTCATCCAATCCCCTTATCAGATTGGTATAAAAGTCTTAGAATATTAGGCTTGTGAATATATGTTCCATACTAAGGAATCAATAGGAGAAAATACAATGGTGACAAATGTAGAGTTAGCAAAGAAGGTGACTGAGAAAGAGGAAGAAAATAAATCTCTTAAAGAGAGATTAGCCCAACTAAAGGATAAGTTGAATCAAGAGGAAGAAAAGACTGATGAAGTCAAGGACAAAGTTGATGGGAAGAAGCCAGAGGTTGTTGTAGAGGATGAGTTCCCTACACCAAAACTTGTTCTCACAAAAGAGCCTTTCTTGAAGAATTGAAGGCTATGAGTGGGAAGGTACTTGAAGGCATTACATTGTTTACTGGGAAGATGGAACTAAATCTAGTCATGGACTAGATAGAGGGAATGTAGAACCATTTTGAATGTCAGTTAAGGCACAAAAGGTTAGGATGGAAAAATCAAGATTGAGAGGCTCTGCTTTGACATGGTGGAAGTTCATTTAGACAAAGAGGGAAAAAAGAGGTAAGAAACCAATCTCTTCATGGAAAGGGATGGTTCTTAAGTTGAGAGAAGCATATATGCTAGAGGATAATGAAATTCACTTACACCAAAAGAGGTAGAATCTGAGGCAAAGGGATCTTGATGTAAGTTCCAACACTAAGAAATTTCAAAATCTTTGCATGAGGTCAAATGTGGCAAAGGATGAAAACCTTGAGGTAGCTAGATACCCTAGTGGCCTAAAATGGAACATTCAAGAAGAGATGACTCTTCTTAGTCCTAAAACTCTACATCAATGCTATCAATTGGCTATGAAGATTGACAAAAAAGGAAAAATGAAAGCATGATCAGTTCTCCAAAGGTAGAGGTAGAGGCAAAGATCAGAGAGGTCATAGAGGTGGTTACCAAAGTAGGGGGATTGAACAAAAAAACCAAGGGGAGTCTAAAGCTACAGAGCATAGGAATGAAACCACTCCAAGAGGAGGTCATGGAAGAGGTAGAGGATCTCAAGGAGATTCTAACAGAGGGAGAAGTTAACAGGAAATGTTATAGCTTTGGACAGATGGGACATCTTGCATATAGGTTCCCTAAGAGGGCATCATTTTCTAACAATGAGAAAGGGATTGGATATGCTCAAGAAGACACATCAAGTGTCAAGTCACCTCAGATCAATCACATTGAGTTAGAAATGGGGGAGAACCTAATGTTTAGGAGGGTTTTTGTTAACAACCTATGAAGGAGGAACCAAGTCAAAGGAAAGCCTTATTCATAATAAGGTACAAAATACTTGGCAAAGTTTGCAAGGTTATTGTGGATTCAAGGTCCATAGATAACATAATCTCTAGAGAAGTAGTAAAGAAGCTCAAACTTGAGAAGATGCCCCATACCAACTCATATAGGGTGACATGGTTGAACAAAGGGAATAGTGTCCTTATGAATGAGCAAACATGAGTGGAGTTCTCTATTCATGGATACAAGGATAAGTTGGTTTGTGATGTCTTTCCCATGGATGCATGCCATCTCCTATTAAGAAGGCCATGGTAGTATGACATAAGTGTCATCTATGATGGGAAGTAGAATACCATTTCTTTTAAGAGGATGGTAGGAAATTCAAAATATAATCATTGATGGTGGATGAAGAACCCCAATCAAAAACCCCTAGTATTTTTTTGAGTAGTGGAAAGGAGTTTTCCAACATGCTACAACAAGGTGGTGAAGGATATGCTATCATAGTACAACCTAAGGAAGGAGAGAAGACCATGCCAACACCTATACTAGAGGAGATGCAAAATTTTCTTGGTAAGTTCAAAGATATTATTAGTGATGGTACACTAGCAACACTACCTCCTAAGAGGTTCATTAGTCATCAGATTGACTTTATCCTAGGAGCCTCATTACCTAACAAACCAGCCTATAAGCTCTCTCCAGAGTAGAACCAAGAAGTGGCTAGACAAGTGTAGGAGTTGCTAGACCATGGATTGATAAAGAAGAGCATTAGTTCTTGTGTAATACCAATGGCATTGGCATCCAAGAAAGGTGGTAAGTGGAGGCTTTATATTGATTCTAGGGCTATTAGTAGGATCACAATCAGATATAGGTATCCTATACATAGGATTGAGGATTTGATGGATTGTATAGGAGGATCTAGGTAGTTCACTAAGTTTGACTTAAAGAGTGGATACCATAAAATTAGAATCCAAGAGGGGGATGAATGGAAAACAACATTCAAGACCACTAAAGGGCTATATGAATGGAAATTCATGCCATTTGGGCTTACAAATGCTCCTATCACATTATGAGTCTCATGAATGAAGTGCTTAAGGACTACACTAGAATATTTGTGGGGGTCTACTTGGATGATATATTCATCTTTAGCAAGATAAAGGAGGAGCATCTCGAACACTTGGAGACTATACTCAAGAAGCTGCAGGAGGAGAAGTTGTCAATCAACTTAGAAAAGTGTGAATTCCTCAAGCAAGAACTTGTATACCTAGGATTTGTAGTATCAAAAGGTTCATTGAAGATGGACCTAATCAAGGAGGAGGCTATCTTGAACTACCCAACACGAACCACAGGGATAGAGGTAAGGAGTTTTCATGGGTTAGCCCAATTTTATAGGAAGTTCATAAGAATTTTTAGTGGTATTTGTGCACCAGTGTTAGACACCATCAAAGGTGGATTGAAGACCAAGTTAAAATGGACTCTTGAGGAGGAAAAGCCTTTGAAAGATTGAAATAAGAAGTGGCTACCCAACCTGTCTTATTGTTGCCTAGTTTTGACAAATAGTTTGCATTGGAGTATGATGAAAGTGGAGTTGTAGTAGGAGTACTAAGTCAAGAAGGCATACCCATATCTTTCTTCGGTGAGAAGCTCAATGAGGCCAAGAAGAAGTACATTACTTATAATTTGGATTTATATGCTCTAGTTCAATCATTAAGGAAGTGGAGACATTGCCTCCTACCTAAGGAATTTTTAGTGTTTACTGATAACTAGGCACTTAGCTACATTAACACTTAGGAGACATTGATCAATAGCTGCAAGAGGAGAAGTTGTCAATCAACTTGGTAAAGTGTGAATTCCTCAAGCTAGAACTTGCATACCTAGGATTTGTAGTATCAAAGGGTTTGTTAAAAATGGACCAAGCAAGGAGGAGGCTACTTGAACTAGCCAACACTAGCCATAGGGACAGAGATAAGGAGTTTTCACAGGTTAGCCCAATTTTATAGGAAGTTCATAAGAAATTTTAGTGGTATTTGTGCACTAGTGTTAGACACCATCAAAGGTGGATTGGAGACCAAGTTCAAATGGACTCTTGAGGAAGGAAAATCCTTTGAAAGATTGAAATAAGAAGTGGCTACCCAACCTATCCTATTGTTGCCTATTTTTGACAAATAGTTCACATTGGAGTGTTATGAAGGTGGAGTTGTTGTAGGAGGAGTACTAAGTCAAGAAGGCATACCCATAGCTTTATTCAGTGAGAAGCTCAATGAGGCCAAGAAGAAGTACATTACTTATAACTTGGAGTTATATGCTCTAGTGCAATCATTAAGGAAGTGGAGACATTACCTCCTACCTAAGGAATTTTTGGTGTTTACTGATAAACAGGCACTTAGCTACACTAACACTTAGGAGACATTGATCAATAGACACTTAAAGTGGATGGAATACCTACAAGCTTTCACATTCATTATTAAGCACAAGAAGCGACAACTAAATAAGATGGTAGATGCACTAAGCTGGAGAATGTTGATAGTACAAGAGGTTCAATTGGAAAGCATTGACATAGAAAGTTTAGAGGACCTCTACAAGGATGATGAAGACTTCTTTGAAGCATATAAGGTATGTTCTAATTTTCAAAATCATTTTCATGGTCAGTTCTTTGAATATACTTTGTAAAGTGTATTGTTGCTTAAGGGGAATCATTTATGTGTTCCTCAAGGTTCAATGAGAGAGAACCTCATTCAAGAGAAGCACAATGGTAGTCTTAGTGGCCATTTTTGTATTAATATAACACTGGATTTGGTTCAGAGGTTCTACTATGGGCCCAAGTTGCCAAGAGATGTCAGAAGGTATGTAGAGCAATGTGTAGTGTGTGTGAAAGTGAAAGAGGGAGCTAGTAATGTAGGTTTGTACCAAACCCTACCTATTCCTAATAGGTCATGGGAGTGCATTAGCATGGACTTTGTGTTAGGTCTTCCTAAGACTAAAATAGGGTTGGGCAATATCTATGTGATGGTAGATAGGTTTAGCAAGATGAGTCATTTTATCCCTTGTAAAACCACTCATGATGCTAGCTACATTGCTCATTTATTTTTCAAAGAGATTGTAAGAATCCATGGATTACCCCTAAGCGTAGTCTCTGACATAGATGTGAAGTTCATAAGTCACTATTGGAAGACTTTATGGAGTAGGCTAGGAAGTAATCTATCATTTGGTTTAGCTTATAATCCATAGACTAATGGTTGAATTGAGGTGGTTAATATAGTGTTAGGTAACCTTCTCATATGCATAACCAAGGAGTATGGACAAACATGGGATTTGATCAACCATCAAGCTAAATATGCCTACAAAGATAATGTGAATAAGACAACATTGAGAAGTCCTTTTGAGATTGTGTATGGTATGCACCCAAGAGGTGTGTGTGAACTTAGAGATGTAGGAGCTATGGAGTATAGAAGTGGACAATGCAAAATACTTGTTTCAAACCATGAAAGCCATATGGAAACAAGTGAAGAAGACCATAATAGTGGCAACTCAAAAGTTGAATGCTAAGGTTGACATGTCAAGAAAGGACATACAGTTTGTAGTAGGATATTATGTTATGGTTCATCTCAATAAGTCCAAATTACAGAAAGGAGTTCCAACAAAGTTGCAAATGAAGAGAGTAGGTCCATGCAAGGTGTTATCAAAATATGGATAGAACGCCTAAAAGGTAGAGCTTCCTACAAAATTGAACATTTAACCAATGTTCAATGTAAAAAAATTGGTCAAATGCAAAGGACCATTGTCTGAGGTAAGTTAGAATAGCAGGGAGATACTGGAAGATGTCAGTATTGTAGCCTTACCTCCTAAGGTGAAGCAACAAGCTCAAAGGATCTTGGAATCTAGGGTAAAGAAGTCTACTAGGCACAAGACCTATGTGGAGCACCTTATCCATTGGAAAGGATAACTATAAGCTTAAGCTCCATTGGTAGAGGAAGATAATTTTAAAAATCTTGGCATTGATATGTCTATGATTTCTCCTCATGTTCCTTGAAAGTTGTGCAAAGGGGGAGAATGGTGCAAGATTTCCTATGGATTGCCTAAGAAATCTAATCTATCATTTTTTGTGTTGGTGTGATCCTTAAGGATTTTTTTATGTGTTGGATATAAGTTCATGTTGACCATAGTAGTAGTACAAGTGGGCTAATTTTCTTAGGGTCTTAAACCTTTTGGCTAGGTGTAATTAGAGGCTAGCAAGTTGTAAAGCTCTCTAATTGACCCAAAGCATAATGATGACATCATCATGAGGTTAGTAGGATATGGGATGGATTGGGATGTTGTTTTTTACCTTATTTGAGGTTCTTGGTTGAGTTTGGGAAGCAATGGAGGTCATTTGATTGAAGTTGCGAAAAGTTGCTAAAAATATTTAAAAGTTGCATTGTGCAACTTTGCAACTTTGAAAAGTTGCTAGAGAAATATTGTCAAGAAAATTGCAGTTCGATGGAGAAGATCCCTAAGGGTAAAATAACCACCCAAATACACTATATAAGGCATGCCAAGACCTATGAACAAGGTTGTATGTTTATTGTATGGATTGAGTGTTTTGACAATCATCATTTTGAAGCAATTTGTATGCAATTTCTTTTTTATAGATGACAATAGGTAGTTATAAGTTCAATATCCATGCTGTAAATTGTGTACCTTTGGATTATAGGTTTTATTGATTTAATGTATTGGTAGATAGATATTTTGATCAATTTTTTTGACTTTTGTGAAATTGTTTTGGTTTTACACTATCACTAGTTTTGTCCAAGTAGTTGTTCAAGATGGAGTTCTAACTCACTTTTCCACCATGCATTTTGTATAGCCTCTTGGGAATAGTGAGTGTACTCCATGTACATAATTTTTATAGAAGAAAGGGCCCTCAAATGAAAAGGAAGCATTCTTAAAGTCTTTCCCTAGGCAAGCCTATGGTGAGTCTGGCTAGAGAGGACCATAAATTGATCAACCTTACTTGCAAAGGAGAAAAGCTAGAGTCCAAATTCCTTTTGGAAATGGAAGTCTTACCAAAATTCCATGAAGTGGAGAAGATCATACCAATCCTAGAACAATCCTAAAATAATCTTGATTGTTGGAGCAACCTATGAAGCCTAAAAAGCCTTATTTTTACCTAATTTGAGTTAGGGCAATGGATGGAAGGATATGACCTCAAGACCAAAAAAATATTTAAGGGAATGACTAATGAACCAAGAAACCTAAAAAATATTGTAGGGTTCCTTTGGAATGCATATGAGAGAAACCTATTTTCTCAAACTAGGAGACCTAATAGGGCCAATAGACCTAATAGGGGAATTTGGTGAGATCAAAAAAGAAACTAGACTATGAGGGATATATAACACCCCTAGTTTATTTCATTGAAGTCCCTTAGGACCCCTCCATACCTCTGCAAGGTTGGCTAAAGTATATGGAGGATTTAGGCCTTTGGAGGTGGTTTAAGGGCTATGGCAAGTGAGCAAGAATGTAGTAAGAAGTGGAATGAGCATGCAAAACTTATTGGTAGGTTGGTTTTCTTAAGGATCCTAGTGAAAAAAGGGTCCTATAGGTGCTAGGGTAGGAGAGAAAGACACCCTAGAAGTCTTTAAGAAGACTAGAAGCATGAGCCAGTGATTGGTTCATCCAATCTCACTATGGGTGGCATTATAGACATCAATTGGCTAACTCATATCCTATCAAATTTTATTGTAATTATATACTTCACCTTGGGACTATAGATATATGTTCACCATGATTCCTTAAAAGACATATCCAAATATTGAGAGATTTCTTTGAAGTTTGTGAGAACTTCTTAAATCTTGTGAGAGATAAGCAACACATTACAAGGTACATTTAGCTCATAAGATATTACATTAAGCACTACACTTCAATTTATTGATCCATCATTATTGTATTCATTGTAAAAGGTTCTCCCTCAATGTTTGGCCAATTAGACATTTTATAATGCACTAAATTTTGCACCACAACAAAGATGACCAAGATCACTCCTAAGGCCAAGAGTTCCCATATAAATATCATTTGTTCTATTTAAAAGTAGTCAAGTTGAAGATTGATTTGAGAGTCAAGTAAGAAAAATATATTGTGATCTATTTCAAATTTTATAATTCATTATTAAAGAATTGATGCCTAATATGTTGTATTGATTTTGATTGTCAATTATTTATTCACTAAATCAAGTTGATTTTCATGTTAATATACTTTTGTATTGTTATACATAGATGTTGTGCATGCATGCATGTGTGTGTGTGTGTGTGTGCGCGCGCGCGCGCGCGCGCGCGTGTGTGTGTGTGTGTGTGTGTGTGTGTGTGTGTGTGTGTGTGTGTGTGTGAGAGAGAGAGAGAGAGAGAGAGAGAGAGAGAGAGAGA
This sequence comes from Cupressus sempervirens, assembly GCA_028749045.1. Taxonomy (NCBI): domain Eukaryota; kingdom Viridiplantae; phylum Streptophyta; class Pinopsida; order Cupressales; family Cupressaceae; genus Cupressus; species Cupressus sempervirens. The sequence goes on from CM053784.1 coordinate 17,034,991, forward strand.
GAGAGAGTTGTGTATGTTACAGTAAAGATTGCATTAATTAAATTAACTTTTCTCCCGTCTTAAGATTTCACTTTCATGCACCTACATTAATCATTTAATAATTAAATTAATTATTAAATTTATTTTTAACTATTAGGGTTTCCTATTAGGTTTTTTTATCTCCTTCTATAAGGATCAATCTATTGTACTTTTTCATTATTTCATTTGGTCAATAATACAATATTAGATATTGTTAGAGAAAAGCCCTTGTATTTGTCTTCTCTCTACTTCTCTATGACAATCAAATTGCATTGGTAACACTTTTTCCATGATAGCTAAATAAGTCATCAATTTTAATAGCATAATGTGCTAACATCAACATGATGCCAGTACTACATCACCCTCATGCATGCCTTTTGGGCCTTTTTTCTAACTAGCCTTGGGTTTCTTGGGCTTATCTTGGGCATACAAAATTTATTTTTCACAAACAAGATATCATTGGAAATTTGGTTGCAAGCCCATCACATTGGTATAGGTTGTTTGGCATTTTGATGCAAATTGGTTGCCTATTTTTAATAATCAAAGTTTGGGGTTCTATTTTACACTCTAGGAGGCATATCTTGAGCATCCAACCTTTGTTTTTTGAAAACACTATATCACTAAAAATATTGTTCTTTTCTTTTTCTATTGATGTTGTCTTTACTTTAGATTTTGCTTCATGTTTATCCTATTCAAGTTTTGGCATTTTTTCACTTTGGTGGATAACTTGGTTGTTTCAAGTCCGAGGATCATTTTAATCACATGGCCTGCCTCATCTTGGGTTGTACTATCTATTGTATTGTCTTTATGTCTCTTTTAATTTGTTTTGACCCATTTTGTAAGCATGTTTATGAAAATACACTAAGATAAAGTGTCACTTCTTTGTTTTCTTGGGATTTATAATATATTGTGCCTTTTTGCAAATGCATTATTGATAAAGTGCCATGGGTGGGGGGGATGAGTTGATGTTTTCCTTTGAGTATCATCTACTTTTGTCAAGTGAGTTTTCCTTCCACGAAATTATTCTCATGTTTTATGTCTAGAGCATGACCACCTCTCAATACTATTATGTATGATATGAACATCTTGTTGGTCTTGGTTCCTTAATCCATAGTTCTAGGTGGACCACTTTCTTAGTTTCCTATCGCCTCTCCCTTGTCTACATTAAGGGGCTAGGAATTTAACTTGTTGGTTCTTATGCTTCCTTAGTTTGATGGAGTGAGATATGTATACAATATTTGTTTCTATGTACTAGGAGGATGCATTGGTTGGATACCTATGCATTTCAGTGAGATGGATCATTTACCATATGGACACTCTTCTTTTTGTTCCTATTTTGAAGGAGACCTTCCATCTTTGATTGATCAAATCTTTAGGCTTTGGTTTTTTATGCCATTTGTATCATTGGTATCATGAGTTGTTTATCATTGTTTGCCTCTTGATTTAAGTAGTGTCAATTTGATGGCACTCATGCAGATTACAGTCTTCTCTACCTAGCCATGTTCTATTTTAGTGGAGGTTCTTTGGATTAAGAGTTATGTTTGATAGAGTTTGCAACTTCATCATGCTTTAGTGGTGTTCTTCATGATTACTCCTTTTTGTTCCTATCTTCTATGACATTCACTAGTTTGGAGGTCTCTGTAATCCTTCACTATTTTTTTCTTCATTTATTTTTTGGATTAGAGTTTTTTTCCGTGTGGTTTTCTCTATTTATATAGTTCATATAGATTTTATTGTGATTGGGCACATCATCAATCCTTGTTGTGAGGACCCAAATTTTTTTTTGGTAGTTTCATTTGTCTTTTTATGCATTGTTTGTAGTTGCATTGTCGCTCATATTAAGGGGTGTGTTAGAGTAAAAGGATTAACTTTAATTGTTTTTATTAAAATTTTATTTTATGCTTTCTTAAGATTTTACCTTTATGCATAGTTGAAATTTAATAAATGTTTTCACTTATTAAATGACTTTATCTCTTTAGGGAATCCATGATAGGATTACATGGTCCCCTTATCTCTTTAGGAGTGGATGGCGAGGATTCTCTTATAACCTTATCCTCCTTAGAGATTATATGATCTCCTTTATATGGAGATCATCTCTCTTGTATTTTACATCTTGAGAACTAATTTCTCATTCATGAGAACACCTCTCATTTTCAGTCACATGAATATATTATTTATGTTTTGAGAGAAATATTTTCATCTTTGCTTCACTTCCTTGTAACAGGTATTTTCTTGTAGGTTATTTCTAGAATATGTGAAGTTGTCTTTTTATCAACTTCTACATTAAATTCCCATCTCGGTACCTAAAAAATCAGTCAAATCTAGATGATCATTCTCACATTTCGAGGGGCATACCTTGCTCATTTTGCTCCATTTTTTTATCTGATAGAAGTGTCAAAAATCTCCTCTCAAGCATTACCTAGATTCTTTTCTATTTTCATAAGTATTTTTTTAAGGTGCACATGATTTCACATTGAAGTATTTTTGAGCTCTTTCCTAAATTTGCTTTCCAAGGTGTACTAGGGTTTCAATAAATGTATTAGGTGGGATGTTTTTTCTCTCTTTCTGTTATTTATATCATAAAACCAACCTTCAAAAACACACAAAAAAACCCCTTCTACATCTTTTTGCCTAGTTTTGAAAGACCACATTAATGATAATAATAATTCAGAGTAGCTGAGGCACCACTTGCAAAATGGAAAATTCCTCTTTAGTTGAGCCTCTTACTCCACATAACTACCATCTCTGGAAAAGTTGTATGACTTGTCTTCTTAGATCATGAGGGTTATGGTCATGTTTGGATGGGGCTCAACCTTAGTTGACACACCCTTTTGAGGTTATGCAACAAAGGAACAACATAGATCATGCTATGGGATTCTTATCACTACATGTCATAGACAATCTTCTCTTTCATCTTGGTGGTTGTAATACTCTTCGCAAGATTTGGACCAAGTTTGAGAGATTGTTTGGCATTGTTAACGGGTTTAGAGCACTTTAGATTGAGGCAAAGTTGACATCATTGGTACTAGATTCATTTCCCACTATTGAAGACTTTCTAGTGAAGTTCAAACAACAAAGATCTTTGCTTCAGGGTTGTGGGAAGAACAAGACTGATAATGAGTGCATTTACCTGATTTTGTCTAAACTTCGAGGGGACTTTCAGTTTTTCTCCTTTACCTTTCACTTCACTATGGATGGCTTGGGCCCTAGATTCCAAATGCCCACTTTGGAGGTGTTACATGATTGTTTGACTAGAGAGTAGACCAAGCTTACATAGTTGGATTCTCTCACAAGATTAAAGAACCTGACATTGGTTTCTTAAAAATATAAGTGGAATTTGAAGTAGAAATATAAGACCAATTAGATTCAACAAGCAGTGAGCATTCCTCTAAGCCACCTTAGAAATTAGATAACAATAAACCCCCTTCCAAAGGAAAATCTTCCAAGTTTGGTGAATCTTCCTCCAAGAATAAGAATTACACAAGTTGTTTTGTCCTAATTCTAGAGAGTTCTTATTTTGATGAGATGTCTAGTTTGATGAGTGTTATCCTCAGATGGAACCTCCATCATTGCCTTCTCCTTCATTTCCTTGTACTTCCTCTTCTCCTTAGGATTTTATATCCTCTAAGTTAGATGATGATCCACCTTTCCCACCCCCACAAAATGTTCAATGTGTGCCCAGGTGGGCTCTTGATAATGTTGGTGTAGTTGGCCCTTTGGCAAGTGATCATTCAGATTCTTGTCGTACTCATGCTTAAACATCTATTACTAGTCTTTTGAGTCATGTCATTTCAGATGATCCTTAGACATTTTCACAGGCAATAAAACACCCTAAGTGGGATAGGGATATGAATTAGGAGTACTCCTCTTTGACAAAGAATCACACTTGGGATCTTTGTCATCTTCTGAAAGGAAGAAAGATGGTTCAGTACAATTGGGTGTATCATACCAAGTATGTTGTCAATGGTTCTATTGATAGGTATATGACACGTTTTGTTATGAGGGGCTTCTCATATGTAGAGGGTATTGATTACTCTGAGACCTTTTCTCATGTTTCCAAGCTGAATTATATTCACCTTGTCCTCTCACTTGCAGCTTCTCAGGGATGGTCATTTTATCATATGGATGTGAAGAGTGTCTTCTTATATGGAGATCTACATGAGGAAATGTATATGGAGCATCCTCAAGGTTTTTGTAGGACTCTTCTATGGTGTTCATACTTAGGAGGTCATTATATGGTCTCAAACAAGCCCCTCAGGTTTGGTATGAAAAGATGGACTCTTTTTTTCTTGCATCATGATTCATGCATTGTCATTCTAATCCTTCAGTTTACACTCAATGAAATGAGGCTGATATTTTGATACTTGTGTTGTATGTTGATGATATAATTATTATAGGTAGTTCTTCCTCCATTATTCAGAGTGCTAGAGTAGTTTGAGATGACTGGTCTTGGACTTCTACACTATTTTTTGGGCCTATAGGTTATTCAATCTTCAGATGGGATTTCCATACTCTGACAAAAGTATGCTCTTGATATGCTTCAAAGGTTCAATATGCTTTATTGTAATCCTACTCCCACACCTTTTTAGTCAGGTGTTGTTTTATCTACCACTTGCTCTACTCCTATAGTGGATTCCACATTATAAAGCTAGCTTGTAGACAATTTATTGTACCTAAATCACACATGTCATGATATTTCCTTTGCAGTTGGACTTGTCTCTAGATTTTCACATGATTCTCATGAGATTCATTGGAAAGCTTCCAAACATATCTTGAGGTACATTCAGGACACTACTTATGGCAGTCACTACAAATCAGAAGATCGTCACATTGTTGGTTTCATAGACTTAGATTAGGCTAGTGATGCTGATGATCAAAAACCTACTTCTAGATTATTTTTATTTTGTCTTGGTTTTCGTCCTTTCATATGGTCTTGTAAGAAGTAGACATCTCTTGCATTATCATCTATAAGGGCCAAGTATTGAGCAATTGTGCTAGCTAGTTAGGAGGTTTTATGGCTTTGGTAGTTGATGATAGAGTTTTCTTTTCTTTCTAATAGTCCCTCTATTCTTTGGTGTGACAATCAGAGTGTCATCCACATTTATCGCAACCTATTTGAGTATCAATAGACCAAGCACATTAAGATCCATATGCATTTCATTAGTAGTTAATTCAGGATGGTTCTCCCAGCTTGGAGTACATTCCCACTCTAGAGTAGGTTGCTAACATCTTCACTAAGCCTTTTTCATCCCCATGGTATCTTCGACTGTGTTATATGCTTGGGGTGAAGGAAGTTGTCCTTGGAGGGTCTCTATGAGGCTTTCCTTCCTTTATTTTCAGCTTTCAACATCTTTCTATATTTTTTTGGAGTAGGTTTTTTCCCATGTGGTTTTCCCCATTTCTCTATTTCATAGAGATTTGGTTGTTATTGGGTAACTCATCAGGCCATTTTTTCAAGACCCAAATTTGCATTCAGCATTGTAGTTCCTTTTCTCTCTTCTTGCATTGTTTGTAGCTATATTGTTGCTCATCTTAAGGGTGGGTGTTAGAGTAAATTATCAAGTTAAATGCATTAATTAAATTAACTTTACTCCCTTCTTAAGATTTCACTTTCGTGCACTTGCATTAGTCATTTAATAATTAAATTAATCATTAAATATCTTTTTACCTGCTAGGATTTCCTATTAGGTTTTTTTGATCTCCTTATATAAGGATTAGTCTATTGTATTTTTTTATTATTCCTTTTGGCTGATAATACAATATTGGATACTATTAGAGAAAAACCCTTCTATCTATCTTCTCTCTACTTCACTATGACAATTTTTTGCATGCATGTATTCTATGTGTTCTGCAAATATTTTTTGATCAAATTCTACAGTGTCAACCCTTTAAATAATTATTTTAATGGTTTTCTGTTGGTAGATAGCAAGAAAACATACAAATGTTATTCTTTTTATTACAACAAGCTCAAATATTCTTATTGGATGCTTCTTATGTTTTAGGAATTCAAATGATATTTAGATGTGAATTGATATTCACACACATGTGTTTAATTATCGACACAATGAAGCAGTACATAAATGTGTATTAATTTGGTTCCTAATAATTATGAAAAAGATCTAGACATAATAAAATTTGAATACAAATTTTGAAATTTTGGGAACCAATTCTACACGATGTAGGATCCATCTTGCACATTGCAAGGTTGACTCGAGATAAGGAAGCGCAAATATCAAGATGGAGAATAAAAGATGCATCTATGCTCCTGATAAATCAGCCTATCATATAAAAGAAGTACAGAAAAAGCATGATACATACATCTTTTTAGATGGTACGGTCATCTGATTGAAGTCCATCCCATGGACCCACCTATGGTCCTTCTGTGTCCTTCCCTAGGTTTTGTGTGGGCATGTCTGATAGATTTTTCATTGAATTGACAGCTGATTTGTGTATTTTTATTAATTATGCAGTTGTATAGATCCCTAGTAATGGAGTTATGATAGAATTGTCATCGTGGAGTATTTTTGTATGAATTTATACTAGAAAATTAACCTCATTCGATGCAGTTTTGAGGGTCTATTAATTTTACATCCAGTTAAATAATTGTTTACGTGCCTCTAATTGGCCATTATTGTTCCTTCACCATAGAGTTAAATATTTGAAGTGATTTAACCGTAAACAGTTGACAAAACCTTTAAACATTTATCGAATCTCATTCGTATGTTCACATCATAAGACAGAATTGATAAAATAGTTATTTCTTTCTTCGACGTATCCTTTCTTTCACATGATTGCCACCTTTTATGGTTGAATGTTCCTTCAACATAGAGATAGAATCATTATTCCTCCTTAGACATATCATAGGCTTTGATCGATAGAATTACTATTTTTTCCTTTGATGTATCCTATCAAATGCCTAATTATGGGTCATATTATTTATTGTTAAAGGAGCCCACAAACGAGGAAAGTGCAAGTTTGGCACCATCGTGACCATAGAAATTGAATGTTAAATAAAGTTCTGGAATCACAACAATACAGTTCCGCACTTGGAAAATTAATAATTAATGGTAATATCACCTATGAATGACTATTATCACCCTTGCAGCTCCAACAATTTAATTTTAAAACATCCTGGGAATGATACACAATAATAGTGTATGACATAGTCTAGGGCTTCCATAATATTAATTTAAATGATCCTACATTTCAGCGAATAATAGGATTTTGCATATTTGTGGCATTCCATATGTATAATTTTAAGGATCTAGCATAGCAACAATGAGAAAAGTTTCTCACATTCGCGAGCTTCCATTATGGAAAATTTAAATGATCTTGCATTCTTGCTAACAATACATTTTTTCACCTTCACAGCCTCCAACATTCCTTCATTCCACCAAAAAAAAATAGTTTCTCATATTTGCAGCCATCCATATTTGGATATTAAATAATCTTGCATAGTAGCACACAATGTTGTTTTGTGTTTTCATGGCCTTCCATAGTTTCATGTTAAATGAACTTGTGATCAAAATATTTTTGCACACCATCTTGCCCTTCCATAGAATTGTTGATCCACGAATGGAACCCTATCTTGATATGAAACCTTGCCTTGCGACAAAACCTTAGTCACCAGACTTGTTTTAAAATTCAACTAGTCACTAGACTTGCCAATTGAAACTAAAGATGAATATTTAAATTGAACTTTGTTTTTGTCTCTGTAAATTGAACAACAAAACAAATATGTAGTTGTAATATTACTCTCACTGCATTAAAAAATTAAATTGTTATAGGTAATTCAAATAGTTTCATTATAATTGTTCGTTGATAAAAGTTTTATTCTTTCGTTTGACATATTCTTTCAATTGGCTAATGGTTGGTCCCATACTTAAATGGTAGAGAAATGATCGTGTAACCATGGCCTTTGAGAAATGAACATAATGTTTTGTATTTAATATTTATTTTACTTGTGAATGGGCGATGAAAACTATACCACATCATCATGGTGTGTGAGCAAGTTCATGTCATTTAACTTGCATCCCAACGTACAGTAGTGTTTCACATCATTGTGGTTTTGAACTTTTGCATTTAAGTGATCATGTGAATGAGAGAATTGAAACATTTTAATATATATAATCTTGCATACCATCATTATCTATCATTGAGACTTAGGTAGGGAGTGATCGTGTAGAGTTGAATGTGTCCCATCTATCATAGCTATTCATATAGATCCAAACCAATGGAAGATTAGTAGTGGTGGAAAATATTTATGCCTTTTATAATTTTGAAAATGATTTGGTCATGTACTGCATAAAACTTCAGGGAATATCTCAGTATGAAAAGATAGAAATAGTCTAATTCCATTCTTCCTTGATAGTTGATGCACTTGGTTCAAAAAAAATCAAGAGGCTTAAAGTGCTTAATGTCACTATTTTAAGGTAGTTACAATGGCTTCTTTTGTTTCCCTTAGCTATGTGAACTGTGAAAACAATATCTCACAATAGATTTAAAATTTTTTCAAGGTGCTCGATGATTTCCTTCATCAAATTTTGTCAATGGTGGAAGCATTTGACCCACTAAACAGATACTAGTGTGATGACACTAATTATGTCACTCTACTAACTCCTCTTATGGATATTGTCTAGTCTAGGGAGGAGATTGTTGAACTGATTACCAATTTTGTAAATCCACTCAATAGAGATGTTGTGGGTAATGATATTCTTGGCCTTGACCAAGGACATTTGAATAGTAGGCTCAAAAATTATTTCAATCCTTACATGTATTATCCTTTGATAGATGGAGATATTAGTGAGACATTTGAGGAAGAGGGTGATACATCATCTACTGAAGATGATGTTGTACAGGTCTTGGATGAGGATGTCATTACCCAATATAAGAGATGATTTATGAGGTTTGTGCTGACAATGTACATAGAGGGTGTGTTGCAGGGAAATCTGTCAAGGTGTAGAACTCTACAATCATTTATATATTGGTGGCTATATGATATGTCCACCAAAAAAGTGGTGGCCTAGGGAGAATTAATATCATGCCTATATCAATATTTACATCATAATTGATAGTTCTATTTTATAGTTTGTAGGTGGTAGTTATTCTAGGGAATCGTCAGACCTTTCAGTTATGTTGGAACATTTATCCCAGTTCCTATAGTTGTTATTGGATGTTGGGATGATGTGTTTTGTGTTTGCATGTGTTCCTATAAGCACATAACATATGCCTTTTTTCATTTGGAAAAATGTGATATTTGAGTTTTGTTTTCATTGCAATCTTTTTTTCAATTCTGCTGGAAATGCTCAACTTCATTACATTTACGTCATTTGTTGAATGTTATCTAGCTATTAGAGTATTATTAAAAACACATTATAGTTTCATCCATATTTACATAATATTTTCGAGCATTTGGGTAATATCAAAAATGTATAATAGTTTCATCTACATTTAAATTATTTAATCAAGTTGTTAGGTAAATATTGAAAATGCATGACAATTTCATCCACACACACACACAAATATATATATTTCAGCCTCTATTTTCAACATTAATATAGATTTTAGACGATACAAATTTTTAATTTCATAAGTTTGATAAATGAAAAGATTTATTGAAATATAATTTGGAAAATCATTAATTATTTTAAATTCCATGAAAGTAACTAGGTTTTACTATGATTTGTACATGTAATTATAGATCTTAGACAATTAAATATATAAATCAAAGATATGATTCTTTGGCATAACAAAACAAATGCTCTGTAATGTCGATATTTGGTAAGGTGCTCAAAAATGTTACGTTGTTTCAAAAAGTACACTACATTTTTATGCTAAAGCTTTTCACTATTCTATTGTATGTTAATGTGTCTATACATTAATTCTTAATAATGATTACAAATAAAATAGTTTAAAATCCATGACACATATCCTATTTTCAGTATTTATTTTCAATGTATATACATAATAGTACTAAGTGTTGTTGTGTGTTATCATCTTCTTGTGTGTCATCATGTTGTTGTGTTTTATTGTGATTTTTTGTTAAAATGAGTATGAATAAGAATGGTTTAAGTGAACCTTGGAAAAAACCAAGTAGTAACAACAATATGAAAAACATATCATATATTGTTATGTCTCACACATAACATTCTATTTATAAGTCAACTTTAAAGTCACCTTATGTCTTCTTGAAGATAAAAGGAGAGAACCATTCATCTTTGACCCTCACCGATCAATTAGAATTGGACAAAATAATGTATAATATATTTAAATTGATAGAAGAATCACTCTAGTTTTGTAATCTAAAGATATGTACAAATCAATATTTGTGTAGTATAAAGCGATTTGAAACAATAAAAATATTTGTTTCTACTACATATTACACATCAATTAGAATTGAACAAACAAATGTATAATATATTTAAATTGATAGAAGAATCGCCCCACTTTTCTTATCTAAACAGATGTACACATTAGTATTTATCTAAGTGTAAAGCATTTTGAAAATATAAGTAGATATAGTAAGCATCAAGCATTCAAAATACTTGTTTCTACTACACATTGTGGTACAATACCAGATAATGTGGGATGAAGTTTAAACATGTCTTAATTGCAATCATTTTTTCAAAACTAATCATAAATTAGAAAACATACATGGCTTATTGAATGTTAGAAATTTAAGTAAAACCCTCCATAAAGTATGGTGCAAATGACATGACATGAACAATTACAAATAAATAGTAAAATGTCATCTATGGTGAGTCAAGTTGTGGAACATGATCCTTTGAAATCTAAGAGGGGGAGTAGTACCATGTTGAGTAACAAAACCTTGTGTGTAATCAAGCACAATTACATTATTTGTAAAATATTAGCATATTTGGGCAACAAGGGTCTTTGATAGCACACAATTAGGTTGCGTAGTGAATGTCTGGTATCTAAATGTGCATGCTAAAAAAATTGTTGGCAGCCTTCTTAGCCAAAACAAAATTGAGTGTAGTAGAATCCTTCTTTGCCAAAGTATGGCCATCCTATTGACACTTTTTGAAAGAATGAACTATCACCCATCGAAAAAACATGGTAAGATAGCGATCAACTATGCTATCAATGGTCACATGAAACTACTAGCCAATGGATAGTGAATTGGGGCTAAGAAACCTCTCGATTATCATCTAGATAATCTCATCTGGAAGTCCTATGATGTATGCAATTTCAAGCCAGTTTGCACTTGATGCCTACAAAAGTCTACATAGACAAACAAAATGAGAGTCAACATCATTTGAGAAAAGGTGTTGCATGTATATTGTAAACAAGGAGGACTATTATAAAATTTAAAGAGACATCCATTTAGTTTGGATAGAAGAGTATGGCATTACATGTGTCAAGTTTTTCTTGTCAGAGTGTACATTGTGATATGGATGGACCTTGACTAAAATTTTTAATCTTTGTTACACATGCCAAAAAACCAAATGTTAATGTTAGTAAAACACATTAATTACAAATTTAAATATTTTACATGTTTCATTACAAGTCAACTATGCACTTTGCCCAACTATTATATAACATGAATTTTCACAAAGTAAACATAATATGTGGCCATAATTTTAATAAGATGTATTAAGTAAAATGGAAAGTCCAAAACATACTACTTTAGTTGCAATGGGTAAAACTTAATGAACATAATGGAGAATGTGCTCACTAGTTCATAACACCCTGACAAATGCCTTTTCCACTTGCACCGTCAAATGAAAATCAACATTGAGGATTTGTACACATAGATGTCTAGCCTACTTGCCAATTATATACATTAATTCATCACAAAGTTTACAGAAAAAATGTAATGAAAAAATATGAGATGTTATGAAGGTTGAAGGGATTGGGATCTGGTATGTGTTTCCCATAAATGAAAGCTCAAATGAAGTGCTCACCAATATTAAATGAAGTATATGGAGTGTGGCTGCTGACTTGAGCTACATGAAAGGAATCCTTCTTAGTCCTCCCCCTCCTACATCCCTTAGTAGGAAACATGAATGACTGGGAAGAATAATCATCATTGAGATTGTCACGCTGAAATGCATGTTGCCATTTTTAGGTCTGTGGGACTGCTACCTTGGTTGTATTGAACCATGGGTGCATCTGTACTATGCTAATTGTAGATGGATCTATGTTAGGGAGTACAATTGAATGGAAGAGCATTAGACATGTCTAGATAATTCCAAAATTTCTTAATGCATTTAGAGAATGTTTTTGCCTGTCCATCTATTTGTCATGTTATTTGCATTGCATACTTCAACAATGCCATGGATCCATTCCACTCAACAATTGTCTGAATAGGGGATTGGATGTTATTTTCATTTGAGGGGTGTTTGAAGTTAGTTTGGCAGGAGGTGGTCTCCACAACAATTTGGGATGTTGGGCTCTCTGCTTGTAATTGGTTGAATAATTATGTGTACAAAAATTGTCTGCATTCCAATTGTTATCTTAGAGCCATTATGCGGCACTAGTATCCTTTTGTACTGACAAGGTATACTAATGAAGCAAGGTCACAACCAAGCATCCTCTCTACTCCCATCCTAGTCTGTACTAGCACTCGAGGCATGGGCGAGGAAAGACAATGACTTATTAATTCATTTTACTCTCATTTAATGTAATGTTATCACTTATTTAAACAACCTACAATGGGTTACCCAGGCAAACTCTTTGGGCTCCGACCGCCATTGCAAGCCACTTCCCACCATTATATACAAATAACCTACCCTAATCTCAATAAAGCAAAAAGATCTCAAAAGACCACATACCATACAAAAATTCTTAAACAAGCAACTAACAATTATCAAATCACTGATCAAAGTATAAACATCACTAATACGATCATTCTAATAGGACTAATCCAAGAAAGTATACATAAACCAAATCATGTCATCGCATGCCATCACCAAGAACAAATCATACAAACACCTCAGTCCTATACAAGCGACTAGAAAGCAATCCAAAAAACAATTGATCGAAGACTCAAAGGTTAAATCAGATAGGTCACACAATTTACCTTAGTTTCACACAAGAACACTATAAAGCAATAACAATCAATAGATCAAAACTACTCATAGAACATATAAGACGCATTACCATGATTGAGTATAAAAGATAGAGATCAAAATATCATCATGATATCAAAAAACAAAACTCTCGAGCCTCTAGTAAATATCCTGATTTGGTCAAAGTGCCTATTCAACCCTAAACCCAATCACACAAGCAAGCATACAACTAACAGTGTAGTTTGATAGTTTTGTTTGATTTTGAAAACAAACAGTTTTGAGTTTACAATAAGGTTTGAGTTTTCATTTCATTCTCAGTTTTCAATTTGCTAAAGTTTACAATTTTCAAATTTACTTTTCACATACAATATCAAAATCTATTAATTCCAATTTTAATTAAACATTATTAATATTCAATTCAATAATCATTAGATTATTAAAGATAATAATAATCACTAATTTATTAATAAAATAATATATATATTAAATTATTAATATGTAATTATAGATCTAAAAATAATAATTATTATTATTCAAAGAAAATAATAATAATATATTATAGCATTCAATAACTATAAACATTTATAAAATTTAAATCTAACATTTAATAACTTAACATTTATTAAAATTAACATTTAATAGAAATATTATTAAATTAATTTAATTTAATAAATTTAATTTAATTTTTAAAAAAAACTAAAAAAATAACTTACCATAACATTTTTTTAAAGCCCATAAGCTAGGTCTTTGTCGCGGCAGCTCTGATGTCACAACAGTAGAGTACTGTCGTAGTAGTAACTCTACTGTCATGGTAGTAGGGTTTGCCCTTTGTAGCCATGAATGGCCGTCAACAGCTCTCATCGTCATGCGAGGAGGATAGAAAAAGGGGTGGGTGGGGGATTGGTGGCCCCGCCCACCAATTGTTTTTATTTTTTATTTTTATAAACACAAAAAACCAAAACAAACACCCAATCCAAATTAAATTTTTTAATATATATTTTTATAATAAAACTGTGAACAATATTCTGATAGGGAAACCCAAAAAAAGCATTCGAACTTACATTCTAGAATTCAATTTGTAATCCAAAACTCATCTAATTAAAGTTTAAAAGAATGAGGGTTTCAAAAGAATTAATTCCTCAAACATAGGTATCTTCGAAACCAAATTAAACCAAGATTCACAACAAGAACTTAATGATATCAAAAAAATCTACAATTTTTCGAGAATGGATTTATCTAGACATGAAGCAGACAGAAGATTGGAAAATGGAAATCTTTTGTGTAAATTAATCACAAGATTCTACTTGAATCTGATGCTAATATGCAAACATACGAAGCATGTGAGAAAACCCCTTCCTTCTTAAAAGTTTCTTTTCTAAAAAATCCCTTCTCCAAAATCCCAATCCATGGGAAATGAGCTCTAGATCTTTGATAAAGAGTTCTCCCTTAATTTTGGGGCTCTGATTGTGCAATCATGAGAGGAAACTCGTTGATCAAATTCTTTTTAATATTTTATTACTTTTTAAATATTCATGCACACTTTTTACAGTTTAAAATATCTTTATTAAATTAGTTTCTCTTTCTCTCTTTAATTAATTTTCGAAGCATTTTTGATAAAAATATTTATTAACTTAAGTAATAATAGTATTTAGCATTTATTTAAAAATGATCTCCTAAATATATTATTATTATATTAAATAAATATTATTACACTCTAAAATTATAACAATAACTTTATCTTTAAATTTAATCCTTTTATTTAATTAATTTCTCAATTAATTAAATATAATTAAATATTGAAATTATCTTAATTATTTTTTATTAAATTAAATTATTAAATATTCTTTTAATTTGATTTAATATAACAAAAAAAATACACCAAAGACCCACAAGACTAAAAATGAATACCCATAACAAAGTACAGAAAACTAGATCAAACTTAAGGGTCATAATCACAAATTTACGTCACTTGACAAATTCGGAAGGTAGACAACTCATATTCTTGCCCCATTTTTTAGGACAAATGGTTTAAGGATAGGATTCAGACTCAAGAGTTATCTCCCCTCTCTTACCATTGAGATATTGCGATAGGGTACACTCATCCTACAATTCATGGAAGTCGATACCTGGTACTTGCAATCTGCATAAAAACCACACATGTATGAACACATATTCTAAACTAAACAGGCAATGGTAGGAAGTGTTACATCGTGTAGATCCCGACTAGCAGGTGACTACGACTCCCTTCCTCAACCACATTAGAAACGTCAAACATAAATAAAACATATACGCACACCATACACATGCAAGTATGGGGTAAGTATCCATAGAAACAACATAAAAATCATTCATCTAACTAACAACATTAAATAACTGAAAGTCACTACATGAACATATATATAATCATTGAACAATCATGAGATAACTAAAATAACTAAGTAACTCAAGCATAAACATAAAGCTAGCCTAAAAGAGTTCGGCAATAAAATCAGAAAAGTTATCTAGGGGTAGGCATTACATCAATTTAGTCAAGAAAATGTTCATACTTGTGTTCCATACCCAACATGCTTGCAAGTTTGAACCTTAGTTTTAATGATGTTGGAATTCATTCTTATGCTCCATACACTCACTAGGTTGTTCAAGTTCATGTTTATGCTTCATGGCCTCACTAGGTTGGTATGACAATGGACATTCATCTTGATAGCTAAAATAAGAATTATAAATTTACTGATAAAGAATTTAGACACCAGATTTGATGGGGACACAACCCAAGAACAGAATGGACACAACAAAAAAGGGAAATTGTATTAATTGAAAAATAAGCTAGTACAACAGTACAGAGAAAATAAACTTCAAAACATGCCCTAAGGGCTTACAATAGCATAAATTTGGAGATAATTTCTCCTTTCAGTACCTCCTCTCAAACTCCATTCCGAAACTGCCTTTTACAATGCTAGAAATCTCCTTAAATAGACCCCAGAGGGTTAAGGACTAGGAGTACATTCTAGAAAGTGCTAGTAGGCATCCACCGACCAAATAGAAGGTTCTAGAAGCTGCGTTAGAAGTCGGTGCAAATCTAGAAGAATCCAGAAACGGTAACCAAACTTTCGAGAGGCATAACTTTTGAACCGTAGCTCCGATTGACGAACCGTTTACATTTTCGAAAAGCTCTCGAAGCGCTCTATAGCCCTATGGACAAGCTTCACTTGTACCCCATTTTTTGGCCCTTTTCGAGTCATTTAATGCCCCTAACCTGACTTTGAAGCATTCTTAGGAGGTCTCCAAAACCCAAAAAACTGCAATAACTTTCAAACCGTGGGGCCTTTTGACTTGATTCTTTTTCTGGAATGCTCTACATCACGATTACATTC
This sequence comes from Cupressus sempervirens, assembly GCA_028749045.1. NCBI lineage: Eukaryota > Viridiplantae > Streptophyta > Pinopsida > Cupressales > Cupressaceae > Cupressus > Cupressus sempervirens. The sequence goes on from CM053784.1 coordinate 17,051,411, forward strand.
ATTTGGCCAATTCATACCTTCTAGCTTACCAAAATGATGGCCCAATTACATGCTCCTATTTTTTCGGGATTTTCTAACACACTGATAGTGGAACTGTGAGAGTTGGAACCTTTATTTGACCCAAATGGGTATCCAAAAATGAAAACACATGAAACAGAAACTAAGTCTAAGTACATTTTTTTGGGTGACACAGGATTGCCCTTATACCTCTGGATGCTCCTGCATCAAGATTTCTCAAATCTCATAGGGTAACTTTTGGAGCCCTTTCCACCATCTTGGAAGCTATAAAGACCTTATTAAAATATTTCATTCCTTTAAGTGATATTTTGTCTCTTCTCTTGGGTTAAGTCAACTAGGGGATAGGGACCAATACGCATTAGGGGTACCACTACATGTTTTATTAGGTGGACAAAAGATATTCCATAGTGATGGACTAAAAATGTCATGTCAATGCTAAAAATGTCATGTCAATGCTCATCTATCCAAAGATTCATCTACATTTCAAAATACCACCAATCATGTGATGCCATATCAACACACCATTAAACATGACGCAGTGCATACCTATTGGTCATATCACTTTTGGAACCATTTTGGACACTTCCACAAAAGAGCATGTTAATGTGGCATCATATATGAGCATATGGACTTGAATTTTGTGTTTAAGTAAAGGACTTGACAAACATGTTAATATGACATCATATTTGAACATATGGACTTGAAATTTTATTTTCCAAAAAAAAAATTGACAAGCATGTTAATGTGACATCAAATTTGAATAAATGGACTTGAAATTTTGTTTTCAAACAAACTATTTGATAAATAAAAAGTTGTATAAAATTGAGAGAATTTTAAAATATCTGTATAGAATTTTGAAAAGCTAAAATCAGGGTACACATGTTTTTCCTTATTTTAACAATGTTTTATATCAAACATGTCCAAAATAAATATCAAATAAAATTCCTAACCAGGATACACAATAAAACATCCAAAAAGAAATCTGTAGATCCCATAGACGGTTTGTCCTAATTAGCATCGTTAAAAACTTTCCTTCATATCCATTCACACTTGACAGAAACATACTGCAGAGCGCGTCGTATAATTTATTTCCCTATGTTTCCTTGACGTATGACGACTATATATCGTTGACATTGGACGCATCGATTTCTCTATTTTAATAGAAACTCCTGACTGAAAAGTAGATCTCTGTATCCCAAAACACTTGCAGAACAAATGGCAGATGCTGTGGCTCTTCTCAAGCTCCGTATTATGAAAGGAACCAATTTGGCTGTTCGTGATTTGCGGGGCACCAGTGATCCTTACGTTGTCGTTAGACTTGGCCATCAGGTTTATGTCCCCTCATTTCTCATTACTTTTTTCTCAATTTTTTGTATATCTAACTCATCATAATCATTGCCCATGTTTAGTTTAGTTTCAATGTTTCTTTACCCATATTGAATGCCGGATTGATTTGGGTTTCTGTAATTAAGCAGATTTTACAACTGAAATTCATCCAGATGGGTATATGTGAATACACATTTCACATTGTGTTAATTAATGGAATCTGACCCGTTTCCAGGTCATTGCTATGTTTTTTTCACCCTGGAGTTTTAGGGCAACCATTTTGGTTAGGCGATGCAGAATTTGGGATTGAGTTTGGTTTGTAAATCAACTGATCTGTCAACTGAATTTGATCCAGATGCGTTTGTGAATAAATTACTCGCAGTCCGTATTCAATGAGCCCTGTTCTGTTTCAAGGCCATTGCCCTGTTCCATTACCCATAAGCTTATGGGCCGCCAATTTTGTTAGGTGCCATTGAATTTGGGATTGATTTGTGTTTGTAAAGTAGCTTATTCTCCAACTGAAATACAACCGGATGGGTTTTTTAATGGAATCTATTTTGTTTTCAGGCCATTACTCTGTTTCATTACCCGTAAGCTTTAGGGCCACCAATTATTAAATCCCATTAAGCTTCCGCAATATGCTGAGTATACATTGGCAGTGTTTCTGGATTTGATTGTGTATCAAGTTTTTATATCAACGTTTTGGATCACACTCCTGATCTATCCTCAGGATGATAGAGAGTACACAAGAAGAGATAGATCAGATAGATCACCAAGTGTGATCTAAAATATTGAAGTAAAAACTTGATACACAATCGAAACTAGAAACACTGTCAATGCCACCAATTATTCATTTGGGTATGTAAATTAGCTGATTCTCCAGCAGAACTATAATCAGACTGGTTTATGAATTCATATTCACAATGGGTTTTCTTATGGAATCTGTTCTGTGCTACAGAAAGTGAAGACGAGGGTTATAAGAAAGAACCTCAATCCTGTTTGGGATGAGGAATTATCACTGTTTGTACCACAATCTCAATCCCCTGTTCTCAAACTGGCAAGTATTTGCCATTTAAGCCTTTTGGTTTTGTTTCAAGTAATTAAATCAGCCCATTAGTGCTTATGGTATTGTGTTGTGATACAGGAAGTGTTTGACAAGGACATGTTGAGCAGAGATGACAAGATGGGTGATGGTGAAGTGGATCTGAGTGATCTTGGAAAGGCTGCAAGTGTGCTGAAGACAAACCCATCATCAGCTTTGGCAATGAAGAAGAGTAAGGATGGTTCTTCATGTATAAAGTGTGTGGATGGGCAAATGGTGGAGGAAGTGTGTTTGAAGCTTCAGAATGTGGAGTCTGGTCAACTGGAGCTGCACATCGAATGGGTTGATCTGACCCATTAACCCCTATGTTTGTCTTCCTAGGAAGCTATACATCTTTATTAGACTATAAATGTGTCATGAAGAGAGAGACGTCTTTATTAGATGATAAATGTGTCATGAAGAGAGAGAGATCTAGGGTTTATAGCATAATGAATGCACCTTCTGTGTTTTTTGAGTACACAAAATTGGGAAAATATGTCCAAATCTCTACAGTTTTAGATGAATGATCTGATAGGCATATGTAAAGGAATTTTTTTATAGTAGACATCTGACCTCGTGTCCTAAGGAAATGCCTTGAATCGCTGATACAGGGAAATTTATTTTTGAAGATTAGACTATCATTGTGGCAGTTGAGGTTCCACATTTTACTGTAACTGCTACACGTAGACAAGTATCTACCTACAGCGGAGTGGGGTCATCAACGAGGAAAGCGCATCCAGCCACATGAAAGAAAAGAAACAAAACAATCCCATGTGGGTGGGTACAAAAGAAGAAAAACTTCGAGAAAGCTCCCTTTTTGTCCAAACAATGTACACATTAAGTCCGCGTGAACTCAGGACTTAGTCATGTCTCCTGCAAAAAGTTCTATGTAAGCCTGGAATTAGTGTTTTTTGACTTAATATTTTGAAGTTTTATATTAGAAAAAGTTGAAATTTGTAAGATGGGCAGTCTCATTAGATTTTTAATTCAATTTGAGTTAGTGGGATAATATTGTAATTGGGATGTTTATATGTATAATATGAATAATAAAAGTAAAGAACTGGGGGATATTTTTAATGAGTTTAATTTGATATTGTTATTATGATTCAATTGAATGGTTTTGATCTATGTTTCAAGAGTATGAATGTTTAAACTTAAAAAATATGAAAAAATTATAGTAGGAGATTTATCACAAGAAGTTAAATTGTTGATATTACTATTATAATTCAATTGTATAATTTTTGAGTCAAATTAATTTTTCCATGTTTTATGAGTAGGGATTCACAAGAATGAATGAAAAGCTTAACACCCATTGCCTCTTGGTGATGCTCATGAGGGTGAAGCATCGAGCCTTCCTAGAAAGTGAGGATGGACAAACTTATAGGAAGGCTCGATGCTTCATCCTTGCAAGTGTCTCTATGCTTCACCCTTGTGAACATCACCTTAATGCAATGTGTGCTAAGTGTACTATTCATTCTTATGAGAGATTTATCTCTCATGAGAATGAATGAAATACATAGAAGCTTCTTGGTGATGCTCACATGGGTGAAGCATCGAGCCTTCCTAAGAGGTGAGGATGGTTGACCTTTTTGGAAAAGCTAGATGCTTCACCTTGTGAGCATCACCTAAATGCAATGAGTAGTAAGTGCTCCATTCATTCTTGTTAACCACTACTTGATGGAAAATTGGTCAACAAGTTTGACTAAAAAACTAGATAGTTGAATTCTAGTAGTAAAATCAAAATAAAAAGTGAGTGAGACAATACCATATACTTTGATTATGATCATAGCTATTTAGGAAGATCAAGAAATTTTAAGGCAAATACAAAGGCACTAGAGGATCAAAATGGTACTATAATGCTTTTATATTTATTGTAAGGTGGGTAGTCTCATTAGAATTTTTATTAAAAATTTCAGTTAGTGTGATACTATGGAGTTGCAAGCAGAGTGGGTTTAACCATGGAGGAAACTCCTTAGTTAAGCGCACTCAAGCTAGAGTAGTATTAAGATGGGTGACCTTCCAGGAAGTCCTAATGCTTCATTTATGTGAGCATCACCTAGATCCAATGATTGCCAAGTGTTCCATTTATTCTCATGAGAGATGGATTCGTGTGAATCACTACTCATGAAACATGGTTCAATGAGTTTGACTCAAAAACTACATAGTTAAACCTTGATATCAATATCACAACTTGACTTGCTGTGGAAAATATCTCCTACTTAGCAATTGATGAGTTTAAGGGGCATTCCAATGAATGGTTCATAAGGCACAACACTTAGTGAAGGTTTTGCAAATGGGGTTGCAAGCAAAGTGGGTTTAACCACGGAGGAAACTCTGTAATTAAACGTGCTCAAGTTGGAGTAGTACTGGGATGTGTAACCTCCCAAAAAGTCTCGGTGCTTCACTTTTGTGAGTATCACCTAGATCCAATGATTGCCAATTGTTCCATTTATTCTCATGAGAGATGGATTCATGTGAATCACTACTCATGAAACATGGGTCAATGAATTTAACTCAAAAACTACATAGTCAAATCCTGATAGCAATATAACAATACTCTCTTTTTACTTAATTTTTCAATAACAAGGTTAAGGAGTGTCAATGTTTAATCAATGGGAGTTTAACCCAACTAAGTTTATAGTGCCTAATGTTTTCGTTGATGTGATTATTTTGAGGAAATTGGCTAGGGATTACTGTCTTGTCAATAGGGTTATCTGGAGGAAAGATAAGAGTAATCTAGTCACTATTAACATAAAGAGCTTTGTGGATGCCTTTATGATTTCACATGCAACATGCACATATATTGATTTTGATAGAGAGAAAAGACTATCACACTCAAATGCAAAATTTTAAAAGGGTTGTAATTCCAAAGTATATTTCCAAAGTTGATAGAAAACTAATTCCTATTCCCCAAAATCACAAAGAAGCCTATGATTTGAGTACTTTCCATAATTATATAATTTTCACGGTGTATGATTTTTGCAAGGTGTTGGGTATGAAATCAATAGGTAAACACAGAGTATGACTTTGTGAGATATTTGGTAGAGAATATACAAGAGAGATTGGAAGAGATTCAGAAGAACCCTTCAATTATTGACTCCAAATTATATTTAATACTTTGTCATTTAATACTATAAGGCAATGATGATGAAATGGATAAGGAAATGATTTTGGAAAAAGAGGAGTTTGGTTTTCCTATTCTGATTCAATTATGGGCCTATGCTTGAGATATTATTTTTTCTCAGTCTTGTTTCTTGTATTTTGATGATTTTGGAAAGAGGAGTTTGGTTTTCCTATTCCGATTCAATCATGGACCTATGCTTGAGATATTATTTTTTCTCAATCTTGTTTCTTGTATTTTGAATATTGGATTATTTCTCTTATTCAGAATTTACTTGGAGTTAGAAGAGATAAGTTGTTCTTGGGAGTTAAGAATGAGGCCTTATGAATTTGTTACTAGTTGGTCAGAGTCACACAACTAGGGTGACTTTTATTTCTTTGATAACATTACTTTGTTATGAGTTTATGGTTGTTCACAACCTCCACACATTCTACCAAAATTTGTACTTGGACATGGATTGTTTTTGAAATTAAAAGTGACCAATACGAGGGGGTCGACCCATACAAGCAAAAAGCTGGTAACTAGCACATTACCAGTAGAAACCACTAGCAGACAAAAGACTAACTAAACATCAACATAGATCCAAATGTCTGCAAAAAACCAATAGAGTTTAAGAGCAACTAAGCTAAAACCAAACAGAGATAACTAGAAAACTACAAAAGTTCAACATAACCAAAATTGGCATAATAGGCCAACCTGAGTCTTAATAATAGTTGTATACTAGCAAAACCTTAACCAACAATAAAACATAAAAAGTCTTGGATCCAAGGATCCCAATAAACTAAGAAACATAATTTTCTTTTTTCCCCTTCCCTTTAGTGTCCAGCAAGATCTGAGCCCAGTCATCCACAAGGAACTTGAAGAGCAACTTCTGGTCCTCCATATCCATACCCGTGTCCTCCATTTCCTGTGCCAGCAACTGGAGGGTGGTAGCCGTAGCATGTGTGACTTTGAGGCCAAATTTGTAGAAGGTAAGAACCCCTTCCTCTAAAGTTTTAACCCTCCTTTCCAGATTAGCATATCGGTCTTCCAGCACCTCAGTCCCTTCCTTAGTCTCTGCTTCCACCTTTAATGCTTCCTCCTTTGCTTTTTGCCCTTGGATATCATTCTGCAAAACCCTTGGGTTAGAGGAAAACTTAAAATTATCCTTAACTAGGGAGGAAATAGTAATGGGGGAGGTGTCCATCTTGCTACTCTCTTCACAAAAGGTAATGGGTTTGAGGGAAAAGCTGGCAGACACATGGGTGATCTCCATATTCACAACATACCAGTAGACACCAATGTCTGAGTATTATCCACTAAATTTTCCTCTGAATTAAAACTTTTCTCTCCCTCCTTTCCATCATCCTTCTTGGAGTTGGAAATATCTTCCTCCTCCCTTCATTATTGTTTTCAGAACTATCTTCCTCAACCTCCTCAACCGGATCTCTCATGGATTTTTGTTTGCACCTAGCCTAAGATTGTGCAAGCCTACTAGATCTCCTCCTAGCCTTACCCCTAGTCTCCTCCTCTGAATCCTCTCCATCAACCTCAACCGGTATTTCAATTTTTATCTTCTTGTTTCCCTTTTGTTCTACTATTATATCGGATTTTTTCTTTTTCTTGTTTTCCCTACTAGGGGAGGGTCGGGGGGTGTGAATTTTAGTGCCCGTACTGGGGCTCGGGGGTGAATTCTGGCGGTGGCACTGGTTATCCACCACCACCACCCTAGGGGGGCATAGGGCAAGGTGAATCTAATAGAGGCAGAAGATTAAACCTTGATGAATTATGGTAAAATTTAAACCTTTACTCCTTTTTTCTCTAACATCAACAACCATATCCTCAAGAGAATGTAGAAGATAAAAAGGGACAGAAATGAAATCCCTATTCCTAAAATGATTTAACAAAGGGAAATGATAGTAATAGCAGACATCGAACCTTCCCTCTAGCATCAAATACCTCATAAGGACTAGGAACACATCATCCCATGGGGTAGGCAGCTTGTCTCTTTTAAACCCTCCTTTGTAACGAATCGACTCCTCATCTTCCGCAAAGAAACTATTCATACTGGCCTCATCATAAATTTTGGTTGCCTTTCTCCATTTTTTCCCTTTCATTGAGAGGCTAGTCGCCATGGCAATCACTTCCTCAGTGACTTGGAAGGTGATTCCATTAATGATGACTTTTCTATCATTCCATCCATTAACAAACTAGAGCGTGCAATTCTCATCATACCTTGCCATTGACTGCATGTAGGGCCAAAAACCGCCTTCCTTTAGAAGAACCTAGGCGGCCATCCTACCTTTAAAATTCTCCATTTTCATGGGTTTCAGCCTATTCAAGTTCCCACCCATCTCTATTTCACCAATTTCTGACTCCCCTTCTTCAATATTATGCATATGAACTTTCTCAATTACAATCTCTCTGCAACTACTCTTTGCCTTAAACCCTTTAAAAATAAGCAAATAAAATTTGCAGACTCATGCTTGATAAGCTCCAAAATCCCATGTGAGATAATTATGAGATTCGTGAATGTATAAAATCATAATTTTCTCACCCCGACATTTTCTTACAGCCTGATTAATGATATCTTTCATACTTCCAATTGGGAAGTAATTTGAAACTCACAATGGGTTACCATAATTGTGAAATGACATCTCTCTTAATCCATAATCACTCCAATTACCATTTATACGGCCACGTCTTCCTTTTATTTCCAAAAGGCCATTGTTAAATTTAGTGAACATTATCACCATGTTGCCAAATTTGGCCCTACTTAAAATTTTTATAGTCATCATCATATATTATTCCCGCCTCTTTCCTTGATTATCAACAACTTGATATCTTTGTTGAGATCAACCCAATTCCTCCAGCATGTGATTGCCATTGCATTAAACCCCATGGCAGCCGCCATGTTTGCCACCTTATTACCTTCCCTATAGATGTGTTGTAGGTGGACACTTTCCATTCTGTTCAAGACTTGCTTGATGTCCATAATGGTGTTTTGAATATTCCAGCCCGGTCTAGCCACTCTATTAACCAAGTCAATGATTAACTTGGAGTCCCCCTCAATGGTTAGCTCCTTAATATGCATTTCCCTAGTTAGCTGAAGGCCCCATAATAGCGCCATGGCCTCAGCCAAGTTATTGCTTCCACTTCCCACCTTTCCTGCATACACCAACAACACATCACCATTCCTGTCCTACAGCACTCCTCCCTCTGCTCCTAAACCTCCTTTAGCAGCACCATCGAAGTTCAGTTTATACTGTGTTAGGGTGGGGAGTCTCCATATCATCTACTATCTCATTATCATTTTTGAGTTATCAATGAGGAAAAAATCCTCATAACAACTCCATCTTTCAGCAACTAAGTCTTCATATCTAGCTAGTTCCTCCTTTGGCATTTTACATTTAGCCACTCTTAAATTTTCCTTCAACAATTTGTCCATGATTCCAAAAATCACTTCCTCCGGTTTACTCTCCTCCCTAAATAATCTATTATTTCTTTCTTTCCATATGTGCTAGCAAACATATGGTGGAACAATTTTCCATAGAAAGACTAATCTAGGGTGATAAAAGAGACAACGCCAATTCTCCACAAATTGTCCTAGATTATCTTTCATAACCCAATCCAAGCCAAATCTTTCCCAGACCTTAGTACAAATCCCTAAAGCATACTGGCATTCTAATAAGAGGTGGGAGATACTTTCTTCCTTTTCTTTACAAAGACAATGATTTGTTATATAAAAACCGTAGGGCCCATTTGTCATTGCACCAAAAGCCATGACTGTTAGTGAACATGGAACACCACATAATTAACCACCTGTGGGCAGGGGAGCGCGTCGCATCACCCAACAATATCCCCCTCGACGCGCATACCAGGTGCTTACGCGGGTCGGGAAGGCACCGGGGAGATTTGAACCCATGACCAGGCCCAACAAGATACCACTTGTAAGGAAATTTGGCAATAAAGAATATAACCGTTTCCACATAACCCATAATAGATCTAAAATAAACACGAAATTAAAATCCACATGCAAGAGAATAGACAACATACCCACAAAATGTGACACAAGATATACCCTGGGAAACCCTCATTTAAATGAAACATCCGAAAAATCTTTTTGTCCAACAATTTCACATGCCCAAATATTTTAACATCCCATCATAATAGCAAACCCAAAGCCCTTAGATCTGCAATAAATCATTCATATATCTTGCCCTTTCTTTTATCCTCTCATGCATTCACATGGATTCAATCTAGGGTTACAAATAATAAAACCATAGCTCTGATACCACTTGTAGGGCCCATTTGCCGTTGCACCAAAAGCCATGACTGTTAGTGAACATGGAACACCACATAATTAACCACCTGTGGGCAAGGGAGCGTGTCACATCACCCAACAAAAACCCCTTCTTTTCAAGTTGTCTAGAGTTAAGATTTTACCATGTTGAGCCATCCACCAAAAGAAATTAATTTTAGGAATAAGGTCAATAATTCATACCTTATGCCACAATGTTGAGTAGGGGTCCTTAATAAAAATGAATGTGTATGCTGATTTGACAGTGAAGTTACCACTTGGAGTTAAGTCCCAAGCCATAGTGTCCTCCTGAGGTAGTAAGGGGAGTCTCTGTTCTTTTATCAACTCTTTCAATTCCTTAAGGAGAAGAATATCCTCTTGGGAGTAATCTTCCTTATAAAGCTTCTTCCACCTCCTCCCTTGATCAATATAGTCTCTGACTTTTCCCCCCACATCTTCTTTAAGCAATTCCATTAATCTTCTGAATTTATTGAAGGCCAGCGGTTTCCCACCCATCCACCTGTCTTCCCAAAATCTGATATTAAACCCATTCCCTAGAATCCACCTCAAACCTTCACTTAATAAACCTCTATTTCTAACAATATTCTGCCAGATTTTTTAACCTCTTGGAAGGTCATTACTAAAAAGATTCCACTTAAAGGAGGTATTAGACAAATATTTAACTTTCATGATATTGCCCCAATTCGTATTCTCTTCAGCCAGTCTCCAACCAACTTTCGTAAGGAGAGCTTTGTTAAGGTCTCAAAGCCTTCTTACACCCAACCCCCCTTATTCTTTGGTTTACACACCTCTTCCCAATTAACTAAGCTCAATTTATTTTTCTCCTCTGTCCTTGACCAAAGAAAATTCTTTTGTATTCTCTCAATTTTCTTTGCCATAATTTGATTAATTTTGAAAATGGATAAGAAGTAAATAGGGATTCCCTAAAAAGCAGTAGAGAGCAGTTGTAATTTTCTAGCATTGCTTAATATCTTCCCTTTCCACCCTTCAAGCTTCCTTTGAATTCTCTCCACTATCGTATTCCAGAAGTCATTAGTCACTTCCTTAGTAGTAAGAGGTAATCCAAGATAAGTATCAGGGAGGCTAGCAGATTGGCATTCCAAAATTTTCCTTATCCTCCTTTGTAATGAGGCTTCAGTATTAAAGAAATAAATCTTACTCTTGTGGTAATTCACTTGCTATCCTAAAATTTCTTCATAATTATGTAATATCATCTTCCAAGCTTTCGCCTCCATGACTAAAGATTCTCCAAATAGGAAAGTGTCATCAAAAAACTGTTGTATGACCTTAGTTTCAGCAGCAGTAGTAGGTTTAACCCCTTTGACATAGCCTATACTCACTAATTTATAGAATGACCTCCCTAAGACTTCACCAACCATTATAAAGAGGTAAGGGGAAAGTGGATCACCCTGTCTTAACCCTTTCTCTGTAGCAAAGTTGCCCCAGGGGGAACCATTAAGTAGGACAGAATATTGCATTGAGCCAACCATCATCATGATCAAGTTTATAATCTTATTATTAAATCCCACTCTTTCCAGCACATCCTGAAGGAAGTCCCAATTGACCTTATCATAGGCTTTGAAAAGATCCAATTTAAATGCCATCCCCAATTTTCTATTTTTCTCCATAGACTGAATAACCTCATGTGTGGTTATAGCCGCATCCATTATTTGTCTTCTCAGGACAAATCCTTTCTGAGGGCTACCAATAATTTTTTCCAAGAAAGGCTTAATTCTATTCACCAAAACTTTGGCAAAGATCTTATAAATAGAATTACATAAGCTTATAGGTCTAAAGTCAAGCAGGCTCAAAGGAGTAGGGATTTTAGGAACTAAAGCAATAAAGGTTTTGTTGATCCTCCTTAGCATCTTTCCAGTTTTGAAAAAATCCCTAGTGGCCCAAATCAATTCCGATTTAACTACCTTCCAGAAATGTTGGAAAAATGTTGGAGGAAATCCATCCAGGCCCGAAGCCTTATAAGCTTTCATAGAAAGTATTTGATTATTATCCTTCACACTAAGTATTTGTGGGACTGAATTAATCAAGCTTCTTCTAATAACCAGGTTCCCTACAAAGTTTTCTTTAGCAAAAGCTTTACTAAAGTGTTCCACCACATGTCTTCCCATCTCCTCCTACTCTTTTAAGACCCTTCCTCCTTCATCATTCAACCTATTGATTGTGTTTTTTCTTTTATGGTTTGAGGCTGACCTGTGAAAGAAAGTAGTGTTCTTATCCCCTTCCTTAAGCCATTGAAATCTTGATCTTTGTTTCCAAAAAATTTCCTCCCTAAGTAGGATATCCTTCCACTTTTTTCTATACTCCTCTTCCTAAATTGCACTTTCCAGGTTGATCCCTTATGCAATTTCTCCTTGGAGTTTTTTGAGCTTTTCCTCCACTTCACCTTTAACTTTGAATAAGTCACTGAATGAACTCTTAGCCCAGACCCTCACATTCCTCCTAATATTATCCAGTTTTTTAGTAAGTCTATATATCACGATACCATCTATCCTTATATTCCACCGATACTAAACTCTCTCTTTGAATTTTGGATGAGACTACCACATAATTTCATATCTGAAAGGTTTTTGTCTACCCTTAAAATCATCCTCCCAATGAAATAATATAGGGGAGTGGTCTGAAATAGTTCTAGTGAGGTTCTCAAGGTGGGAGTTCCCCAGTCTATTCCAGTTCCCTGACAGCAATAATCTATCTAGCTTAACCTAAATAAGGTCCTCCCCTTTCCTATTATTAGTCCAAGTATATGGGTTTCCTCTCAACTCCACATCCATAAAGTCCAACCTACTTATGAAGTCATTGAGATCTTGCCTACTTTCTAAACATTCTCTGTTACCACCCAGCTTCTCCGAATGGTAAAGGGGGGTAATAAAGTCTCCCATACACATCATTTTCTCACCCTTTATAGTTTCTACAATCCTAGCCAATTTATCACACGTATCCTTCCTCCCAAGTCTGCTATTAGAGGCATAGATATTGATCAACCCCCAACATTGGCTGCTAGACTGGAAATTAGTAATGGTAAAAAAACAATTTCCTTCCAGACCTCAATACCCTTCATAGAGTTCGGATTCCACATAGTGGCAATACCCCTTGAAGCTCCATCAACATCCATATGTAAATACCTAGCCCTCGGCTAAATATAACTAGCTATTTTATCAAAACTAGCACAAGACATTTTAGTCTCCTATATTAAGACACAATCAACTTTTTCCTAAAAAATATATTGTTTCAGAGCATATTGCTTCTGGGGATTGTTTAACCGCCTCAAATTCCAAGAAAGGAATTTCATTTCTTACCTCTAGTAACTGTCTCCAGTGTAAGTTTCTTACCACTGGCCACATCCCTAGCTATTTTCTTTGTCCCGGTTGCTCTGCTAGATGGTCTTCCTACTATCCCAGAAGTACCAACATCTATTCACCCCTCCCCCCCCCTCCTCTTCTTCTTCTGGACCTCCCATTCCCCATTATCCTCCTGCTGTGGTGAGGTAGGGATAAGCTTCATTTCCACCTTCTCAATACTTTCCAGTACTTTTGCAACAATCTTTGTTGAGGAAGCTTTAACCAACCTCAAAGGGGTACAATTTTTTTCCATAATGTCACAACCTATGGACAAAATTTCCTGGTGGCTATCACCCATCTGGGTTGTTGGGAATCTTGAGAATGAGTGGGACACATTTATTTCACCCTCCTCCAATAACCCACCAGCTATAGGCCCCTCCTTAGGTGAGCATAGTAATTCCTCTATATCCCTTTTGAAAGGGTATTCCTCTGAGTTCATCTTGTCCTCCAAAACTACTCCCCTACTAGGGTTCTAACCTTTTTCTAGAGTGGGAGGCACAATGGGAGTAGCCTTAGGAGGAGTCTCTGCCACTTTTTTTTGTATTTTTGAAGGTTCACCTAAGGACTTAATAACAATCCCTAGAGAGCCCTCTTTCTGTTTGTCTTTCTGCATTTGGGCTTTACAATCCACAATAAGGTGTCCAAAATGCCCACATCTTTGGCAGAATAGGCCAGCATTCTCATATTCTATAGGCTGAATTTTCTCACCCCATTTAGTTCTCAATGTGACTACAATGGGGAGTGCTCTATTTAGGGCTACATTCACAAAGAACCTTGCATAAACCAGTCATGTTTTTTGCATATTCACTTTATCAGCCGTGACAAAATGACCAAAGGAATTCCCCACCCACCTTAAGATCTTCTCATCCCAAAATTCTAGGGGGAATCTAGGTAACCTAACCCAAACTAGGGAAAGTTTGTTCAACTCCATGCTAGCATCAAAGCCGAGATGCCATCTTGTTAAGGCAAGACAATGCTTCTCATAATACCAAGTACCTGAAAGAATGGAGTTGAAATCCTCCTCAGTGGTAAATTTGAAATAAAAGAGACCACTAGGCATAACAAAAACACTTATGCTCCCTTTGACCTTCCATTTCTGACTCACCCACTTATGTACCATTTCAATAGTGGGATGGAATGCAAAAAATCTACCAACAACACAAAGTTTGAGGCTTGAGGTTACATTGTCCACCACACTATCAGGGAGGGAAATCATAAGACCCTCTTGGCTATGGGTAAGAAAGAGTATTGTTGTGATTGAGTTTTTATGACAATTAATTTTTGGTTGAGAAAGAGTATCTTGCTAATCATAGGCTTTAGATATACTTGATTTCTTTGTTGGTAAGAAGTCTTTAAAAAGCTTAAATACTTTTTTTTAAAAACAAAATAGAATGACCACTCCTCCAACTAGATTTTGTGAATTTGAAAAGTTTATCAAGGATACACTTTCTCAAATGGCTCCTTGAGTAAAAGTCCTAGATCATGAGCCTCTGGATGAGGAGGCCATAGTGAGAAGTGTGGAAATAAAGAGTGAGGTACATGAAACAAGAAGGAAGTGGAAACATTTAATGAGAGTTTAAAATGAGTTCAAAGAGGTTGATTAGCATTTTTATGGGCTTTTAATTATAACATGAAGTACCTGGATTGAATAAATCATTTAATTGAATGTTATGAGGCTATCATGGGAAAGTTTCAATAGAGTATCAAGGTGGCTTAACAACATACTCAAGTGGAGGTTATGTCTTATTCTAGTAAAGAAGAGAATGCAGAAACAATGGATGAAGGATCTAGTGATGTGACATCTTCAACACATGAGCACCCTATGTTGAAACAAAAAAAATAGCTGACCTAAGGAGCGAGTTCCAAAAGACGCTGCAAGAATAGTAGTTCAGGAAACTAGGAAGTATTTTCATGAAATTAGAAATCAATTAATAGAAGAAAGAAATAAGGAATCATGAGAAGAAACTAATTTTTCTTCGGTGAATCCGACTAATGATAGAGTTGTCTTGTCTCAAATTTTTATGAGGGATGATAATTTCATAAGTAATAATGAATTCAAAAAAAGAAAAGAAAAGGAAACAAGATGAATTGAGGAAAATATTTGAGTAGGAATAAGGAGGTCCTTGTTGCATTACAAAAATTTGAACTTGCAACTATGGAGTTAACAGTTGAACAAGCTAGAGCAATTGTGAGCTATCGTGGTACATTGCTACTTCTTGGTTGGGACATTCAATCTACTTTCATTATTGATTTAATCATAAAGAAGTCAAATCCCATTTTTAGTTTAGAGATTGGGTATGGATAATTCATGAGGGGATTAGGTTTTGATCCAAAATAAAAAAGCATTGGCTTTATAGTCTTAAGCCCCTACACATAGAAGCCTTACATGGTAAATAATAAGGGTAAGAGGGTGACAATACAATAATGGTTCCCACTTTCCATCATGAAAAAATCAGATGGAAAGTGCATATTCCATTTTTAAAAAGCTTTGAATGAGCCTAACATTTGAATGAAGGTCCCTAGAGGCTTCATTCGAAGCCCCTATTGCAGTCGAAAAACCCTTTAAATTGTATTTTTTTTTCACATTTTGTCTCATTCTTATTTTGGTAAGTTGGTGGACTAGGGGGCTTAGAGTGAAGTCTGTGATGTGGTAGCTTGCATCAACATCTCCATCTACCATTTTTTACCTCTTTCAAGCATTTAGGTATGTATTTTCTTCCTTTTTATATTTTTTATGAATATTCAATTATTTTTAATGAATATTTAGTTATTTTTTATGAATGTTTAGTTGTTTTAATGAAATTTTAGTTATTTTTTAATATATCTTAATTATTTTTAAGTTAACATGTTGTTGTAGTTAGTTTTATGTACATAAATATGTATTTTATTATTATTTTAGATAGTTTTCAACACAAGAATAGTTAGAAAATATTGAAAAAACAAGGTTAAAACTATAGTTGGAAAAAAAATAGGTTTAGAAAATGAAAAACTCTAGGTCTAGATTAAAAATAAATAAAAAATCTAGGACTAGGTGGATAGAAAACAAGAAACAATTAACTCTCTCTCTCTCTCTCTCTCCCCCCCTCTCCTCACTTTCTTTCTCTCTCCTCACTTTATCTCTCCTCTCTCTCACATCTCTCTCCCAACTCTCTCTCCACACACTCTCTCGCTACTTTCTCTCTCCTCATTCTCTCTCTCTCTCTCTCTCTCTCTCTCTCTCTCTCTCTCTCTCTCTCTCTCTCTCTCTCTCTCTCTCTCTCTCTCTATCTCTCTCTCTCTCCTCACTTTCTTAGATGTTTAAATATATATATATATATATATATATATATATATATATATATATATATATATATATATATGTATTTAATTTGCATACATTTCTATAAAATTGTTTTAGATATTTAGATGTGAAATTCAATATTCATTTTTAGATGTACTTTTTTTAAAATCTAGATGTATGTACATTTAATTTATTTTTATCTACACATTAACACCTGATCTGACCTATTAACCCCTAATAAGACCTAAATTAAGATGTAATATGACCTATTAACCCTTAATAGGATAGGTATTAGGACCTCTTAATTTAAATGACATGTTAACATGTCTAATATGACCTATTAGGGTGAAAATATAGATCTTTTTCACCATTGGGGCTAACTTTTAGGTTATGACAGGTCCAGATTTGGTCGAATGTCTTTCAGGGGGACCAAATCTAGAAAGATGTCCACCTAGTAGTCCACCTCTTAAGATGTAATAGAATACGTATTAGCATTTAATAGGGCCTAGTTAACACTTAATTTGCACATGTTACCCATGTAGATGGCATCACAAGATAAAGATCAAGGTCATGGACTAGATCATGGGAAACCTCAGGGTCAAGGACAAAATCATGGTCAACCTCAAGATCAAGGACAAGGACAAGATCTTGGATGACCTCAAGGTCAGGAATAGGATCTTGGGCAGCTTTGTGATTAGAGAAAGGGACATGGGCATGGACATGGTCAGAGACAAGGAGAGGGATAGGGACAAGGACATGGACCACGTGTTGATGTACCCCTATTCACTCTCACACTCCTTATCTGGATAATATATTCCATTTTGCATCTATAGAGATAACACAACTTAAATAGTCGATTGATAGATCTCATGATCTTCCATATATAGGTATTTGTGAGCATATTTTGAGAAGTCCTCGAGATCTTATTGATAGACTTAGATCACAGACTACATTTGCGCCACAATTTATTGATAGAATTTTTTCAGAGCTTAAAGTAGAGGTCTTGAGTGATATGTCCTTACGTTAGGTTCAAAGCCTGGTCCCTAAGGAGATTATCAAATGAGAGGTATTCCCATATTATGAGGATCGGGCCCAGGTGAAGGGATATCAGGTCACAAAATTCCTTATGCCACTAATTTCATGTATGATATACCCTTAATTTCTCACAATACATAGTTTTTATCCCAACAATGACCAAATACCATTATATTTTTCCCAACAGTTGTACGCGAACTTCCATTTGGGGCACATTTGTCAACTATTTAGATCATCTAAGATATTTTAGTCCTAGAGACATGGTAGAGTTGTAGATTGTGATGAGTATTGTTAGGCTGGTCAACCTCAACATGATCTCTGATAGTTGGTGGGTCACTACTACAAATAAAGTTGTTATTGCTTCTTAGAGGGAAGTAATTGATAAGATATGAGACATTGTAGCTGCAACTAGTAGCATTACATCTGACACTTTGGGTATATATATTACGAGTAGATGAAATGAACTCACTTCATCTACTAGGAGGAGCATTTTTATAACCAAAAGTTTCTTATACAAATTTTCAAAAAACCTTATAGTGTAGATCAAATTAAATATGATAATGACAAAAAAAGCCTCAAATACTTTGTTTCTCCTAACATAATATGACTTCAATCTTTCAAATATTGTTTGCTAAATATTTATATAAGGATTTGAATTACAAAATGAGACATACATTTCATGTTGTGCTATGTCCAACCAATATTTTGTATGATGTTCGTAATGATTAGCTTCAACCTTGTGTCTAAGAACATCTCTAGTATTTGATGAGGGATGAGTATTATCATTCCAAAATGATATTACCAAAATTTTGATTATATCATCAATCCTATCACAATGAGGAGCTCTACAAATAATTGCCCAATTTTCTTCCAAAGTGCTATCATCCAAAACAATTCTCCTCTTAAAATATTTTGATCTTATTTTTCTACTAAAACCAATTTGTGATGAAACGAAAGATATTTGTCTATTTTGAGGTACAGTGCTACTAACAATAGATGTCAACATTGATGTTCTTTTCACAATCTTATATTTACCTTAAACCTTTCTTAACATTTTTAATGATAGCACTTTGCATATTAGTATTTTTTGTTTTGATCTTGTGTCTACACCCAACAATTTTAATGGCTCTTGCAAGTTCTTTCCTAGAAGAACATGAGATAGTACTTGAGCTTTTTCAAATGTTTCCAAATCATCAAATTTACTTGTTATTTGTTACTATCTTATTCAAATCTCTCTTTTTGGAAAGACTTAACTATTTGATATCATCATGTGATTTCAATTCATCAACATCCATTACAAGTAAATGATCTAAATTTTTATGCATGATATTTTTCTTTACACTTATAGCTAGTCTTATTTTTTCATCTTGATCTTGACCCTTCTCCAATTTCCATGGCTTAATGTCCTGAATTTTCATCTATTGAATTTCATGTCCTAATTTTTCCTTATGTCCTAAACATTCTCCAACATCTAATTTGCTCATCCTCTAATTGTTTTTTATCGGCTACATGCACATAAATGAATGAAATTACAATATTGTTTAGAGAAAATTGAAAATCTAGAGAAATATGAATGTGTAGGTACATACCTTCTCTCCTTTGATGATAATTTGCTAATGTTTTTCCATGATTTCTCTGTTCTGCATCAACTAATCCATTTCTTCTTGATTTACTTTTTCTTCCTTTCTTTCTTCCCATCTCCATTCTTCACAAAAATATCAAATTGCCTTTGAAATGAAAAAATCCTATATTTTATATTTGTCTTCTTTCTATTTCTTCAAAAACAACAAAATTGTTCAGGCAATTTTGAATTGATTTAGAAGCTTAAAAATACTATCCATTTATATCAATTTTATAAAAAAAATTGCCTTGACCAATAGGGTCTTCTAATGAAAACCCACGGGCCACTTCCTGACAAGTAAGAAAGCTGTCAGAAAGTGCCTAGGGGACTTTATTTGAAGCCCCTTGGTAGAATGGGCCTCAAATGAAGGAAGCTTCATTCAAAGCCTCTCCAAGGGCTTTATTCAAAGCCCCCAAAATATAAAATTTTACAAATTTCTATCAAAATTTTCCCTTTTGAGAGCTCAAACAAGGGCTAAATATGCCCATTTTTAAAAACTAAGTATATCAGATTGTTCTACTTTGAATAAGATTTGTAATGACTATACCTTTAATAGACATTGTGTTTATTGTGATGTTTTGCTGTAGAAGCATCTTGCATTAGAAAATAATTTTGTTTTTATTTTTTTTCAAAAAAAAAAATTGTGGAAGAGAGAGAAAGTGATGAAAATTAGAAGAAAAATATTAAATAAATATATAAAAATGAAGAAAAGAGGGAACATGCATTAAATAGGTGGCATTATTAAATGTAACTTGTGGCTAGAGCGTTTATTTAATGTAACTTGGTAGTGGCTGACTTGTGGCTTGGTTTGGTATAAGTAGAGGGCTTCTCTTGTCATTCTTCATTCAAAGGAGGAGGAGTGAGCGTGGAGAGTAGCTAAAGAGCGAGTATTTCTAGAGTGTGTGAACAGAGTGATGAATGAGAGGCAATTTATAGCAAGATTGTGATCAATCATCTAGCTTGGAGAAGAGCATGGAATATGGAGTAGCTAAGTGAGAGAAGATTTCTAGAGTGTGTGGATAGAGTGCCGAATGTGAGGCGGTTTACACTTGGATCTTGGATAAAGTTTGAGAAGAGCTAGTAATTGTGGCTTGGAAAATAAGGAGATTTCTTGGTGGGATTGTGAGCATGAGTTGAGATTTTCTTGGAGGTTTCTATCAGAGTGTGGATCTAGCCTAATGAGTGTTTGGGTTGGATCCTAAGAGATCTTGTAGAACTATTATTGTAATTACTTTTTATTTGGTCGTAACCAAGAAGGCCTTACAACCTGACACATTACATATAAACAATTATTTTATGAATAAAGAGTTGTGATTTCACATCCAATTTTGCATTTTTATTGTGTTTCCATTATGTGGTTATTTGTTGGGGGCTAGGACATCTCCTTTGGGGATTCTCTTGCCTTACATTACGTCAAGTGGTATTAGACTGAAGGTTGTTCCTGAGTGTGTAGACAGAGCATTGAAGTTGAGGCAGTTTGCACCAGGACCTTGGGAGGACATGCATATGGATCTATGTTTGTGAAGATGGAAGGTTGATCTTGTTCGAGAAGATTGATTTGTTGGTGATTTTTGCAGAGGGCTTGCAAAGATCTTGGAAGATGGCTCTGAGAGGATCAGACCCTGGGATAATTGCGAATCTCTGTGACATAGTGGAAAGGAGGATTAATGAGATAATATCTCAAGTGGATGTTGTTGTGTATGTTTCTTTTTCTAAAAAAGTTGAGGAGCCAAAGTAGAAAGTTGTATGCTATTGGAGTTGGAGTCTACGGATCTGGAAGAGAGTTGTCTAGCTAGTTAGAAGACTTGTTCGAGAGAGAAGATGGCATAACAAGGTCGAGGTGGAAGAGTTTGGTTTTCTTGATCAATTTTTGGAGCCTAATAGAGAACTTATAGAGCAATTGGAGGTTGTTGCTGAGGATATTCCTAACCTTGTTGATATTGGGATGTAGATTGGTTTTCATGATCAGTTGGTTGAGTCTGACATGGAGATTGTAGAGCACTCAGTCATGGATGATCCGATTGCTATTGGTGGTGACTTTTATGTTGTGAGCAATGAGATGCTTGGTGTTGAGAGTTTGGCATGTGTTGATGGAAATCTACATATTGTTGTTGATATGGAGTTTGTTTCTATTGGTGTGGATTCACTAGTTGCCGATGTGGATGAGGATTTGTGGATGAAGTATTATGTTTAGTTTGTTCTTGAGAATGAGCATGCCAATTGGATGGTTGAGAGTTTGGTGTTTGACAAAGTGATGTAGATTTGGATGATTTGCATGTTGGTTTTCTTGCCTCTATTGAAGTGGAAGCCTTTGGTGAAGATGAAGATGGTTGTAGATATTTCTTTTGTTGTCAAAGTGTGGGACACACTTTTCTATCTACCTGGGGAGTCTAATGCAGGAGCATCTTGCATCAAAAAATAAAGTAGGAAATAATTTGTTTTTGTTTCTTTTTCAAAAAAAAAAATGTGGAGGAGATAGAAAGTGATGAAAATTAGAAGAAAAATATTAAATAAATAAATAAAAATGAAGAAAAGAGGGAAAAGACATTGAAAAGGTGGCATTATTAAATGTAACTTGTGGCTAGAGGGTTTATTTAACGTAACTTGGCAGTGGCCGACTTATGGCTTGGTTTGGTATAAGTAGAGGGCTTTGTCTTGTCATTATTTATTCATTCAGAGGAGTACGTGTGGAGAGTAGCTGAGAGCGATTATTTCTAGAGTGTGTGGACAGAGCGCCGAATGTGAGCTAGTTTACAGTAGGATTGTTATTAATCATCCAGCTTGGAGAAGGGTATGGAAGATGGAGTAGTTGAGTGAGAAAATATTTCCAAAGTGTGTGGATAGAGTGCCAAATGTGTGGATAGAGCGCTGAATGTGAGGCAATTTACACTTGAATCTTGGATAAATTTTGAGAAGAGCTAGTAGTTGTGGCTTGGAAAATAAGGAGGTTTCTTGGTGGGGTTGCAAGCACGAGTTGAGATTTCCTTGAAGGTTTCTACCAAAGTGTGGGTCTAGACTAGCTAGTGTTTGGGTTGGATCTTGAGAGATCTTGCTTTGTATTTGGCCATAATCGGGAAGGCATTACAACCTAACACATTACATATAAACATTTATTTTATGAATAAAGAGTTGTGATTTCACATCAGATCTTGCATTGTTATTGTGTGGTTATTTGTTGGGGGCTAGGACATCTCCTTTGGGGATTATCCTACCTTGCACTACGTTAACTAAAGGGGGCTTCATTTAAAGCCTCTCAAATGGGCTTTATTCGAAGCTCCCAAAATATAAAATTTTACAAATTTCTTAAAATTTTTGTCAAAATTTTCCCTTTTGAGGGCTCAAACAAGGGCTAAATACGTCCTTTTTAAAAAAACTAAATATATCAGATTTTTCTACTTTGAATAAGATTTGTAATTACTATACTTTTAATATACATTATGTTTATTGTGACATTTTTTTGTAATTTTATTAAATATTGGTTGTTTGGCCATATCACAAGTCTCTATTTAAAGCTTTAGGAAAAATAGAAAAATGAGAGAATTTAAAAAATAAAATATGTGGTACAAAGGTATGTGTGTTACCTTTTTAGCAAAACAAGAAAAAATCCATTTTGATTTATACAAAAGAAGAAATGTTGATCAAATTCAACCTATGTCACTTTACCATTGAATAGAATCTACAAATTTTAACAAAATTGAATGAAATCAACTAAAGTTGCTAGTATTGATGTTACCATTCTAGCCTTGAAAGAATTATGTCATTATCAATTTTTTAAAAAAAATATGTTAATAAAAATGGTCACCACTCTTTAAAAATGTCAATTTTTCATATATACCATTTCTTGAAGGAGAAAAAAATGGAATTTGATCACTTTGGAATTTTTTTTATAAATATTGTCAGAAACTAGAAAGAAAGTACTACAAATCACTAGTTCACATCATCTTCGAATTTTTTACGAGGTTTTAGTAATACACATCTTGAAGTGAAGATTTAAAAAAAAAAAAGATTTCCAGTGTCAAAGTTGGCCAAAAAGTGGGAACCATTATTGTGGCCTGACTTGTTATCCTTTAATTAATTAACATAATTACTTAATTACAGTCTGACTAGTAAATTAAAAGACAACCAATAGTCTAATTTATTGATCAAATCTCCCTTCCTTTACTTAGTTATGTAAATGCATAACCTAGTTAATTTAGTTTCAAATTCCCCTCTCCATTAAATTAATTTAATTAATTAAATCCCTCAACCACAAACTAACCCTTCAACCCAACAGTTAGCCAAATCCAACTTGTTAAATTGATAGGCTTATTGTGGGAGCTTTGCTCTTAGATTTTACTTTTATGCTGAATTTTTTTGTAAGGCTTTCTAGTTTAATGATTTTATGATGAAGCACAAAAACCCTTTCCATTTCAATGACGCTAAAAAATAATTATTAATTATAAACTTCCTAAATTTTAAATTTCTAAGTTTGCCAATATTTCTATAAAATAGTTAGATGGTTAATGTTAAAAGAAGAGTAAAACTTGAAAATGTGTTTCAATATTCATTTATTCTGATGCAATTTCTTGGGTTGCACTAATGTTTTCTATTAAATGGAGTCATTACAATGTAGAAAAGGCTCTCTACAATAGAAGAAACACAATACATTTTCTTAAATTGCAAGTTTTGGGGAGGTGGATTAATGTTTATATGAGAGCTTATTCCATAGTTATATTTTATTTTTACTTATATGGATAATATCATCTTCCCTCATATTCTAGACAAAAGTAAGTTTCTTCCAATCAAAAAATAAATTCATTGTAAATCCAACAACATCAATTCATTGTAAATCCAAGAAATGAAGAAATCCATTTCAATTTCTCCATTCTTGATTTTTTAATATGGAATCCATATTTAGATTTTTTTTTAAAAAATTATGTACAACACTGTAGCACATGAGTAGTACAAATTTTTTAGACTGGGCTCAAATTATACAGGAAGAGTTCCACTGGCTTAGTGATAAGGATGCAACATCCTTTATGAACAATAGTTTTGTTTCGTTAATGATGTGTAGTGGATCAAGAAAATGCGCACTTGTTTGACAAGAACAAAAGATGGTTGAGGAGAAGAATGAAGATTCTTAATAATTTTAGGATTTTTTTCAAATGAAATGTCATCTTTTTCTTATTTTGAGACCTCATATATTGTATTCACTTGGTTTGAGTTGATAGTTATATCAACCATTTAAATTTTTTTTTAATGGTTTTATTTGGATATAGATTGAAATGAAAATATTAGTTTCAATGTTTGAGAAGTACTCATGGTACTTTCAATAGCATGTATTTT
This sequence comes from Cupressus sempervirens, assembly GCA_028749045.1. NCBI lineage: Eukaryota > Viridiplantae > Streptophyta > Pinopsida > Cupressales > Cupressaceae > Cupressus > Cupressus sempervirens. The sequence continues at coordinate 17,075,874 of CM053784.1, forward strand.
CGGTGTGTTTGTATCTGTATCATACAAATGAAGTTTAATAAATTTTAAGAAACAAAATATTTTTTTGAAAGTATTTTATTATAATAAAGTATAAACATAATTCAATAATTTCTTCAATTCGATTTTAAATAAAATCAAAATTTTATGCATTTATAAATTTGATTATATTCTAATATTTATAAAACATATAATTGAAATGCAAAAAGGGAAAAAGAAAGCATAACTTTAAATCTATAAAAAGTAGTGAATGAAAAAAACATATTAAATTTTGTAAGTCTATTTAATTTGAAGTCATCAAATTTGTTATTGTTGTTAAATTTGTGAAGGATAATTGATACATTTATTTTCTTAATTGTATTAAAATTAGTATGAAATTAATATTATGAAAAATAAATGTAAAAAATATCTAATATGGATTTTTTTTTTTAAAGATAAAATTAAAGTTGTGTTTTTTTATTAATTTTTTCATAAAACATTTAAAATTACGAATTTCTCAAAGCTAAACTTTATTCTTCTCCAATAATAAAACTTTCTTTTTCACATTCTCAGTTGTAAGGGCATGTTTCTAATTTTTGTTTTATATCTTTTATGTAGAAACTATCCACTCACAATCTAGTTCTTTTACTAAAATTGTTTTCAAGTAATTATTTATCTAGAAAATTTATGTTTTAGTAGTACATATGTATATTCTACAACAAAAATTTAATTCAATATTGTTTTAAAAGAACCTTCACCTAAATTAAGGGACTATTGGAATAATGAGGATACATTCATATTTTGTATAGTTACCATATGCTACATTACCTTCTACTTAATATTCTTTCACGCTTCTTCTCATTTTTAATACTCATTGCTCATTAACACATTTTTTATATGGAGTGCAAATTCAAACAAGGTTGATTGTATTATAGAGACTATTTTAGGTTGATGCTTGTTGATGGAGTATCTTTGTTTACTTTTAATCTTTCTTATCCCTATTTACTTTTACTAATATGTCAACTCAACACCTTATCTACCTTTTCCTCTCCAAAGTAGAAAAAATCATTTTGTTCTTGTATTCAATTAGATCACTCCTATCAATTAATTGTTGCACACATGCACACACATAAACACACAACTGCTAGTTAGAGTTTGAGGTGACTCTACAACACCTCTAAGATCAAATGAAAGATCGAGATAACTTCCAAAAGAATTTGGCAAGACAATTGCAATAAGATGCAAGAATGATATGATTGATAATGAAATTCCTTGACATGGTTGAAATGTACATAATAGGCCTCCTTATATAGGAAAGGCAATAAGAGACAATGCCAAGGAGAAGATAAGAAATCACCTACACAAGGTGGAATCACATGTGCACCAAAGGTGGATCATCCTCCATTATGCAATGGAGTATGTGTCATGGTGAAGATGATAATGTGATATGTACACCGAAGGTGGAATGTGATAAAAACTATGACCACCTAGAGTGGAATTCTCCTACACCATGTGCTTAATTAAGGTGCAAACTCTTAAGCATCTTAATGAAAAACTACCATGCAATACATTATACTAAGTAAGGTTAAGTTTGTTTAATTAATGAATATTTAATCACACCAATACAACTCATGCACCAATAATTACCCTTTTTAATTAAATAATTTATTTATTAAATCAAATTCTTCCACCGACCTATTTTCTAATAAATCTATCCTCTAGCCACATCATCTTATCAACTAAGCCACCGCACCCTCTTAACTGAGCCACATCACCTCCTTATCCAATTATAAATTCCCTTTCCATATCACTTGCATGAATCAAGGAATGATTTATGTCTTCTTGACTCAAGCGCAAGTCCACTCTCATACCAAATATCCATCTCCCACCTCTGAACACTCATGTCTATTTCAGACCTCATACAATTAACTGATCCTCCACACAACATATCCCTCACACTCATTCTCCTGGTGAAACTTCTCATGATGCTATGGACTTGAGAAAGCATAATCCATGTGCTCTTTTCTCCTTGCATCATGGCCCTCCCTTATGATCCTTTTGTTTTACTTCTTGGTTGTTTGTTTCTCCTACCCTTAGCCTATAAATTGAACCCATGTATCCTTCACAAACCATCCAACTTTTTATTAAACTTATTATACTATTTGAGAGCTAAATATGATCAAAGCACTATTACTATACTCAAATTTTGATGCATCTATCCATCATTGAATCTTGAGCACACCATTGAGTACACATCCACAATTACTCGACCATATCACAACATCAAGGAGGCTACATGAATATTCACAAGTTTGCATTCTTATTGTTTGGATCTCCTTTTGGTTTATAATATTTTTGGCTTTGAATCTTAGTTTGTGAATTCTTGGTTTATCTGTGTATTCTTTACACGCTAATTTTCTATTGCATACATTTTGGCACATCTGATGGGACTCTACAATAGGGTCATTCCTCTATCTTGTGTTGGTTTTCTTTTTTAAAATAAGGACTTAAAGATCTACTAATATTTATGTTTTTAGTATTGTTGCAAGGTGCTTTTGAGTTTTTTAGGTTAGACACACAAGAAGGAGGTCAAATGAAACCATTACTAAAATAAGAATTTATACTGTAATCAAGAAAGCTCTTTAATATTCACGATCTTGTGACTATGAGAAAATGCACATCTGTCGATAGGATCATGGTCCTATGTATGCGAGAACGTGATCATGTGGATGCAAGAATGAATATCAACCTTAAATATAATAAAACATGTGTCTTTTCCTATCTTTTTAACATCTAAGAGTTCTTCGCAATCCCACCCTTGTAGGAATGTGAGTTCACTCCATGGGAATGTGGGTGTACCCTACGAGAAAATTTTGTTTCCCCTGTGGGAATGCTCTATGTAAAATTCACACATGGGACTCTATTTCTTGTCCATTATTTCATCTTACCAGTTTTGGCACAATTTCCTAGGTTGTGGGAATGTGATCCTACAATTGTGTGAACACGTCTTTGACTTGCAAGAATGCCCGATTGTAATTTTTGACTTATGTGTTAACAGTTCAGGGTACTTTGCTACCATTATTTAGTTTTTTAGTCTAAAAATTGAATTCACACATCATTTTGAGGCTTAAAAAGAACAATGCATGCTCTCACATAACTCAATCTTGAATGATAAGGCAATGAACAAAAGAATGAATTTTTTGGTTTATGAACATTGTAAATTGAACACTTTTAGCTTTGGACTTGAAATGAATACACAAACTTGTTGTGATATGGAGCCTAATCAGACTCAGAGGTTTATTCGGCACAGTTTCCCTCCAGATTATTTCTATGGGGGTTTGGGGGTAGTGCCATCAAGTGGGGTCAAGGGGTAGTGCTCCAAGTGCATTCCTTGTCACAATACAGGGTGGGGTCGAGGGGCAACACCCCCGTAGGGGTTTTTTGAAGCCAAAAATGACCTTATATTGTAAAAGGTGTCGGCTACTATTTTTCTATCATTCTAGCCCTATTTTTTTAAGTGGAAAAAAGCATGTACAAAAAGGCTTAGGGTTAGGGATTTTTATAATGTGTGATGCAAAAATTGGTTCTTGTGGGGGTATTAAGCTGCAAGGGATTACAGAGTGTAATCATATTGCAATCACTGGATAATAATAATATTGGACTTGTTGTTGGTAGACATAGCCTAGGGATTGGGTGAACCACATTAAATCTTGGTGTCTTGTGTTCTCTTTTATGTGATCTACTATTTTTCTGGTATTGGTTATATTTGCATATAACTATTATTTCTGTCCAAGGTTAATCCTAACAAAACTCTTGTATGCTAAAGGATAAAATGTTCTTATTTCCTCCTCTTTCAAGCTTTCATGTTCCATTTCTTAAGTTGACAATTGATTTCTTAAGCATGTGCACATTTATTTTCAAAAAATGAACCTTGCATCTTAACTCTGTGTGTCTTTAGTTTTAGATAGAAAATTTAAACTCTCAATTTGGAAAGAACAAGTGTCCTTGAGGATAGGTGACCAAATATTTTTCAACATGATGAACACATCAAATTCTAAGGTGGCTAACATGTTATTTAAAATCCCATTTTTGAATAAGGCTAATGTAGAGGATCTTGAGAAAACACATGCAGAGATGTATCAAGAGATGATCTCTCTTGCCAAGAAATATGCAGAGAAATTAATGATAAATGTTGACTTGAAGAGGCATATATAGGATTTACCTGAGAGGGTTTATATTGTTCTTGAGATTGATAAATCATCAGGTGATGTTCTACATGTTTTCACTCATGTTTCTTTCCTAGACAATGTTAATTTGAAGCTAGATGAATCCATAGGTAAAATTGAAGATTTGGAAGGGGTTGTTTTAGATTAAGGTAAAAACAGGTTTTGAAGGGGCCCCGAAACCCTTTACATCAAAAAGAAAGATATACCATGAAGCTCTACTAGGTTTTAAGTGGACCTGAAACCAGCAATAGTGGAAGGGGTTGTTAAGGCTAGGGGAGTTTCTATTTTAATGGAGGTCTGACAACATAGAGGTAATGTTTAGTAATAAAATTGGGTATTATGTATGGACACTAGTGTCCTTATTACAATTTTATTTTTTTGATGAGTTTGTTACTTATTTTGAACCTTTGTTAAACATATGGTTAGGGAGAAATTTGTTGATGAAAAGGTTAGAACTTGTAATGCTATACAAGGATGATATGCATAATAAGATTCAACAGTCCAAAGCCAAGATAATTGTTCTCCATCCTGTTAATAAGAAGTAAATTACAAATATTTGTTGAGACTATCATTTTTATGTACCATCAATTTATGTGAAGGAAAGCAATTTAAAATCTATTGAAGCATGGAGAGGGGAGTTTGATATGATAAAGTTGAAAATTGAAATAATTCTCAACATGGACAATAACATAGATATCCCTAGGTTTAATAAAGCATTGGATGAAATATTTAGAATTGAGGTAGATTTTGTGAAATTCATTACAGATGCGAGAGCTAGCATTGATGCTCAGTGGACATATTATTAGTTAGTCAATTTGAAGAGTTGATAAGTTTTGATTAACCAACTAAAATGGAAGTTGCTAGGTGGGAGATGTTCACCAAGGGAAAGAAGGCCCAAATTGATTAATGGTTAGCGACTGTGTATCTTTTCTTTATTTTATTTTTTTTATGACAAGGCACAATGTTTCTTAAGAGGGAGATCAATTTTATATATAGGCATCTTTATTTTATTGTTATAATTATAGATGAACTACACTTTTCAAAGATGAATTGATCTAAATATTTGAATAATTTGTTATGACCATGTCCTAGTTTTAGTTGTTGTTATCTTTCAAGTTTGTTCGATTTGCCATGACATGTGAAGTTAAATATTTTTTTGTTGGTTGTTGTTGCCTTGTCTTGTTATTTTTATTTTTTTAAATTAAGTTTTCCAAAGCTTGTTGCATTTCTTGTCCTATAAAAAGAATTCCAAGACCACATTACAAAGGTTCCCATATATTTTTGTATCCTACTAGTCAATATAATACAATCATATGCATTTAGGGTTTTTATAGTTTTTGGATAAGCATGTATGGTTTTTTATAGTCAAATAAGAATTTGAAGTTGATTTTATGTCTTTGCATTGAGTCTAAACTCTTTATGAGCTAGGTTCATTTCAATCCATCTCTTTGTAAATTAGTGACAAGTTTATTATCTTTCGCATCAACATGCATTGCCCTAGCGTGAGGGGATGAAGTGAAAGTTTTCTTAGTGCTTTATTTATATACTGACTAGGGACTTTACTAGTTTGAGGTTGTTCTTTGATGGGGACATGCTTCTCAAAGGGCAAGCCTATCTATAAGTGCTCCTAGAGTTGTTGTGAATGATCTTGCTAACAACTATTCAATATACATATCACTTAATTATTTGGATTCTAAAATACATAGAAAGTAAATAAGCCCATGGAAGTGTCTTTGAGAAACACTCCCAGAAACACACCACATGTGCCTAAGTTCAAAATGGAAAACATTAAATGAAAGGTCTTGAGGTACTCACTGTTCAGATAGTGTGTTGGTCCATGATGTCATTAGGTGAGTTAAAAAATTTGTTTCCCCATGGTACAACTATTTTCTCTCTTTTGGGATCTGAATTACCAAAAGTGAATAGTTAAAATGAAATGAACTTTTGACCTAATTGGATCTATTTTAATCCAATAGGGGCCATTAATGAAAATTTCTACTTCATATAAGAATAATATGGAATTGTGACCTTATTGACTTATTAGGAGAGAAATAAAAAATATGGTACATTAATCAATTCAAAATGGGTAAATCTTGAAAAAGTCAACAATGCTCAAATTATAGTTGATCAAGGGTATAATCAATAGGCAGATAGAAATGATGCAAAAAGCTCATAGAGTATTTTATGAAAGTCACAAGATGGTTAGAAAAAGTTAACCAAGGAAATTTTTTAGTCAGACCTTGTTCAAATGGAGGTCAAACTCATCAAATTTCACTTACAGAGTGGTCAAATTTGGTAGAACTATGTTTTTATCAATGCAATATCAATCTAAATCAGATTCTAACTAGTCTAAAATACACTCTTATTAATCCAAATCATTGAAGAATTAGCTTCACATTAATCTCAATGTTTGAACTTGGGATTACATCAACTTTTATTTCAATTTCACTCCAAATGGGGCACAATCACACAAGAAATGATCTAATTTTCACCAAACCCAATCAAGCAATCTTATCATAATTTATCAATTCTTTCATCAAACTAGGTCAACTTGCAAGTCCAATCAAATTTTAATACTGAAGGCATCATCTTCATCAAGAACCATATCAAGTTAAGGCTTTTTGATTAGACAAAGTCATCTATTTGAGGCATCAACTCCATCAAGAATCATTTCAAGTTTTCCTTCTATTCAATCAACATTATAAATATTGGAATGAGTGATTTCACTAGGATTCATATCAAATTTCTTGGTCTTAATAATCAAACATGGACATGTTAGTTTCCTTCAATCAAGTAAGGGTTGTCAAATAATTGACTTCATTAGGACTCATATCAAGTTGACTATATATATCTAATCATCAACCTTAGGATTCAAAATAATCTTACAAAGATTCAATTTCATCACTTAACATCAAACTGAATGTTTTATGTATCTCTTATAAATTTTGTTCTATTAAGTGCAAAAATAAAATTCTTATTAGGAATGGTTTCATCACTTCATATCAAATTATTTATTGAGTCAACGTCATGCATTCTTTGAATCAACAGGTTGCTCACACATCAATCCAAAGAGGGGGAAATGTAATGACCTTAAAATGGCTAGTATTATAATCTAAGACCCTATTTGTCCTATCCAAAACTAACTCCTTAATTACGCTAGTCCAATTCATTGATAACTAGCATAATTATCTAAATCATCAAATTTGTGAATATGTATCTTAATATTATTAATTAATGGAAAGATATATTCATCAAAAAATCATTAAATCCCATAAATTTGATCCATCCCCTAATTAATTACTTGTAGTCTAATTAATCAATTCAATACCATTTAATCCAATGGTTAAAGTAATTAGTTAAATCAAAATAATCAAATTTCCTAAAATAATGTCATTACAAGAGGGCATTTAAGTTACAATTCAACTAATTAGAGGTAATCACATGGATTAAATAAGAGTGAATTATAATCCTTTATCATAGGTAAATTCTAAACACTTTTTTGATATCCAATTATTGATTTTAAGCTCAAATTATCTATGAATTTCTCAATTACTAACTAATTGCTACAAGATTGAAGATTCATTTGTGCTTTCAATTGAGAAAACCTTAATTCCATTGCATCCTAGTTTAATTTAATCATTCTTGAGCATGAGTGATAACTCCTAGTTTTGCTTAATTACATTCTATGACTCTTTGAATCTTCCATTCTAGTGTTATAATGTCACTAGTTAGGATCAGAACTCTCTAAGAGCAAGTATGATTATGACTATACTCTCTTTACATAAGAAGTAATATGATGCTCTTCATTTGTTTTTTTTTTTTTTTTGAAGTTCTTTTGAGCTATAACTAATGAAATTAATGTCCTATTAAAGTGTAATATTTGTAGATGTAGCTTCAATAAGTACACACACATTCAAATAACTAGTGTTTAGTGAATAGTAGTAGTAAAAGAATTAGCTTCAACAATAGATTATGAAGTATAATCTTTCTTTTTACTAATTCATGAAACTAATATTTTTCTCAAGAAGAATGCTCCTCCACTAGTTCTCTTCTCTTCATCAATATAACTTTCCCAATCAACATCAATGTATACATGAAAGGTAAAATCATTAGCTTTGTCATACCACAATCTATTATTCCTTTTATACATGTAAATATTTATTTAATAGTAGCCACATGATTCCTTGAAATCAACTTGACATCTAAAAGTAATTCCAGTTGCATCAAATATATCAAGTCTTGTATGAATTAGATATTACAAATCTCTGACCATAGATTTGTATTTGTTCTACTTAGTTCTTTTAGATTAATCATCCTTTGTCAACTTACAACCTATAACCATCAGTGTTCCAATTGGATTTTGAGTCTTCCATCCCAAATTTCTTCAATAGTTCCTATTCACATGTTGTGTGATATGGAAATTTCAGTCTTGATTTGAATAATTTGCAAATCAAGAAAGAAATTCATCTCACCAATTAGAGATATCTCAAGTTGCTTTTGCATCTCATTAGAAAATTCTAATCTCATCTCCTCATTACCACAAAAAATGATATCATCCACAATGATTTTAACAATCAATTTTTTTTAGAATTAAATTTATAGTATAAATTACTATTGATAGTACCTTTATTGAAACCAAACTTCAGCAAATATTTAGCAAATCTTTCATTCCAAGATCTAGAGGCTCAAGCCTTAATCTATATAAAGCTTTCTTCAATCAGTAAATCATTTCCTTCTAATTTCTAATAGTAAATTCATCTAGTTGCTCAAGATAGACTTCTTTCTTAAGATATCCATTTAGGAATGCCCATTTAACATTCATGCAAAAGTATTTACCTTCAGATTATTGTAAGAAACATTTGTAAGAAATAATCTAACAACTTCAATTCTAGCCATAGGTGTAAATGTATCATCAAAATGTATACCTTCTATATGTGAACATCTTTTGGTAACCAATCTAACTTAGTTTCTAACCACTTCACCATTCTCATTCAATTTATTCCAAAAAAAAACTTACTTCCAATGTCATTTTTATCTTTAGGTTTGGGAACTAAAACCCATGTCTTATTCTTCTCAATCTAATCAAGTTCTTATTTCATAGTTATAATTTAGTTATCATCTTTGCAATGTTTATTAACACTTTTAGGCTTAACTTGTGAAATCAAACAAATTTTATCACTAGCAATCTTTCCTATAGTCATAACTCTTTGATTTTTATCACCAATGATATGATCTTAAATATGATTAATCTTTACATACTTCAAAGTCTTTAGAGCATGAAATTATTCAACCTCAATACCATTGTCAATATCTTCAACCGAACCTTCTTGAACAATATTCTGATTCTACTTTCACTCTTTTGTGATTTGTAAATAATTATCACCATCATCATATGAGCCATTACTAAACATTGTTTCATGTATCTACAATATTTTATCTACTTTCACATTAGCACTCTCATAAAGTTTCTTCTATCTCTTATTATAACATCAGTAGGCCTTTATTTTAGTAGATTAACCAAGAAATATCCCTTAATCACTTCTACGAACAAATTTTCCTATGTCATCATCTCTCCTAATGTAACATTTGCTTCCAAATTTTAGAAATATTTAACTACAGGTACATATCCATATCATAGCTCATAAGGTGTCTTTCCAGTACCATTCTTAATTGAACTTTGTTTAATGTGCAAAATGCAATAACAATATGTTCTATCTAATATATTTGTGGTATTGTTCCTTCTAACATCATAGTCCTTGTAGTTTCAAGAATCGCCCTATTCATTACTCTGCTATCCCATTTTATTGAGGCATTTGTAGGGCTTACATTTGTCTCCTTATTCCATTTTATTCATGGTAACCATTTAATGCTCTAAAATTAAACTCTCCATCAAGATTTGATCTCAAAAATTTCATTTTCATTCTTGTCTTAGTCTCAAATTTGGCTTTGAATATCTCAATTTATCTAAAAAATTTGATTTTTCCTTCAAAAAATCAACCCACATCATTCTAGAATAATCATTAATGAATAAAATGAAATATTACACACTATTCCAAGTCCTTGCATGACTTGGATCAAACAGATATGCATGAACCAAATCTAAAATCTTAGTAGCAAAGTCTTTTTTTAAAAAGTAGCTCTAGTCTATTTTTCCATAGTACATTCCTTGCATAATTTTTTATTAAGCTTTGAAACTTTAGAAAATCTCTCATAACATTAGTAGAACTAATATTCACAATATTATAAAAATTTACATAAGAAAACCTCTTATTTCATAACCATCTTAGGAGGATTGGAGGAGGGAATATATAATGAGTCATAAACACATTAGATGTGTTATGAAAGTTATTGTAGGAAGACTATGGAACATTGAAAGTGGTAGGTGGAAGAGTTAAAGAAGTGGAAAGATGATTGGAATATGTAACATGCAAAACATGATAAGAAGGAAACAAAGAAGGTGAAATAGGAGGAATACTTGTAGAAAGTGTGGGATTGAGCAGATCAACACTTTAGAATTAGAGACTTGTGTAGAAGCTGTCATAAGAGGTGACACATAAGTGAGAATGCTAGGAACAAAAGTTAAATTAGGAATGGAAGGTGCAACAACTGTAGAAGGAGGATTGTATCATAATTTTTGAGAACATTTCATCAAAGGCTTAGTGCAAGTATCAATAAGATGAGAAATTCCACACAAAATGGAAATTCTATTGTCACCATGGTTAAGAAGTTTTTTTATAGCTTTAGTAAAAGAAACACTATCAAGATTTTGATTTTCTTGTACAAGACAACTTTTCATTTTGTCAAAGTTACTAGTGAGCTTGTCAACTTGAGAAGGAGGAACTCTTAAGGCTTCACCTTAATCATGAGAAGAGAGAGAAGATTGGTATCTATACACCAAAATTGTTCTTTTCTCTAAACCATTATATCCAAGGTGTTCCATAGAGTGGAAGGCTTGGATTGTGGCTTAGAGGTCCCTAGTCATGGAGTGCAAAGGCATACAAAAAACATGAAAATATCTCTCAATTGAGCCTTAGAAATGCAATCCTTGCTAGTAAACCATGAAATGAGAGATTCTTAGACAAGAGAGAGTGCTAGTGTCAAAAATCTTCCAAAATATGCATGCAAGATGTGACTATGGTAGGATAGAATGCAAAGATGCAACTATACTAACAACATGAGAGCATTACAAGAACCATTCTAATTAATCTAAGTGAGCTATGCTATTGCAAAGAAAAATAAGCTAATGCATATGAAGTTAAACTAGCATGATCTTGAAAAAATGAGATGAGAGAATAGAAGCTCTCCACAAAATGGTCCAAGAAAACTTGTAAGTAAACCTGCAACATAACACTAGCTTAAAATTGGGATCCTTAGATGTGGAGAGAGCTCTTCCTTTTAAAGATGTACAAATGGTCGAGATCAAGATCAATGGATGGATGATAAAGGGCAGCGGTTGAATTTTCACATGATCCATGTGCACATTTGTCTTGTCCATATGAGATGAAGTCTTTTTCTTTTAATTTGAAAATAGGAGAAATGACTTATGTGTGGAACTTAGGAATATGGGGGAATGGGGTCTTTTATTTAATTAAAGGGGGTCATATTCCTTTTAATTAATTACGAATTTAGGATATTATAGTCAAACCATAGGTTATTTTTGAATAAATTGATTTGTGATGATTTGATCTAGGCAAATGATTAAATAATTTAGCCAAAATTTTGAGAAGGGGGCTATAGTCTAAGTGACTATTTTTAGGTGATTATAGTATCATCATGGGTCATAGGAAAGAAATAGTAGTAATGATCAAAAGAGCCCATGATTCTATGACTTCTTCTAACATGAATGTTATAGGTTGGACTTTAAATATCATAAAAGGAAAGATCACACAAAGATAATCTAATAGGATCTAACCAAAAGTGTGTAAAAAAGATCTAAGTACCACTAATGCAAAAAAATAATACAATGTATATTTAGATGAACAAAGAAAATATAGAGAAATCTAACTCCACAAATAAGGAAAATGACACAAGTCAAGTTCACCAAAATATAATGAACACCCAATGTATAAAAAAGGGTCATGTATTCAGTTTGCCAACATGTTTATGGGAAAAATAGAAGTGATGATTTTTTTAATGTAAACTAGATGAGATGAGTTTATTAATAAACATCTTCATCCTAACCTATTCAATACAAGATTCATATAGGTTTCCAAACATAACTCTCAATATAACCTAAGTTAGATTAGAACAACCCAAGTGAGGTGAAGGAAAGTCAATATTAAACCCAAATTACATCAAGGAAGTATGCAAGAAAGTCCTCTTTCATGCAATATTCATTAACCTTTAGATTTGTAATGTGATCAACTTTAGTTGATTGATTAAATGTTAGATTCATTAAATTTGTTGGCACAGGAAGGGGCTTTCCTTGGTCAATCCCCCATTTAGGAATTAACCTTGAAAGAGACAAGTATGTATAAGAATGTAAAGAAGTAAGACAAATGCAATTATTCACCTTACTTGATGAAACCCTTGTTAGGAAGAGCTTTACAATGCTAGATGTTGTTGATATTGAGTCTTTGATGAGAGATGTAGGAAATCTCCAAGATGCAATGTATCTAATCAATAAAAAATCATGGAGCCATAGATTCAGATGTGCACAAAGGAAGAATAATAATAATTTCACAATGTATATCTCCCCTCATGATGGCCAAAAAAATTCTAGATCTTGAAGAGAAAATGCTCATAATGAATCCTCGAATCTTGAGAATGCTTTGGAAACTTGATGAATTCCTTGAGTGGTCTCCTTGTGCATGAGAGCGTTTGTATTCTTATCACACATTTTTTGTAAATAAAGTGCCCAAGCTTTGTTATCTAGTAGCTTTTAGAATAAAAGATAAAACTTGCCAAATGGATCACAATATTTAACAATTTAAACACCTAAGACAAAATTGGCCCAAACACTAAAAAGGGCAAGGGTATAGGTTGACCTGGTCAACCTATACTAGGATTATCCCAAGGATATATAATATCTAGGTCTCACGGATGGTGCAAAAATATTTAGAAAAATATATTGAGCACAAATGCATTCATGGACCATAAGATCGCTAAAGGGTGAGAGCTAAAAAGTCTTCAATGATGAGTGCTTCTATTTTAAGATGGTACACTTTATGTATATATGTAGTATAAATGGCTATATTTTCAATATTATGTAGTTTTCTATACAATATACCTATACATATGTTTGTATGTATATATTTTAAGGAAATGGAATGCATTTGAACAAATGATGAAAAAAAATACCAAAATATAGGAATGTGAAAGTGAAATTTGTCATTTTTATTACAACCCTTTATGCATATGGATAATCATTTAAAAACAAAATAAAAATAATAATGACATAAGAAACCAAGATGTCTAAGATAAAATAGAACCACGTATGGCTACAACCATTTATTGTGACCCATAATACAAAATCATGTATACACAATCACAATTATGTACATACATAATTATATACATATACATGTACACATACATTATATTTTCAGCTTCATAAGAAGAGTTCATTTTTATTGAATCCCTTTGTACATACAAATAATCACTTAGCAACAAAATAAAAAAATTTATGCATACATATTTATATATGGATATGTATACATATTAGTAGTAAACTATTTAATAAAATAAAAATCATTTGAAAAAATATTCAAATAGAAGAAACCAAGATGCATGAGATAAGATGGAAGCAAGTGGAGGAGGTAATTGTGATATAATTAGTAATATTTATTAGTCCTTACCTTATATATAGGGCAGGGAACTAATATTTTCATTAGACCCCTAGATTAATTTAATGGTAGAAACATAATGTTGAAAGCTAAGATTCTTAGATATATATTTTTTAATTGAATTATAACAATCAAATTTCTTATTTTTCATTGGTCACGGAATAATTTTATGGTATTAAATCTCTTTTTTCAAATTGAAAAAAAAGAAAATAAATTAGAAGAGATAAGGATGTATTTAATGCTTGGTTATCCTGAATTGTCAAGTGTGACATCATTGACAAATATTTAGCTGACAATTTAGATTGGAAAAGATTTATTGGATATATGTTCATCTACTACTGATTTGACCTACGAAGTCCTCGTTATGAACCATTGACAAATAATAAAATGCCATGCATTTTTTGATATACATTAAGGTTGTGACAAACTCGGTTGGGGCTTTCAATAAGCATTTTGAAGAAAATATATTTTAAGTGTAACCACATAGTATTTTACAAAGCTGGTATTGATTAAATATTCTAAATTATTACAAATTTTCAAATATATGTAATTTAAAATCTTACCTTCTGAAAACAAATTAATTACTCTTCATTTAATTTTATGGAACTATGTCATAGAATTTATTTATTTTTAAATCACAAATATAAATATAAATTTTGTTTCAAATTATTGTAAAACTCATAAGTTCCTATTAATAAGAGTATAAAATTTAATTGTAAAACAATTGTGATATATATATATATATAATTTTACACTTGTTTTCAAAGAATTTACTCCTAATTGTTTTTACAATTAAATTTTATCTTACCTTTTTATATAATGTAAAATTTTATTTTTTATGCCAACAATCATTTAAGCATGATGATCAAATCAATCACTTCTACTCATTATTTTTCACTATTTCCTAACTAATCTGATGCCAACCTACTTCCACTTGTGGTTTCGATGGGTTTGGTTCAATATTTTTTTTAATCTCTTCTTTGTAGTTGAGGTGTTCTTTGAATTGTTAATGCAATTGAATTCTTATTTTCCTTTTTCATTTGAATGAGATTGACATGTATGAACTATTGCTCAATTGATTTCTTCTTTTCATTTTCATTACCTTTCAAGCCTTCATTATAAGTTCAATTGCCTTCATTATAAGTTCAATTTAATTTAGGATGCTTTGCAACTTTAGCCTTGCTCCTATTTCTCCTATTTCATATAAAGGCAGAGACTCTAGCTCACCAAGAGCTCTTGTTATTATTGTAACTCTAATTTAAATGGTAATAAAAAAATGAGGCTTCAATTTATGTATTTGGAACCTACAAATAGATATATACAAAATAAATTCATAGACAATAGTAAATTTCTTTGTTGAGTGATTTAATTGGTGCAAATACGTACAAGCACTGTAAATAGTGTAAATGTTTAAGACCCTAAGATTCCATAAACTTGATATAAAATAGTAAAATTTTAATCTATTTTATCAAATTGAAACAATTCAAATTTGTGTACCAACTTACAATATCTCTTTGATGACAATGGTGGATAAAATTCTCCCTCCACCTCGAAATTGTGCATAGAATATTCAAAAAAAGCATAGAGATAGGTTGTATTTGTGCTGATGAAAATGAAGTTGACAATTCCTTATATAAATTCACTCAAGTAAGGAATATGATTGCATTCATTTGTGGTAGTTCATTTTCAAATTGAATATTGGTGGGAAACATTTTGTCATTTTATACTTAATTAGGAAATGTGCAACACAAGATACATTCTTATTACTTGTGGACATTTTGTTAGTGTTAGTCCAATTGTTCACAATGTTGCTACTATTTGTAGATGTAGTTAATGTATTTAAAAAGTGCATATAAGTTTGAGAGAAAGTGCATATAATAGCTTATATAGTTGTGATATTTCTATCATGATTTAATTGTGTAGTTTTTTGAGTCAAATTCATTGATCCATGTTTCATGAGTAGTGGTTCACATGAACCCATCTCTCATGATAATGATTGGAACGCGTAGCACTCATTCCAACTAGGTGATGTTGTACCGAGACTTCTTGGGAGGTAACTCATCCCAATACTACTCTAGTTTGAGTGTGATTAACGAAGAAGTTTCCCTCCATGATAAAACCCTACCAACGTATAAAGTTATTTTATATATTTTATGTTGTCAAATGAGGGAACAATAACTACTCATTTGTATTTGTAATTTGAATTCATTTGTTTTTTTGTAAACATATACACTTTAAAATAATAATAAAGTGAATTTATTTTTGCAACATGATTTGTATTTTAATCACATGAGCACCATAGAGGTTTTAATCTTCTTTTTAATGAATACTTTAGTCATGATTGAACATGTATTGATGTTCAAATAATTAGCTGATAGGCTTTCCTTCTGGAGTTGCCTCCAGCCATAAATTATCTCACACTACAAAATAGTTGAAAGAAAATAATTTATAGATATTGATAGCTCATAAACTGACACACATTTTGGACAATTCAATTTGAATGATAAAGAGCCCTTAAGTAAACATTTTTTTCCCTATTTCTAGGGTTTATATATGAGAAACATAACTAGGTTTGTACACCATCATGTTGGAATTATGATATATTTGTCATTAGTCACAACACTTCTTCGATTTTGAATGCTTACCAAGCTCATCACTTAGTCTATAGTTCACATTGAGCATTCAGCGGTTACCTTATAAATTCCATAGGTAAACAGTTGATACCAAGCATTCCTTTGGAAACTGAGCATATGGGCAATTCAGCAGTATTTATCGAGTTCATAGTGGTTACCAAGAAAGACAGTGTTCTTCAAACAATTAGTGGTTACCGAGCTTCGTAGTGTTTACCAAGCAGTCAATGCTCATCAAGGTAAACAAAGAACTTAGTGTTTACCGAGTGATCAAGGTAAACAAAGAACTTAGTGTTTACCAAGTGATCAAGGTAAACAAAGAACTTAGTGTTTATCGAGTGATCAAGGTAAACAAAGAGCTTAGTGTTTACCGAGTGATCAAGGTAAACAAAGGAATCAATGTTTACCAAGTAAAGAAGCTTATCAATGGATTCAATTTTTACCGAGTGACACAATATTCACCGAGTCACCAATGGTTACCGAATTCCAAGCTACTCAAAATGGTTAGTATGGACCGTGCCTCTACTCTTATCAAGTGCATGATGATGCAGAGTATTATAGTGGATGTCGAGTATCAGAATGTCACCGAGTCAGTTTGTGGAACTCGAGTTTTTTACCATCTGGTCGACTCAGTAATATTTGTTCACTTGTGTTTGGTTGACCTTGCCAGTGTAAATATTGGAATGGTATATATCATTTGAAATAATGAAGATGTTGAATATAGTTGGTGTTATATTGCAATATTCTTGAGAAGAAGAAAAGCGAATCCCAGCAGAACATAGGAATACAGTAAGGTCAACAATTGATGCAGAAAAGCTATATCCATCACATCAGGTGATCAGAGCACAAGGGATCTTATCAGCAATCAATTGTAACTAGATCCACTGCTTCATCCTAACAGGTGAATCAGTTTGTAAATCTTTTAACAGGGTAGACTTGATAGTCTTTGTAAATCTCCTAACAGAGTGCATACTTTATTGTATGTTTGTAAATCCTTTAACAAGGTGGATCTAGCAATCCTACTTGCTCCTAATAGGGAAGATCATCAGAAGTGATCATTGTAAGCCTTAACCGACCAACTTTATACTGCAGTATTGAAGTTTTGTGGGCATCATCCCCACCCCAGTTTTACTTTCTAATTGGAAGGTTTCTGGGTCACCAAATCTGTGTGTTCATGTGTTACAAATGTTTATCTTTTCATGCATATAGTAGATTAGATGGATGAATGGTAAAAATATTATTATGCAGAATTGAACTAAAGTTTTAGAGTTACTGATTCACCCCTCCCTTCTCAATAATCTTGTTAGTCTTGATTATTTCCTACAATTGGTATCAGAGCCTTGTGGTTCACAGGATAAAGTTTGATAGCTTGAGCAAAGATCAAGGACAATGGAGATATTCAGACTTGACAAATCTATCGAGAATTTAAAGCTAGATCTAGAAATGGCCATGACTCAACTCAATGAAGCAAAGGAGCATCTTTCTCAATCTCTAAAAAGAAGGAAGTAACTTGCAAGACAAATGAATGATCATCAGTATATTGAAGAAAGGATTGAAGACCTTTTACCATCAATCAGTTCAAATGAAGCTAATGAAGCAATCAAGGAACTCCTAGCAAAGAATGGTTCTCTGCAGGAAGAAGTAAGAAAGCTCAAAAGAGAAAAAGAAATCCAATCCATCAGGCTATGTGAAGTTTTGGAATAGAGAAACAAGGAAAATGAAGACTTAGAGGTAAGAAATAATCAATCCCTTCAGCATGAAGATCTTGTAGGGCAACTATCTGATGCAAATGAAGAAATTAAGAATCTAAGATCTAAGAATTAAAGTTTGAGAAATGATTTAATCACTTAAAGACAAATCAATGCAAGCTTACAAAGTGATCTGAGATTTGAAAGAAAAATCAATGAAAGTTTGAAAAATGACTTAAATATTGAAAAACAAGTCAATGAAAGCATGATAAAATCTCAAGCAGATATGGATCAATTGAATCTGCAAAATGAGCAGAATCTTCATAGACAAAAAGGTAAAGTAGGCCTTGGATACAATGAAGAAGGTGAATCTTCCAAATAGGGTACCCAAAAGAATCAAAATCCTACTTGCAATCACTGTGGTAAGTTAGGTCATACATCTAACAGATGTTGGAGCAATGGTAAAGAAAAATTCAATGGTAAATGCTAGAATTGCAATCAGCATGGTCACAAAGCAAATGAGTGCAAAGAAAAACCAAAGTTTGAAGGCAAATGTCACAAATGCAAGAAACAAGGTCACAAGCATCTAAATGTAGATCTAAATCATTCAATCCAACAGAACAAATTGTCAATGCATTATTTGGTTGGGACTACAATACTTGGTGCAGATGTCACTATTATGGAGAATATGGACACATTGGAATAAACTGTGCAAGGCATCATCTAAGGAAGAAAGATACTACTATAAGATGTTATAAATGTACTGAACTTGGTCATATATCCAAAAATTGCATGAACATAAGAAGAGTTGAAGATGAAAAGAAAGCCAGAGCTAACAAAATTTGAAAACAGATGAGACAATAGTGGATTCCTAAGTCTACCGAGCCAGAAAGTTCAAATGATGGTAATGTCACTCAAGAAATGGGAGACTCCACCATTTCTAATTAGACTCATCAAGAAGGATGAGGGACTGCATCTTCAAGAAATATCCTAAAGCAGTTCCAAAATGTAGAAGTGCAAATGACAAATCAATATTTCAGATACAAGACATAGTTCATTGTGGTGCATCTACCGAGCAAGGTTGGTTTCAAACTTAACCGAGCTAGGTGTAATACCCCAAAATTGGCTCATTGCCATCTCAACCAATTCTAGTCTATTTTCGATCAATTTCAAATTCCTATTCTAATAGGCAATTCTCATTCTGTTATTCGCTACTTGACTTAATTGTCAGATGCAAAAAACCCTAATCTGCATTCATCATATTTCTTATTTGATTCCTATAGTACGTACTCATATTAGTCGCATTAAACCTACTTGATTAATATTTAATTTAATTATTAAGTATTTATACTTTAATTAAATTAAATTATATCCTAAGGCTAATGTACTATGGAATTAAATTTATTTAATTTAATAAATATGCCTATCTTAATTAATTAAATGTAATTATTTAATTAAATGAGAAAGGTATTTCTAATTAATTAAATGAAATTATTTAATTAAATGGGGTACTTACTTCTAATTAATTAAACAAAGTAATTTAATTAAATGGGAAGCCATTCCTAATTAATTAAATGAAGTTATTTAATTAAATAAGAAAAATGTCTCTAATTAATTAAAGATTATTTAATTAAATAGAAAAAGTAATTATGAGAGCATATCTCATTTTATTAAATTAAATATCTCAACAAAATCTCTCTTCGGTTCAAAAAGGGAAATTTCTAGTTCACTATTGATAAAAAATGAGTTAAATTAGTTAACTCCTTTTTCTACTCAAATTAAAATAGTTAACTCCTTATTTTACAAAAAATCAAATCTGTTAACTCCCTTTAATTTGGGAATCTTCCTTTATGACTGAACTTCATCTTCAATCCTGACCGTTGATTGAAATCGATCTCAACCGTTGATGGATTCCAGGGAAGTCTATTTAAGAGACCCTCCTCTCTTCATTTCAAAGAGGATGAATTGATTTTCCATCGAATCGCTGCTGAAATTCATGCTCACATTTACTTACATTTCTTGCATACATTCTCATTCTTAGTTTAATCTCATTTTAGTTTAATCATGCATATGCTTAATCTAGTTTGCTTTATTTGTTCTTAGATTACATTGCATCTTTTGTTTTTAGATTAATCTGCATACTCGTTCTTAGCTTAATTTCATTGTCAAATCCTTCGTTCTTAGAGGGTCTGGTTGCCTGCACCTTGATTCTGAGGATATTAACAGGCAAAATCCCTTTAGATAGAAGGCAATAGGTCACTTTGCAGGGCAAATTTCGGATGAACAATCCAATGTTCATTCCGAGATGAATCCACATGCAATGACCATGTTGAAGTGTGTGTGTGTGTGTTAGCATAGGCCACATTTTCACATATACATTTTTGGCGCCCACCGTGGGGCACAAAAATCAATTTTACTGGCCTCTTTTTGTATTCTTTAATCATTTTTTTGTTCTCTGTCCATACTATTCCATACAGATTCAGGAATCTTCGCGTGAGACTGTTCATTTTTGCGCGAGGATCCAGAATCTTTGCGTGAAGATTCTTTTCGACTCGTGTGAGAAAGTTCTTGGGCACGCGAAACTTCATGCAAAACTTGTTTCTTCGCATGAGCTGAATATAATTTCATGCGAGAAAGAAACAACTTTGTGCAGGCTTCGAATAGTTTTGCGCAAGACAGAAACAACTTTGCGCAGGCTTCGAACAGTTTCGCGCGAGACAGAAACAACTTTGCGCAGGCTTCGAACAGTTTCGCACGAGACAGAAATAACTTCGTGCAGGCTCAGAACAGTTTCGCGTGAGACAGAAATAACTTCGTGCGAGACTCTGCTGACAGATGCTATTTTTGCATTGATTTTCGTGTTTTCTGGTTTTTCTGCTAACTGCTCACTGTTTCTATTTTTTTTCATGTTTTCTATTTTTTTTGGAACAACAATACAGAAGACAGCTTTCAAAAAAAGAGAGTATAAAATGAATTTTGACTTTTGATGTTTTCATAGGTTTTAGCATTTTCTAAGCTTTTTTATGTGTATAAAAATGAACAAAAAAAGTTAAATTTTATTTTCCCATAGTTAAGCTTCAGTTTTCACTAACATGTTTTCTCTTAAGTATCTTTATTTCCATTTTTTTGATTTTTTTGCAGCATAACAGCAGTTTGTAGGACAATTGGAAAAGCGTGCTAAAGTTGCTAGAAACAGGTAAAAATTTACTAAGCATGTTGTGAGGATTACCAGGTAATTCTTTTTGACTGATAACACTTCATTTGGAGCTAAAACGAACATCTCTTGTGTCAAGCTTGTGTGTTTATTTTCTTTCATGTTCTCATTTTTACAACACATGCATAATTTGATACTAGGTTGTGATCTCTATTAGTATTCATTTAGCAAGCTTAGTCTTTAGTGATAGATCTAATTAGCTATCTTGGGTTATTGGAATTGCTAATCTGCCGGCCCCTCGTTCCACCATATGGTTGCAAGCTCAGCACAATGTTAAATAAGGGAGGGGTCTACAGGACATAAGCGTTAAATGCTCCACAAGGCAACCCTTTTGTGCTTTCTAGAACTCACTAATTTCTGAGTTGTGAACTCATTTTGGCTTATGTGAGGGGTTAAATGTTCCACATCTTTGGACTCACCTCACATTAGTTAAAGCTTTAAATGTACCACCTTGTGCTTTTTGATTGCTTTTGGATAGATTTGCTTTCGGGAATTAACATCTGTACACACATAGTAATTAAGCCCCCATGAACACTATTCGTGGATCTTGAGGGAGTGGGTTCCTAGTGAAACTCCTCTCTAAGATGGATTCCTTGTAGGTGGGGAGGATACTTTGAGCATCTCGCAGATAGATGAATCTTCAACTTTTTGATTAAGGCATCCTTTCTCCGGAGAGGTTGATAGATCACTGGGAGTTGATATCATAGATCTTTAAGAGATACTCTTAGTTTAGCGTGTCAGATTAATATGTCTGCTTTGATTGGGCTAAAGGTGAAATGGTGTCAAAACCTTGAATCTGGAAGCTAAGTCCCCTTGTGGTATACTATTGTGAGTCAGTCACCTTTAGAGAGGGTTAACTGTACCAGACAATCCCTCTACAGGGAAAACTGCGTTGACGGAACCTCAAGTGGTAATAGCCATTTTTGCCATGGTAGTGACAACCGCTATATAAATGTCCTTGTGGAAGAAATCTCCATGGCTGTGGTTCATTGTGGGTTGTCAAATCTCCCTAGCAGCTCTTGAAGATTAAGTTCTCAAACTGTGTCAAAACCTCGGTGCGCCGGGATTGGAGGTCACCCCTGTGAGTCATAAAAGTTGCAGAGTCAAGCCATTACTAAAAACCTTAGAGAGGCCAACTTTTATTTTCTAGGAATATGTGCAATGATTGCAAAACTCTTTGAAAACATACACAATTAGCTCTCTTAGGAATCAGTGCATACTAAGTCACTTGATTGTTCATGCGCAAGGTTGCTTTCGCCCTTACCCATTGTTTTCAGACGTGCTTGATATCACCTGCTTGCTGTTCTACATGCTTGTTTATCTACTTGCTTACTCAAAACGATTGAAATCTGCCTTCTATCTGTAAACAGTCCTAAAACAGTGGCATCCTGCTTAGCTAATGACTTGCGATCCATATTTTAACTAGTCTTGTCTCTCAGCTATCTTGCTCTTGTCCTTTAGTGCTTTCTGTACTCTGTGTCATGATAGTCATAATCTTTGGCTGTTCTAGCCTTCAAATCAGACTATTCATACCTTAGTATACTGCACTCTTATCTTTCTTTTCTGAGACTACGTTCTAGTGTGGTCCTTGTCTAAGCTGCTACTTATTGTCATTGTCTATGACCATGGCAACTTGGCTTATGTTCTAAAACTTGGCTGTCACTACTTGAAACATAGTACATCAAAATGGCTAACAACAACTGCGCTAAATCCAATATTCCTAGTGAGGAAGAAAAGCTACTTATTGCAAACATGAAGCAACAAATTCAATCAATGAGCACTCAACTTCAAAGACTGAAGGAGGAAGATGACACATCATCGAAAAAATTCTCCTTGTGAGATTATTTACCTTCCTATAATGTTGAGTCCAAGCCATCTCAAAACATTCTGCAAATTCCCAAGAAATCTAGAAATATTTTTGAAGAAAAACCTTGGGAACCTAAACCAAAGCATGATTTCACCCCTTTGGGAAGATCTTATGAATCAAATTTGGAAGAACTTCTTCAAAAGAAACTCATTGTGTTACCTAAGGTGACTTTTGCAGGAGTTTCCTTTATGAGTAACTATTGTGCCTATCACAGACATAATTTACATAAAACTTCACATTGTAAGGAGTTGAAAAACAAGATCCAAGATCTCTTTGACAAAGGCATAATTCAAAAATCTAAGCTCTCAGCTACTAAAGATTCTACTCTCAAGAAAGATCAACCTCATGAAACCATGTCTAGTAATGGTTCAAACACAACTTCTACTTCCTCCAACATACATCCACCTTCTAAATTTCCAAACTTTCCAACACATATTCACCAAAAGAACTCACTACTCCCCCAGTTGACTATGTGTACCCTCAAGGACTACCTTTAAAGGAAACTCAAGCTAATCTTGACTTAGTTGCAAACCTCTCCCATACTACACAAAGAAAATATCCAAAACCTCTATGTGTTGCTCCTCCTATTATCTCCAATCCAACTATTCCTCCATTGTCCCTTTAAGAGCCTATTATGGAGACTCTAGAAATATATTTGAATATAGATTCAGATACTCCCTCATCCTTGGATTTGGTTTCATGTCAAGAGGACCACTTAAATGATGAAGAAACAAGTGTTGATCAAGACCAATATTCCTTCATCCCCTTTCAAATCTTCCAAGATCTCGTGCCTCCATCTCAAGAGCCACATAGTCCTCCATCTCCCATGTCGTGCACCTCTACTAAGAAAGATCAAGATATTCCTTCCACCATCCTTAAGGAGATTATAAAAGACCAAGAGAAGGATACTTTTCCTATGTTACCCAAAATTCCTTTTGAAGAGAAAAGTGTTCCCTTGCTCTCTTATTCTACCTCGCTACATTCACTTTCAAACTATGCTCAAGCTTTAAATACTCCTATCGAAGGTATTGCTCCTATAATAGTTACTCATAAATCTATTGATGACTTTGGTCATATTGCTCACTCTAAAGATGCTGATATCCATACTCATGGTCCATTCACACCTTCTAAATCTATCCTTGGTCCCTACCCATCTAAGCTAAAACCTTCAAGTCTTCCATCTATATTGGGACCTTATGTTCCTCTATCTCCTATTGCCACTACTAGCTCATTAAACATTCCTCCTACCTTACCCCAAGATCAACAAAGATATACATACTTGAACTCTTCACATCCACCTTTCCATCTAAACCAATAATATTGGCCTCATTCATCCACAAGTCCCAAGTCCTTTGGAAGAAATTTGGATGATCAACTCAAACACAAGTGCATGAATCCATCCTCAAAAGTTCACTATGTCTCCTCTAATCGACATGTGAATGTCAAGAAGGAAAATATGCAAAAGAGACCACAAAGGTCTACTATTGAAAGAGCTCAACCAAAGAAAGTATGGGTTGTTAAATCTATTATTGAAGAAATGCATTCCAAAGCATCTAATGAAAAATCAAAAACTATATGGATTCCCAAGTCTCTTTTGAAGGACTTGAATATTGAAAACAAATCAAAGTTGACATTCAAGCTTCCAAAGGCTTCCAATCCATCTTCTTCCCAACATCTTCCTAAAAAGGTTTCAAAACCTTCTACTCCACCCCTCTCCAAAATGGCTTTTCTACCTCATATATCTAAGCCTCAAGCTATTTCATCCATATTTCCTCCATCATTCTACTACCCTTCAAGGTGTGTGTCAATGTTTATCTTGCCTAATATCTCATCCACCCTCATGAGATCCTCTAAATCTTATGCCTGCTTGCCATCCTTGCTTGTTTTAATCTTCCAAAACCAACAACCTTATCATCCATCTATCTCTCATTTTTCTATCATTTCGCTTCCATTACCTTATCAACATCTTTGAGTGTACCTTGCTATGGCCTTGGCTTATCATAACTTATCATTCTTATAGGAGCACTATTCAAATTGAAGAAGGCTTGAATTATTTCCAAAAACTCTAAAAATCCAAAGAAAAAAGAAAAAAAAGAAAAAAAGAAAAAAAATGTGCCTTGGTGAAAACCTGGAAATAGGCACCTTGGTAGCAAAAGTAAAGATAAATAAATCTATCCTATGGTGAAAACCACTTCTTGTGGCACCTTGGACAAGTACCATAATGAAAACCTGGTAAACAGGCATCATGCGTAATTCTTCCATCCATGACATCCTATCATGGTCTTGCTTATCCTTTAGATGTCCTCATCTCAAGTCACTCACTCATAACCTCCATAAAAAAAATTTCTATCCTATTTAGTTAACCCTTTGGTCTTGATCAATGAAAGAAACAAGAAAACTCGATTCTTAGTAATCTCTTGACATGGTCATTTTCTTTGATTACTTACATGACACCCTTCATTACACCATGAGCTCATATTGTTATATCCTTTTCCCTAGCTTGGGTAATCTTGTGAAGGCTTTCCTTGAGGGTAACATTCACCACTTCATACTCCTTGCCTATCCATCTCTACTTATCCACCAACTTGCTACTACATATTATCTTGCACCTTGCTAGACATTGGAACAAAATCAAGGTGATCCTTCTTTAGAGCTAGTAATCTCTGAAAAAAATCTAAAAATTAGAAAAAGTCCTAAAAAAAATTGTTACCCTAGTGAAAACCTAGCAATAAGCGTCTTCTTGACACCAAAAAAATTGAAAATCTCAAAAATACAAAAAAATCAAAAAGAGAAAAATACAAAAAAATCAAAAAAATCAAAAATACAAAAAAATTGGAAAAACAAGAAAAGTGCCATTGGTGAAAACCTAGAAACAGGCATCATGGTCGCAAAAAAAGAAAAAAAACTTGCCACGAAGGTGAAAACCTGGTAAACAGGTGCCTCTTGTTCTCAATGCTCCATCTTGCAGTGCATCTTCTACCTATTCTGTACAGTCCTTTCATGCCTTTGCTTTCCTGCTTCCTGCTCATGTATCTATGGATTGAGTCTTGTCACAGCTTGGGGGCATTCCCCCTTTAGTGTCACTCTTTTTGAGATTCTCCTCATAGAATCTCCTTCGTGACAATCACCAGTCATTTTGACTGCGTCTGCCTACTGTCATTAGTGTCACTCTTTTCGAGATTCTCCTCATAGAATCTTATTTGTGACAGTCACTAGTCATTTTGACTGCATCTGCCTACTGTCACTAGTGTCACTCTTTTCGAGATTCTCCTCATAGAATCTCCTTTGTGACAGTCACCAGTCATTCTGACTGTGTCTGCCTACTATCTCTAGTGTCACTCTTTTCGAGATTCTCCTCATAGAATCTCTTTCGCAATGGTCACCAGTTGTTTCAGTTGTGTCTGCCTACCGTTGCTTAGGTCATGTCTCAAGATTCCTTTATGGAAGATCTCTTTTGCGTCAGTCACCAGTCATCCTGGCTGTGTCTGTCTACTATTGCTTAGTCCTTCTTAGGTTCTTCATTGTGAATATTCCTCTTTGACCTCAGTCACCAGTCGTTCTGACTACATCTGCCTACTGATGTCACCCTACTAAAGAGATTTCTTTCTTACATGTTCTGGACATTGACACTTGACATCAATCCCGAAAACATTGAACTCAAAAAAAAATGATGATATACTTGTTTGGATATGCTGAGCATTTTCTTTGTTTTCTTTGTTTTGCTTTATCATATCTCCGCGAGTAACTCAATGATGTCATCTTTGACTAAAGAAGTAATGATTGGGGGGCATGATCTTTTTCTTTGCTTTCTATTTGCGGTTTAGTTCCAATAAGTTGATCTATTCCTATAAGAGGGGTGTCCACTATAAGAGTCTCTATCTCGTATTGGATGGCCTTGTGTACCTTGACTCCTTTTATACAGATACGTTAATGACATTGGTTCTTCTCCTTGTTTGTTAGAGTGAACTCTTCATGCTATAGTACATACTGATACTCGTCCTATTAAGTGAACGTACGAGTCATTGTGAGTATATCTAGCACAGTTCTGTCTCAAGTTACAAACATAAGGGTCGTTGCGGACAGAATGAATACTGAATACTTAGCATAAGAGGGATATCCCGTGTTTTTGGTGTGCCTGTCATGCAAGCAACATTCAGGTCATCCTGGTGTCTATGCTTTGATGCTTATGTTAACTTGCTACATTAAAAGGGACAAATGTTCTGGTCATTCTGGCTTCTTGTGCCTCGAATGCTTACATTTAATCCCGACATCCCAATAACGTATGTTATATTCATATTTTCATGATTGCAATGTTAGTGGGAATTGTATAACATACGAGCCTTATTTTATATCCAATGATGATAAATCGTCGAAGCTTGGTAACCAGACCTAGGGTTGCATTTAACATAGTCTTGCATTACATACGTCATTTTCATTAGCACACAATTCAATGGTAATCTTGTTCATACTCCACATGCATCAGATTCCTCCACAGCTGCACAAGCGTTTGGTTCATCAATTCTTGCTCCTCAATAGAATACCTGTGACTATCAAACAAAAACATGCAACACTATGTAAGATGTCAGTTCATACATATGCATTCTATCTAAGTACAACATACATCTCATGTACATCAAAGCAAAACAAAAATAGACAATGACATGTACACAGGAATACTCAGCTTAAAATCTCGTATATATGTCAAAGAATGGGTCAGTACAAAAAATGGGTGCCACTCAAGTGAAATTGATCAAAAATGATACATGTGGTGCTGGCACACCAATCGATACATAGCCAGAGATCAAAATAAAAAATTAGGCACAGAGCATCTAACTCTGTCCCAAACTCTCACCTCCAGGAGGAGCAGGAGGAGTAGGGGCAGAAGGTGGCAGAGGTAGTGGTGATATATCTGGCCTGATAGGAGGTCGTGCACCTCCAAACTCTCGCGCATACTGAGAGAATCACTGCACTTGCAATGTCTCATCAGGTACAGCGCTGGTGTATGCAGCTTAATAATATGCAGCCCGAGCAGACTGGAATCGAATCTCATCTTGTGCCAGCTCCAGCCTGCACTCTGCCATCTCAGCGCGCTCTCTCTGACGGTCTGTCTCTCGCTATCGCTCTACCAGCTGTGCATCTTTGACTGCCAATGCAATCTGCAACTCTCCCAACTGTCAGGAGGCCACACGAACCCGCTCTCAGTACCGTCGTATCGCATCCTGTACCCCACTTGTCGGCTAATTCGGCATATCCTCATCAACCATCTCTGGTGGAGGTACCTATGGCTGTGGAGGCACCTGCTACTGTGGGACCTCCCGGTGAGGGGCCTACTCCTCTTTCCTCTGCCTCCTCCGCCGACTATGTCCTGCTCCACTGCCCCCAACACCTGGGTCTAATCCCATCTGATGTGGGGGAATAGGTATCTACTGTACCCAGTGCTAGACCTGTAGTGGCACCTGTGGCTATACCCATTGCTGCTGGGGCACCTATCCTTGCCCCTGTACTTGCCCTACCATCCCTACTGGATCTGTGAAGCATGGAAATGGATGGCTCATCAAAAATGCCTGATATGCAGGCGTCATCCCTGCATCTACTACCTTTGGAAGGTAGTCCCACTGAACAGCAGCCAAATTTTAGATATCTATCATGGATCATCTTGGATCCATCCGTGGAGGCCATCCTCACTCAATATCCCTCTATACCCTGGCATAGGCATAGTACTCAGCTGAAATATCTTGTGGTCGACCATACTGTCACCACACTCGTGAGATCATGAATCTCTCTATAACTGATGTCGTCTTGCCTGCTAGCGGTCGAGAACTAAACATCCAGGGTAGCTCTCTCGGGGCATCATCCCAGTCCTCTGTCTCTCTCCAAGGTCGCCATATAATAGACACTAGGTCATAGAGATGTGTCCGCCAGTGCTTAGTCTCACCTAGGTGGGCTTGGGTAATATGCCCTCGATATCTGCAGATGTAGGGCTCCATGGGCTCCCGAGAATCCTCAAAAATTGGCCTACATATAGGGAGATGCTCCTAGGCCCAGATCTGTAGCACATAAACACCCACTACCATGGTCTTCTTCTCATGGAAGACGACCTCATGCATCTCATGAAAAAGATGGGCCAACATGCACTGACCCCACCCAAAGATCTCAGGTGCCTCAACCATCCTATGGAGCATGACACCCCATCCACACTCCAATCCATGTTGTCCCCTATCAAGACATAGGAAGCAGCTCAAGAAAATACCCAGCATGGATGCCACCCTATGTGTGGGTCCATAGGTATGCATCAACTCATCCTAGCTGATGGCTCTGCCTCTCGGTAGCTCTCTCCCGAATACAATGGAAAGTGCCTCTATCCCTAATCGAGGCATTGTATCATAGATGACTCGAGCACTGTGAAATGGGATCCTTAGTATCCTCCATATATCCTCTGGGGTAATCGTCATCTCACCCATCGGCAAATGAAATGTGTTCATCTCTGAATGGAAACGCTCTACCAAAGTAGTCAGTAAGTCGTGATTCACTATCATGGTTGGAATTCGGCATAGTAAAGACAAACCCAATCGGGCAATGTGTGCCCAATCTGCGTCATCCAAACTCTGCAATAACTCTCCATACGACGGATAATGAGATATGGATGAAACATCTCCGAAGACCTCCTGCACGCACAAAAAAAAAATGACAAACAAACGATTAGTATCAAGTCAAAATGACACATCAAAATGAAATGAACTGCAATTTCTAAGTGCGAAATCATAAAATTGTCATGGGATTTCATGCGAGATTTGTGAAATATCATGCGAAGACATACAGTTTCGCGCAAAATAGTTCTTTCTTTGCACGAAGAATCTAGCTTTCACACAAAAAAAGATCTCCTCGCGCGAAGATAGATCTTCTCGCATGAGAAAAGAGGCTCTCGTGCAAAACAAGAATTGCCTCGTGCGAAGAATGTCCACCTTTGCGCGAAACCAAAATTGCCCCGCGTGAAGATCCTCCAACCTCGCACGAAGAAATAGCATATCCTGTTTCTTCGCGCGAAGAAAGAAGATCTTCGCGTGAAAAGAGATTGGTCTCGCGCGAAGAAAGATTTCACAAACCTGAAACATGCTAAAAATGTGCATAAATGAACTCAAAATACATGAAAACAAAAGTATGAAGATGGGAAATCGATGACTCACCGGTGGTCCGTAGTCTACCGGTCGGCTGTGTCGTCTAGAGTGCTCAAAATGATGATATCTCATGTTCACTGCCATGTCTCTATCAGAGCTCAAAATCACTACAAGACAAAAGCACAAATGAATTGAAAATGACCCTTCGAGCCCTAATATAGGTGTTGACCAAATTTTTCAAAGTGCTTGGATTTGCGCAAAAATTGCACCCCTAGCTAATTGGACCATTCTGGATCCATTTTCAGGATCAAATTCAAAATCTGACACACCTAACAGCCTTAAAAATGCATTTTAAAATTTTGGGGACCGACGTGATCGAATGCTTGTGCAGCCCAAATCTTTCTGATACTTTATGACTCTTGGAATCCTTTCAACTTTACATTCTCCATATTTTCAAAGTTCATTTTGAAAATAGTCAACTTAAGTCAACTGTGGCTGAACCTAGTCAACTTTTGGTCAAACTTGGTTTTTGTGACTTCGCAATCATTTCAAATCAACCTTGAATTTTCTTTAGATCATTCTGATCTCTTCTAGCTTCTGCTAAATCTCAAATTTCTTCTATATCTCATGATGTACTGCTTTAATCATATTTCTGGTGTGTCATCTTTCAATTTCACTCCTAAGGGGGCAGGATGATTACATCATTAAATACTTATTGCTTGGGGCATCTAGTTCCCATTTTATGTCCTAGTCACTTGGGGCATCTCATCACTTGGGGCATATTGTTCCCTTCTATCTGGCATCTCTGCCATCTATCTTATCTTTTCATCAATTGATCAACCTTATAACAACTCTTCTCAGAGTTCGATAGACAGGTATTGAGACAGTCTAAAACCCTTCTCCTAAGGATTAAGCCTCATTCTGAGGATGATTCTACGACTCATGATTGAACCTTGTTATCTTTCTTTTATCAATTTTGGGTATCTAGGTGTTCTATCTAGATCCTTGAAGGTTAAGCTTTGTGCTGGAGATAATCTTCTAAATGCTTTCAATTCTAGGTATCTAGGTGTTCTATCTAGATCCTTGAAGATTAAGCTCTGTTCTGGAGATAGTCTTCTAAATGCTTTATCACTCTCGGGTATCCAGGTGTTCTATTTGGATCCTTAAAGGTTAAACTTCATTCTGAAGAAGCCTTTTAAATGCTTATCAATTTTAGGTATCTAGACGTTCTATTTGGATCCTTAAAGATTACGCTTCGTTCTGGAGGTAGTCTTTTAAATGCTATCGATCTTAGGTATCTAAGTGCTCTGCTTGGATTCCTTAGGATTAAGCTCTATTCTAGAGATGGTCCTTAAAAAGATTTATGATTATCTTTGAAGTGAATATGTTGCTCGCACATTCATTCAAAGAGGGGCAAAATGTAATACCCCAAAATTGGCTCATTGCCATCTCAACCAATTCTGGTCTATTTCTGATCAATTTCAAAGTCCTATTCTAATAGGCAATTCTCATTCTGCTATTTGCTACTTGACTTAATTGTCAGATGCAGAAAACCTTAATCTGCATTCATCATATTTCTTATTTGATTCCTATAGTACATACTCATATTAGTCGCATTAAACCTACTTGATTAATATTTAATTTAATTATTAAGTATTTATACTTTAATTAAATTAAATTATATCCTAAGGCTAATGTACTATGTAATTAAATTTATTTAGTTTAATCAATATGCCTTTCTTAATTAATTAAATGTAATTATTTAATTAAATGAGAAAGGTATTTCTAATTAATTAAAAAAAATTATTTAATTAAATGGGGTACTTACTTCTAATTAATTAAACAAAGTTATTTAATTAAATGGGAAGCCATTCCTAATTAATTAAATGAAGTTATTTAATTAAATAAGAAAAGTGTCTCTAATTAATTAAAAATTATTTAATTAAATAGAAAAAGTAATTATGAGAGCATATCTCATTTTATTAAATTAAATATCTGAACAAAATCTCTCTTCAGTTCAAAAAGGGAAATTTCTAGTTCACTATTGATCAAAAATGAGTTAAATTAGTTAACTCCTTTTTCTACTCAAATTAAAACAGTTAACTCCTTATTTTACTTAAAATCAAATCTGTTAACTCCCTTTAATTTGGGAATCTTCCTTTATGACTGAACTTCATCTTCAATCCTGACCGTTGATTGAAATTGATCTCAATCGTTGATGGATTCCAGGGAAGTCTATTTAAGAGACCCTCCTCTCTTCATTTCAAAGAGGATGAATTAATTTGCCATCGAATCACTGCTGAAATTCATGCTCACATTTACTTACATTTCTTGCATACATTCTCATTCTTAGTTTAATCTCATTTTAGTTTAATCATGCATATGCTTAATCTAGTTTGCTTTATTTGTTCTTAGATTACATTGCATCTTTCATTTTAGATTAATCTGCATACTCATTCTTAGCTTAATTCCATTGTCAAATCCTTCATTTTTAGAGGGTCTGGTTGCCTGCACCTTGATTCTGAGGATATATGACAAGCAATTCCCTTTAGATAGAAGGCAACAGGTTGCTTTGCAGGGAAAATTTTGGATGAACAATCCAATGTTCATTCTGAGATGAATCTGCATGCAATGATTGTGTTGAAGTGTGTGTGTTAGCATAGGCCGCATTTTCACATATACACTAGGTCGGTAATGTAAAAGGTTTTGTTTGTTCATCGAGTTGCAAGGTTTACCGAGTAAGTCGGTGACTATCTGACAAACCCTAGGTCATCTCAGCTACCTTCGTACCTGAGCATTAATGGCAGATTTTTCATCAAAAAGGCAAAATTTGATCTCATTTTTCACCATGAATTTAGAATATACAAAGCGAAGAGATCTCCAAGAGCATGAAAGTGAGTTCAAGCGATTTGAAGTGATTTTTCAGAAAAGAATTTGTTTAACGAAATCATTCACTCACCGAGCAACAATGGCATCCGCAAGCACCAACAGCAGCTAGGTAAAGAGAGGCTCTGAAATGCTTGTGAAGGGAGTAGAATGGAAAGCACCTAGTTTCAAGCTTGTTCCTGCCATAGCTGAATCGCTCGACCCACATGGAGCCCAATCAAAAATTTCATCAAAGGTACTACTTATAAATGACATTCGTACTCATTTCAAATGCACTATTCAAGAGATAGGGACACTAGATATGAATAATGCCCTAGCTGAATTATTCGTGGATGGAACCCTCAAACCCGAGTTCAAACATCGAGAAAACAAAGGTTTGACTCATATCCCGCACTTGCCAAGGAACTTTCAAATGAAATGGATAAGATACATTTTAAGCTGTATGCATAATGGTCAAATGTGGTTACAGCAACCCGTCCTGATAACAAAGAAAATGATTCATAAGATCACGGGTTTACCAATGTTAAGCAAATCAAAAATCACCAAAACCCTAAGTCGGGATGAACTTCAGAAGTTAACCCTAGTTGAATGGGATGGAAGAGGATTAAAAACTAACAATGTATCTGATATAGAGCTAAGATTCAAAATTTATTTAATTGCATATAAGATGTATAGTTCCAACAAATTGAATAGCATGCCCTGTGAGGTTGTAGATTTAGCCTATAAGGTTGTGAAGAAAAACATGGAGTTTAACCTAGCAGATGTGCTACTGAAACAACTTAATAAAAACATGGATAGTATAAGGACCTCAAAAATGAACTCTTGTAAATTTGGTTCTTTGTTAGTTTGTTTATTTTTCTATGTACAAAATTTTTTCCCTTCAAAAGGTACAGTGGTATGGAGAAAAGATATTCCAATTTTGTATCAAATAAATGAGTTTTTAGTAGAGATGGGTGAAAATTTTGATAGTATTATCGATAATTATTTTGAAGACTTCAAAGAAAGGATGAATAATAGATTCAGAATCCCTCCTAAGCTTGTTGAGGACTACAAAGATGATGTGTGCTTCATGGTTGACCGTGACAAGGTATACATTTAGGAAGTTAGAGCCTGAGTTGCATGGGTGAAACCTCTTCCTTATGAGGTAAATATTGATAAAGCTAGAGACATTATAGAAGCATTGGTAAATGAGCTAGTAGACCTTGGGCAACAAATTTTTGAAACCTATGATGAAGCTAAGGCCAGAATTGAGCTTGAAATCAAGCTACCACCGGCCATAAGTAAGGGTAAGAGGAAAATAGCCAAATTGAAAACTTCTACCGGTCCTCTTATGCTCACCGAGGGAAAAGGTGAAGAAGAAGGAGGAGGAGAAGAAGGAGGAGAAGAAGAGGGAGAAGAAGAATCTACAAAAGAACAACCAAAGAAGAAAGGTAAGGTAATCATTACCAAGCCTAAGAAGAAGCCTACTGCAGTGTTTTCCAGAAGAACTAGGCAAGGTAAGCAAGAACCTATACTAGTCAGGCCTGCACCCTCATTCAAGCAAAGGCTCAAACAATTGGAGGAAGGAGCTGGCATCACAAATTTCAAAGCATTGAAATTTGAAACTAGAACTGATGCTGAGAAAATGTAGATTGAGGAACTGGTACTTAGTAAGATGGGTAAATGGAAATACTCTGCAAACCAGATTGCCCCTCAAATCTCAAAAGAACTACTGGAGAGATTGCAACCGAGATGGGAGTCAGCCAACCAAACAGTAAAAGATATTTATGAGCAATCTCTGAAGGATCTCTGACCAAGTCTCACTAGAGCAGAAGTAAAAGATAAAACGAAAAACCATGAAGGTAAAATGATGATCAGATTCCACACTTGTTTGATTTTGATTAAAGACACTGAACATGTTGTAAATGATGCTACAAACATGTGGAAAAACATCTATCATCTACATAAGCCCAGTGTAGACCTAGTAGAAATCAAAGATGATGATAGTAACAGTGATGATGAGCTTGATAACACTCCATTTGTCACAATCTCACCAGGAGAGCTGCATGCATTGATGGAAGATAAAGAGGAAGATGACAAGGAGGAAGAAGCTGAAGAGGCAGATAAGGAGGAAGATGATACGGTGAAAATTGCAGCATTAGTTATTGCATCCCTTCCTCACTCTCCACCTAAAACTGGGATATCATCAAGGTTGGAGTCAGCTTCAGCAGGTTTGGTCACATCTACATCATATATATCATCTGCACCTGCCACATCTCAGCTCTAGGTATTATCAATGGAAGTGTCTACCACTTCATCTACCGAGCTGCATTCCTCTTCTTCAACTACTAAACAAGCTTCTCAGCTCCATCATCACCAATCGGAATAGCAGTAAGTTCCACAATTTTGTCAATTCCAATTTGTTCTACAATTTTGTCAGTATTATCTGCATCTACTTCAAACCTAGTTAGTTCAAATATTGCATTACCGAGTGTATCACCATTTTCGGCAAGTACTTCAGTTTTTGACCTGGTATATACTCCTATTGGCACTCAACCCCCAAGCATCCTAGTTTTTGCTGCTAGCCCTTCCATCTCTACTATTGTGTCTATTCCCAAGGTTAAACTAGTCATCACAAAAGTCAAATAAAAGCAACCATTAAGACTTATGATCATTGGAAAGGAAATTGCTGAAGACATTGACCTAGACACTGAGATAGTAATTCCAAAGATAGACTATGAAAATGCTACCATTGAAGAAATGAGGTATGCTAGTCAACTAATTGAGATGAAGCCTACGCAGAAATAACTAAGGTCTGAAAGGGATAAGGAATATAAAATAATTGAGAATGCCTAGAATATAATTACAGAGGCTATAGGTGTTGATGTAGATTCTACTCAACACATTTTGATCTAGTTAGAAGAGGCTATAAATAAATTCAATGAGGATACCTCCGATCAAGAAAAGTTGATGGAGAAGGCAGAAAAGAAGTTTGATAATAAGGTGCTTGAGCACATTGCTCAACACATAGCAATAAAACAGGTTAAATTAACCACAACTTTGGCCAATATTGAAAATTCTTTTAATAATGCAACATCTCTTTTTGCTAAGCTTTGTGATGTTACCTAGTATACTAAGGAAATAAGAGAGCAATTGAATAAGATAGATGAGGATCTGAAGGCAAGCACACAAAACCTGAAGCTTGACCCCAGTTCAACCTCATCTCATCACCTCAGGATCAAATTTTTGTCAGAAAAGAAAACATAATTGCTAAGAGAAGAGTCAAGGATCCGATCTACATTGTTAGATATTCAGAATATGATCCTTCCCATCATGGACACAATGCAGAAGCACATTGCCCATTCAAAAACATTGATCCATGACAATAATTTCTCCATTGTAGACCATGTGATTGAACATAAGACTCTGCAACTCATTCTTTAGGTACATTCATAGTTTATCTCACATTTTGATGTTTCTATGTAAATACATTATTTTTTTATTCTTTGGCATTATTGTCAAAAAGGGAGAGAAAGAGATACTCAGAAAGAGTTATTGGTGAGATAAATGTACAAAGAAAAGATACTATAAATAAAAGTCATATAAATAATATAAATACCTTATGTATATTGTATGGGGGAGTCATATGTAAGGAAGCCATGAATATTCAGCAGAATCAGTTGTCAGTATGTCAGATATTGTATATGTCAAATATTGTATATAAGTCTTGGCTCATAAGTGTTTTTGTCACTAATGCCAAAGGGGGAGATTGTTGGAATTATGATATATTTTTCATTAGTCACAACACTTATTTGATTTTGAATGTTTATCGACCTCATCACTTAGTCTATAGTTCACACCGAGCATTCAACAGTTACCTTATAAATTCTGCAGGTAAATAGTTTATACCGAGCATTTCTTTGGAAACTGAGCATATGGGTAGTTCAGCAATATTTACCGAGTTCATAGTGGTTACCGAGCAAGACAGTATTCTCCAAGCAGTTAGTGGTTATCGAGCTTCACAATGTTTACCAAGCAGTCAGTGCTCATCAAGGTAAACAAAGAACTTAGTGTTTACCGAGTGATCAAGGTAAACAAAGAACTTAGTGTTTACCGAGTGATCAAGGTAAACAAAGAACTTAGTGTTTTTTGAGTGATCAAGGTAAACAAAGAGCTTAGTTTTTATCGAGTGATCAAGGTAAACAAAGGAATCAACATTTACCAAGTAAAGAAGGTTATCAATGGATTCAATTTTTACTAAGTGACACAATATTCACCGAGTCACCAATGGTTACCGAATTCCAAGCTACTTAGAATGATTAGTATGGACTGTACCTCTACTCTTACCGAGTGCATGACAATGCAGAGTATTATAGTGGATGTCGAGTATCAGAAGGTCACCGAGTCAGTTTGTGGAACTTGAGTTTTCTACCATCTGGCCGACTCAATAATATTTGTTCACTTGTGTTTGGCCGACCTTGCGAGTGTAAATATTGGAATGGTATATATCATTTGAAATAATGAAGATGTCGAATATAGTTGGTGTTATATTCCAATATTATTGAGAAGAAGTAAAGCGAATCACCAGCAGAACAGAGGAACAGTAAGGTCAACAATTGATGCAGAAAAGCTATAGCCATCACATTAGGTGATCAGAGCACAAGGGATCTTATCAGCAATCAATTGTAATAAGATCCACTGCTTCATCCTAACAGGTGAATCATTTTGTAAATCCTTTAACAGGGTAGACTTGAAAATCTTTTGTAAATCTCCTAACAGAGTGCATACTTTATTGTATGTTTGTAAATCCTTTAACAAGATGGATCTAGAAATCCTACTTGCTCATAATAGAGCAGATCATCAGAAGTGATTATTGTAAGCCTTAACCGGCCAACTTTATAATACAGTATTGAAGTTTTTTGGGCATCATCCCCACCCCAGTTTTACTTTCTAATTGGAAGGTTTCTGGGTCACCAAATCTATGTTTTCATGTGTTACAAATGTTTATCTTTTCATGCATACAGTAGATTAGATGGATGAATGGTAAAAATATTATTATGCAGAATTGAATTAAAGTTTTAGAGTTACTGATTCACCCCTCCCCTCTCAGTAACCTTGTTAGTCTTGATTATTTCCAACACATCAAACATACCTACCTCTAAATATCACTGCCATAGCTAGTTTGACTGAATCACCTAGTTTGAATGTGAAGAAATTGTTAAAGAAAGGAATAATATTGAAAGATATTTTATAGGTGGGTATGTGCAGGATCATAGTCAACCAAACTATGGCCTTAAGTGGTAGTGAAAAACCAACAAATCAAGGTTATGTCAACTTGACACATAATTTTAAAGTGGTTCTAGACTTTATATCAAAAAGTTGTAAGAAAATAATTGGTAGGAAATTGAATCCAGTTTCTAAACTACTAGGAATTATTTGGAGAAAAACTTAGTTGATTGGTCAAAAGTTTGGATTTTAGTGTAGTACTACAAAAATTTTAGAGCGAAAACAAAAAGTAGGTGTATGTCTGACCACCTTAATCAAAATAAAATGATAGTATTTTTAAATATAATTATAGATATAAAAAGTAGACTCATGGTCAGACGTGACACATATTTTTGGAAATTTTTATTTCAAATAATTAATTAATTATGAATTTTCTACTATACTGTTTTCAGAATTTAAAAACTCTCGTGTATGACCACCTTAACTAGTTCAAAAAAATTCAAAATTAAAATTTTCTTTTTTTTCTTATAATAGTCAAAGCATAGAATGTGACACATCTTTTGGATTTCACAAATCTTATATGGTTTGAAAATTATAGCTATTTTTTAATCAGTATGTAAATCAACACTTTGTAGCTAACTTCATTAGAAAATAAGCAATAATTACTTAACTCATAATTTGACAAACATTATCTCGATGGAAAGCTGAGAACATTCTCAAGAAACACTTTTCATTTCATCATATTTGGATGAAAAAAGTCATCAGCTGCATCGTCGAAGTGAAAAAAACACAACATGGCAAAAACACATTTTTGGGATGTTTTTGGCATTGACCATAGAGGGTTGGCATCCAGAGCAAAACCACGCCTAATTGGGTACCCATTCCCAAATCGGGTATCCATTCCCAAATCAGATACCTGTTCTCAAATCGGATACCCATTTTTTTTAATTACCTTTTTAAATTGATTTTTTTCTAATTCTTTTATAATAGTATGACCCCTTTTAAGGATACTTAATATGTTTTTAAAAGACTCTAAGACAGTTAACCATACCTATTATGGTTCCAAAGGATCAAAAAGGTTCATAGGGCACCCTTTGACACTCTTTAACCCATTCAATCACAATATGTGTGCTTATTGTTCCTATGACTCCTTTCGATGCATATAAATGATTATAATATGTCCCTGGGGGTCTTAGGATCTCTAGAAATATATGTTGTAATGAAATATGTTGAAAGGGGTCATAAGTTATCCTATGATTCCTTTCGACCCATATAAACAATTATGATATGTCCCTAAGGGTCCTAGGACCCCTAGAGACATTTTTTTTAATGAAATGTGTCGAAAGGGGTCATAGGTAATCATATGGCTACTTTCAACTAATATAAATGATTATAATATGTCCCTAAGGATCCTAGGATCCCTAGAGACATATTTTGTAATGAAATGTGTCAAAAGGGCTCATAGGGGTCATAGGTTATCCTATAACCCCTTTCAACTCATATTAATAATTATAATATGTCCCTAGGAGTCTTGGGACCCCTAGAGACATATGTTGTAATGAAATGTGTCGAAATGAGTCATAGATTATCCTATGACCCCTTTCAACCCATATAAATGACTATAATATGTCTCCAGGGGTCTTGGGACCCCTAGAGACATATGTTGTAATGAAATGTGTGGAAAGAGGTCATAGGTTACCCTATGGAACATTTTGATCCATATAAATGATTATAATATGTTCCTCAGGGTCCTGGGACCCTTAGAGACATGTGTTGTAATGAAAT
Source organism: Cupressus sempervirens (assembly GCA_028749045.1). Taxonomy (NCBI): domain Eukaryota; kingdom Viridiplantae; phylum Streptophyta; class Pinopsida; order Cupressales; family Cupressaceae; genus Cupressus; species Cupressus sempervirens. The sequence goes on from CM053784.1 coordinate 17,116,251, forward strand.
ATGTCAAAATGGGTCATAGGTTATCCTATGACCCCATTCGACCCATATAAATGATTATAATATGTCCCTAGGGGTCCTAGAACCCTTAAGGACATATGTTGTCATGAAATGTGTCAAAAAGGGTCATAAGTTATACTATGACCCCTTTCAAACCATAGAAATGATTATAATATGTCCCTAGGGGTCTTATGACCCCTAAAGACATATATTGTAATGAAATATGTCAAAAGGGGTCATAGGTTATCCTATGACCACTTTCAACCCATATAAATGATTATAATATGTCCTTAGGGGTTCTAGGACCCCTAGAGACATATGTTGTAATGAAATGTGTCGAAAGGGGTCATAGGTTATCTTATGACCTATTTTGATCAACATAACGATTATAAAATGTTCCTAGGGGTTCTAGGACCCCTAGCGGCATATGTTGTAATGAAATATGTCGAAAGGGGTCATAGGTTATCCCATGACACCTTTTGACCCATATAAATGATTATAATATGTCCCTAGGGGTCCTAAGAACCCTAAAGACATATGTTGTAATGAAACATATCAAAATGGGTCATAGGTTATCCTATGACCCCTTTCAACCTATATAAATGATTATAATATGTTCCTAGGGGTGTAAGGATCCCTAGAGACATATGTTGTAATGAAATGTCTTGAAAGGGGTCATAGGTTATCCTATTACTCCTTTCGAACCATATAGACTATTATAATATCCCTAGGGGTCCTTGGTCCCTAGAGACATAAGTTATAATGAAATATGTCGAAAGTGATCATAGGTTATCTTATGGCCCCTTTCAACCCATATAAAATGGTTATAATATGTACCTAGGGGTCCTAGGACCCCTAGAGACATATGTTGTAATGAAATGTGTCGAAAGAGGTCATAGGTTATCCTATGACCCCCCTAGGGGTCCTAAAACCCATAGTGACATATGTTGTAATGAAAAATGTTGAAAGGGGTAATAGGTTATCCTATGACCTTTTTTATCCCATATAAATGAATATAATATGTCCCTAGGGGTCCTAGGAACCCTAGAGACAAATGTTGTAATGAAATGTGTTGAAAGGGGTCACAGTTTATCCTTTGACCCCTTTCAACCAATATAAATGTTTATAATATGTTCCTAGGGGTCTTGGGACCTCTAAAGACATATGTTGTAATAAAATGTGTTGAAAAGGGTCATAGGTTATCCTATTGCCCCTTTCGATCCATATAGATGAATATAATATGTCCCTAGGGATCCTTGGCCCCTAGAGGCATATGTTATAATGAAATATGTCAAAAGTGTTGACCCATATAAATGATTATAATATGTCCCTAAGGGTCCTAGGGTCCTTAGAGACATATGTTGTCATGAGATTTATCGAAAGGTGTCATAGGTTATCTTGTGACCCCTTTTGAACCATACAAATGATTATAATATGTTCTTAGGGTCTTGGGACCCCTAGAGACATATGTGTTGAAGTTGATGAAAGATTAACCTCACAGCTTCCAAGAATCACCTGCATGCAAACACCTACCATAGAAAGAGAAGCAAAAAACTATGGAGGTAGGAATTGCTAGATCCATAGATGAGACATTCTTGATGAGCAAAAAAAGAGATTGCTATTATCAAAAGTGAATAAAGAAAATTACAAAAAGATTAATCCTTATAAAAGGAGATCAAAACCCGAATGAGTAACCTAAAAAGTTACAAAGGGTAACCTAAAAGGTAAAAGCTATTTAATAATTACAAATTAATTATTAAATAGAGAATGCAAAAAGCTCATAAAGAAAAATCTTAAGAAGGGAGAAAAGGTAATTTAATAAATGAAATTAAATTAATCTTTTTCTCTAACACTCCCTCTTAAGATGAGCAACAATCTAGTTACAAACAATGCAAAAGAAGCAAGAAAACTACAATGCAATGCTGAAAGCAAACTTGGGTCCTGACAACAAGGCTTGATGAGATACCCAATCACAACAAAATCTCTATGAAACAGAGAAATAGAGAAAACCTAGCGGGGAAAACTCTACTCCAAAAAAGATAGTTGAAAACCTAGTGAAGGACTACAAAAGCCTTCAACTAGAGGAATGTTCAAGAAAAAGGAACAAAGAGAGATCATTAAGAAAACCACTAAAGTATGTAAAAGCTGCAAAGCTCTATCGAAAGTAACTGCTAATTTGAAGAGCCTCCACTAAAATAGAACCTGACCAGGTAGAAAAGACTATTATAATCTGCATCGAATTAGGAGGCACACAAAGGCAAACAAATGAAGTTCAAAATATAGATGGCATGAAACACCACAACCTAAAGAGATAATCAATCAAACCAAGGAAGCATGAGAGATAACATAAGAACTCGCCCTAATGCAGACAAGGTGAGGTAACAGGCAACTAGAAAAGTGGGCCAAAAAAATTGCAAGTCAAGGAACCACGATTAAGATGCACAAAAGAGTACATATGTGTGTACTAAGGTGATCAATCTCAAACACCTCATGAGGCTAATGTCACTGAAGCGACACTCACTAGACAAAGGAAGATGGCAAACAAAATAAAACCATCAAATCCCCCATGACACTTTATAAGAGTAGTGCATGTACAATAAGGCACAAGACATAGTGAATCCCAAGAATACAATAATCGATATGAGTGTGCACAGATGAAATTGCTTGAATCAGAAGGCAAACAAAGGAAAACAATTGAAACAAAAACACAAATGCAATATGACACTTTATCTCAGTGTGTTTGCAAGAATGCATACAAATGGCTAAATAGACTAGAAGAGATATAAGACTAATACAATAGATAGTGCAAGTCATGAAAAATAATCTAAAGCAAAGAAATTGATCCCCAGACCTAAAACAAACAAGTTATCCACCAAAATGCAAAAATATAGAAGATTGAATAGAATGTGCCTAGAGAAAATTCTGGAAAAGAAACCAACATTAATAGAAAGATCTCAGAAAGACCTTTCCAACAATATAAAGAATTCCCAAATCGGAGATTGAATGCTCAAGATATGTCCCCCAGAGTGTAAAAATGAACTTTTGACTTTGACAGTAGAAAAAGGCATCAAAACAATATAAAAACTGAAAACTAACTATACCAATGTGACTGGCTCGAAACCAAATGTCTGGCAATATCTTGTTTTCAAAAAACATAGCCTCTATGCTTGAGATATGAGCAAAAAAGTGAAGGTAGGTCCAAATAGAGGTTGAGGAGGTGATAGGAAGTGGTGATGCAATGGTAACACGGTGCTAATTTCAGCAAGTGACGAGCTCAAATTTGACGGTGAAATGACCGTCGATGCAAAAAATGCTAGATAATGACCCCTATTGGAAAAAATTGTCCGGCCACCAAAAATAGCATGTCGGAAAAAGGGCTAGTGCTAGATTAAAAACTAGTGGCCAATCAAGTATGTGCCAAAAAAATACGTAAAATGGCCAATAAAAGGCATCAAGATTAGAGTATAGGCCACAAAGGTGGTAGAGATAAAAAAGCCACCAATTATGACAACAAGCTATCCATTCACCAAATTTTGCCACCATTCATGGCAAGACCACTATTGGATACCTTTGTTGTATGCACTAATCTAACCTTGACTGGAAGAGGACCATTTGGAGGAGCTTGCTGAAGGAGATCAAAGGGTATGTAGAAAACCAATCACAAGGATGAAATAAAAATCAAAACTACTCTAGAGCTGCTAATAAAATAAATGCCCAAAACATTGAACATTCCAAAAACTGCTAAGATGATAAACAAAAGAGTTGATCTCTAATCTTCTTCTATCACATGCATGATGGCATTAATACGACTACCATGCAAGGTGTAATAATAGTCTTTCCCAACCCATGATGTGATGTGAGCTGATACAACCTCTTAGGAACTTGCTACTAATTATAATCAACAACTTCCAAATTCTGTTCAAACTATGTAGCAATGTCAAAAGTAGCAAACTAAATCTGCCAAAACCTTTAGAGTAGAACTAAAGCTAAAGAATGGGAGAGTCTCCACAAACCACTGCTCCCTCCTTGACTCCTTTATTGCAGACCCCTGAAGAACAACTTTCTTAGCTTGTTCAATAGTCTGGTACTTGGCAGAAGCGTGCAACCTGTTACTAACAAGAATATCATATTGGCATCATTTGAAGCCCAAGGTGGAGAACCAAGGTGGAGATAGCATACCACAACCAATAAAATCCAAGTCAGGTCATGCACCTACTCCTCTTGACACCCATCCAAGGTAGAAGTCATGAAATACAAAAAAAATAGACTAACTTTACTCTACTCCACTTGTGGTTGAAGAATGACTAGTGGTGCATAGGGCCGAGAAATTGCTCCAAAAGACAATTACAACTCCGAAAAAGAGTGCAGACAACGAGGCATTAGAAGATCCCAAGGCCTATAGATATTTCACCAGCCAACGAATTGTAACCCAAAACCATTCTCACCAATATATTTGCCTTTGTTGAATTCAAGTATCACAAAGATTTCCAGAGATGCTTCTTCACATACGCTAAAGGAATAGTCACCAAAATCATGTAACACAAGGAGGGAGGAGCCAAAGGGGCTTGCAATGCATCATAAAAAGGTGTTTTGAAACATGCACAACCTCCAAAAATCACATGACCATCACCAAGATTGGTGTCAAAACCATCGCAAATCATGAATGACCACCCAAGTTGGAACAAGCAATGCCAAAAATTAAGACATAACCAAAGGATTAGGGAGAGACAAGTCAAAGTTGGAGTCCCATGAAGGCTACCATACTCCATAAGATCCAAATTCAAAGCCGTTGATCAAGAAAAACCTCCCATAAATGATTGGAAACCACCTCCCTTTACTTGCAAATTATGGTGCTAATAGATATCTCATGAGCATGTCAAAGATGGGGTAGAGAACCTGTGAAGGGTAGCAAGACATGCTTGCATGGCTAAAATAAATTTCCAAATCTTTGCACAAAGTTTGTGAAATGAAGCTCTACACACATAGATCAAAATTTCCTTTGCAATGGGCTAAACCAATCCACAAAACCACAAAATAAAAAGGCCCACATTCTTTTCAAAACAAAACTCCTTCAAATTTTTTTTTGAAAAATAAAAAAATAATTAGCCATCTCATTTTTTGAGCCCAAGCTAAAATAGCATGGGTGCAAAAGATTTTGCCTAAGATTTCAACAACATTCGAACTGGACATATTATATATGGAAATGAGGGCTTTCGAGTGCTCTGTGCTCAACGGTGATGTTCATTTGGGCTCATAGTGCTTCAAAAAATAGTGACCACCAAATCCAATAAAAAATGTTGAAAGTTCAGATTTGAAAACCTAATGTCAGATCCGATGTCAAATCTCTCATAAACAAAATAGGGGCATGAAGATCTGGTGCTTTGATACCATGTTGAAGTTGATGAAAGGTCAACCCCATAGCTCCCAATAATCACTTCCATGCAATCACCTATCAAAAAAAGAGAAGTAAAAAGCTATAGAGGCAAGAATTCCTAGATCCATAGATGAGACATTCTAGATGAGCAAAAAGAGAGATTTCTATTATCAAAAGTGAATGAATAAAATTACAAAGAGATCAATCCTTATAAAAGGAGATCGAAACCCAAATGGGTAACCTAAAAAGTTACAAAGAGTAACCTAAAAGGTAAAATCTATTTAATAATTAGTAATTAATTATTAAATAGAGAATGCAAAAAGTGTATAAAGAAAAACCTTAAGAAGGAGAAAAGGTAATTTAATTAATGAAATTATATTAACCTTTTTCTCTAACAATATGTTGTCATGAAATGTGTCGAAAGGGGTCATAGGTTATCCTATGACCCCTTTTGACCCATACAGATGATTATAATATGTCTCTAGGGGTCCCAGGACCCTAAGAACTTATTATAATCATTTATATGGGTCGAAAGGGGTTATAGGATAACCTATGACCCCATTTGATAAATCTCATGACAACATATGTCTCTAGGGGTCCCAAGACCCCTGGGGACATATTATAATAGTTTATATGGGTGCAAAGGGGTCATAGGTTATCCTATGACCCCTTTTGACCCATATAAACTATTATAATATGTCCCCAAGGGTCCTGGGACCTGTAGAGACATATGTTATAATGAAATGTGTCGAAAGGGGTCATAGATTTTCCTATGACCCCTTTTGAGCCATATAAGTGATTATAATATATCCCTAGGGGTCCTAGGACCCCTAGAAACACATGTTTTAATGAAATGAGTTGAAAGAGGTCATAGGCTATCCCATGGCCCCTTTTTGACCCATATAAATGATTATAATATTTTCCTAGGAGTCCTAGGACCCCTAGGGACATATGTTGTCATGAAACATGTTGAAAGGGGTCATAAGGCTTTCTTATGACTCCTTTTGACCCATATAAATGATTATAATATGTCCCTAGGGGTCCTAGGATCCCTAGAGACATGCGTTGTCATGAAATGTGTCAAAAGGGATCATAGGTTATACTATGACCCCTTTCAAACCATAGAAATGATTATAATATGTCCCTACGGGTCCTACGACCCCTATAGACATATGTTGTAATGAAATATATTGAAAGGGGTCATAGGTTATCCTATGAGCCCAAAAAACTCATATAAATGATTATAATATGTCCCTAGGGGTCCAATGACCCCTAGAGACATGTGTTGTAATGAAATATGTTGAAAGAGGTCATAGGTTATCCTATGACCCCTTTCGATCCACATAAATGATTATAATAGGTCCCTAGGGGTCCTAGGAACTATAGAGACATATGCTGTAATGAAATGTGTTGAAAGGGGTTACAGGTTATCCTATGACCCCTTTCGATGCATATAGATTATTATAATATGTCCCTAGGGGTCCTGGAACCCCTAGAGACACGTTGTAATGAAATGTGTCAAAATGGGTCATAGATTATACTATGACCCCTTTTGACCCATATAAATGATTATAATATGTCTTTAGGGGTCCTAAGACCCCGAAAGACATATGTTGTCATGAAATATGCCAAAAAGGGTCATAGGGTACTCTATGACCCCTTTCGACTCATTTGAATACATGATATATTTTCCTAGTGGTCCTAGGACCCTTAGGAAAATATGTTATCATTTAATGGGTCAAAATAGGTCATAGGTTACCCTATGACCCCTTTCAACCCATTTAAACACATGATTTATGTCCTTAGGTGTCAGGTCTGACCACTACTTTGGGTTTTTCTGCATATTAAAATTTTACTGTTTGAAGTATCTTTCAGATGTTATGTTGTTTCATTTGCAGAACTTGGTTAAGGTAATGTCCTTGGGACATGTGACTATTGCTGATAAATTAAGAACTTTATCTACTCTCTGAAGTAGTAAGAATTAATGTCTAATTCTCTAGTTTTGTTATTTTTGTGTAAAGACATTAGATAAAATATTTTGGATAAAGCATTCAAAAAGTTTTAAATTAAATACAGGTTTACATATTATATTTCATGATTGGAAATAGTTTATGTTACCATAATTCAAATTCTTTATGACAACATTAATGTTAGTACGTGGCTTATTGGACATTAGCAGAGTTTATGAATGATTTAATTACGATTAATGCATTTTCTTTGTTAAGTTTAGTTTAGCATTATTGCATAGGAGTTAAGAATATATATACTTCTTCATTCATCTAACTTTATGATGGCAAGTTGTATATGTTATCTTCACTTGTGTTATAAATAAAAATAAAACTAAGTTGGATTCGGTTAAAACAAATTCCATTTGTTTTAAAAGAGGTTTAATAATCCGTGGCTTTCATAGAATACATATATTTTGTTGATTAAAGGATTTAATTTCCCTAAAACCCTAAAGGGTTTTGAATGCAATAACTTAGGGAATTATGCATTGTTTTTAAAAGCCAACTTTGGCAGTGGCTTTGAATCTGTCATATACATGACTCTAAGCAGAATTGAAGTGCATTGAATGCGCATTATAGTGAGGCCATTAAGGCACTAAAGTTCTTGGTTGTCCATGTCAATTGTGAGGTTGGTTTCTACGAAAGTATTGCTGGCAAATTGGCCTTTTTTCTCTATGAAGTGTTACATCTGTGTTCTGTTGCTGAAGAGGTGGCAACATGAAGGGTTTCAGTTGGAAGGAGAAACTTTCTTATGAAAAAAAAATGAGCATGGTTAATTTTCTCATAGCAAGATTTTCCATTGCTTTTCATTTCAGTCTCTTCTGTATCATGGATGTATGCTAGTTAGACAGTGTTCTTAGTTTGGTAGTGAGGTTTGATTTGGCATTTCGAGTGTTGGAGCAAGTGCTATTGAAGATCTTTGTGTCAAGCGTTGCCAATTACTATGTCTCAAGTAGGGGCATTCTCTATCCCTTCTTTCTCTCTTACTACTGTATTGAATTTTAAAACAAGAATGTTAGGAGTATGATTCAATAATGTTTTGAAGTATATTTGCGTAATCAACTCTCGAGACTGGAAGTAGGCATGGTTCGAAGATGTTTTTCTGAGCAATGTTTGTTTCCATACTCGAGGGAGGTTATGGAAGTATGCTTGGGCAACAAGGATATGTTTGGGTTTTGGTTTTTATTGTCAAATAGCCCACAGTTGTCAGTTTCATATAGCCAAACTCTGTTTTTAACATATCACTGTGATTAATTAATATGAGAATGTAAATTTCTTTCAATTATGTTGTGTGCAAATGGGTTTTTACTATGTTATATGCATCTTGGAGATCACTATGTATCGTGTACCTGTGGATGTTATTAGTTTTGAGAATGTGTCTCGAATAGTGTTAATGAGGTTTGGTCTGGTCTTTTAGTCAAATGGTTTGCATTTGATTTTGGTACAGTTATTTACCCTAGTATCGCATACAAGTTTAGCGTATAATGTTATAGCAAAACTACAGATTAAAAATTTAGTTGAACACAATTTAAAATGACTGTTATGTATTAAAATGTAGCTAAGTTAAAAATTTCTGCATAGCTTATTAGAGTTTTACTTAGTATAACAAAAGTAATTGTATTGGGTTGTACTTAGTAGAGTTTTGGGGTTATTCCTACATAGCTTATTTCATTGTTCTAAGTATGTATTTGGATGTCAAAATCTAAGTTACAGCGATTATATCAAAGAATAAATTTAAAGATGTTAACCTTGTAGCAACAGTTAGGATAATTTGATGGCTTCAACATTTTGTTAAACAATTACCTTGAAATATAAATGAAGATAGATTTGAGTTGTAACACCATAATTATTGTTATGTTAATGATCTTATTGTGAGACTTAAATTGAATAGTCAAAAATTCTTGAGAAGAAAGAATTTTATGTGAATTTGGAATTCTGTTAAAAAAAAATTGTTGTTTGACGCATTTTGTAAATAATTGGTTATAATATTGATATGGAACTTTAGGTTGTAATTTGATTGGTGAGAATAGACAGCAGAAAACTTATCAATAGTATTAGCTGATTCCTATTATACATTTTCAAAGGATTTTGTGATCTAATTGTTTTTTATTATTGACAGAGAATGACATTATGATATGGTGTCTAATTTGTATCTTCGAAAGCTTAGTGCAGTTAGAACAGAGTAATGACATATTGTTAAACAGTTGTGTAGAATTCTGAAAATATAACATCAGAGTTTTTCATAAAAAAAAATAATTTACATTTGGATAATGTAATATATAGATGTTAAAATGACATCATTGTTATTGATCTCTGTATAGGCATTGACTGAATCTAGACGATAGGAAATCTGTCAATAATGCTATAATTAATAAGAATGATTTCATTAGCATTTATACATTTCTTTGAAATAATATGTTATGAAATATAAATATTTTATTTAAAAGATGTATTCTATTATATATTTGAATTTAGAACTATTTAGAGTTCATTATTGAAAAGAAAAGTTGTTTTCAAATAAAAGGTGAATTTATGATGTATGTTTGATGAAATTTCATTGTTATCATAATTACTTTAATTTTACTATCTTGCTATTCCAAAGGATAAGTATAGATTGTTATGACAACAAGGTTAAATAATATAGTACTAAGATTAGTAAATATCATTAAGTTAAGATGTCAGTTTAATTGTATTTACGAATTCTTAATATTATAGTATTTGATTTTGTTGTAATAGTAATTTAAAATTTACCTTGGAAATAGGGAAAGTTTAGATGTGTTCGAATAGATTAAAGGATGAAGTATCATGTTGGATACTGAATTATATCTGTAGCATGTACATTCTTAGAAAATCTGTTTGAAGTGTGTTTAAGAATAGCTATGATGAACATTTATCGAGGTGGCTAAATACGGTTTATCCTATTCAGTAATTTAAATTCAGTGATAATATTAAATGAAATTGGGTGGGTTAATTACATATTAATAGATAATTAGCCTTACCTATGACTTAAACCTATATGGTTAAGTACGAAGAACAAGGCATTTCTCTATTCTGTCGTTGACAAGTATAATAGAGAAACCCGTTATGTGTTGACTATGAGCATACCATACATGGATGCAGTATCTTAGTGCCATAACGATGACACCTCAGTATATATATGTTTCATTTACATATTATTCTTAGTGCGAGTTTAATTTTGCAATAATGAGTAATGGTATACTTCTTGCATATTAATTTTGGAATTGCACTATGTTATAGTTAAATAGATATCTGCATTATGGTTTTGTTTATGTTTGGACTAACGTGCATGCAGATGGATTACGTTTTTCTACTCAGTGTGTACTGAGCCCTCTTTTTTTGTGTGTTGCATCTTATGTGTTTCCAGGTGCTTCAAATTTACAAGTAGCTAAATATGCTTATTGAAGTTCTTCTTGAATCTTTATTCATTTGCTTGTAGGGTCCATATTTTGGACATAAACATTTAAGGATGAGATTGGACTCCATTATTGTACTGAACTCAATATGTATTAGAATCTTTTTGGAATCATATTTGGATGATGTTTACTTGTATTTTGAGGTTTTCAGATTGAGAATGGTTCAATCTGTGTACTTGTACTTGTATTAAGTGGAGTTAATAAAATTTTTTTGCGTACTTTGTACTTGTTATTGGATTCATATTTATTGGTTTTGTTAGTAGTAGTGCTACATTAGGGGTCGTAGGATCCCTAAGAATATATATTGTCATATAATGTATTGAAAGGGTTCATAGGGTATCCTATGACCCCTTTCGACCCATATAAATGATTATAATATGTCCCTAGGGGTCCTAGCACCCCTAGAAACATATGTTGTAATGAAATATGTCAAAAAGGGGTCACAGGTTATCCTATGACCCCTTTGGGCCCATATAAATAATTATAATATGTCCCTAGGGGTCCTAGGAACCCTAGAGACATATGTTGTAATGAAACATGTCAAAAGGGGTCATAGTTTATCCTATGATCCCTTTCGACCCATATATACAATTATAATATGTCCCTAGGGGTCCTTGGACCCCTAGAGACATATGTTGTAATGAAATGTATTGAAAGGGCTCATAGGTTATGCTATAACCCCCTTCAAACCATATAAATGATTATAATATGTCCCTAAGGGTCCTATGACCCCTAGAGACATATGTTGTAATGAAATGTGTTGCAATGGGTCATAGGTTATCTTATGACCCATTTCGACCCATATAAATGATTATAATATGTCCCTAGGGGTCCTAGGACCCCTAGAGGCATATGTTGTCATGAAATGTGTCAAAAAGGGTCATAGGTTATACTATGACTCCTTTCAAACCATAGAAATTATTATAATATGTCCTTAGGGGTCCTATGACCCCTAAAGACATATATTGTAATAAAATATGTCGAAAGGGGTCATAGATTATCCTATAACTGCTTTCAACCCATATAAATGATTATAATATGTCCCTAGGGGTCTTAGGACCCCTAGAGACATATTTTGTAATGAAATGTGTCAAAAGGGGTCATAGGTTATCCTATGAACCCTTTCGACCCAAATAAATGATTATAATATGACCCCTAATGACATATGTTGTCATTTAATGGGTCAAAACAGGTCATAGCTTACCCTATGACCCCTTTCAACCCATTTAAATACATGATTTATGTCCTTAGGGGTCCTAGAACCCCTAAGAACATATATTGTCATATAATGTATTGAAAGGGGTCATGGGGTACTCTCTGACCTCTTTCAACTCATTTGAACACATGATATATTTTCTTAGGTGTTCTAGGACCCCTATCAAATGTTTAATGAGTCAAAATGGGTCATAAGGAACTCTATGACCCCTCTCAGCCTATTCAAACACATGATGTATGTTCCTAGGGGACCTAGGATCCCTAGGGACATACATGATATGTTATAATAGGTAAAAAGGGGTCATAGGGCATGCCATGACACATTTTGATCTATTACATGACAAAATACATTCATAGGGTTTGTAGGACCCCTAGGGATATACATGTGTTCCAATGGGTCGAATTGGGTTAAATGATATTCTATGACCCCTTTCAATCCTTTACATGACAACATATGTTCTTGTGGGTCCTAAGACCTCTAGGGATAAGCATGTTGTGTTGAAATGGGTTGAAAGCAGTCATACGATAACCTATGACCAATTTCAATCAAATACATGACAACTTATGTCCTTAGGGATCCTAGGGCTCCTAATGACCTATATGTTGTGTTCTGATGGATAGAAAGGGGTAATAGGGTATCTTATGACCCCTAGGGACATACCTCTTATATTCGAATGGGTAGAAAGTGGTCATAGGGTATTCTATGATCCCTTTTGACACATTACATGAGAAAATATGTTGCTAGGGGTATCATGATGTGTGTTGTGCTCCAATGAGTCAAATTTTGACCCATTAGATGATAACATATGTTCCTAGGGGTCATAATACCCTAGGGCCATACATGTTGTGTTCCAATGGGTCAAAAGGGGTCATCAGATGCCCTATGACCTCTTTCGGCCCATTACATGACAACATAAGGGTTATAGGATACTATATGAACCCTTTCGACCCATTGGAACACAATATATATGTCTATAAGGGTCCTAGGACCACTAGAAACATATGTTATCATGTATTAGGTCGAAAGGGGTCATAGGATACTCCATAACCCCTTTCTATGCATTGAAACACAAGATATATGTCTCTAGGCACCCTTTGACCCTTAGGAAGACATGTTGTCGTATAATGGGTCAAAATGGGTCATCGGTATCCAATGACCCATTTGGACTCATTGGAACACATGTATGTCCCTAGTGAGACCCGTAGGATCATATATCATCATATAGTTTATTAACTTAGGTTACTAATATATATAATATATAATAATAATATATATGATGTATAATTAGGGTATCCCATGACCCATTTGGACTCACTGAAACACATGTATGTCCCTAGGGGGACCCCTAGAAACATACATCATCATATAGTTTATTAACTTAGGTTAGTAATATATATAATATATAATAATATTATATATGATATATAATTATATAATAATATATAATAATTAATAACTATATATAAAATAATTATATAATAAATAACAATAATTATTTAATACTATATAATAAATTTTAGTAACTATATATAATAATACTTGCCCCCCCCCCCCGCCCCAAATTATGCTATAACTATATTATACTAGGACTTGATATAATTTAAAAATTGGTCTCCCCTTTGAGTTTGGTAAATAAAAATCAATATTTATCTTAAAAATTGCTCCACATTCCCTTTACATTTGAATTTGGAGCCATAATTTGGGAACATAGATCAGGTACCCGTTCTCAAATTGGATACCCATTCCTAAATAAGATACCCATTCTCGAATCGGATACCCAATCAGGCAAGGTATTACATTTTTGGTTTGACACCAGGGTTGGTGGGAAAAAAAGTCAAAGCACATTTTGAAATGCTTTTAGGCATTTCAAAACTACATGTTTTTCACATTGCCACTTTTTGGCACACCATGATTATGCACATACCTAGGCAGACTTGCAAAGGTACCATGATACTTTGCATGAGTGCGCTTGTCATAGAGATTTGAGATGAGGAAAGAAATTCCACACTCGCATAGTCCACAAGGATTCGAAAGAGATGCTTCTATAGAAAACCATCTCATTACCATGTATGCTAATTGTGGTAGGCTAGAAGATGCATGCCACATGTTTGACAAAATTACTAAATGAAATGTCATTACATGGAATGCCATGATAGCTGGATATTCTACTCATGGACAGTTTGGGAAGGTTGTGAAGCTCTTTTGTGAAATGCAGTAGGAGTGGCTCGAACCAAACAGATCTACTTTTGTGAGCCTTCTCAAAGCATGCGTCAATAGTCTAGATGTGGAACAAGCGCATGCCCTTGTTATTAAAATAAGGGTTTCATTAGATGTGACTATTGCAAACATTCGTATGGATATTTATAGTAAATTTGGGGACCTGCTTCAAGCTTGCCAAGTGTTTGATGCCATGCCTCAAAGATATTTGGTTTCTTAGAATTCCATAATTATAGGATATATCCAAAATGATCATCGAGAGGAAGCTTTGGAGATTTTGTATGAAATGTGCAAGACAGATGTGAAATCCAAATTGTTCAAGAAAGTATTAGCATTGATTGAAGCTCTAGGTATTTTAGAGATGGACTTTGAAAGATATGGTGAGATTCTGTAGGAGTACACCCACATTAAAGAGTTGAGACAAGGAAATCGATTCCATTCTCTAATAGTACACAGAGCATTTGAACAAGATACTTTTATAGGAAACAATATCATTAGCATGTATGCGAAATATGGCAGTTTGGTTGATGCATGCCTTGACAAAATGCCTAAATGAAATGTCACCACTTGGAATGCTATGATAGCTGAATATTCTACTTATGGGTAGTTTGGGGAGGCTATAGAGTTTTTTTTGTGAAATGCAACAAGAACAGGTCAAACCAAATAGATCTACTTTTATGAACCTTCTCAAAGCATGCGTAAGTAGTTCTGGTGTGCTACAAGTGCATGCCCTTTTTAATAAAAATAATTTTTCATTACATGTGCATGTGGAGAACATTTTTGTGGATATTTACACTAAATGTGGCAACCTACTTTAGGTTCTCCAAGTGTTTGATGCCATACCTCAAAGAAAATTGGTTTCTTAGATTCCATGATTGGGTAAAAGTACAAACCTATGCCACCCTTTTGTAAAGGAAAGGGCTAACAAACCTATAACTTTTCACCTTCAATGACATAAAATTGGTATTATTATTTTGAATTTGAAAATGAAGTAAACTAATGAAATGTGCAAAAATGGATGAAGTTTAGGATTGTAATTTTTAATAATTATTTGGAATAAGAATTTGATATATTTTCCAAATTTTGATAGATAAATTTTTAGTTGTTGAAAAACGCTAAAAATTAGGGGTATAGTTCCCACCACAAAAATAGATGGAAATAAACTTATTTCTCTTTGATTTTAGACTATGTTATAGATAACATATATAGCTAGAACAATCAAAAATAAAAATCAACTTTAGACATATATTTTCTCATTTGTAATGATTCAAATTTCAACTCACATGAAATCGATAGTTTTCATCTCCCACATTTTTCAAAACAAATCTATTCTAACCAAGAGAAAAATTGTACATTAACTAAAAGAGGAATCTCTCCTCTAGAACATCATATAATTTAAAAAAAAAATTTAAATGAATTAATATTTTTTTTCTTTCTCAAAATTGATATCTTTTGGAGTGTTAAAACATGTGCTTGTAGATTTTTTTAATTACAATATACTATATCTAATTATAACACTATAAACTATGTATGAGAATATTCTTGACTCTCAGCTCTATAAAATGGTGTTTATATGTTATTAAAAAATATCATAAAAAATAGTAACAATTATTGAAACACCACTTTTTTGAATTAATTGTGTTTCTTTAGTAATTGAGTACAAACTAGTATAAATTATGCATTTAATAGAAATTTCCAATTAGAAAAATGTGAGATCATATATAACTTAGCTAAAATGAATTTATCTAGATCATATGTTCGGACAAAATTAATTTTTAGATAGAGATACTTAAATTCAGTCATTTTGATAAGTTAGCCTAAAAGGTGACACAACTTTGTACTTTTACCCAATTACAACATATACCCAAAATGATCATGGAGATGAAGCCTTTGTTATTATGAAAAGCCTTTACTACTTGTCTAACTTGATAGGTGGGGTGCAGGGGTTTGTTACTTATGGAAGAAATGTTTGCATTTTCTTATGCTGGGCGTATTGGAGATTGTATCATCACATATATGGACTATATTTTCTTGCTTGCGATTTAATTTTGCCGAGGAAACTTCAATGATAATATCACTATAGTATATTAGTTTCTTTATATGTGCGCACAAATCTAAGTTTGAGGTTCCTGCATTTATTTGTTCTTTTCTTATATATTTGTTAACATTGGCTAAAAATATGGGGAAACAAAGTAAACTTGTAACCAAGACAAAACAATATTAGCCACTTTTCCTTGATTAATTCTACTACTAGTTATCTTGGCTTTTGGCCACACATTCATTTCCATATTGCAACATTGAAAAATATACTAATAAGAAGAAAACACTTAGGTGCAAAGAGCCTTCATTATTTTTATTTTTATTATTGATTCCTATTTTCTTTATTATTTCTCCAAAAAGAATGATTTTTTTATTTTGATACATAAATGGCCGAAGCCTAGGATATTTATTATTATTATTAAGATTAATAATGATTATGTGTTAATTGCAAGTAGATTTGAACCTAAGACCTCCTTGATAAGAGGCTCGCAATTTATCGATGCGTTGTAGGCTCTTGCCTTCCAAAAAGCATGATTAATGTAGAGTATGGGTTGCCATTTTTATATATGATTTAGAGAATGCATGCCCTAGATCATTTTCATATTTTATTTTAATTATAGTCATAGGAAGACGTGTCTCTAAAATTGAGACATGTTTCTTGCATACAATACGAATCCTACATGTCCTTAGTTGCAATAAATGTTCCATCTTAGGCTTCCCTTCTTTCCAACCTGAAGCTAACAACACTAGAATTTTTGATGATAAACTATAAAAAAGACAAAATTAATGCATACATAAGAGATCTCACATTTTGGAAGCCCTTAGGGCCAATTATGAAACTACAAAACTTTCAAACTTGTTTACAATCATCCTTCAATATCATACAATTAATCTTTTTAATTATAAGGACTAAAATGTCTTCTTCATTAATAAATAAATTACATCTGGTTGGAACAAAAAATAATGTCAAATTAGTATCTTCCATCAGCACAAATAACACCATAGCCTCTTCTTCCACCACCACTACCACCAAAAGCAAACATTGTTGTGTTATTTGAACCCTTATAGTATACCCATAAAGCTCCTTAAAACTGGAAAGAGCATTAGCGTTTACAAATTATGGCAGAGCATATAAAAGAACATTAATCAACCTAAGATAGAAATTTCATAAGCAATGCCTTACACTCAAAATTGATTGTCCTAGATCCACAAATCCACTTGAACACCTAGAAAATTGCTTGTTAATCTAAATCACTTGTTGCATAAAAATGCCTTTTACCACATCAACTTATAAACAAAGACAAGAAGAAAGAAATTGATACTTTAGCATTCCAAATAGGATGAAAGTCACATATTTTTGCAAAAATGGGACATTGAACACCTCATAGTAAGTGATGAAAACAATATGACTAACTGAGGAGAACAAACTTGTTGAACAAGTTTTTGGTTGTCTTGTGGGTTTATGCATTTTTTTATTCCAAAATGTTTAGATTAGAACAAAATTCAAAGCCAAGACCAAGAAAAAAAACCTTCATGAGAGGAAGAGTGGAACATAGATAAACATAATATAAAATTTTGAAGTGATTCTTCACACATCTTTATCAAATCTTTCATAAATTAGATCAATGTCTATAATCCCAAAAGCTCTAGTAATTATTGCCCCTTCTACATTTCGAAGAAAATAAACCAACAATAAAATAAAAGATTTGAGACTTCCACAATCGACAGAGCATTAAAGTTCATATCAATAGTGCAATGCATTTGAATCTTCAAAAAAGTATAAGGCTTTGTAATTTGAGCGCGGAAAATTGTGAGTGCTTAGATTACCGCCTTATAGAGGGAGCTTTTAAAAAGAGAAAAATATAAACAAGTCATACATGCACTATTATTGAAATTATTGTACCATCTTCAAATTGTTTTTGTTGAGTTTATGTCTTGAATAAGTATTTTTATCCTATAAATATTTGATTCAAGGAAAATACATATACATGTATACATAAATTAACAATGATTAAATTTAGAGAGTTCAAAGTTTACTATGAAATAAATTTAAAAAATTGAAAAAAGTTATTAGTTAAACTTTGTTTTATTATGTAGAAATTTAATTATGCTTTCAAATTAAATACTATCGGCATATTCTTTGCACCTTTTTTGAGTGCTAGTTAAACTTAATTAGCTGATAGACTTTCCCTATGAGGTTGCTTGCAACCGGAAATTATGTCACACCATAATACAAGGTACCATAAAATATTTCAAGCTTTAAATAAATGGTCTTCCCATCATATTTTCCAAACATGGCACCTAAATCAAAATGCAATCAATTATGTTAGTTGAATCAAAATGCATTGAATCAGGTATAATAAATACTCGCTCTCCCATTGTCATAATAGAGAAAATATTAAGAAATCTTCTTTATGGATACAATGGTATGATGAGATTGTGACCACTAACAGGTATGATTTAAAGATATTTTGAGGATTTTTGTATAGTTGTTGGACATTAAAAATCTTTCCATATTTTTTTATTTCAGAAGGCGACACCAACCATAGGTGTATGGGTTGACATATGGTGATAGTGTATGAGACTACCTTGTACTCCTTGTAGGAGGTACCTAAGTGCACTAAAAATGAGGCGTACATACCCTACCCCCAGTAGAATGCTATCTTTTCATACATGGCTTCAATTTTGTTTTTCCATTGATTGAAGTGCAAGTATGAAGGCTGCATTTGAGAGAGAAAATATTGGGAGATCAGGTAGAGAAGGTAGTGGTATCTAACCGTGTTGTGTATTCACCATGTGTGCTTTTGACAAGGGAATATGGGTGGAATGCAAACATGGAGAGGATAATGAAGGCTCTAGGTCTGCAGGATAGCAGATTTTAAAGCAAGAAAATTTTGGAAATAAATGTGGAATATCGAATAATGGAGGAGTTGAGGAAGAGGGCAGAGGCAGACAAGAATGAAAAGTCTATGAAAGATCTAGTTTTGCTTATCTATGAAACCACTTTACTAACATCTGGATGCAGCCTTGATGATCCCAATACCTTTGCATCCAAGATCTACAGAATGTTGAAGTTGGGCCTCAACATTCACGAGGATCTCTCTAGAGAGCTAGATTCTTATTAGGGCCAGCCCCCTTGTTTTGGCTACTTTTATTCAAAAACATGATGCACACTATTTGTTAATAGGTTTGTCGATTATGATATGAGTTAGAGAAAATGGCTAGGGAGTAGGGTGTTACTTTTATGCAACAACACAGACATATGTATATCTCCTATTCTATGTACAATTATTTCTAAATTTTGTATAAGAGATAATTTTCTATTTTTCTCACAGAGATTTTATTTACATTCATTTGATTAGTGTTCAATATGAAATGAATTAATGGAATAGCTTTAGATATGGCTGTGGTTGTGCATGATTAAATTTTAATTTTTGAAATGATTTTATATCTATGTTCAATCATGTAAACTATTATGTTAGATAATGTGTATAGATATATTAAACATAACATAATAGAAAACATAGACAACCCTTAAAATCCTTTTTAAAACTCTTTTTTACATGGTTTTTTCCATTTGCCATGTTTGAGTGCTGAGCCCAAGCATAATCCAAATATATGCCTACCGGTCCAAATTAGATAATTGTACACCAAACCCTTTTGTCATCTCAACAAACCAATAACCGTGAAAATATTTCTTGAACCTCACTAATGGTAATTATTTTCAAACTCTAGTTTCACTATGAAGAAATCTTTTAAAAAAATCAATTTCACTAATAAAAAGAGTTTTTTTTTTTTTCCAAGGAAGAATGAAATGTCTTCTAATGTAAGAGAAAATAGAAAATCTGACTGACGTTTATCAAGTTATTTTCCCTCAACAACATAGAAAAATAGAAAATCTGACCGATGAATCTGCAGAAAATGGAGCCATTGCGTTGAAGATCTCACTTTTGCGCAGTGTGAGATTCTAAAATGAATGTTGCTAATTCCTCTATTATCTTCATCTTGTGGAGTTGTTTGGCGGTGACATAAATGAAAACAACATGAACTGAATATCAACTTTACCATCTTTTATTTTATTTACAGGATATAAATGTACACATAAGTAAATTAAGAGACACAAAACTACCTGGATATACCAATGTAATACCAAAAATTTATAAATATTTCACATTTAAGAAAAATAATAAAAATTAAGTACTCTTTTTTATTTGATTTGTCTCAAAGTTTTCAAATTTTCTCAATCAATGGAAAAAAAACAGCTGCAAATAAATTTGATTTGTTTCAGAGTTTTCATATTTTCTCAAATAATGAAAAAATAGCTCTAATAATTATAATTCAATTTATTATCACCTATGCCTAAAACATTTTAGTTCTTGTAAGCAAATTTAATTTCAAATTTAACATTTTTAAAAATACATTTGTATTTTTTATTTTAATTATTTAACCACCCAAAATTGTACTATTGTGTCATAGAAATACAAACTTAAAAATAAATAATTTCTAAATTCAATTTTTTTTTTGATGGAGGTCATCCAAAAACAAATTTTAGGTACCTAATATGGGCCCACGCATGCCTAAAACCTCTTTGGCTAAGAGCCAAGGACTAAGGAGGATCCACGCTACCAATCGTGCAGGGCACGGTCTCAACCTCATCGCTTATGACATCTTCGAACCTTGCACTCAGCAAAACTTAATCCCTGGTAGGCTCTTTGTGAGCCATTCAAATTCAAATTACTTTAAAATATTTTCCTATATGATTATTGTATTATTTTTAAAATTAAAATAAAATAATTTTTAAAATACATTCTAAATCTCAATTTATCTTCTTTCAAAATATTTTATCTATTTTTTTTAAAAATAAAATAAAAATGGTTAAATATATTTTTAAACCAAAATCATATTTCTAATATCTATTATAAACTTTCAAATTCTATAAATAAAGTTAAACAACCATATCATTTTTTAGTGCGAGCTTGGTTTACAAACATGTTATTTTATTGGTTTATATATTGAACAAAAATAAATAATAAGAATTTTAATTATCTTTATACATTATTTAGTTCAATATAGTTGGAAAAGGTAACATGTGATTACATTTTGTAATTTTTACATTCTCATATATAAGCACTATTTGAAAAAAAGAAAATATATTCACATCTTCATTAACTACAACAATTTGATTCTTAGTCTAGCTCTTGAATAACAAATTGAGCAAGAGCTTGGTTGTAGAAGTTAGTTGTTAACAAATTCTTGTATATTGAGTATAAAAAAGGAAATTTAAATATGTGTTTTCTTGTATGTGGTTGACATAAACATAACTTGGCGCAAGGAGTGGAATACCATATGTTCCCAAGGAATCACCACGTTAAATCTTGGGAATGACCAAGTTATGTTATTTTTCTCTTTATAAGAATGTCCCTTGTTGATGTAAAATTATTCTTTTTTTTTTTAAAATAACAATAACATGAATTAAATTATTAGTTATGTTATTTTGCTCTTTATAAGAATGTCCCTTGTTAATGTAAAATTATTCTTTTTTAAAAAATAACAATAAAATGAATTAAATTATTGCAAATATTTAAGTTCTAACTTTTAGACCATTATATACATTTGAGAAAATATATGATTGTTAAAAATATTGTTGCTTTGCACAAATTAATTTGTGGCTACAAAAATGTAATCTCAATTTATGTGTTTTATAAAAAGTACAGAAGAAAATGATAATGAAAATAGTTTTATGATCTAAAGTAAGATTCAATAGATAGGTGTTCTTAAATATAATATTTAAATTTTTAAAGTATAATATGTTAATTCTATATCATTATTAGAAATGTGAATGTTGTAAAATTATTAAGCCGAGAGGCTTTCTATAGTGGAAGCTTTCATCAATGTAAACATTTACAACTTTTGTAAAAAAATTGATGTGCAGCTGGCTGTTCAAATTAATATGAAATTATATATCTTCAGTTACAAATTTGAGTGGACAAAAATTTTTCGTTCACAGAAATAAATAAATATTTCATTTGACGGTTACATGCAATACCAAATTTGCTGAATTGCAACCGCCATCCGCTTTTGTGTCTCCCTCCTAAAGCAATGCTTTAAATTGAACAAATTCTATTTAAGCCATCCATCCCCCATTCTTTTAAAATTTGCCCAGTTGCCTTCCCCATTGTGATTTCAGTGAGAGTCATATGAGATTTATTTGTGCCTTTTGTTGAATAAGAAACTAGAGGAAGTTGCTATGGCCAGATTTATCTCCATGCTCGATTCCAAAGTTTTCTCTTGGCTTTTAGTGCTTACAAATATAGCCAGGTAAGGCTTCAAATTTCCATAAATTTCCTCCTAATTTTCTAAGTCTCTGGTGCAAAATGAAGATAATTTTAATTTAATTTCATTTGTTTGTGATTTGCAGGAGAGAATATGGCATCATAGTAGGCAGAATGGATCGATCGGCAAGGATTCAATGATTTTAAGCATAGGCACAAAGTAACTGCTTTAGGTTTCAGCATCGTGCAATTTCAATATTCGAAAGTCATTGTACATGCTTTCCAATTAAATGGTTTAGGGTTTCAACATTGTACAATTTATTTTTTCATCAAATTACTGTATGAACCTTTCAAATACAATTGATGTGAAATCTCATTACAACTTTACAAATCTTTCTGTCTTGTCTCATCATTAATGGAAGTGTTTCCACAATCTTTTGGCTCTGAAGTCATCGATGGAAGTCATTCCACAATGTATAATCCAATAACAACATTCATTCCAAAAACAACATTCATCTGCAGTATAAATCATGGAAATCTTAGATTAAATGAAATTCAATATTTAATCCAAAAAGGTTAATGAAAATGAAAATTCATTGTTTAAAATATAAATTTTATATATCTATATATAATATTTCTATATTGACAAAATGTATTTTTTATAGAAGTTTCTATTTCTTTACAATTTTCGAATGAGAAATATTCTAATTAAAATTAAAGATGTTTAGAAATAGTGAGAAACTTCTATATATTTTAGAAAAAGTGTCATTTCATATGTATAGTTTCAAAAGTCCATAGAATATTTTTAAAAATATATACAAAACTAAGATGTTTCTATATTTTTCAATTGTTTAGTTACAAATACTATGAAATTTTTCTCATATTTATACTAATAATAAATTCTTAGTTTTAAAGTTTTACTTTAGTAAATTTTTTTTTTTCTATTATTAGTAATCTTTTATAATTTCTTTCAAAGTAAATCAATATGATTAGAACATAAATGGCAATATATATATATGTGTGTGTGTGTGTGTGTGTACATATACATATATACATATACATATATATGTATATGTATATGTATACATATACATATATATATGTATATGTATATGTATACATATATATATATATATATGTATATACATAGATATATATATATGTATATACATATATATATATATATATATATATATATATATATATATCTATGTATATACATATATATATATATCTTTGTATATACATAGATATGTATATACATAGATATGTATATGTATATACATATATATATATATATATGTATATGTATATACATATACATATATATATGTATATACATAGATATGTATATGTATATACATATATATATATATGTATATACATATATATATGTATATACATATATATATATATGTATATACATATATATATGTATATATATATATATGTATATATATATATATATATGTATATACATATATATATGTATATACATATATATATATATATATATACATATATATATATATACATATATATATGTATATACATATATATATATATATACATATATATATACACACATATTTACACACACACACATATATATATGTATATATATACACATATATATATATATATGTACACACACACACACACACACACACACACACACACACACACACAGTAGAGAGGAATAATTCATTAGTAATAATTAGCATATCATGATATTAGTATGGTGAAATATTTTGATTATTAATTTTTGTATTTTTGAGACAATGATTTGAAATGACAATGAGTGTGAGGATATGAAATACAAAATTAATTTGTAAGAATTAACACCCTAAATTATATAATTATATAGATATTATTGACTTTCTCATAATTGTCACAATTACACATGCACGTCTTTCAAAGATTATATATTCTTAAAATGATGGTATAACTAATATGCATCTTAAACCCAAACGCTAAAACCTAACCCTTACCCTAATCCTAAATAATGAATGTACATCTTAAATGATAAACTATAAATCCTACTTGAAACCATTATGTTAAATGGTAAGCCCTAATAGAAAAATATCTAATAATAAAAAATGTTAAACCCTAATTTCAAACTTATATTTAAATGATAAACCTAAATGTTGAACCCTAATCCTAACACTTAAATGTGTGATATGTAACATATGTCTTGAACACATACATTTAATTTAATTTAATTTTAACATTTAACCAAATTGTAATATAACATTAAACCCAACTTTAAATTAAACTAAATTTAACTCTAATCCTAACATTGAAT